>OU862909.1:17598350-18848350 GCA_917880885.1 Limnephilus marmoratus
GAAAAAATAAAACAAGACCCAGAAAAGCGTGAAATTTATAGAAATAAAGAGCTTAAAAGACAGCAAAAACATTTCAAGAAGATACAAGATCTAACTGAAGAAGATAGAGAAGCGAAAAGGAAACGATGGCGGGAACAAAAACGGAAGCAAAAAGAGAGAAAAAATACAAAAACTTCATTAACACCACAGTCACCTGCAGTAGTAGCCACTACTTTAACAAATAATAAACCCGTTACTAATTTGCTTAAAATAAAATATAGACATTTAAATAACAAATACAATACACTTTCGAAGAAGGTAGAAATATATAAAAAACACTTTACAACATAAGGAAGAAACTTTACCGTGAGAAAAAAACAGCATGAAAAGGAATTACATTTACTAAAAACTGAAAACGATAAGCTCAAAGCCCGACAAGAAGTGATGGAGATCGCATTGCGTGACGGTTATACAGATTGCAAGAAAAATAATGAGAAAAGAGTAATTAAAGAAGTAGCTATGAAAATAGCACAGAAGGCGAACAGAAGACCTGAAAGTAAATTATTAGGCCTTAAGAGCAGAGTAAGGAAGACAAACTTCAAAAAGGAACCCTTAAATAAAAATATTGCTGAGGACTTTGAAAGGTTTTTTTGTCGGGATGATGTAAGCAGAAGCACTGCTGGTAAGCGAGAAACAAGGACCAAGAACAAAATGAAAGTTCAAATTAGATATCTACTAGACACGTTGCAAAATATTTACCAGATTTACAAAGATGAAGGTGGAAAATATAGTTTTACCACGTGCGTTAGGTACAAGCCGTTTTACGTATTATCACCTAGTAAAATGAACAGAAACACATGCTTGTGTATAAAACACTGTAATTTCGAGTTCATGTTTGATGCTCTTAAACTCAAAGGAGTCTTACCTTATAAGCGAACTACCGAGCTATTAGATAACATTGCATGCGATACTAAATCTTTTGAGTGTATGTACAACAAATGTCAGTGGTGTAAAACTGCTTCCATTCTATACATTAAAGAAAAATTGCAAGGTGAAGTCACTTGGTTTAAATGGGGTAGAGTGGTTCATAAGTATGAAAAATCAGGACAAGATATGACTACAAAAAAGACGATAAAACAGAAGATAGAAGGCAATGTAGAAGACCTAACCAAGGAGGTTTAAATACAGTCACTTGCGTTTAAAATTCATTATTTTAATTGGAAAGAACAGCAACGCCAATATAGAGCATGCATTACTAATATGAAAAACGAAGAAATAGCTATTATTTCTAAAAAAATATTTATAGCGTCTAAGAATCTTACAAGTAATTTTTGGTTATATTAAAACTTATGTTTGAATTTATGTGGTTAACTTACTAACTACTTAAATTATAAATTTATAATGCAAATTGTTCTTAATTTTGTGCAGGATGTAAACCAGTCTTTATAGTTCCTAAACCGTGACGTCTTTTCCATTAACGTCACTTGTCCTATTGTGATGTGAAAAAAGATTTAACTTTTTTATATTAATTTGTTTAGAATAATGCTCAAAGATTAGATTTATAAAAAACATGATAATTTTATTATCTGTATACATTTAAAATAATATTACTTTAAAACAAAAATGCCAAAGTAAAGACTAAATTGTGCCATTGAATTTACCATATAGTAACGTTGTGGAATAGTTTTATTAAAAAAATATATTATTTCATTTAATTACCTATCTTAAGTTATGTGTTTTTGGAAGACTGTTCAATTTAAATGATAGTTTAATAAATAATTAATTAAAATTGCCACAGAATTTTACTTAAATCTTACCTAAAGTTTGTGACGTAATGGAACTTCGCATCACCTGTACTTCATTAAAACATTTATTTCCTACTAAATAATAGACTTTTCTTATTTTTATTTACTATTTTTACGAAGTTAGATATATTATTAACTCAATAAAAAATCGTTTGTTACTAAAAAAATTTTTTTTTTTTGGTGGAATTCCATTACGTAACGGACATTTTTTTTGGTAAACGCCCATCTACGAAATCTGGCGCCCTGTGCAGTAGGTACCGATGGCGCCCCCCCCCCCTACATTTTTATCTTGATTAAAAATTCGTTCACCCCAATTTTTTTATTTTTTTGATTTAATTATTATTTTTTTTACACTAATTTATCAAATAAAATCAAGACATATAAAGGGTGTAACTTTTCTAAGTGACCTGGTGGTAGCTCTCACACTCGTTTTTTTTAAAGAGAGGATCGCCAGGAGCCCTATACTCTCTGAATCTATTGGGTAAACATAAATTATGGTGCTATTTTAATTATTTTAGGAAAAACTCTTTGCAAGTTATGCTTTAAAATAATACAACGAATTGTTTGTTTGTGCCCGTACCATGATTTAAAATATAGGTTACGAGACAATGCGGGTGGTTTCGCTAAACTAGGTCCATTAGACATTCTTGAGATTTACTGCGTTTATGTACCTATATACCCAACGCGAATATTAGAAAAAGCAAATACAAATACGTTCTCATGGCAACGTACGACACAAGAATAGCATCTACTAGCTTCTGACATATGGAAAAATAGATCTTAAGTTTAAACTAAATATATGGAATTTGTAAAAAAATTCTGTACTGACTATAAATTCGTAAGCCGTTGATACCAACCAGATGCGTGCGCATTCTGTTTCTTTGGAAAGTGTTGCTAGAGCGTAATAATTATTTCGTACTATGGGTAATTTTTAAACGATTCAGGGAATATTATAACTAAATTTTAATACAATATTTATTTTCTCACGGGCGCCGCGGCGCCCCTTCGGAGTTGACGCCAGGTTTTTGCACGTTTTTGAACGTATGGCAGATCCGGCGCTGTGTATTATGACACGAAGGTAACAGTGCGAGAAGAAAATAGATTTAGACGGCCTCCGTGGTCGAGGGGTAAGGCTCTCGGCTACCAATCCGATGACAGCGGGCTTAAATTCCGGCGTGCACAATATGGACAAGCCGCCCGCATGCGGCTACACTTTAAATAGGCATAAAATTTGAAAAGTAAACTACTTTTAAACTTAATTACCACAAGAACCATCGCCATCGGTTTCAGTCGGGATAGACGGAAAAATATGCATTAAAATTCGATTTTCATTAAAAGTTTTAAAATTACCATCCCCATTACGGCCATGTTTTTTGTATGGATTTGACATTTGCGGGGTTTCGTTTCAAACTAAAATTGCACGAATTACTTAATTTACCTAAACTAGTAACCTATTTTGTAATCGTACATAGTTGTCTCTTGTAATAATTGTTGAAATGAAGTATAATTTCCGTAATCCGTGCATTGAAATGCGGCGGCTTATCCATATATTAGTGTAAAGGTTATTTGATAAATTTGTGTTATTTCAAATAATATATATGTATTATATTTGTGGCACGTTCCAGAGTAGAAGGTACTTTCAGTATCACCCTGCTCTAAGACACCCTGCTTCAGAAACGAAACGTGGCTTAAAACGGCTTTAGCCGTGTTTGGTGACCAGATCTGAACACCCAGATACCTTCCCACCTTCCTCATCCCCATATCCTTCCCCTTCCCACTACATTTAGCCTCACAATATACCCCTATTGGGGATGCTATAGTCTCACTGGCTCCAGACCATTGGTAGCAGCTCGGACAATTGTGCGGAGTTCACATGAAAAAAGCCCGACAATGTTGTTTTAACAGTGGTGGCCGAGCGGGTTCGATGCCAACACAGAATCAAGTCAACTCAACAACCCCTTAAAAAGTTATTAAAAGCTATGAAAAAAATAATTTTAAAATAGCCGTAATAACCTAACGTAACCCATTTAACCAATTTTTTGAATATTTTTTTAACATTACTCTTAATGACCTTTCTGAGGTGGTTCTGAGTCGGTTTCATTCTGAGTTGGCCGGTCACCAGCCGTGCGGGCTCACAGGCAAGATAGGACAACACGTCGACAAGAATAGGCAATAGGCAATCAACACGACAATCTTCCGCAATCTTGCTCTAAAACACGGAAATCTTGACGGCAAGAAATTGTCGTAAAAATTTGCTCGAAAGCCAGAGATTGGCAGAGACTGGGAAATTTGGAAAATGGGTGCCTGTCGAGCGATTGTGAAAAAAAAGCTAATCGTCGCCGACTCGTCGTATTATCAGACTTATTTTTGCAACTTCCTGCTAGCTTCTGCTTACGGGATAAGCTTATTGTGATATGATATGATATGATACGATATATAAATATTATGATATGCTTATTTTTCCAAAATTAATCCTTTGATACCGAATTTATAAATTAATTAATTATTATTAATTAATTCCCAATTATTTCAAAATGTTTTCCTCCTTGTCTGATATGGTACCTACCAAATAATAATTTTCCAATGCGTAATACAATACTTTCTTTGTATTACAAATTAAAACACATTCATCAATGCGAACTAGAATACCTACTTATTACACAAGTTTAGTTTCCGGGGTAAAGTGCACCAACTTCGGAAAAATATTCTACACTAGCTGAAGTCCCCGGCGATGCCCGGGCTTTACACAGAGTTTTCGAAATCAAATGTAGACAGTGACCTTCTTTTGCATGCAAATCAAATCCACACCGCCCGCTTGCCAGCCCGCTCATCCACCACATCAGATATTTTTTCATAATATATTTCAATCAATTTACATAAAACCTTGACAAATTATATACCTAAACCTTTCTCATGAATCACCACTATCTATTGGTGAAAACCGCCTGAAAATTCGTTTAGTCGGTTTGAGTTTTGACAGACAGACAGACGCGGCGGAGAACTTTAATCTCTACATATTATAAATTAAAGTCCTCCGCCGTGTCTGTCTGTCAGTTCGCGATAAACTCAAAAACTACTAAACGAATTTTTAATGAGGTTTAGATAGAGTGATTAATGAGGCAGGGTTAGGTACATACTTTGTAAAGGTTTTGTGTAAATTGGTTAAAATATAAAGGAGAATGTCTGTATGTGGTGGTCAAGCGAGCTGGCGGGCGGGCGGTGTGGATTTGATTTGTATGCAAATCTACAATTTTATGCCGTGGTTGATGAAATTTTGCACATGTGACCTTCAAAACAAGGGGAAAATCAATTCAAAACAATTTGATTTCGAAAACTCTGTGTAAAGCCCGGGCATCGCCGGGGACTTCAGCTAGTTTAAAATATATTGAGTACAAGTAAAAACGATTAATGATTTTCTAGAAATTCAAACGTTTTGGTAGTTTCTAGCTAAAAAGTCGAATTGTCTTTGTGGAAAAAATATTCTTTTATGAATAAATATTTTTGTATGAAAAAAACAATGGAATTTTACTTGCATCATCATATTCATCACGTAGAATCACCTTCCGAAGTTAGTTCACTTTACGCCGGAGACCTTGTATTTAGCATTTTTTTGTAATTAAATTAATTAAGCTCCGCCATCTAAATACAAAAAAGTGTCATCAGATAAAGACAGGAAAAAATCCTCGTCTGGCAAGTTGATGAATAATAATAATGAAGTTAGCCAGTGTCAGCCCAGTCAGCTGTCGTCGCCTATTTATGTCAAATAAAACTGTTACCTCGTCACATTCCTCTATTGGGCAATTGAGGAGCGTTTTTCAAAAGCAACTCTTCAATTAATCGTCACATATCTAAATTCGACAAATTAACCACATAACATAAATTCTACTTAGGGGCCATCCATAAATATTCTACTACCGCCACAGTAACCCGAAAATATTTCTTGAGTCGTGATGGATGACTTAGCCAGTCGAGGAATCGAACACGGAACGCCCGTTTGGGATGCCCACTCAACCACTGATCGGTCAGTTTTCCGAACGTGTTTCGTCACTGCTTCCTTTTTAAAATCCTAGTTCCAGAAAAAACGCTATCGTTTTTTAAAATAATAACATTCATAATGCTGCGAAAAACATACCAAGTTTAAAAATAGATTTTTTTTGTTGATTAGAGTCCATCCGCTACAGTTGGCAACTGGCAACTCAAGTCGCTACCCTGTGTATTTCAATGGCGGTCCGTGCATTACGCAACTTTTCAAAGAATAAATTGTTAAGCCGCCGCTATCCGAATTTCTACTGATTTCTTACATATCTCCCTTAAACATTTGAAGTTTTTAAGCTCTTAAAAATATATGTTATATCTGAAGATAATATATAGGCGCGTTCCACGCCGAAACACAAATTATATGAAATTCCCTCGATGGAAAGTATGCTCCGAAAATTATTATACACGTTTGTTTCAGTTATTTTACAAGTTATAGTTGTGAAAAAAATCACAATGTTTTTTTAAATGATGCAAAGACGCCTTCCATGAGATTTTTGCTCTATTTTAAACGAGTCGTGTTTTATTAAACATTTTCACAATTTTCGCATCGATTTTACCGCTTTAAATATTAGCGCGCTCCTCTAACATTCGTAATTACATATATCTCCATCTTATTCTTTTTGAGCGCGGATGCGGCGCCTTAACAAGAAATATTAATATCAGCTAAGGGAACGTACCCATACTACGTGACCAACTTTTTGCAATTTTTAACCCCCCCCCCCCCCGGTGACCAAAATCCTAAGCAACCCGCCGCTCATTTGTATGGAGCGTGACATTTTGAAGACCCCCCCCCTAAACGTGTCACGTAGTATGGGTACGTTCCCTAATATACTTTTCCAAAAAACCTGCATATTTTGCTTACGAACTTAGTATTTATAATAAAATATACGATTGAAATAATTTTTCAGTGGTTTTTTGGCGGATTTTGTGAAAATATTATTGTAAGGAAATCGAAGTACGTCAATAGCGACTATTGAAAAAAATGGTCCTCAATTGCCATCTAATAAAAAGGTACGAAGGCACCGAATAAAAAATCAGGAGATGTACTTTTAGAGTATTTTCTGTTGGAGTCGAGAAAGAGAACCTGTTTATAGTGTGCCGCTGAATTTAGAGGACTAACGACGACACAATGTCAAAGAAGGGAAATTATCTTTAACAATCTCGTGATCTATCTGAGGTGATGGGCGATGCGACTGGTTAAATAATCACTGGTACTCAATCGGAGTTCACTAGACCAGTATACATTTTTTAAATCGTAAGAATATGGACAAAAGTCCTTAAGTACCCAATTTATCAGCGAAATAAATACATTAACTTTACAATAATGTTATATTATCGTGAAAAAAAGCCTATGGGTCCGAGTGGTTAACCCTTAGGCCTAGGCCATAATCTTTCAGAAGGTCAAAATATTTCCGGTTTGCCATAAAATCAAATAACTGGAACATTTCTAAACGTATCGGTAAACTAAAAACTGGTTATGAAAGGTAATGAGATACGCTTTATTATTAGAAATAAACATGTCATTTTTAATATATAAAATTTTTGGATGCAAACATAAAAACGTTTTAAAAATGGCTAGCCTTAACCTTTTTCGAACTTAAATAGGCCACTTGCATGGACTTCATAACGACTTGGAAAAAATCGTGTGGATCGAGTTTTTTACTAAGATTACGAAAATGTTAGTAAAAATTTTTAGAAATGTACAGTTTTTTTTATTTTTAAATAAATAAATCCATTATTTGGGCTCGTGACGTCACTACATGAAAATGTCCCGTCGCCGAAAATGTTCCTATTAATTTTATAAAATTCCACACTGATTTATTTTTTTATATGGCATCACTTTGATTTCAGGCGAATTTTTGAATTCGTTCACTAGATTTATTGTTTGTTCTCTGCGAACTTATCATTTGGTTTGATTTTTTGACAGATGTTCTGAAGAGAACCCCGTCCAATTAATGGGTACGGGGTTCTCTTCAGAACGTGAAGAGGATGTCGGTACATGTTTTAGAGATATAATGATTATGGTGCTGATTTTAACAAAATAAAGTTTTATAATATTCTTCTTATTATTACAATTTACAAGTTCAAGTATATTACATTGAATTTAGTAATATAGACGCTGTACATTATAATGATTTATGATCAATAAGATGGATCAAGGAAAATAATATTTATGAGATGTAATATTTTTGGTATGCCTCGTTATTCTCCTGTGCCATTCGTGTGGAAAACGTTCTTTTTTTTTTAAATGATTTTCGGCTATGTAATTATCGTTTTTTCACACCTATAAAATTATGTCCCGTCTTTCCGGTTTATAAAAAATGGTCTGATTTTTCGTATTGAAATTTTCAAAAAATCCCCAGGGTTTCAAAAATACGATTAAAAAAAAAAAATACAGAATGTCTTAGAATATTTTCCTAAACCGGAAAAAAAATTGAAAAAATGTGATGCAAGTGGCCTATTATAGTTAACGAAAAAAAGAATCATACCCGTACATTATTAGACAAATGTGTTATAAATGTTATTATCACCTCACTATTTGTCGTTAAACATAAAAATATCACAAAGATTCATACAAATTTAATTTATCGAGGGGCTAGAATTCCAATAATCCATGCGCTTGATAGCTGCAAGACGAGTTGTTATCTAGCCTCCTAAGTTTAATTAATTAATGTATTAATTAATTAATTAATTAATTTATGTACAACCTTTAAAGAGAACATATATGTCAAAATCTTCAATCTTATAAAAAATATACCAAAATTTGGCTAAAAAACACTGAAACAGATATTTTTTTTCTTATAAGTTTAAATAAAGCTGTTGTATATCTATTATTGGAAAGTTTTTAGAGAAGATTTATAATATTGTTTGCTATTTTATTTTGTTTGTTTTTTATGTTTTTCAATTGCACTTGTAACATCTATTCTTACAAAACTTACAAATACAATAATAACAGTGCAGACTGTTATTATGCTGTAGTTTTTAAATGCATTTATTCATTTATTAAAAGAAAATAAATAGTTTACATCACTTTTTTTAATTTTATTTTTTATATTTTATACTATCAACATGTTTCGTGAACCATGTTCACTTCTTCTGGAATAAAAGTATAATAAAGTTAAAAAAATAATTATAGATTACATATGGAGAGAAGAAATTGAAGGAGGGGGAAGGGTTGACAATGGTGGGAGTTTCGAAGAATTGGGGATTACCAAGCTATTAGAAGTAAAAGGCCGGTTAAGTGGGAAGATATTTAAAACAGGGTTAACAAAAATTTTTTGCTTATTAATTATGTCAGCTTTGGAATTAACATTTTTTCTTATTTCTAAATTATTAATTTGCGATGTTTTATATCCTGTATGTAATATTTGAAGACCTGAATTTATGTCAAAGCTATGATCATATTTTAATAAATGGTCTGCGAACTCAGAATCGCTATTGCCATTTAGTGCTCTGAGGTGTTCTTTAACCCTAATCTCAAAGTTTCTATAAGTTCTACCTATATAAAACGAACTACAATCATTACAATTGAGTTTGTAAACCCCTGATTTTTTTGTTTTAATTTCGCTATCTTTATTGTTGAGTATATATTTCTTCAATTTGTTATTTGTGTAAAACGCTGGTTGAATAGTACCGGGAATATTTTTACTAATAATTTTTGACGTATCGTTGTCGACAAATAAAATTCTACGCCAATGTTTATTGTTATCTTTAGAAATAGGGTAAATATATAATTTGAAAAATTCTGTTTAATTTTTTTTATTTAGTATTTCATCTATCAAATTAGTAGAATAGCCATTATTAATTGCTATTTGTTTTATGAGATTTAATTCAAAATTATAGTTAAGCGCTGACAACAGTGTTGCCAACTGTTAGCTATGCCAAAGCCAAATTGCTAGACATCTTACAAAATGTTGCTAGATTGCCAGTTTTTTTTACCCAAAAACGTTGCTAGAAGTAGCTAAACGTTACAATAGATAGATAAGTTACAATAAAATGACAAATTTTGACAATCGTTTTTATTTCCATTAAATCCAACAAAAGAGAAAAAAATATCTTATACACGTTATTGAATAAAAAAATAAATTAAACATTAATATTGTCGATGGCTGGGGTTCAGTACCTTTCCCCATCCTTCAATTTCTTCTCTCCATATGTAATCTATAATTAATTTTTTAACTTTAGTATACTTTTATTCCTGAAGAAGTGAACATGTTGATAGTATAAAATATATATAAAAAAAATAAATAAAGTGATGTAAACTAAGTTATTTTCTTTTAATAAATAAATAATGACATCACAAAGTAACAACCTTTTAGAAGAAGTTTTCTTCGAAAAATTAATATTTGCATTTATTCAGTTACTTTTTTAAATCCCTGATTTATGTATACTTAAAATATTCACTATAACCATAGAATAAAAATAAAAGAAAAAAATCAATATTATACTCACGCACAGGCATTGCCTTTGTGGGATTTTTTGTTCATACATTTATTATATTAAGCTTTTTTATATACTTTTCATTATTTCATGTATCTATTATATTATGTATTGTATCAAAAATTTTCAATAAAATAAAATTCTAATGTAAAATCCAAGCTAATTTGTACAGCACTCTTGAGGCGATTTTTCGCAAAAACAGCGCTATATAAGTTGTCCAAATTTATTATTTATTATATTATTATTATAAATTGCTGTCGGAAACTTTGGTTTCATGGAGGTTTACATTTTAATTATTTTGCGGTTAACTATTAGATTTGGGTACAAAGCCTAGTGGTTTCTTTTTCTAACACCATTTAGATCAAATTTCTCACTATAATAGTAAGAGAGACAAGAATTTCTAGGAGGACTATATGAGTTGTTCCCAAAAACGAAAAAATTAGCGCAATGGGTTATTTGATATCATACAAAATTCAAAAGAAATTCAACCCAAAACATTATTTTACGGAAATCGTGCATTTAAAAAATAATAACTAGACTATATACTATAGATAAAGTAGATATATGTTTTGAAAAACTTATTAATTATTATCAAACAGGTCCCTTCCCCCGCTTATGGATGGGGATCCATAGAAAAAATAAACTCAAAAGAGGGCAAAGGCTAAAAAAAGTTGAGAAACTGTAGGTTCTAGATATGGGGTTCAGGGTTCATATGCTCTGATGTCCGCCCGACCGTCGGCGGACAACTACCTAATGGGCATTGTTTGAATACAGAAAGAATTCGTAGATTTAGTTGATTTTTTAAGGTGTGCTGTAGTATTGGTTAACAATATAGTTTGAATACGGATAGAATTTGTTTGTTTAGTTGACTTTTTTAAGTTGTTAACAATATCGGCGACACCAGGAATCATAGTCCCACCCAGTAAAAACTGCGGATAGCACATCTCTTATATATCTTTGGGCAGATCTAACGGTCAGCATTTCAGCAAATGCTGACTGAAAATCTATGCCTACAGATCCGTCTTTACCACAGATAATAGAAACAAAGGGTCTTTACCCTATTGGTAAAAACCCAGGGCCCTCGGCCCTCGGATGCCCCGGGGCTCTTGCCCATAGGCAGGGAGGTTCAGGGAGGTATAAATCAACGGGCCTAGGGCCTGAGCAATCGCAGTAATTACCTAATGCACTAACGGCACTGTACAAACAATCAAATTATTATTAAGGTACATACCTCCAATAAATTAAAAGGATACTTGAAATGTAACACGTCATCACTGTTTTCAATTTTTTGTTGAGCTTAGAGTTAGAAACACGTAACGTACGGTCTCTGCGAGGGCCGTTCTTTCTCTTAAGCCAGGGCTAGAATAAATTTGCCTGCTGTGCTTTTTCTGTAACTTTGTAAATGTAATAATTCATATTCCACTCCCTTCTCCTGGGGACACCATGTCAAAAATTTCACCATCGCTTTTCCGTGTCTTGTGAAAGTTATAAAAAATTTTCCTTCTCTAAATCCTTGCCCTCGTCCCTTGGGGACGCCATAGTTCTTCGGGCTCCGAGATTTTGAGGAACTGGGAGTAAAGTGCTGTATAAGTTTTTTTTTATATCTCTGTAGGAAATTAGCAATAAATGGGTGTACCATATGGATCTATATCACCTATATACATAAAAATGAAAATATGTTTACTTCTGTCTATGTGTAAATGTGAGTATACGAGACGTCATTGCTAAATTAAGCATAGGAAATGTTTGAAATTTTCAAAATAGGTACCTTTTTTAAACCCTCGCGAAGGTTTCTGGATTATTACAACCATATGACAATACATCTGAAAATTTTTTTAATAATTACAAAAACTTTTGCAAAACTGTCAAAATTTTAGATTGACATTTTACAAAACAAAATTCAATTTTCGAAACTCTTTAAAATAATGAATTTATTTGAAGTATTCGCGTAATACGACGTTTGATGGCCGTCGTAGTCTAGCGGTAAGGCTTTTGACTCGCAATACGAAGGTCGCGGGATCGAATCCCTGGCGTGGGCAAATAAATTTTATTTCATTAATTTGTGTTATTTCACAATTAATTCATTTAAAATAATATATAGTATATTTGGTGCACGTTCCAGAGTGGAAGATACTCTAAGCATCGCCCTGGTGTAAGACCACCATTCAGAATTGAAACGTTGCTTGAAATGGCTTTAGCCAAGTTCGGTGACCAGATCTGAATAGCCAGGTACTTTCCCACCTTCTTCCTTCAGCCTACCTTCAGCCTCACAACATACCCCAATTGGGGATGCCATAGTCTCACTGGATCCAGACGGGAGCAGCTGAGACTCTTTTGAGGTATTCATATAAAAAATAAATACTTTGAATCGATTAAGAATTATAGATATTTTAAATAGGTACCTAATTTGATTGTTTGTTCTTATAATATACAAAAATGAATATTTGTAATATATGAAAAATGAAAATTTGAACAAAAAAATTGTAATAGGTGGCACGCAGGGCCGGATCTACGAAATCTGGCGCCCTGTGCAGTAGGTACCGATGGCGCCCCCCCTCCTACATTTTTATTTTGATTAAAAATTCGTTCACCCCAATTTTTTTATGTAATTGTTATTTTTTTTACACTAATTTATCAAATAAAATCAAGACATATAAAGGGTGTAACTTTTCTAAGTGACCTGGCGGTAGCTCTCACACTCGTTTTTTTAAAGAGAGGATCGCCAGGAGCCCTATACTCTCTGAATCTATTGGATAAACATAAATTATGGTGCTATTTTAATTTTTTTTTTTTTTAAAAGAAAGACAAACATTCCCGGGTTACGAATAACCCAACAATGTTTGAAAATCTCCTACTACCACCACAGAAAGCCGAAAATGTTGCTTGTGTTGTGATGGAGGACTTGGCCAGCCGAGGAATCGAACACGCGACGCTCGGGTGGGACCCAAGTGCTATGCCCACTCAACCACTGACCAGTCAATTATTTTAGGAAAAACTCTTTGCAAGTTATGCTTTAAAATAATACAACGAATTGTTTGTTTGTGCCCGTACCATGATTTAAAATATAGGTTACGAGACAATGCGGGTGGTTTCGCTGAACTAGGTCCATTCTTGAGATTTACTGCCTATATACCCTATGCGAATATTAGAAAAAGCAAATACAAATACGTTCTCATGGCAACGTACAACACAAGAATAGCATCTACAGCTTCTGACTAGCAAACAGGCAGTCCCGACGAGAGACAGTGAGCAGTGATAATAAGAATATAACCTCAAATTTGTACGTTGCATTTCCCCTGTATTGAGCGAACAAACATTAACACTGACGTATGGTATCAACGGCTTACGAACAAAAATACTACGCTGTGATTGGTTATTGCATTTGGATCGCACCTATTCGTCGTAAAAGATGGTAAAAGATATATGGAAAAATAGATCTTACGTTTAAACTAAATGTATGGAATTTGTAAAAAAATTCTGTAACTGACTATAAATTCGTAAGCCGTTGATACCAACCTGATGCGTGCGCATTCTGTTTCTTTGGAAAGTGTTGCTAGAGCGTAATAATTATTTCGTACTATGGGTAATTTTTAAACGATTCAGGGAATATTATAACTAAATTTTAATACAATATTTATTTTCTCACGGCGCCCCTTCGGAGTTGGCGCCAGGTTTTTGCACGTTTTTGAACGTATGTGCAGATCCGGCACTGGTGGCACGCTAGCTGTTTGAAAACTGAATGTACTGGGGCTGAATATATGGAACAGGGGAGGGGGGTTGACGGGACAGGGGAGCGGGAGAAGGAAGGTGGAAAAGAAAAGTGGAATGGAAGTGGATGTGGGGATGCACGGGAATGGACATGCAGGGAGAAACAATTTATTTCTTCGAATATGGCATTGCAACGCATTCTGGGAACCAGCTAGTTGTTTGTAAAAACCTTCCTAAGAACTGTTGCCTTCTAAATATTTATTTAAAAAAGTACAAACTTATGCATCGACCCATTACTCTCCACACAACAAAAAAATTGTTAATATTAGTGCTTACCTTAGAAGTGAACAGAAACGATCAATGCTTCGATTTTGAATTGAGATTTCTCACCAGGACCGTACTGAGAGAATCTTCCACTCTGGGATGAGGTGCATAAAAATAAATACACACAAAAAAGATTAATTTATTTAAGCATAAAAGTAAATATCCATATGATATTTATTTGCTCTAAGCAAATATATGATTCCACATTTTATCTATCTTTGTTTTTTACTTCAATAAAAATGCTGGAGAGAGGTGGCCGGTGTCATAAACAGGAGACTAGCTACAAATATTTCAACCTCCACTACATAAATCATGGCAGATGTCACATTACACAAAACACTTCACGATGCCAGAATGAGGAGTGGGGAGTCCGAAATAGATAGATGTGTGCAACGCTTTGCAATTCACTCCACTTCAGACTACGGACCATCAACATCTCTCTCCGGATCTTCACATTGAACTTGGCCTCGACTTTGCTACTCCTAGACTCCCGCTTCTTTGGACACACCGACCTCGCAGTTAACAGTAAATTGAGATCAAGCACCTACGGGTGAGCAGGTCCACCGCACCGGACATCTTAGTCTATGTGAGAGACGAGACGTCATGAATCAATTACGTAAGAATAAGATTTTTCAATTATTATAATAAAAAAGTAAGGTTTATTTGCAAAAATAATTAATTTATTGTCAACATCAATATAAAATATTAAGTACGTAAATGTAATAAAAAATACAAAAATACTGTTCTTTTGTGTAAATATAATATATCTACTAAAAAATAAAAATGCACATTTTTAAATAATTATATCAATCACTAAGATCGTTGCAGTGAGTTAAAAATTTCTTCCACTGGAATAAAAACATTTCACAAAACGATTTTACTGTTGAATAAAAATACAGTAAATTTTTAGGGATTTCGCACCATAAATCAATGCCATGCTTGACTCTTAAGTATTAAATTGGTTTGAAAAATGTAATCCCATGAATAATTTTCATTAAATACTTGTAAAAAGTACAAAGTTCCTACATTCTAGACAAAAGTCATAGTCATAAATTTTTTTCAATATTATTAAAGAATTGTGCCCGAGAAAAAAACAGTTATTCTGTAATATCACAAGAAGATGGAATTATTGTTAAATTGAATGAAGCATTATTAATAAAAATAGTTTCTAAATGCAAACTAAGTACTAATAGTTACTTTTAGAAATAAATTAACATTCATACTAGGGTCCCTGGAGATTCGTTTTATATCACTAATATTTAATAGATTCATTTAACCCTTTAGGTGCGTTAATTATTTTTCATAGTTTCATAAAAAGTGTCAATAATCCATATAAAAATAAAGTAATACATAGTAGTAATATTTAAAATATTTGATAATCTATCATGATTTTTTTAATTGTTATTGCTGTGACCAAGTTTGCAGGACAATTTCTAGGACCCCTCCTATAAATCGGCACGCTGCATTCAAGAGGTACAAAGTGTAATGCCGATATAAGTGCATGCTGCACCTTAAGGGTTAATATCAATATAGTTTAATTTCAGTCAACTAATTTAGAATCTGGAAGCTATTCCACCTCCTCTGCTGTCGGAATGAGAAGAGAGAGAGTCCCCGATCTGCTGCACCGCATTACAGGTGGGATATGGTTCTGGAGCGTCTGCAGAGTCTAGCCCACTGAGAGCCTGGATCACCACAGGGTCAAACCTGGGTATGTGGACTTCTGTAAAGAACGATATATATAATTGATAAATCAGTATTTTTTTCTTTAAAAAGAAAGTACATATAATGTTAAGATTACCTTGAAATACTCGGTAGGTACTTCAGTCGTTCCAGACTCAAGTGGGACTATACTGGACGCATACTTTTTCCATCATCACGCGGGTAGATAAAACTTTGAAATTTAAATTACATAAACTTTAAAACCATATTTATGTAACATCAATATTTTAGATTTCTAATTTGCAGAATCTAAAAAATGTGTGTGGTGGTTTGGTGAGTTTTGCATGAACGTAGGCGAGAAGCTGTTAGAATATAAATATTATCAAGTGGGGTGTCCTTGGTTCGTAAAAGTAGCAGGTATGAGAGAAGAATGCAGAAATGTATGTAGACGGCAATGTGCCATAGCATTATTCTATTAAGATGACACTTTGAATAGCTCAGTATTTCAGTCACAATCTACAGAATATATTGGGCACATAGCATCACTCACAAATGACTGTTGTAATATAAATATATGATCGTATAGGGCTTCTCTATACAGGAAAAGTAATAAAGATGTGCATCTAGTACTTTTCGATGAGATAGTTTGAAGACCTAAAGAGAATTTCCGGCTTTCGGACGGGTGAGAGCATCCAAGAATTGGCAAAACAAGAGAGGATTACGAAGATAAGAAAGTATTCTGTAAAGCACTTTCAAGAAGACTCCATTAAATAATGGTGCTGTATAAAATTGTCCAACTTTCAGAGGACACACAGATACACATATATATGTACATATTTTGTAATTATTTTCGATAAAATGGTACTGAATCTTACTTTCAAATGCCAGTGTCTGAAAGTTTAACAAGCGTAACCTTGGACTTTCCAGGGCAGTTACGAGTTGGCTGGGAGACTGTTGGCTCTGCTCTGATAAATACTCTATCACCTGCAGCGCCCCGGACATCTCTCCACAGCTCAGGACAATTCGCTGACCTATTGACAAATTTTTTTGATAAAACATTAATATTCTATTAAGTCGGGTACAAATTGCTGTAACGTAACATGCAATGTAACACGCAATGAAAGAATTTGCCGTCCACATTGTCGCAATGTATCATGCATTGTAACAGAATTCCCATAGTGTGGACGCCTTGCGCGCACGAACCGTGCAGACTACGCGCATGAACAGAGCATTTCAACTTGTGCTCGCCGCAATCCACAAAGTGTCGGTTTTTTCGCCGAACACAAAGGGGCGCGCAGTGTGCACGGAGCGTCAGTGTGGACGGCTTGTTCGTGTCTATACTGCAGAACGCGCGCGAACAATGGAGGACTTGTTCTCGGCAGACTGAGCTATGTTCACCGCGCGCATGCCGGGAACAGCTGCGAGTAGGTACATGCTCGGTTCGTGCACGCGCTGCGTCCACACTTATGAAATGTTCCTTTCATGTTACATTGCATGTTACGTTACAGCAATCTGTATCCGGCTTTATAATAGTCCGACTCTAAAAATTGCATTACATAACAACAGTGCCACAAAGTTTTGTCTTGGCTGGGAGATATTTTAAACTATGGCCTTTTATGCAGTTGCATTTAAAGTTAAACATTAATATGTGGGAAAATCTCAAGTGGGTTCGAAATTATGACACTTTGCAATTTCAGTTTTCAGTTCAATTTCTGTAATACGTAATAAGATTTCTGAGGTGTGAAAACTTATATGGGAATCTTATGTGCAACTTTTACTGTAAAAGAGACAAGCTAACTTGGCCTCTACAAGAGTGTATACAATACAGTTTATATAAAACACAACGCTAAGTAAATCAAGGAAAAGACTCGGCCGTGTACCTTGGGGTCTTCGCATGAAGGTAAGTTATCTTAAATTCTCTTTGGAGACAAATTATCAAATAACATTATGGTTCTTACCACAGGTATAATGTTGTGCAATGATAATAGGTAGAAAGCTGCTAAACCCTTTAGGAGATGGGATGGACGCCGGCTCATTCAAAATGTAACCATCAGGTGAGAATTGTTG
Organism: Limnephilus marmoratus; assembly: GCA_917880885.1. NCBI lineage: Eukaryota > Metazoa > Arthropoda > Insecta > Trichoptera > Limnephilidae > Limnephilus > Limnephilus marmoratus. Next base: position 17,616,371 of record OU862909.1, read on the forward strand.
GGATCCAAGTAATACATGTAAGCCCCTAAAAAGTAAAAAACATACATATTTAACAATACATAAGTTGGTATTATGATGATACGATACGATACGATTGTACCACCCCAGCCAGGAGTACTCCTGTCCCGGTGAGACCGGTACACCAGGGGGCACTGATTTGTTAGGACTGGAACACATGCTCTGAGGATGGGAAGGAGGTTGGAGTTTAATCGACCGGTATACATGGCAACCTAATAAGCCAATATTGGAATTAAGGATGGGCAGGAATAAAGGAACGGATTGAGCGTTGTTTTTTCCCCCTCTTTCTATGTATCTTCCTTCTTCTTGCCTCTTCTCGGCTCTATTGGATCTTCTTGACTCTTCTTGAATCTTCTCGGCTCTTCTTGGCTTTTCTTGTCTCTTCTTGCTTTTCCTTGCTTCTTCTTGAGTTATCTTGTCTCTCCGGAGATCTTCTCGCCTCTTCTTGGCTCTTTCGGTTTATTGTCTCTTCTTGCCTCTTCTTGAATCGTCTCGTCTCTTCTCTTCTTTTCTCGGCTCTTCTTGTCTCTTCATGCTTCTTCTTGTGTCTTCTTGTCTCTTCCGGGATATTCTCATCTCTTCTTGGTTCTTCTTGTCTCTTCTTATCTCTACTTATCTCTTCTAGTGACTCGTGGCTCTGCTTACATCTCCCCCCCCCCCCCTCCCCCCAGGGACCCTTTCCGCACGCCTTGTCTCCATTGGCTCTTCTTTACTCGCTTTTTCTCCTCTTGGTTCTTCTTGACTCTTTTTGAGTCTTCTTACTTCTTACCGCCCATTCTTGGCTCTTCTGTACTCTTCTTGGATCTGGCTTAGGATTGGAACTAGCCACTTTGTTCCGCCACCCCACTCCCACCCATTCACTATCTCATTTAATTCTTTCGCTTCTGAAATAATCCGATTTCTTCCTCCTGAATCTTCCAGTTTCCGTGTAATATGATATCTTCTTGCAGCTTTTTTTGGCTTTCGTTGTCTCTTCTTGCTTCTTCTTGTGTGTTTGGGATCTTCTCGTATCTTCTCATCTCTTCTTTGCTCTTCTTGCATCCTCTTGCCTATTTTTTTTTTTTTTTACTTATTTTGTCTCTTCTTGTCTTTTCTTGAATCTTCTCGAATTTTCTTGAATGTTCTCGTTCTCTTCTTGGTTATTCTTGCCTCTTCTAGTGACTCGTTGACCTTGCTTGCATCTCTCCCCCCCCCCCCCCAACCCTATCCGCACGCCTTCTCTCCATTGGCTCTTCTTATCTCTTCTTGACTCACCTTGTCACCTCTTGGTTCTTCTTGTCTCTTCTCTTCTTGTCTCTTCTTATCTCTATTTGTCACTTCTAGTGACTCGTGACCTTGCTTGCACTCTCCCCCCCCCCCCCGACCCCTTCCGCACGTTTTGTCCCCATTGGCTCTTCTTGTCTCTTCTTGACTCGTCTTGTCACCTCTTTGTTCTTCTGGACCCTTCTTGACTCTTTTTGAATCTTCTTACTTCTTACCGCCCATTCTTGGCTTTTCTGTACCCTTCTTGAATCTAGCTTTGAATTGGAACTAGCCACTTAGTCCCGCCACGCAACCCCTCTCCACCCCCACCCATTCACCCTCTCAATATTTTTACCCAGTGGTAATGGCTTCTGAAATAATCCGATTTCTTCATCCTGAATCTTCCAGTTTCCATGAAATATATACATAAAAAATAATAAAAACTTTCCCAAGGAATTAAAAATTAAAATGCCTTATCTATGCACAAATTCCTTGTACGAATAAGATGACACTCCTCTGAAATGTAAATAAATAAAGGCCGACTGGAAAAAATAAACAATTAAGAAAATAAACAAACTTCACCCCATCAACAAAAATATCAAAACTCTTCAACCAATAAATAAAAGTGAATATATATCTTATTGGTGTGGTGCATTCCTTGTTTCCTTAACCTCCAGGCGGCGGGAATAATCTTTAGTTATTTCAGCGAACTTGCCTCTCACGCGGGAGCCAACTATAGTTATTTCAGGGTTTGAATCCTTGCTGTTTCGTGTACATGCAAGATAGAGGGCCAAATTCTACATGTAAAAATTCTCCAATCATATCTCTTGCGACATCTATCAAAATTTATCCCGAAATATTATTTGTTTATTCTCAGGAACCATTTAAAGCCAAGGAGACAGAATTTCCCCGTCAGTTGATTTGAATCTCGCGCGTCGGTACCAACCATTACTAATCTCGCGCAGTCGCAGTAGAACAAACAAAGGCGCTTCAATAGAACACTGCGCCGATTGTTCAATTTGTGCATTTTTTCATTCAGTTACGTACATCGATTCGATTGTTTTAATTTGTGAAAATAAAAATCCTTTTTTCGCATTTAGGTATATTATGGTGTATTAGTGTTCGTTACTCTTAATATTTAGCCTTGTTTAACTCAATAAAACTTTTATTCGTAATTATTTATATTATAATATTCAAAATGTCACGGGGTCTTAGTGATAAAGAAATTTTTGAGAGCGTGTTAGATTTAGAATCAGACTTAGAGTTTGATAGTGACGGTGAATCAATTTTATTTGATATCGGTGATGGTGATGATGAAGTTCAAAGTGAACACAGTGTAACTCTTCCCAGTACCATTGTACCCGGTACCAGTGCATCCGATACCAGTGAACCCGGTACTTCAAGCATCCGTGAAAACGCATCTTCGACAAACAGTGACATTTTTTCATCATGGGTGTCGGGTCCATTTATTCCGGTCTTTCATGAATTTGATGACTTTTCGTCAGGAATCACAAACATGTCATTGACAAAAGATTCATTAGAGGTAGATTTTTTTGAACACTTTTTGAATCTAGAAATAATGGAGAAAATGGTTCTAGAATCCAACAGATACTATAGAGCTACAGTTAATCAAATATCATTAACTCCCAAATCTCGACTCCGTCAATGGAAAGATACATCAGTGCCTGAAATGTATATATTTTTTGCAATAACTATGCTGATGACTAGGGTTTCTCACATATCGATCGAGGAATATTGGACAACGGATCCTATTTTAGCGTCTTCTCAATTCGGAAAGATTATGCCAAGAGATCGATATCAGATTCTTCTTCGAATGCTTCATTTTTCTGACCCTGCCACACAAACCCCCGGAAACAGACTTCATAAAATAAAACTTTTGGTTGACCATTGCAGAGAAATATTTAAAAAAACCTTTATCCCTTACCAAAACTTGTGCATTGACGAAAGCATAATCGTGTTTAAAGGGCGTTTGAAATTTAAGCAGTATATCCCTAGTAAACGTCATAGGTTCGGAATAAAATTATTTGTACTATGCGACGTTACCACGGGATTTGTATTAGATTTTATTATATACTGTGGAGAAGGAACCGACATCCAAGACGGGCAATGTTTAGGTGTTTCTGGAGCAGTGGTAACCACATTACTCACAGATTATTTTGGCAAAAATCACACAATATGGACCGATAATTGGTACACAAGTCCAAAACTACTTAAATTCTTACACGATCAAAAAACAAACGGTTGTGGAACAGTAAAAGCAAATAGAAAGGGAATGCCTAAATTTAGTAAGTTAAAAAAAGGTGACCATGAATCCAAACATACAGGCCCCTTGTTAGCCCTCAAGTGGCATGATAAACGAGAGATTCATTTGTTAACAACTGTGCACGATGCTTCTTTTGCAGAGACTGGAAAGTGTGATAGAAATACAGGCCTACCAATTAAAAAACCGAAGTGTGTACTAGACTACAATAAATGTATGGGTTCGGTTGATAAGGCTGACATGATGTTGAGTAATCTAAGTTGTATGAGAAAATCCATAAAATGGTACAAGAAGGTTGCTTTCCATATTATTGATTTATTCTTACTAAATGCACACATTCTTCACAAAACAGTTTCCGAAAAGCAAATGACCTTGACTCAATTTCAATACGCAATCATTAAACAACTTTTGGAGAAATATCACATACCATCAACACGAAATCAGCAATCATCCGATAGCCCATTACGTTTGGCTGCCAAAGAATTGGCGAATCATATGCCCGGTTTTGTCCCCCCTACAAGTAAACGGTCAAATCCATGTCGTCAATGCCATGTTTGTGCAAATACAACACTTAGAGTTAAGGCGAAAAAATTTACACGTTACATGTGCTTAGAATGTAATGTTGCATTGTGTGTGGTTCCGTGTTTTAAAGATTACCATAATAAAAATAATTATTAATAAAAAAACTATGTGCCAAAGTGAATAAAAAGTAGTTTAAAATATGTTTATATAATTAATGTTAAAAACGAGAAAAAAGTTAAATGTAGTACCTAAGTGTGATGTGGTTAATAAATTTTAAAGTGCGCATAAAATATGCCCATGTGTGTAAAAATACTTCGTATTATTATGACAGCAAAACAGTTTCTATGTTTGGACATTTCGGCGCATTGATCGGTCCTTTGTAACATGAGACGCGCGGCAGACTCAGGCAGACGTAAGTATCAGGCAACATAAAGATAATTCTGTAATGTTTACGTCTGACTTTTGTTGAATAATTTTTGTTTATATTAACACCATTCTAAAATGACATTTGGGATTATTTATGGATAGTTAAAGCATGGACGAGTTTATTGACCTGAATTCAAACAAAGAACAATCATTTAAAATATATCTAATGACGGTTTTAAAACGTAATGTTGTTCGGCTCGATCAAAATATTAAACGTGCCGCGTAGTAGTGTCGGCACACGCACATTTTAACGCAGCCTAGAGGTTAATGGTTGGTTAACACCACTTGAGATGTCGAAGACCGTCTGTTTCCAAAATCACACAAAGTTTTAAAACATATAATTAAAATCGAGCGTAACATCTCTCTCGGAAGAGATAAAAAAAAAATCGCGAAATTAAGCAGATATTATTGATTGTAACGCGTGTCTATGACAATTTTCGGGAAGGTAGCTTGAACGAAACAATAGTTATTTAAAAAACAAGTCCGCATCAATGTGGAAGCGTCATAGAAAATATGAACCGACTGAAAATAAACAATTAGATAAATTAAATGAATTTAATTAGCTAAATTAAAATGAAAACGTTTAATAATAATATTGCAATTCTCATATTTTTCCTCTTGTATGAGTCGAGGACATTTGCATTCACTAGATGAGTTTGTTCAGATTGTAGATAACTGCTCCACCAGTAAATAAATACGCAATTAGGCAGCGCCCTCCAAATTCTCGTGACTTTTTTTTACCCACTATTGGTGTTATGTCTCCATCTGGGCACAAAGACGTATACATAATAAATAATAACAATACAAGACCAATATGACCCTCGTCTTTTAACGCTTCAAATATCAACGCTTCCAGTGAATCGCAACATTTTTCTTCCGAGTGCTGCAACCTAAAATTAGCAACAATTCGTAGCATTTTGTGGAACGTCAAGCGTCCCAACGGTTGAATACCTCTGGCATGAGCCCATAAATAAACAAAACTTCAACGTTATGAATAAAATTGAAATAGGATCTTATCTTATGATGCTGTGGGTTCCTTTGTCCAAAATTGAAATCAGTTGCGAACTTTAACGCCCGTTTTAGCACTTTTAGCACGATGCAAAACCAATTATCTCAATCTCATAACAAAGCTTTCACTAAAATACGTATTTTGACACATTTTCAAAGACATTCGGCCAGAAACATCCGAGTTAGAGCAATAAATACACGAGAGCGATAAAAACACGTCTTGTCAGAATGAACTGCACGCTCTTAACCCATAAGTTGGTATTATGATGATGGTATTTTATTGTAATAGTAACCTACCATAGAGTTATAAATTTGAAACATAAACAAGGAGGAAAAATATTTTAAGGAATGTTAAAACATAAGACATTTTTATAATGTATGAATTAGAATGTTTCTTACGTGATGAGTGAAACATAGAAGTCGTCTTTGTCTATAACAGCTATATTAGATGTTGGAGCAGTGAAAATTTTGTTTTCCAAAACCTTCCGCAGATTTACAGCTTTCCTGGAAGATTTTAATACGCATATCATTACAAGTTTTTACACAAAATTTCAAACATGTTTCTAAATTATTTTGCATATTCTAGTAGCTCCAAATAATACAGTAGCGACACCCCCAACAGCACAGACCTGACAAGTCAAGTAAAAAGTCTACATTAATATATTAATATTATTCCAATTTGGGAGGTGGGTATGGGTACTGCTGCCCGGGAACCATTTATTGGATAACCAAAACCCCTGACGTAGGTCACAAATGGTTCGCTATGTTTGGTGAGTTAGCATGGGTGCATGGGGTGAGATTTGTCTAGGTCTTGGCGGCGAATGCGCTACTACTGCGTGCGAGCCGGATTAGAAATGACTCTTTGTGGGAGACCTAAACTAGACTTTTCCAGCCGGACTCTCTCGATCCTTCGCCTTGGACCACAGAGGGTGGAATGGATTCATACGTCCGTCACTCTTCGACATATTGACCCCCAGATTTCTATCCATCCCTCACACCTTTTTCTTTCTCAGAACTTCTTCTCTTTCCTTTCTCTGAAAAGACCCTCCACACAGCATGCCCAAAGATGACATGGCCTTAAGGGATTTTTTGAGGGGCTCCTGTGTGGAGCTAATTTAAAAAAAATTATAATATATTATGAAACTTTAATATTAGGTCCTTATATATGAAATTGGCGTTTTGCCGTACTGGCAACTTTGATCTCAAATATCTTCTCTTTGGTTAGGAATTCCAAATTCAAATTTATACAGCTATTTACTCATGTATTTGTGTTTCGAAAATTATAAGTCATTTGTTTTTTCCTGAATTAATTGTTTTTTTCTTTGCGTCACTTAGTTTACAAAATGGAAAACTTGAAATATCGCGTTATTTACGAGTACGAGTTCCACCGTGGCACCAGTGCTGCAGAAACAGCTCGAAGGATTAATGATGTGTATGGTGACGGTGCCGCAAAAGAAAACACAGTGCGTTTTTGGTTCCAACATTTTCGTTCTGGAAATTTCAACCTGCAGAACAAGCCCCGTGGACGGCCGGAGACCAAAGTTGATAATGAAGAATTGCAGGCTATTGTGGAAGCGGATCCATCGCAAACCACGTCCGAGTTAGCTGCAGGCTGCGGTGTTAGTGATAAAACTGTTTTAATCCACTTGAAGCAAATTGGGAAGGTGAAAAAGTTTGAAAGGTGGGCACCTCACGAATTGAGTGAAGCAAATCAACAAACGCGTGTTAGAACACTAGACCACACACTGCACAACAGACGGCTACCAAATTAGAGGAGCTTCAATTGGAATGTCTAAGACATCCACCGTACTCTCCGGACCTTGCCCCAACAGATTACCATTTTTTTCGAAATTTGGATAACTTCTTGCAAGGGAAAAAATTCAACTCCGATGGGGCAGTCCAAATCGCCTTTGAAGATTTTATTGATTCCCGTCCGAATGGTTTTTTTAGTAAAGGGATCGATGAACTACCTATGAGATGGCAAAAGTGCATAGATAGCAATGGTACATACTTTGATTAAATAAATATATGTATTATATTAAAAAAAAATCGACTTTATGTTCCTCCCATTTCTCTCGTTCCTCCAAAACGCCAACTTCATATGTAAGTCCTAATATTTTAAATAAAAATTGTTCATACTTGTTCATTAAATCTGGATTGCTCAAGATCTCTGTCATATTATGGCTACCTATCTGCAGCATCAAATAATTAAACATTGAAGAAGCTGTCTCCAGTGAAGGTGTGTAAATAACATTATCTTCTATAGCAAAGAACGAGGCTTCACGTGTGGCTATATCGGATTTCTTCCCGTCGGGAAAGTAGGCTGAAAACACAAAGAAAGTATTACTAAGATTAGGTGGACACGGATGTACAGGAACAAGTACTGTGACACCACCGCAGCCAGAAGCCTGAATGAATATCTTATATGATGGCAATAAACATGACCATTAACGGCAAATTATGACGTTCTCATAAGCACATCAATATATATTTATTTATTGCCTTGATGACATTGAGCGAGTTTACAGGCGACTAGCTGGTGAATTCACTATCTACTAGTAAATCGTATTACTAGCTAATTAGCAGATTGTGAATAATCTACAAAAAAAGTTGAGAGGGTCAACTTTGCACGCTACTCGCTAGCTTGTGCCACAAGATGGCGGCCTGCCAACAGCTGATTTCGTAACTATCAAACAGCTGACAGAATTAGTTTGCGCGGTAGTCGTTATTCTCGCAACTCGCTAGCGAGTGGCGCTATTTTCGCTCATGTTATCAAAAAGGAGTTAAAAAGGAAAGCAAAACGGATAAGATTTATGTTCCACTTCATTTTTAACGCTAGAACACCCAGAAAAGCTAGTTCGCTATTGAGCGAGTGGACAGTTTTGTGTCATGACAATTTCACTCGCTGATTCGCCTGCTAGTAGCTTGTCAACTCGCTCATTGTAATCGAGGCTTTAGCGCCCGTAGAAACTTAATACAATTCGAAATTTTAAATAATGTAGAAATGGAATATATATCAGTAAGTATAATAAAAATCAGTTGTTAAAATAAATGCTCTTCATGTTAAGAACTTTATAGTTGCATTATCGTTAAATAGACTTTAACACAGTCATTAGTATATTTTATATTCATAAACGAAAACCAGAAAGACAGAGAGATTTAAAAAAAAAATATCAGCCATCAACCAACATTCTTTTGAATCAGAGTTAAACAATTAAACTAGGTATATAAATCAGCTCTATTCAATGACTAAAAATGTATTAAAGCCAGCTTATATTGGAATATTGTTGAAATACATGTATCTACAACATCGGAGTATACGTTTTCCAAATTTTGGATTCGTCTTATAGGCATATATTATTTATTGTTTATTGTTCATTGCGGTATTTTAAATAGATGCATAGTTAACTATGTCCTAATACAATCCTTATGTCCTAATACATACACTTAAAATAACACATCTATACCAAATCAATCACATATCTTCGCAATTTAATATTAAATGCCTATTTTAATTTTATTGCGACGTTGAAGAAGAATTAAAACAATAATATGGTAAGTACTGTCTTGTAACTGTCTTTTTTTACATTAACTCAATGTCATTTTTGGAGATGCTGTATGGAGGGTCTTTTTGAGGAAAGGAAGGAGTGAACATGGGTCTTGAGAAACCAATGTTGTAGGAGGGAACAGAGGATGGCAAATCATTCCACAGCTGAGCTGTTGAACTCAAGATCGAGTCGTAGACGTGTTCTCATGTGACATTATGTCAACTGTGTACAAATATTAGTGCAATTTACTGATAAAATAGTCAGAGACAAGATTATACAAAATAAAAAAAATATGGATTATGCAAAAATTAAGGATATATCCACTGAAACCATATACATTGCGGAAGAGATAAGCTTTTACCATAAGGAACTACTATGGAGAACGAAACAAACTGCAAAAGAAAAAAACTATGCATACGTATGGTTCAAGGATGGAAAAATTATGGTAAGAAGAATGCCGAATGAAAAATTAATATACATTAGACACGTAGACGATTTAAAAAAAATTGTATAAATTAAAAGGAACGACGTAACAATAATTAGAAAAGTAAAATAAAAATGACTGACACTATTGTTACCACGGAACCAAGTGATCTATCAAAGTTTAACAATAATTACTTCAATATAATGCACAAAAATATAAGAAGTATCAGAAAAAATTTTGATGAATTGCAAATTTTAATGAAATATTTAAATATCAATCTATATATACTAATTCTTACTGAGTGTTGGATAAACCAGAAATACTTGAATTTGGAAATAGCTGGATACACAACCTACTCAAGTTTGAATAACATAAAACAAAATGATGGTGTAATTGTATACATAAAAAACGAAATAAAAGCTGAAGTTGAGGAAATTATTGTTGTAAATGCCAATTGTTTAAAAATTAAAATCAGTAAAGAAAAGGCTATATTAGCAGTCTATCGGTCTCCTTCAACAAGAAATATAGACCCATTCCTTAAATCGATAGACGAAGAACTCTGCCTACTGAAAGACACAAAAAACATATTTTTTATTGGAGATGTAATAATAATAATAATAATAAATTTGGACAACTTATATAGCGCTGTAAAAATATAAATATACTAGAAAATGGACATCCCAATAAAATACAATATCTGCAGATGTTAGCCTCCCATGGACTGGAAAGCCTAATAAATGTACCTACTCGAAAAGTGGACGACACACAAAGCTGCATAGACCATATTATGAGCAAAACAAAAGAAATTACTCAAACTGTTGTATTTAACTCGACTATTACTGATCATTATACAACTATGCTTTCAATAAAAATAAACAAACCAAATAAAATTATGGAAAGACCGCTAACAACAGAAAAAACACAAACCAACTGGAATGTCATTAAACAAAATCTACAATGTACCGATTGGAATAAACTACAAAGTATGGACAATACAAATGAAGCATGGAATTATTTCATAGAACTCATACAGCAAAACATTTTATCTAATACTGTAAAAATTGTTAAAAAAGTTTCACATAAAAATATACACATCAAACCATGGATCACACAGAATGTTATAAACTGCATAAGAAAAAGAGACGAGTTACACAAGAAGCTAAAAAATAATCCATACGATATACACATGTTAAGATACTACAAAAGATATAGAAACATATGCAAAAAAGTAATTACACATTCAAAAGAAACTTACTATAAGCAAAAAATAGATGATTGTAAACAAAATCCCCGTAAGATGTGGCAAATAATAAATGAAATAACTAGTACTAAATCTACCAACGCCACATCAATTGACGAGCTGAATATAAACAATGTCCCCAGGAAATACGCTGAGAATCCTGACGAAATTCTTGAATATGTCAATAACTTCTTCATAAATATAGGATCTAATTTAGCAAAACAAGCTACGCAATGTGATGGAGCAGTACAAACAAATGAATCTCCTGAGCAAGGAAAAAAGCTCGAGTTTAAACAAATCACAGCTGATGAAATCAAAAATACAATTTCTTCTCTAAAATCAAATGTATCTTCCGGGGAAGACTTAATAACAACAAATGCAATAAAATTTCTCTGTAAAGAACTTATCGTACCTCTAACATATCTAGTAAACATGGCTATAACTGAAAGCGTATTCCCCACAGCTCTCAAAAAAGCTATTGTAATACCAATATATAAACAAGGATGTAAAAGTGACATAAACAACTATCGACCAATAAGCCTACTCAATACATTTTCAAAAATATTGGAGAGAATATTAAAAAAACAACTCCTTTCCTACTTAGAAGAAAATAAAATATTATCAGAAACACAGTACGGATTTAGGGAGAATCTAAGTACTGGTGACGCCATAGAAACTATTACAGATATGATTATAAAAAGTTTAGACAGAGGAGAAAAAACACTGGCAATCTTCATAGACTTACAAAAGGCATTTGATACAATAGATCACAAAATCCTTTTTGCAAAACTTTCAAAAATTGGTATGTCAAATAGAACTCTAAACTTATTAAAAAGCTATATGATGGAGCGTACACAGAGCGTTCAAATTAACAAGAAAAAAAGCAAACCTCTCCTCATCAACCATGGAGTACCGCAAGGAAGCGTACTAGGACCGATATTATTTCTAATATACATAAATGATATCGGTAGCCTAAGAACGAGAGGAAAAATCATAAGCTTTGCTGACGATACAGTAATTGTATTCAACGAAAAAGACTGGAGAAGTACTTACAAAGAAGCGGAACATGGACTTGGTCTACTGCAAAACTGGCTTAAGAGAAATTCCCTTACACTTAATGTCAATAAAACAAAATATCTGACATTTTCTATAACAGCCAGAGGACAGCCAGAGGATGACTTTAATCTCAAATTACATACATGCCAAGAAAACAATCAAAATCAAGGCTTATCATGCCACTGTCCTACCATAGCACACTCCAAAAGTATCAAATATCTTGGTATTGAAATTGATGATAATCTCCGATGGAACGCACACATTGAAGTAATCACAAAAAAACTCACCAGGTACATTTACTTCTTTAGAGCCATCCGTAACATCCTCAACATAAACGACATTAAGAAAGTGTACTACGCTTTATGTCAATCACAAATAGAGTACGGGATAACTGGATGGGGGTCTGCTTTGAGCACTCACACAGAGCGACTCAAAATAGCCCAAAAAGGAGTACTGAAGACAATACTGAAAGTTCCGCTTAGAACTCCGACGGAAGAAATATTTAATAACTTTCAAGTCTTCAATGAACAGAAACTTTATTCAAAAAATATTTTATTTAAACTGAAAAAAAACATATATGTATACTCCACTGCCCAACATAAATACTCAACCAGGTCAGTAAGCAATAACATCCTGGTTACTCCCAGTTTGAACACATCTTTTGGACAGAGAAATAATAAATTCCATGCTATAAAATTATACAATGCTCTACCAGATCAAATCAAAAATATAAAGGAAATGAATATATTTAAAACAAAAGTAAAAATATGGCTGAGAGATCAAAGTGATAATAAAATTACAAACATCATGAAGACGATATAAAGACAATCCATAACCAAATACAAATATTTTAAAAAAACTACAGGCCACCTCAGAACAGGAAATCCTAGTGAGGAGGTCTGTGAAAAAAAAAATGAATCTATACTTATTATATACATCATACATACATGTACAAACCTTGTTATTAAAATTAATAAAAAAAAAAAAAAATAAAAAAAAAAAAAAAAATATTAGGCCAGGAACATGAAACGAAATTAAATACAGCAACTATAACTATTGAATACAGGATGTATTCAATCTTCTTCTTCAATGGCGCTACAGCCCATTTTGAGTCTTGGCCTCTTTCAAAATAAGCCTCCACCGCCCTCTGTCCTCGGCCGTCGCCTTCCAATCTGCAACATGGAGTAATCCTCTTGCATCCTTCCTGACATCATCCTCCCATCTCAGTCTAGGTCTGCCCGCCTTTCGTTTACCTCCCGGGTGTCCTGTACTGTACCTTCTTCGGTACTCGTGTGCTTGGCATTCAGTGCACATGTCCGGCCCATCTTAATCTTTGGAGTCTTAAATGGGTGGAGAGTCTGGGAGCTTGGTAAATATCATAGAGCTCATTATTGTGGCGGATTCTCCATGCCTCTCCGTCTCGCACCGCTCCTAAGATTCTTCGAAGTACCTTTCTTTCGAAGATGTCCAGCTGTTCCGCTGACTTTGCTGTCAGTGTTCCCGCCTCACATCCATAGGCCAAGACCGTTTTGATAATTGTTTCATATAAAGTTATTTTGGTTTTCCTATGGACGTTTCGGGATGTATTCAATATAGAATCAATAATTTGTAATCAACACATTAAATCACAAATAATTCTTCATTCCGATAACTTAAGTAATTAGGTAGCCGTAATCTAGGCGTTCTCTAGGAATACCTACAACAAAATTTACTTTTTGACCTGAAAAAAGATCCGTAGCATTTTATGTACTTAAAATGATTTACTGCTGCCGACATGTGATTTGCAAGAATTCTGGTTATTACTAGTGAAAAACTGTATGCTGTTACTTTAAAACTCTTTGTTATCACCGTCTTTTCTGTTGTAAAACTTAATTTTATTATGTATTGGAGAAAAGAGTGTGTAGGTAGATTTTGTACAAGTGTTTATTGGGGAACGGACAAATGACCAGAGAGGAGCATACCTGTGTATATCATGTGTAAGAATTCTTTATCACCTCCACTCGCCCTCTTTCGCCCACACATTATAGGTTTAAAACTATCATTCATTTGAGAAGACAACATAATATGAAATTGTGTAAGAATCTAGGAAAATATGCTATTTCTTACTTGTGACATTTCCATCTGCAATTCTGTCTAAATATGAAGCAAGCTTTGGAAGTGTGTAGTTTTTGCCGGCTTCTAAGAATGGAAATAATTCTGATGCCCCAGTAGTCTCAACGGCAGCCACCAATGAAACCGGAATGCTGAAACCAAACCTGGAACACAATATGTACACATATTAATTTTGCATTATCTTTATTGCTACCCAAGGAGATGTTTGTTGGGGCTGAATTCTGGGGATTCCATGGACACCCAGAAGGATAGAGGAAGCTTCTAATCACAGTAGAAATCTTACTAGGAGAATGAGAATTTTGCATTGCAAAATATTACTAGTCTAAGGCTGGAAATTGTGCCACGCGTACCATAGGTCGAACATAACAATATCGGGATTGACAAAGAATTAAATTCCGTCATGAAACAACTGCACAGTTTAGGAAATAAGTACTATAATACCACCACAGGTATTAAAAGGAGATACATATAAAATAAAAACAAGTTGATCAATAAAAACAAAATTGTACGCCATTCTTTACAGTCCTTGACATTTGGTTACCTTATTTGCTACTTTTTTCTTATTACTATTAAGTGCATTCTATTTCGTATTATCTAATTTCTTATTTATTAATTCAATATTTTGTTATGTACCTCATGCTTGTAAGCCCAACGATAAATAAACAAAAGTACAGAATGTGATGACACAAGAACACAAAGGATCAAAGGTTATTTTGATCTGTGATCACTGCTAATAGTTCTGTGAGCAGCAGACGTTGTGTCCAAAAAATATGTTACCAATTTTCTCTTATTTAATAAATCAAAACCTAAAACTTCCTTTACAATCATAAGATTTGTATCATCATCATCATCATCACTATTGGCTCTACAACCCCTGGTGGGTCTTGGCCTCCTCAAGAATCTTCCTCCACTCATCTCGGTTTTGCGCCAGCTCTCTCCAGTTTAGAAGCTCCAAGATAGATATATCTTTGAGGACTTTGTGGCTCCATCTTAGTCTTGGTCTTCCCAGGCTCCATCGCCCTATTGGTCTTGAGTTCAGCAGGGACTTTGGTGCTTGATGCTCGGTCATTCTCTCACATGACCCAGCCACCGAAGTCTTCCCAGTTTTATAAATTAAGATTTGTATAAATGTACTTAATACCTACCTACTTAATTAATAAACAACGATTCTACGATCGAACACATTTGAAAAAAGTGTTTGCAGTACATATTTATTGAACCATTAAAATGGCTACCACCTTTAACTGGAACATAACAAACAAATATTCAAGCAAGCTCCATTATAATAATGTGTAAAGAAAAAAATAACAAAGAATATCAAGAATTTTACAAACTAAGGAGAAATGGAAACAAACTAAGAATATTACACCTAATTTTAAAACAACTCAAATGCAAAATCATTATATTTTCCAAGCCATAAAATACTATAATAATCTCCCTTCTGAATTACGCTGTATCATCAACCAATCAGAACAAATAAATAAAATTTAACAATAAAAAAAAAAAAAAACTTACAGTAAAAAGTAAATATTTTATACAAAACATATTATAACTTACAACCTAAGTAAGAATCGTGGCTCCCTTAAGAGGCACAAGAGCTCCTCTTTTCTGATAAGATATACATGACCAAAAACGACCTTTAATATAATATTTTGTAAAATATATTACAAAAAGATGAAAAGCAAGACGCTTGAGTAGTCTGAATTAAAACACGACTTCGCTACGCTCAATCAATAAGCATTGTGAAGATGTGTGAAGTGAAAACGACAGCAAGTTCGGTGCACATTTTGTAATAAGTGAATTATGATTTACCTTGCCAACTCAATTGCCGGGTAAACCAGCCGGTTCCAGGCTAAACTGCCAAACCTGTCATGGAGAAATGCCAGCCCCTTGACTAACTGAGGCACTTTGGATTGTATCATGGCTTCGGAAAAATCCACCACTATCGGAGGTGGCGGACTGTTGCCCACCGATCTGGATTTCTTGTAGTCGTACATCATCATGACCCCACCACTGCAAGATTGGAATAAACGCAAGCTTAATTATGGGTTGAAACAAAATTACTGTTAATTATTATAACGCACACTTAGAATTAGGTACAATATTTTCATATAAAATGTAATACTGGCGCAGACCGGTAAAAAATCATGGGATACATTGTTTTCTCTATCTTCCAGGATGAAAAGCATATATGTACGTCGATTTTCTAATTGATTAGTCACATATCTCCAAATACTAAGTTTTGAGATAATGATGAAAACTATATTCAAGAGCTCACAAAAAATCCAATATTATTTTCATACTAGCTGACTAACGTCATCTACTGGATGGTTATCCAACCTTTAGAACCACCGCCATCTTTGAGTTTATCGCAAAGAGACAGACAGATGCCGCAGAGGACTTAACCATTGTGACCATTTTTTTAGAAGATAGAATGGGTATAGTAAGCTATCCGTAAAAGATAAAGATAGATATATGCCTTCGCGGAATTTTTTGTAGATCTATAAAAGAGGAATATCCCACCATGTATTGTTTTGTTATATCCCAAAAGGATTAGGCAGTGTTTTCAATGAAAGCTACCAGGCGGCTTGACTTTTTCCGACACTTCTAACAATTATCGTTATGTTTCAACCAATTTACACAAATTCTCGACAAATTACATACCTAAACCTTCCTCACGAAACACTCTTATCTATTGGTGAAAACCGCATGAAAGTCCGTTCAGTAGTTTTCGAGTTTATCGCGAACAGACAGACAGACAGACAGACAGACAGACAGATAGACAGACAGACAGACAGACAGACAGACAGACAGACAGACAGACAGACAGACAGACAGACAGACAGACAGGCAGATAGACAGATGACGCGGGGGACTTTAATTTATAATATGTAGAGATGTCTGTGTTTTGCATATTAAATAAGCTATAAAATAATACCAGGATTCATAACTGCCCAGTACATTAGTATAATATTTTGAAATTTTCTACTAGTAACCCAGAAAACATCAATTATTTGTTTATTTCACTACAAATGGAATAGAAATTACAAATCAATACAACAGTAGAACGGTTAAGAAAATTAATTAACATTTTTATTAGAATACGTAACATACTAAATATTGGATTATTAAGAACCATCTATTTTTCCCTAATTCAATCAGTATTACAATATGGAATTGTTGGCTGGGGTGGTGCTTTCAAAACTTCTCTTTTGCCTTTAGAAATTATCCAAAGAATATTAATAAAAATAATTCTAAAAAAGCCATACGATTACCCTACCATCAAATTATTTAAGGAATTCAAAGTCCTTTCACTTCATATTATTTATAAAAAAATTACGCTTTTACAAATATGTACACAAAGATTGTCTCAATAATGCTAACACTCTTTTTTCAAACAGCAATAGAACAAATATCCTTGGTTCTCTGACTATACCGCGCTGTTACACCACCACAGCCCAACAATTCTACAAATATATTGGAGTTAAATGGTTTAACGAATTACCCTTGAAATTAAGATTGAAAACAAATTACACAAAATTCAAAAAATCAATAAAAACTCTTTTTATATAACTTATCAACATAACAACTCAAATATAATATTAGTTATCCTTTTTCTCTCAGCATTTTTTATCTCCTCCGCTTCAATCTGTTGTTTTTCTTATGTATTATTTGTTTTATACATACATATATATAAAAAAATATTTATATATATGTACAAATATGATTTTTTCTTATTTTCTGTTAATTATCTTTTTTTTGTTTTATATATTTAAAAAAATATTATTTTTTGTTTGTTAAATTGTTGCGTTTATCCGCCTTTTTAACTCGAGCTCTGCTCTTAAAAAGGGTGTAAAGCGTATTATTAAATGTATTTTAATAGAAAACTTTATTTAATGTATGTAAACATGTAATTGATACTATTTTAATAAATAAAAAAAAGAAACGTAATTAAATTCAAGCATTTTTAAAAGGGAAAAAATATTCAAGATAAGACAAGCAGATTTATATTAACAGCAACAAAGCTTGCCGTCTAAATTGTGCTTCATTGATTTTAAACATATCGATATTTGAAGTAATTCTATTAAACAACAAGTTTAACTGCCGACTGGCAAGTTAGTTCTGCAAGCCTGAAGATAAAACATAGAAACCAATGCTCTCCATGATAATCGAGTTTTCGAACCATCCATGAATTAGTCTGAAGAAATGTGTTACAATGAGCCCAAGAGAAAGTCAGTAGGGTAGTGCCACGGTAAAAAAAAAAACAAAATTAAGCATATCATACTGTGTATTGTACCAGATAGAGGGTACACTTTTACATATAACAGCATACTAAACTCAAATTTCGATTTTTCAGAGATGTCTGACTAACAATGTCTGACTGACTATCGATGTGTGCACATGGCAAACCCTGGTATTATTAAAAATATACATAAAACATTTAAATTAAAGGAAACAAATTGTCAAGGCTGAGAATCAAACCCTGAACAACTGCTTAGAAGGCGGCTGTGCTAACCAATACACCACCAACTATATGTAGAAAAAACGGTGGCATAAATTCTTTGTAATAAAAATAATAAGAATTATGTGTTTATGAATGATACGCACATCAAATCCGTGATTATATAAAATTTTAATTTTATAACAATGGTAATACATATTGTGATATGTTTATATTTATTATAATCAGTTAAAAAAATAGTCTAATCCCTGCTGTACACCTGACAAGCGACAAGACTTTTCCAAAGCCGAAAGAATCCGCTGCTACCTCTTCACTTTTTGTTTGCGCAGTTTTACTTGGATTATTTGGGATGGTCCGATGCTCTGTAGGGAGTAAACTGTGCGCCCTAAAGTTTATTTTTAGACTTGCGGAATTCAATACTTCGTTTGTGTGAAAGCACTATTATTATCAGTTGCATGATGGTTTGCCTTGCATCATTTAACACGGGCACCAAAAACACAAAAAGGGCAAAACACTTTATTTGTAGTAAATTAAAAAGAGAAAATATATTTTAGTAAAAGAGAGAATAGAACTAACGCGTCAAGTCCTGTGGTGTGTTGGTTTATGACGGATAAACAAAATGCTGCAGCAATGGCGGCATCTACAGCATTTCCACCCGCCTTTAGAGTGTCAGTTCCAATCCTCGAACACTCCTGACTGTCTGTAGCAACTGATCCATGTGGAACAATCTGGAAGAAAAGAGGTTGACATTAACATAAAAATTCATTAAAACATGAAATAGAATTATTAAAAAAATATAGGGAACAGAAATAATGAAGCAACCTAGTAAGTACAGCAACATGAAGGGAGATATCCATTTATTTTTATTTTTTGTGTACATTTAGAGCCCGTGCAGACAGCTAAGCGTTCAGCGTTCAGCGTTCAGCGTTCACTGGCGTTCACTTAGCGTTCGTCCGGTTGCGTTCTACGCGAGTTCTAACACACACAGCACACGGTCAAATATTCTGCGTTCCATTTTCCCAAAAAGCTTGTACGTGAAACATGTATTTCGATAGTTCGTCTTCAGAAGACGAAGCATTGCTTTTGTTGACTTTGGAAGAGCCTGAAAAGAAAAGAAGATACTGGGTGCATCCGATTTACACTTCAGTATTCTTTTTCCTGAATTACTTAAAGATGAAGAATGTTTTTTATTTACTTCCGAATGTCAATAAGTAGCTTTAATGAATTGCATAATTATATAAAAAAGGAAATAGAAAAAGAAGACAGCAACTGGAGAAAGGCTATATGTACAAAAGAAAGGCTGGCAGTATTTTTACGGTAATTTATTTTGATTTTTTAAATATGTACAGTGAAAATAAAATGTTACAGAGATTCATTATTTAGTGTATATCCTATTGTCTCATAAAAAATAGTTAAATTCTGTGTGTCTGAAACCTCCTGAGACATATTAATTATTTCAGGTTGAATTACTTGAGAAGCAGCTGAAGGTTAATTAGCACCCATTTTAATGGCTATTTCAAGCCATGCTGCTTTTATTTTATGACGGTTTTTATAGTCTGTGTCACTAAGATTATATAAAAACTGCCTTTCCCTTACTAAATCAATTAATTTTTCAGTGTCAGTCATCTTGCGAGTGAGGCGTTCTACGAGTTCTTTGTAATTTTGACAATAGAACGCAAGAATGCAAGCGTTCACACTGACCGGCGTGGTCTGACTGCCGCTGTGTCTGCGCGACGCTATAGTGGTCAACTACTTACAAAGTACGCGGAACGCAGAACGCGGAACGTGGAACGCTTGCTGTCTGCGCGGGCTCTTAATCATTATTATTACAAATAAATATTATTTGGACGTCCACCTTCATTTTACTGCTTCAAAATTGGTTTTTACACCCTTCTCTAAAATATTATTTTTTCACAATATAAATTATTTATAAGCAATTCTGAAAAATTTAGCATCCCTCTCCAAATATTATACATCTCAGTAAAATTCGTTTACTGAGATGGAATTTGTCTTCAGATGGGAATTTGTCTCAAACAGAATGGTGTCCCAAATCTTCTTCTTCTTCTTCCTTGCGCTGTACCAACTCATTGCCTAGGTAGGCTGTTGGGGTCGGCTCTTCTCGTTCTCAGGTTGTAGTTTCTTCTGTTCTGAGTATCGCCTTCATCCAGGCCATTTCTCTGAAGTATTTTGGAGCATTGAGTCATCCAGGAGTTCTTCAGTCTTCCTCTGGATGATTGTCAATGAAGCTCCATAGACATTGCCTGCTTCACTGTGTTGTCTGATGGTCTCCGTTTTAAGTGCCCATACCATCTCAACTGTCGTTCCTCCAGCTTACTGTTTATGTCTGTGACACCCTGGGTGTCCATTCGTTCACCACGAATGCGTGAACTTTTAATCTTATATTTTAGTGATACTCCTACTGACCATCCAAGCCAGGGGTGGGGAACCTGCAGCCCGCGGGCCGCATGCAGCCCGCGAGGCCATTTGGTGCGGCCCGCGGGCACTTTTGGTGCGGCCTGCTGAAAGAACCGCAAAAAATTTCACAGAACGGGATGGTTTTTTCACGATGCATTTTTAAGACATTATCACAAAATCGTTACTAGCAAGTAGTTTAGGATACAAATAAAAACATGATTAAACCTCCCATTTTTCTCTTATTTTAATTTGTTATTATGAAACGATAGTGAAATTCCATCGGAACTTTTAATTTTCTTATGTGGGACAGTCCCGATATTTCAGGATTTTTGGCAACTCTATTCGGAGGGGAATCTTAAGCAGTCTGTCATAAACATTATTTTCTAGTCATCGTTGCGGAAGTAAAGTGGATAGTCAATGAATAAAATCCTATGACAACTACGAAGAAAAGAAAAGTTGAAGCTGAATGAAACGTGAAATCATTTGAAACCAAGTAAAGGCTGTGGAAAGTAACTCGAAATGAATAACACGACGCATTTTCCAACACTGCAAGGACAAAAGCAATCTACATCGTTTGAATACGCTGGTGAGTGCGCGAAATTAAGTGAAGCATTTAATAAACGATTTTATGACGTGAAAAGAGAGCAAACAGATTCTAACATATTTAATACACAGTTCAACGTCCAACCATCGAATGTGTCTGATAATCTGCAGTACGAAATTATTCAATTACAAAGCGATAGATATAACAATCTCCCCAAATAAAGTCAGGAATCACTGGTTATATTAAGTCAAGCATGTCCCTTAACATTTTATATATAATACAAACAATAATGCCATGATAATTGCCACACTTCTGGCATAAAAAAATCATTACATATAATTTATTGTAATTAGTAAAATAAATATAAAATTATATTGCGGATGATAAATATCCTACAAAATATAGAAAAACCATTCACGTAATCAGAGTACAATTTAATTTAAGCTGGTTGACTAGTGGACTCCTATGCAGATTCATTCTAAAGGAAAAATCAATATTGTGTTCACAATGCAATTTCCTGTTGCGGATTCATCCGCTAACCCTGACGCATTTCGAAGGTAAAACCATTTTGGTGTTCTAGGTGCAGTATTAATTAAAGCTGGGGACTCACAAACCAGTTCGCTCTGACGGAAAAACTAGTTTTGTGGTCAAAACGCAATGAAAAAAATCCACATGTAATGTAATAAATCGTAGAAACCCGTTCTCGCTTTTGAAGTGCATTTATAAAATTCCAGTTGCTTTTATGCTGCCAGTATTAGGGAAAAGCCATTTTCATGTACTCGTTAAAATAGCTACACTCTGTATTTTTAAGTCTCCGCGTACAGATTCACCCTATAACTGAAACCAGCTCTGTGTTAAAAATGCAATGAAAAAATTCCAGGTGGGGTTTTATTTCGCTAACGCGTTTCGTTAGAAACCATTCTCGTGTGTGAAGTGCAGTTATAAATTTGTGGTTGCATAATATGCAAATGTGCTGCCAGTATTGGAGGAAAGCAATTTCACGTTTTGAGTATAGTTTTAATTCCCCGCGTATAGATTCAACCTGTAATTAAAACCAGTTCTGTGTTAAGAATGCAATGAAAATGCATCAGGTGTGATTTCATTTATTGACGCATTTCTTATGTTGGAACTGCATTTATAAAATTCTAGTTTCGTTATTTATGCTGCCAGAATTAGAAGAAAGCCATTTTCATGTTCCGAAAATTTCCGTCGTGGTTTCATCTGCTGATGAATTTTGACGGAAACCATTCTGGTTGTAGACTATGTGCGGAGTTATATTATTATACTATTTTTAGTTTTTTTTTTTTTAAACCAGTTCTTTGATTCGAATGTGGCTCTCCCCCCCCTCCCCCCCTCCCTCCGAGACGGAAATCGGAGTGCGGCCCGCGGGTTAAAGTATGAACATTAAATGGCCCGCGACGCTAAAAAGGTTCCGCACCCCTGATCTAAGCAATAGCATTTCTGCTGTTTCGGGTTGCCTAGAGTAGGAGTTGTACATAGTCCAGCATTTGGAGCCATACATTATCGCGGGTCTTACAAAATAGTCTGGTATATCTTTCCTTTAAGTTTTATAGGAATTTTGAATGGTGTCCCAAATAACCAAAGTAAATTATTATTAGTTTTGATATTTGGTTTCTGTTCCTTGGGTTTTGTCCCAAATAACTAATTGTCCCGATAAACCGGTGTGCCCAATAAGCAGAATCGAATGTGTTGTCAATTTGTTGTAGTTTGTTAATAAAATAGTTTCAATTATTCTGAACTTCAATAATTGGTTTCAGTATTGTTATAGTAATTGGATTCAGTATAATAAAACAAAATACTTATACAAAACATAAGTTTTACAAAAAAGTACATGATAAATCATTTTAAAGAAATCCTTGCTTGTGTAGGCGCACTGGAAGGTTAAAAAAATGATTTAATTTAATAATAATTTTGCTTTGGCTAGGAGGCTAAAGAACGAACAAAAACACATAAAAAGAACATTGTCGCAAATTGAATCGCGAGCGTAAATTTAAATTGAATTGATAAAAATTGCTACTTGCTACGCACCCAGTATCTTTGAGAATTTGAGGGGTAAGAAGAGGCTGTTAGCGGGTTTAATAAACTAGTTCAAAAGCTTTTTTGAAACTTTTGATACTATCAGTGTGCACAAATACATTCAAGCATGTCCTACTCTAAAATGATTTGCCCGTAAGTTATATTATTTGTAAATGCTTACCTCAAAATCTCCATAGTATATCTGTGTAGCTAAAGCGACTGTGACAGCAATGGTGAGTAGTGCAAATGATGCAATAATGAGTCTAATTCCTCCAAATTTGCGAGAAAATCCAACGGAGTCATTTGGTCTAAGAGGAACATCTTCACGTAATTCACCTGTAAATTAAAGAGATAATGGCTGTTAGCAAGAGGATTGGAGCAGGATGGAAAGGAACGAGGACAGGAGGTGAATGGTTAGAGACTGGCGCAGGACCTGGTGGAGAATATTCACAGAGAAGGCCAAATCTCACCCTGGAACATAGCGCCATCAATCAGAAGATATTTAGAGCAACTATTAGAGTGAGAAATTCTTTGCAAGAGGTTGATGTTCAAAATACGCCGACTGCTGTGTTTTTTGAAGTAAAACTTCTTAACTCATGCTTGACTTGGGGAGTAAGCGGGTGAATGCGTGACGAGAGCATTACGAAAAGTGTGATCGGGTGAGGTGAACGGTCAGGCCTTTACGCATGCTTGACTTGGGGATTAAGCTGGTGAATGCATGACAAGAGCGTTATGAAAAGTGTGATCGGGAAGTTGAGAGGGAGATATAAGTTAGTGAAGTTTTACTTCAGTCGTGTGGTCTAAAGCAGTGTTCCACAAAGTGTGTGCCGCGGCACAATGGTGTGCCGTGGTCGTTAGCTGGTGTGCTTCATCGCAATGTCACATTGTGATAAAAAAGTAACATTGCGGCGCTGCACCCGCTTAGGCGATCCGACTATCGATCCGACCAACCGGTTCGGTAATAAAATAAGCCAGGAGGACATATTCGCTGATGTAAATGAGCTCAACCAAAAAGGGCAAGGCAAGAATTCTAATATTTTAACGTCATCAGATAAGATTGAAACTTTCGCCCTAAGTTGGTGTTATGGATCAGCCACGCTACCAATGGTAGTAACGAAATTTTCCCAAATGTCATGGCTGCCGATTCAATAAAAAAAGTGCAGGATTTGATAGCGAAACACCAAATCACAGGCTTTGATAGTGAAACACAGCTAATGAACTCATATTTTCCTAAGTGTGACCTGCAACCTATGGACTGGGTAAGAAATCCATTCTCAGATAGCATTTCTCTTGGAAACTTACCGATAAACGAGCAGGAAGAATTCATGAAAACAAACTGATCAGAAATTAAAAGTTAAATTTTCCGAAACAGATCTAGCTAATTTTTGGCTACGTATAACGCCTGAGGACGATCGACGAAGAGATGAGAGAGGCATTATCAACGATTGCTCCAAATTTTGATCGCCTGTGCTCAGATAAGCAGGCTCATATTTCTCAACATCTTTTCACATCATATTGATTTTAATAATAAATATTAAATAAATATGGGTTTTTTCTTTGCTGTACCTCTAAAATTTCTTGTTTTGGTAGGTGTACCTTGATCACAAAAAGTTTGCGGGACCCTGGTCTAAAGCACACTCATTATTTTTTGTAATGA
Organism: Limnephilus marmoratus; assembly: GCA_917880885.1. Classification (NCBI taxonomy): domain Eukaryota; kingdom Metazoa; phylum Arthropoda; class Insecta; order Trichoptera; family Limnephilidae; genus Limnephilus; species Limnephilus marmoratus. Next base: position 17,641,363 of record OU862909.1, read on the forward strand.
TCTTTTCTATGAGAATTATGTAATCACTGCTTGAAGCTGTCGATATAGACTGCTTGTACCAGTCTGTTTATTCCCAGCTTTACTGATACTTATTTATGTTAATTAGCATTAAAATTGTATCACTAAGATTTCGACGGACCATGTTGGATCTATTTAAAACTGAAAATCGCTTGGTTGGCTTATTTTGTTGATTTAAAAGTCTGGATTTTCGGAATTTTAAATGAAATGAGTAAAAAAAGAGAAACGAAACTTTAAACAGCTTTACTGTAAAACTACAAAATTGCACATCCGACATCGTTCTTAGGAACCGTCGATTTGAAATAATAGTATTTAGTGTGGACATTGAAGTACCCACCACTGTCCCACCCCGGTATAGGCAACTTATGGTCGCCCCTTCGGAGTTCTCGCAAGAATCTAATTTTTTTGAATAAACGGCTCTACATTTAAAGTAACAAATCTAGACCTTCAATGTCCCCTCATACTGTGTTAGGTAGCGGTATGCGGACGCGCCTACAGGACTGTACTGTAATGGTCAATCTCTACAACTCTAAACCCCAAGGAGGTGTCAATGCAAAAGCAGTGAGCCTCATGGACAGTCAAACAAGTTGTCAGTAACATCAACAAAAAATAAAGTAATACAAAATGACAGCAGCCGTCATGAGCAATCAGCTCATGACAGCGAAAGACCACACACAATCCGGCGGGCAGCACCGGGCACTGTACATAAAAGAAAAAAGAAACAAAAGAAAAATAATGTCTATATACAGAGTAGAACTGGTGTCACCGCAACCTGACTATCGGCAGTACCCGAGAGAATGAAGAAGGCTAATTGTTCGGCCTCCCGATAACCGGCGGCGTCGTCCTTAAGCCAGCTAGCCGGTGGTGCCTAGACGAAAGTAACTGGAAATCATAGAAGAAGACCCTAGGGAGAAAAGCGTTGGGTCGCCGGAGGCGGGACGGACAGCTTTCGGATGCCGTTCAGCCTTCTCCCCAGCCTCTTCATGTCACGGGGGGTGGCGCGGCAGACAGGTGCAACTCCACCAGTTCCATAAGACCGGCCATGGTCAGTAGGCGGGGACTCGGTCCAGGGTCCAACCCCTTATATGGGGAGAAGGACGGCACAGAACAAACAAGTGAGTTCAGTTCTACGCAGTAATCATAACTAAAAAAAACAAATCATAACTAAATCATAACGGTAATCATAACTAAAAAACTAAAAGAGTAATCATAACTAAAGTGTATGTTACAAAATAACATAAAAGTGTAAGGCATTAAACCAAGTACCTGGAATCAAAACATGAGCGTTCAATGACGCAGGGCATGAAAAACAAATGAACACGAAAGAAAATATAAATACTGTACATCCTGGGCAATATTGGTCGTAGAGAAGAAGCAAAGAAAAGTCCGTGGTAAGTCAGGAACAAGTACACCTGGTGTCAAAATCTATTAATCAGCGACTCTAAGCTCAGACCATCTCTTAACCCAGATCCTTGTAAACTTCCTCAAGCACTCGAAGTTCGTCTTGTTCGATACCAGATCAGTGTTCCACACTGGTCTGATAGGTACGTCCAAACCATCGAGCATTTCCTCTCTGGCATCCGTCAAGATCTCACAGTGCCACAGAATGTGCTCGGCCGACTGGTTGGTGGATCCGCATGCGCAGTTGGGGTGGGGGGACAGGGAGAGGGTGTGAAGTCTCCCCCTGAATTCCCCATGCCCGGACAGAAGCTGGGTAATGTGATGATCCAGTCTGAGATAAGCCCCTTCCATTCTGATTTTAACTGATGGGAAGAAGGAGAAGGTCCATCTTCCCAAATTCGATCTATCCCAATGGACCTGCCACTCATGAAGCGACAGATCCCTCATTTCACGAAGCAGCCCAGGGAGAGTCCCCGGCCCGCCCGGTGTCAGAACAACGCCTAGGTGAGTGGCCGGAGTTCCTCTGGTTAACTTCTGCTTGGTAAGCACTTCCCTGATTTCCAGATCGATTGGCAAAATGCCAGCCAAAACGGGTAAAGCGTCCGAAGCCACGGTTCTATACGCACCGGAGAGTGCCAGCAAGGGGGTTCGTTGGCCTCGCTTGAGAGCTAAGAGAATGAGCGAGTTGTCCAGGCGGTGTTCCCACACAGAGGCGGCATACGAGACTTGCGCCACGTATACGCACCTATATAGCGTTCGCAGAACCGGATTACGCAATCCCCACTCAGCTGTGGAGAGTCTCCTCAGCTTCAAGAAGAGAGCCTGAGCCTTGCTGGATACTTCTTTGACGTGAGCCAGAAAAGAGGACGATCGATCTAGTGTGACGCCTAAGTATTTCACTGTTTCAAAAAACCGGATGTTAGAATCTCCCATTCTGATGGTAGGATTTCTTTCTCTACTGAGACGGCCCTTCATCAGGAGGCCCTTGGTCTTATGGGGAGCGAAGGTCATCTTGTTTCTTTCACCCCAGTCCAGGAACATCTGCAAACCTTCACTGCCTTTGCTCTCCACTTCCTTTCTACTGTCCCCAGCGACCAGATACAACTTATCATCAGCGTAGTCGACAGCGATACATCCTTCAGGCAAGGGTAACCTGGAGGAGTCATCAAAGGAGATGTTCCACAAGTCAGGTCCAAGGATGGAGCCCTGCGGGCATCCCATGTCTGCTTCCCTCTGGATACAAAAGTCACCGAAACTGATCGTAATGGTACGATCAGAAAGGCAGTCATCGATGGCTTTGAACAATAAGTTGGAACACTGCCTGTTTTTCACCTTTGTACGTATCATTGCCCACCACGCGTGATCAAAGGCACCAGTGATGTCGAGGAAGATTGCAACTACATACCTCTTTGGGCAAGCCTTCACTCATTCAAGCGCATACGACAATACTCTTTTCTTTGATACAAGGTGCTTGAGAAGAAAGAGGATGATTGTCGATGACCAGCTTACGAGATCTTTCTGGAACTAGTATATACAATTTATTAAAGGCGCTATTATGTACTAATATCTACTTAGTCGAAACGTGTTCGACTATTAGCACGCGAGAACCGGTGCGTGGGCACTGGATTCGTCAGTTTCCATTGAAGGTTTGTTGGAGGTAAACAAATAGAACCAATTTTTCGATTAGAATCTTATTTAAACACATAAATGGGTTTGATTAGCTAATATTTTTTTAGTTATTATGCTATTCAAGATGGTTTAAAACTTAATAAAGGTGCCATCAAAACACTAAGACTTCACGAGTTTCAAAAACTGATGTTAATAGGATTATGCACTTATATTATCACAATAAGGTTGAAGGACCGACAAACATTGAATAAAGAAAAAAAATACCTGGGTTCGCTGGTTCATCCGCAGACATTTTTAAATAACTATTATATTGTCTATAAAACTTCTGTCGTCAGAACTAATAGCAAAAATGCAACTAATTCATGTAAGATTTTTAAAAGAACAAGGTTTCACGCGAACATGATATTATTTGACTATTTTTGACGTTTGCATTGTCTGTGATCGTCTGTCAGATATAAAACTTCCGGCAACAACTTTGAACTGACAACTGAAACTACCTACTTATGTGTTACGGTCTAGAAGAGACGACACTAGAAGTAAGCTAGAAAGGTCTACATCGGATATGTTTACCACTGCGTCAGAGAACCTTGAACATTCACGGGTTACCTAACCAAATTACTTACAAAATGTTTTGCCTTTTGGCGAAGTCTCGTTAATTTCACAAGCGAGTGTAGAGTTAGTACACGTAAAAATATTTTTTATATAAAATGCCGTTATTGGATATTGGAGCCGTGATTCATTATTCAGCTACCTATGAAATCGTGGGTTTAGCATACATAGCATAAATATAATAAAACATAATCAAATGTATAATAAACGATGCCTGGAAAACTTGTGGAAAAGCGGGCGAATGATTGATGAGGCCCATGTTCTGCTGCTAATCAAAAACTTTTTATTTTCATTCATAAATGTTTTTCTAATAATTATTATTATTTGTGAAGCTCAATATGTACATACCAACACTCAGAAGGGAGGAAGAAAGATGCAAGAAAGAACGTGTGAAATATTATTAGACTTTGTAAGAATTATCTAGATCTAGGTACCTATCTACTCGTATGTATGGAAAATGTATTTAGGTAAGAATCTAGGCCTATAACGAAAAACGTGACTTGTGAAACTAATCAATGACGTTTGAAGAATAGAAGGTTAAATTGACAAGACGAAGCTTGTTTTGGTTGTGGTGACCAACAGAAAACAGCATGATGAAAATAGGATCAATGGATTCTTCATCCATATATAAACCAATCCCTTCACCCAACTGCGTTTCAAATCTAGGTAGGTACTGCGCAAACAAAGCGAGAAAGGGAAAAAAATTGGATAGATTTTATGAGACTGGTCCAATGTCAAAAACATGGGAAAAGATGGTCAAACATCATAGGAAACTCATCATAACTCCTCGGGAAAATTGGCGTTGGCATTGTTGATTGAGCACTGCACTTTCGAGATTTACCAATGTTTTATCCCCTCGTCTGTCAATATCGACTTTGTAAAAACAATCGCATACAAGTTAGACTTTCCAATTTGTGTGTATCATTAGTTCAAAATTACAAAACATATTATTTGCGTTTGGGTCTCACCAAGGCATGGTGAGTTCAATTCCTCGGCTGGCTAAGTCCTCCGTCACAACGCAAGCAATATTTTCCGCTCACTGGTGGTAGTAGGAGATTTTCAAAATACTGTCAGGTTATTCGTAATCTGGGAATGTTTGAATTGTAATATTTTATGGTAAAAGTAATTTTTATGTGAATTCCGCATAACAGGCCCAATTACTCCCGACTCTTCGGAGCAACGGGTCATCCGGCATCCCCAATCGGTGTATATTATGAGGCTAAATGAAGTAGGGAAGAAGAGGAAATTGTTAGATCTGGTAAAGTTTCTGGTCTTTCATCAAGTATCTACTATCTACTACAACTCTAGTCATATTTGTCCCCGAAAAATATATTCCCAGATTCATCACGGACTGTATCAAAACGTATTTTTCAAAATTCGCACAAATTATTTGCACTAATAACAATGTTGATTGTTAGCCACAAAGGGCACAAGGCACGTAACATCGAGCTGCAACTAACATTCCTGTCCAATTACCACTTAACCTTTTGCTTTCGCCACTGTCTTGCGAGGGTTGTTTATTTTGGTTGTATGACTTAGTTCTGCTGACTCATTTAGGAAAGTTAATAAGTTGGACATACCTACCTCCCACCTCCCATCTCCTACCGCCCACTGCCCAGTCCTTACTGCCACGGTTCGCCAAATAGGTACTGCAAGAATGAATCACGAAAAAGATTTAGAAACCATACACACAAATAACGAAAGGTTATTCCGTCTTGGTCCAAATAATAAACGCAGTATGTATGTAAACTGTTTGAATTTATAATAGGGTTAGTGTATTCATACAGGTCTTAAAATGAGTAGACAGGGTTTAAGGTAAGTTTCTTGGCTCTGCACCCAGAGGTCGCAGGTCGCGGTTGAATGTTGTCCAAGTTTTCCAGGGAGAGAGAACCTTGAAAATTTAAAATGGGATCCATAATGAGTTGCATATATTTTACGTGAGAAATCTGCCACTGGTCCTGTGGAGTATTGTGAAGCAGACTTGCACCTCGTCTTCAGACGTTTTTCCCGATTGTTAGGCATGTCGGCATGTTTTTTGATTGTCACTATTTAAAACCTTGCCATTTTGAAAATTTCATCCTGTCACCGTTGGTTAATTTTTTGATGATCATCATGCTTGAAATTAATGATGATAATATTTGGATGACTTGTATAGCGCCGTTTTTGTGAAAAATCACTTCAAGGGCTGATTAAATGTACTGATCACGCTGTACAAACTTATAACACCTCTTAAAAGCTTGATGATCAAACCTAACAAAAAAATGAAGAAAAAAACACTGTCGGGAAATGAGAACTCCAGTCCAATTTTTTTTTTAAATTCCTTCTAACTTAAATAACTGCATATATGTATTTTCTTAAGAGTTAGTTTTAATAGATAAAATAATTGTCAAAGTTTTAATTTTTCAAGATCCCCCGAAAACCACCGTATGTGTAGTGAATCGTGTGACGTCATCACTCACTACGTGTAAGTTATTTTTATTTTCAACAGGTGTTCATTTTGTATGACAGTTATGTGGAAAAAAAGTATGATACTATTCGAAAAGTTAAAACGTTATTTAGGTGGAATTATTATTTTTTTAGCTTTTAAAATCAATATTATCGAAAACGAAGCATCACCTGGCAAATAAGATACGGCGCCGATCAGCTGTTCGATGACGGCCATTTTGGATTTCGAAGTTCGCAGAGTTGGCCGTGGGTAGGTAGCATTATGATATAGCACATTATACGATTTTTTCGTACATTTTAAAGTTTTTCAATATTTTAAATAATAGAGATACCTCTATTTCTGATACTGAATTATTTAGGCCTAAATAATGTTTCAATAACTAAATCTCTATAAACAGTATGAAATAACGAATAACATGAAATGTTGTATACCGATGGCTTGTGTTATACCTACATTTCAATACAATGACTGGTGAGGAGTGACGTCAGCACTAAACATTCAATCATACCAACTTTACAGTGTGTTTTAACGAGTCGTTTAAAAATGCACTATTTAATGTATTTTTTAAAACTCTGCGTTTATTATTATTAAATAAAACTTATATATTCAGAATCAGCGTTTATTGGTCTATTCGTCTATATGAACATATGTTTTAAAAGCCATAATATTTTTCACTGGAGTTCCTTATTACGGTTAACGGCAGCCGTTCAAAGGTAAATTTCAATTTGGGAGGCAAGTATGGGTACCGCCGCCCCGGTAACCATTTATTGGACAACCAACACCGTTTGGTGGCTTAGCAGGGGTGCCCGGGTTCATGGGGTGAGGTTTGTCTAGGCTTTGGCGATAGATGTCTTTGCTAACCTACTGCATAGCGGATAGAGAGAGACTAGTTCAGGGAGGTCTTTTGACCTCTCTCTACCCATAGACTTGCATGGATTTATAGGTCTGTCACTCCTAGACACACTGACCCCATGATTCCAACCCACCCCTCATACCGTTTTCCTTCCCAGAATTTCCTCTCCTTCTTTTGCCTAAAAAGACCCTCCACACAGGATCTTCTAAGATAACGCTGGCCCTGAAGGAAATTATTTTCTTCAGGCCTCCCGTGTGGGGCTAATGTAAAAAAAACTACATGTATTAGCATTTGATTAACACTTATATTTATATACATATATGTCAACGCGTCTTTTTTACTAATTAAGTACCTAGTTTTTAGTTTAATTCCTTACCTTATTATTGATTATATCAAAGTGTTAGGTAAATGGATAAATTACTGGTGAATTTAAAATTTTTGAAATTAAAAAAAAATAAACAGGGTACCCACATAACATTATTTCAATGTTATCCAGCATACAGCATATGTTTTCAAAAGAAAGTGAATGCTAAACATCGCACGAAGTTATTTGGAAAGCGTAAAATATTACCCGCGAAACAAAAATGCTTGAACAAAATAACATTCTTCAAAGAAAGAGACATCTTTTCAGAAATAATTATGTTTACATATCTGACGCGGAAAGTTACCGTATTTTCATGTCACGTGCACATAAAAGGCTGAGTAAATGTCACAGAAAAATAATTTAACAAGATTAAGCCTCCGAGGGTATTAGAGAAGCCACACAAGAACGGCCTTTATATATACAGCGAATCCACGTCCGATATCGCGTTCAGTATACAGGCTCTATCTCAGCATTCAATACCATATCGGACATTATCATTGTAGTTCTGAGAGGCTTTTTTCACTCAGCTTGAGTAGCTTTTCGTGTTGGGAGATCCAATATAATTTATAAAAATGGTGTTTAATTTCAAAGTGTTCAAAAAGTGCGCGCCTAATGGAAAACTCACCCTTTACCTCGGGAAGAGGGATTTTGTTGATTACATCTCGGCGGTAGAACCGATAGGTAGGCTTATCCTTTCTTACTACTTTATATTTGAAACTGGTTTAAGAGTAATTTAATTTTTTGCAAAAAAATAATTTAATAACGTTTTTTTAACACAAAATTTAATTTCGGATTCCAAGCCAAAACACCCTACTAAATTGAATAACTATTTTTTTAAACAAAAAAATATAGCAAATGTCTAGTACGGATATGTCCTACCGTATTTACTCGTATTTATGTTTTAAATTATAAAATGTAGGCCGTTAAAAAAATTCAATTTTGCATGATTTTAGATAATTATAATTATTAAAAAATAATCTTACCCTACCTACTGTGTCAATATATTTAAAAAATCGCTAAAAAAGCTTTTTCTTGGGTAGAAATTATAATTCACATACGAAAACTTTGTGTTCCGACGTAAATAGGTCATTTGTAATTTAAATTGACGCTCATCAAATTTGCTTTTTTAAAATAATTTTATTTTTATTATACATGGTGTTAAGTTCTTGACTGACTTTTATACAGTGATTTCTGACGTTATTTGGAGTAAAATATGTAAACGAAATTTTGGTTTCCGGTGAATTTTTCGTTGTATTTCTGTTTTCAAATTTTTTTTTTCAAAATCAAACGAATAAAAATTTCTTCCACATGTCGTCACTAGTTACTTAGTCGAGTAACCGCCCTACCCCTCACCCTGCCCCTTACTGTCCAATACCTACTGATTTTTTTATGTTTTTAGATGATAAAAAAAACATAAAAAATGTCGACGGAGACAAAAAATTCATTTACATTTTTTTCTAAATAATGTCAGGAATCACTAGTTAAACTCAATTAAGTACGTCCCTTAACATCCTGTATAAATCATATTTTTATAATGAATATAGCTTTTTTTATCGAGTAGGTATCGTTTACTTACAAATAATTGCCAAATTTGTACTAGATTATTTGCTATGGCTGGATATATTGGCCTCATATCCAAAATTAAGTTTTGTGTGAAAAAGCCGCGCAGCCGTTCCCCTTCAGAAAAAAAGAAATAAAATATCTTATTTGCATCTCGTGGATAGGTACATTGTGTAAACGTATCCACGAGTATCAAGATGCCACTTACAGATTCTTTAATAAGTCAGGTACGTCTTATACGTCTTACGTATGTCTGGTAATGTTATTTTATCGTGAAAACTAGCTTAAGGGGTCGAGTGATTAAGAACACGAGCTAACGTTAAGTTCGACGCGGGTAACCTTAGTAAGTAAAAAGTTAAGCCAGGTTCGTACTACGGTTTTTAAAGAAATTTGTCCTATTACCTTTAATTTATACAATACAGTTGAAAAGGAGAAAGTAGGTGTCTGTTGCATTCTTTGCCATAATTTTTCTCAACACAAATAGCCATCGGTTACCCCGTAGTTCGCTCCATTTGGTGACTTAGCCGGGGTGTCCGGGTTGCGTATTTACAAATTTAAAGCGTTTCAGTCGCTTTAAATTTTCAATATCAAAATTTCAATATTTAGAAATAAAATTATTAATTTCTAATATACACAATGGAAAGGTTATTTTATCTAGATTTTAGAAAAAAAATTGTTTTTGCAAAGTGATAAAAAATTATCAATATAGAGGTGTATTTACAATATATAGAAATAATATTAAAATTTAAATATTTAGAAATAAAATTATTAATTTCTAATATACACATCAGAAAGATTATTTTATCTAGATTTTAGAACAATTTTTGTTTTTGTAATGTGATAAAAAATTATCAATATAGAGGTGTATTTACAATATATAGGAATAATATTAAAATTTAAATATTTAGAAATAAAATTATTAATTTCTAATATACACATCAGAAAGATTATTTTATCTAGATTTTAGAACAATTTTTGTTTTTGCAATGTGATAAAAAATAACCAATATAGAGGTATATTTAAAATGTAAATTGTCGTTACCGCGACTGAATCGGTATAGGTTTTGAAAATACACGTCCGGGTTCAACGGGTGACATGTGTCCAGCAGTTTTCAGTAAGCTAGAGGGCTAAGATTGAAAAATACGACGAAATTGATGTTGTTATAGCTGATTTTTTTTTTAAATTTCAGCTTTTTGTATCTTAATTATGAAAATCTTCATAAAAAATTTAAATTTTGAAAAATATTAAAATTTTGAAAAAAAAAAAAACATTTTCAGCTACAACAACATCAATAGCGTCGTATTTTCCAATCTTAGCACTCTAGCTCACTAAAAACTCACGGACCGCCACTAGTGTCCAGGTCTTGGCGGTGGATATGCTTTCTCTCATTCCTTTTCTTAAAAATAACCTCCACATAGCATTTCCAAAGATGACATAGGCCCTGAGGGATTTTTATCCTCAGTGCCTCCTGTATGGGGTTAATGTAAAAAAAATCATTTTTTCTTAAATAGTAAAAGTTTGTAGGTACAATTATAATATGTAAATCAATTAGCTCAGTGATTTTTTTACTGAATTTATAGAAATACAATCGAAAGTTACTTATAATATAGGCGTTGAACTTTGTCGATTCTGCTTAACAATGATACAAGTACCTACATGTGTCGTCTAACTAAAAAAAAAAAAAAAAAAAATGTAAATAAAAATCAAGATTGCGTCATGAAATTAATTTACTGTAAAATTTTCACGGATAAACGAGTAAATTTTATGATTTTGTCAAACCTTATCGGATAAAAGTGAAAGTACTTATCTAAACTAACTGAAAGAAATGAAATTGATGATGGCTCCATAAAAGCTTTTTAGAACTTAAGAAAATTTGTCAAATGGCGTAACGGAATCACGTCGCTATATTATATTCTTTGATCGTGTAACTGAACATGTACTGAACTGGCGAAAAATTATTAACTCCATTAAAGTTTTGCTACTTATTTTCTGCTGATATTGTCCCGCTCAAAAACGTCTCACGGGAATATTGTTTGTTTAAAATTATTAATGTCTAATAATAATAGCAGTTAGTTCAATAATTCATAACGGCTGTTCGTGGCCCAAGAAAAACGCTTCCATGAAATCTCAACAAAGTGACATTTCAACGCCCTATTGAAAAGCCTCTAAAAGTGATGAAAAAATAGCACATATCTTTAATAGTTACCTATTTAACGTAGTTTTTTTTTATCCCTTTTAATGACTTTTTAAAGGAGTGATGTACCACTTTGTTGGAGTTGTCCGGTTACCAAGAAAAGTATATTCTTATATATATATATATAAAAATCAATTGCTGTTCGTTTGTCTCGCTAAAACTCGAGAACGGCTGGGCCGATTTAGCTTTTTTTTTATTAACAGAAAATAGTTTTTTTCTTGTTTACATTGCACCTGCAAAGCTACTGCAAGTAGCTTGTCGGCAGGAAAATAGTGTGGACAAAAACATGATACAATATAAAATGTTTTACAATAGAAGAAAAAAATATTGAAATTTAATAAAAAACATAATAAAAACATAAATAAGTATAAAAAAAAATAATAAACATATGTCTAAAAAAAATAAAATTTAAAAATTAAATATTAAATATTAATAATTAAAAATTAAAATTTAAAAATTAAAAATTAAAAATTAAAGAAAAAATAAAAAATAAAAAATTAAAAACTAAAAATTACAAATTAAAAATTAAAAATGCATATGGCAGCATATTAAAAATAAGTGATACAATGTATTCAAGAGTTCGCTGGCCATGTTTATTAGAAAATCTAGGTACTATCATCCCTTCATTTTGTGTAAGCCTTGTATTGTACACGTGATCCACCATTGTTTTGTATGGGCTATCTAAGATATGTTGCATACAGATTTTATGCCAAAAAAGAGCTCTAATAGGTAACACATTTATGGATTTATAGATAATTGTGATATTTTGCCGCTTTAGTTGATTTTAGTTTTGAAATATTTGTCATAGTCCAGGGAAGGTTTAAACAGTGAGAAAACTTGGAAAAATTGCGAGGTCTTCCTCTCTAGTAAAAACCACAATTTCATTTTCCCGTATAAACTGTTCTACGTTCTTTCCTGTGAATTGCTAACCGTTCATCCGATTGCGATGAAACTTTGTGTGGAGTTGTTGTGAGCACGCCCGCAAAGGTTTCTGTATATACTGGTGAGCTCTGGCATTATGAAATTTGTATATAAAATTGCAATAGGTGCCACGCGAACTGTTTGAAAACTGAATGTACCGCGACTGAATGTACCGCGACTGAATGTATGGAATGTCGGAGGGGGTGGCGGATGGGAGAGGGGTGAAGGATGAGGGAAGGGAGGGGAGGGGAACAAGGAAGGGGAACTCGGGAAAGGGGGTCCACGGGAGGGATGGGGAGGGGAACCCAGGAGGGGGAGGGGAACTCGGGAGGGGAGAGAGGAGCACGGGAGGGGGGTTTAGGGGATAGGGGAAGCGGGCGAGGGGAGTGAGGAGAGGGAAGGCGGAAAAGGCGGAGTGGGAACGCGAGAGGGGAAGGGGACGCGGTAGAGCAAGGAGATGCGGAAGGGGAACGGGACAAATGGGAAGGGACACGAACTCTGGCATCATGATATTTGTATAAAAAAATTGCAGTAAGTGGCACACAAGCTCTTTGAAAACTGAATGTATCGGGCATGAATGTATGGAATGCAGGAAGGGGGAGGGGAACCCGGGAGGGCGGAGGGGAACTCAGGAGGGGGTTCGCGGGACGGGGAAGGGGGGGGAGTAGAGTGAGGAGAGGGAAGGTGGAGGAGGAGTGGGAACGCGAGAGGGGAAGGGGACGCGGGAAAGGACGCGCAGGGAGAAACTATATCGGTATTAAATGGCATAGCAACGCATGCCGGGTACCAGCTAGTTATATTATATTTATTATTAAACTTTTTAATAAGTTATTGAAAATCTTCCACATTTTCCAGATTTTTTGTCGTAATACACGAAATCATTCTGCCCCAAAAAATCTTTCTGCTACATTCTTACATTGCACACCAGTAGGATATTGTTTTTACTGTACCTACCAGTAAATTTATTTTTCAATATACATATATATGTATATTCGATATACAGGGTGTAACAGCACATACCCGAAGGATTTTAACAAGCGATTTCTGAGCATTTTTGGAGTAAAAAAGTAGTCATTTGCTGTCCGATATTTTTTTCTATTAGAAAAAAAATCTATCTTCTACACGTCGCGATGGGATCACGTGTTACGCGCGCTATTTCGTGTGTTACCGTGCTGCTGGAACGAGACGCAATGCTTACCAAGTGACCCGTTAGGCCATAAATGCGCTACACTCCTGACTACTCAGTTGCGACGTGTGACGGATTTTTTGAAAATGTTTTTAATTTAATAATCGGACAGCAAAATGACATCTACGTTTTTTTACTTCAAGTATGTTCAGAAATCGCTGCTAATATCTTTCGGGTAAGTGCTGTCACACCTTGCATATGGTCGATGCCTTCAACCATAGCCAGTCTGTGTCTATGCATATTTTACATACGCAATTTTAAAATTTAATATTGCATATGCCTAATTTCATATTGAAATTGCATGTGAACATGCAATTTTAATTTTTTTTTATTGGTGAAGTTATTGTGATACATCATAACACAAAAAAGGAAAAAAAAAATCCACAATGCGAAGCCTCAGCGTGGGCATTATACCTAGTATCTATAGGTACGTATTTAAAACATTGGTGGTTAAAAAAAAATACAGATATAATAATTTTAGAGAAGTTTCAACGTTTCAAAAAAAATATATAGAGCAAATAGTAGATATTTTATTTAGTAGATATTTGGATATAGATGGATGAATTATTAAAGACAGGAAAAGCTTTTAATGTTTTTTTAGTAAAGGATTTGGCCCGGAAGGAATTGATTTTTTTTTACAATAGCTCCACACAGGAGGCCCTGAGGAAAATAATTTACCTCAAGACCTTTATCACCTTAGGGGATGCTGTGTGATTTTTTTTTAAGGAATGGAAGAAGAGGAACTTCTGGGAACGAAACAGGTATGAGAGATGGGTAGGAATCAGGGTGGTCAGTGTGTCCAGGAGTGACAGACGTATGAATCCATCCCTCCAACTGCGGTGCAAGGTGTTGTGTCAAGAGATTCTGGCTGGATAAAAGCTCTCCCTCAACTAGACTCCCTCAATCCGGCCCTCCACGCAGCAGATGGGAAGCGCATCGGCCGTCCAGACCTGGATAAATCTCACCCCATAAACCCGGGCACCCCGGCTAGCCAGCCAGAGAGAATAACCTTGAAATTCAGTGTGTACCTGAGAATAGATCTGAGAACTTGGTATCTATTGTCGAACAACTTGGTACCGTAATTTCCCGCCCGATTGCTGAGTCTGAAATACTTAACCTTCATCGGGTCCCTAAGGTCAAACCTGAATCCAACCGACCCAAGTCAATAATAGTAAAGCTCCCAAGCGTGAGAATAAAGAATGAAGTCCTGGCTGCAGTTGCCAATTATAACAAAAAAAAACAAAATGAATAAACTAAACTCGGAACACCTTGGCATCGACGGCGCGAAGTCACCAATTTACGTCAGCGAACACCTCTCCCCCGCTAATAAAGTCCTGCACGCAGCTACAAGGATAAAAGCCAAGGAAACTAATCATAAATACGTATGGATACGTAATGGTCGCATCCTAGTACGTAAAGATGACAGCTCTGCGCGCGTGGTGTGGATCCGTGATCATAACTCCCTGGTTTCTGTCACCTGATTTTCTTCCACAAGTTAGTTGATTTTCTAGAACTCACTTCTCTGCTTTGTTTTTTACCCTTATATAATGTTTAATATTTATTATCAAAATGTAACCGGACTGCGTTCCAAAACCAATTTATTCTACTTAAATATTACTAATAATGATTATGATATCATTATGATAACTGAATCAAGGCTCGTGGAAAGCATTGCCGCTGAGGAATTATTTGATAATCGTTATGTAGTATTTAGAAGAGATCGTATAGATAATAAAAGAGGAGGGGGTGTGATTATTGCGTTTAAGAAACACCTGACAGTTGTAGAGCGGAAAGATTGGCAATCGACAGTTGAGGACCTGTGGGTGACTCTTATAACTAAAAATTCTAAAAGGATCAATTTGTGTTGTGTTTATATTCCACCTGGAGTCAATCACACACGTAACGTTTATGAATTTATGGACACACTTTGTGATCTTCGGGCTCTTCATCACGATGATAATTTTCTTATAGCGGGAGATTTTAATCTACCTCAAATAGACTGGTCTATTAGTAACGAAAATAGTATGAAAATAATAAATAGTCACCACTCAGAAATAATTTCCAAAATCTCTGACACTCTGTGTTTTACTGATCTTTCACAATATTGTACTTTTCCGAACAACAGGCACAAATTTTTAGATCTTGTTTTTAGTTCTTTTCCTGTTATCGTAGCACACACCTCTCAACATCTAATACCTGAATGTAAACATCACAATTCAATCACTATTAATATGAATATAGAGTTAGACATACCCATGGTAAATAACACTAGAACCATTAATCTCTTTAAAAAAGCTAATTACGAAATCATAAACAATATCCTCAGCAATGTCGATTGGGATGTAGAATTTTTAAACTTATCTACCAATAAAGCTATTAACCGTTTTTATGATATTTTACATGAAATTATTGAAATTTACGTTCCATCTAAAAAAGTTCAGGTCAATAACTCATATCCTTACTGGTATAGCCCGGCTTTAATAAAATTAACTAAGGAAAAATACAAGGTATATAAAAAGTGGAAAAAATGGTCTAATCCTTTGGATTATCAAGAATTCTGTGTTCTGCGAACGAGACAAAAAAATGTCTAATGAATGTCATAGACAATTTATAACAAATGCTGAACTTAAAATATCTCATGACCCAAAGAATTTCTGGTCTTATTTTAAAAGTAAAAGAAATAGTTCAGGGTTACCCAATACTATGAAACTAGAGAATACAACTGCTAACAATCCTTTAGATATATGTAACATGTTTTCGAAACACTTCGCCTCTACTTATAATTATAATGTAACTCCCAAAACATCAACTAATATTCCCCAAGCAAACAATGGTATAAACTTTGTTCTATTTCAGTTTCCAAGGAAAAAATAGAAAAAATAATTAATAACATCTCTTGGTCATTGGGCGAAGGTTTCGATAAAATACCATCTCATTTTATAAAAATGTGCGTCAAAGAAATATCGATGCCTCTAGTACTGCTTTTTCAATTATCTTTGAAAGAAGGCGTCTTTCCAGACCAATGGAAATGTGCGCTCATTACGCCAGTATTCAAATCTGGGTCTAAAAACGACGCTAAGAACTATCGTCCAATTTCAAAATTACCTATTTTAGTAAGATCTTTGAAAAAATTGTTCATGAGCAACTTTATGACTGTGTTCAATCTGTAATAACTGAGAAACAACATGGCTTTATGAAAAAAAGATCAACTGTATCCAATCTTGCTGTATTTACTGAATTTATTTCTAAATCAATGGATAAACGAATCCAAGTTGACGCAGTGTATACAGATTTCTCCAAGGCATTTGACAGAATCGACCATAGTCTACTCTTGTCAAAACTATTAGCTTTAGGAATACATGGTGATTTGTACCGATGGCTAGTCTCCTATCTTGACAAACGTTCCCAGATAATAGCAGTGAATGGTTTTAATTCTGAAATTATCAATGTACCTTCAGGTGTCCCACAAGGGTCTCATCTGGGACCATTGCTTTTCACTATATTTATCAATGACATTGTAAAATGCTTTAAGCACTCTAAAGTTTTGCTCTTTGCTGATGACATGAAAATATTTCTTTCTATCAACTCTATTTTTGACTGCTATAAACTTCAAGAAGATCTTAATAGACTTAATATTTATTGCACTGCCAACTATCTCCACTTGAATAGCGACAAATGTTACGTTATTACCTTTACAAAAAAACAAAAAACAATCGAACATGATTATCATATTACAAACAGTCAAGCACTTAAAAAAATCAATCAAATTCGAGACCTCGGTGTTCTTATTGACAATAAACTTTCTTTTAAGGCACATGTGGATACTATTGTTAAGAAATCCATGAGCATGTTAGGATTTTTATTCCGTATTGGAAAAGAGTTCACCAATATCCATACCCTCAAAATATTATATTACTCCTACGTTCGTAGTCATCTTGAATATGCTTCTCCTGTATGGAATCCGCTGTATAATATACACACAAAGCGCATAGAAGCTGTACAAAGAAAATTTGTACATCACTTGAACTTTAAGAGACATGTGCGTCATTATGACATAGACAGCTCTATAAAACACTATGGACTTAAAACTCTAAGAAGTAGGAGAGACATCGCGGATATGACTTACTTATACAAAGTCTTGAGTGGTCATATTGACTGTCCAGCTCTTTTGTCATCAATTAATATTAGAATCCCGAGTAAGAAAACTAGAGACAAGTCATTGTTTCATATCGAAAGTGCTTCAACCAGTCTCAGGCAAAATTCTTTCCTATTAAGAACATGCAATCTTTATAACAAAAAATGTATCGATACCGATATTTTTTCTTGCACTTTAAGCACTTTTAGACAAATACTTAATGGAGCCTTATAATTACCCATCAATTAACAAATAACTTAATTCATTGTAACGAAATTGATACCGTAATTTCTTATGTATTCTTTGTATTGAATTTTTTTATGTATTTTTATACTGAAAGTTTAAAAGAATGTATATATGTGTATGTATGTGTACATTTATATATTACTTTTCCACCTTACACTTTTAAACACGTTCGGTGTTTTTCAGTTTTTTTTAAATTTATTTTGTAATTATCTTATTTAAAAATACTTATTCAATCTAACATAAAACTGGAACACTTTATTTTAATATTTTACTTTCATTTCCCTTTTATTTTTCTTTTCCTTATATTTTTATATATATATATTTACATATAACGCTTTCGACATTACGTCTGGTGTTTTTCAATTTTCATTATTATTATAATATATGTTTATACATTTAGTTATTTTTCTACTCTGTTTTTTATCTTATCTTATCTTGTCTGTATCTTTATCTTTATATACTAGACAGTATAGCTAGGTTATCCCTAGACATATCTAGTTCCTAACTATATATTATTAAGCTAAACAAAAAAAAACTTTATAATTATAGACTTTTTAATTATTATTGGTGCATGATGTGAACATTCGTTATTGGGTTTATAACCTAATTATTGTAATTTGTGATTTTTTAATGCATGTAAAGTTATAAACCTGTAAATGTTCCTAATAAAGAAAATAAAAGTCACCAAACGCAACGAACCACAATTCAGCCTTTGGGCCAGCCTGGTATGGCAGTGGGGCCCAGGGTACACGCACGTGTAACGTCTCTGGCTAGAACGATTTGGATTTTTAGTAAATTTAAGTTATTGGATACAATAGATCTGCCTTAGTTCAATGATCTCAGTTTCCTGAAACAATTGATTGGTGGATCGTCTTGGTACTCTATAACATTATCTTCTGACCGATGTCTAGTTGTTTTACAATGTTATTTTACCCAGAAATGAGCTTTACGGTTTGGTCAGTTTGAGATTGGTCCGGAATTTTTTTCTTTGATTATTATGATTAAAAAGCCCCCTTTATATTTTGTAACTTTTGCACATCAGTTATGTTCTCAAATCATAATAAATACTAAACTCCTGAAGACCTATCGGTGGTGATAATATAATTTAGTGATATACCTAGAATTAGAGAAATCCTTGCATTCAAATCTATCACAGCGCGTGAATTTTGGTTCCGGACGAAGGGGAAACTGATTATAAAACAATCGTGATCTTACGACCGTCGCGTCACGTACTATACAGAAAACACACAGCAACTGTGGTCCTTGAATGTTGGCAAGGAACACATTGTAGAACATGTTTTTTGGGGAAAATTTCATACTTGTGAAAATTTAGACTTCTTTTTAGTATCTCAATCTTTAATATTTTTTGACAACTCACTGTGGAGCATCTTTGAACAACAAAATTTTCAGGAAATTTTTATTAATCTTAATAATTTTTAACTCTTAGAATTTGGCGCACCCCGGAATTATAAATTTTCACAAAAAATTATTAAACTTTTAATATATTTTGAGAATTAACTCTTTTATCCACCATCTTATATAATATTGGATGCTTATTTTCTTTTTTTTATGTGAATACCTCTGGAGCCAGTGAGAAATCTCCAATTGGGGTAGGTTGTGAGGCTGAAGAGAGGGTGGGAGAGTGAAAAGTGGAAAGGGGAAGGATATGAGAAGGAGGAGGGTGGGGAAGTACCTGGTTGTTCAGGTCTGGTCACCAAACACGGCTAAAGCCATTTTAAGAAACGTTTCAATCTGAATGGTGGTCTTGCTTACGCCAGAGCGATACTGAGAGTATCTTCCACTCTAGAACGTGCCGCAAATACACTAAAGATATTTTTAAATGAATTAATTGTGAAATAATACAAATGAATCAAATAAAATTTATTTGCGCACGTCGGAATTCGATCCCGCGACCTTTGGATTGTGCGTCAAAAGCCTAACCTCTCGACTTAACTCTATTACTTAATTTTGTCTAGTAATTCATAACTTTTCCAAAAATGTGCGGAAAAGCATTTTTCTAATTTATTACTGTCACGTTGAAGATATGCACAATGACGTCTTATAATCTTTGCAAATTCAGGTACGTTTTGAGATTTTCATGGCCAAAAGTATTTTCGTTATTTGTTTTTGGGGTGTTATGCCGTGTTGCGCTACCTCCTTCTTTAGCCAACGTTACGGTCAGCGTTATAGTGTCCATCATCAAGGCTGATGACACTGTAACGCTGTCCGAAACGTTGGCTAAATAAGAAAGTAGCGCAACATGGCATAACACCTCAAAAACCAAAAACGAAAATTAGCAAATTCACTTTGTGGCATCATTTTAATTGAATCAACAAATCACTTTGTAATTTGTAGTTTATTTAATCAAAATTATCAGTTTGTTTCAAAACCAATGGTTTCTTCGTCAGAATAAAATTTAATTTTAATTTTTTTAAATCCGTTGCGTAGTTTAAAAGATGGTTTTGAAATTGATTGATAAAATTTCTATTAAACAAGTGGTGTTTTGCAAAGTGATTTGTTATCATTCAATATGTATAATGGTTCTGAGTTCTGCAGCGATGTATTTAGCACATATGAAGTGCCAAGGCTATCTAGATATGTAAATAGTTACTTACAGGCACTGAACTCTTTGCTTGTGACATGATGCTTATGATTGGTTTATTATTATTCCACTATGACCAACACATATTAACTATTTTACCGATGCCTTACATAACGTGTTTGATCATCAGATGGGGTCCTCCTCCTGGACGAGGAGTACACCAAGGGACGCAAGGTGTTCGGGCAGGTGATCTGCACCTTCCGTTACGGGCGCGAGGAGGACGAGGTCATGGGGCTCAACTTCCACAAGGAGCTGTTCCTGGCCTCGGAGCAGATCTACCCCCCACCAGAGAAGCGGCCCAACAACCTCACCAAACTACAGGTATTAAAAAACCAAAAACATAACAAAACACAAAAACGTCTTCAAAAAAT
Source organism: Limnephilus marmoratus (assembly GCA_917880885.1). Classification (NCBI taxonomy): domain Eukaryota; kingdom Metazoa; phylum Arthropoda; class Insecta; order Trichoptera; family Limnephilidae; genus Limnephilus; species Limnephilus marmoratus. The sequence continues at coordinate 17,661,898 of OU862909.1, forward strand.
GCACTAAAAAGTAAAAAATTATTTCCTATTCTTCTACAACTTAATAATCAACTTACTTTTTCTGCTCATCAATACACAGGTACGATTGTTATTTTTGAAGTCGGTGTCAGCCAAGGTAGGTTTGTAACTACACACATAGTTATATGTGAGATATAAATATAAAAATACAGTCGAATTGAGAACCTCCTTCTTTTTGAAGTCGTTTAAAAACTATTAAATTTGGCAGGCGGGAGTGGGTACCGCCGCCCCGGGAACCTTTATTAGATAACCAACACCTTTGCAACAGTTCACCCCAAGTGGTTCGCTAAGTTTGGTGATTTAGCAGGGGTGCCCGGGTTTAAGGGATGAGGTTTGTCTAGGTCTTGGAGGCGGATGACCAGGACACAATGAACCTCAGATTCCTACCCACCCATTAATTAATTTTCCTTCCCAGAACTCTCCTTCCTTTCCTTAAAAAAAACCCTCATTTAAAAAAAGAAAGTAAAACATCTAAACTATCTACAGTTAGACACTTTGGGGGTTGCAGGATAACTCCAATAGAATTCCCTAGAATAGAGACCATTTCCCCAATTTTATCACATTTCCCATACATTCTAATTTACTAATTTATTCTAATATACATTTATTCTAATATATAATATAATACATTCTAATTTACTAATAATTCTATTTTACTAATATATACACATCAGATATTTTTACATTATTTGCGTGTGCGCAGTTTCCGTTCGTTTTTTTAAGTGAAACTTCTATGGCCCTGTTGTGATTTGGAATTCGGATGAAACGGAAATGACGCATTACAGAAACTCTCATCTTGTTTCTTCATTGGTTGAGATTGTTTTGGTAAAGTTTCGCTTCTACCGCGTGTTAACAGCACTCGAATTTTATTATGCTCCATTTTGGCAAATTGCGGTTATTTTTTAAATTATCGATGTAAGTATTCTTATATCGATAATATCTAATTAAATAATTAAAAACGTCAGTTAAAAAAATAATGTAATTGAAAATATTATATTAAAATGTATTTTTTAATCAATAAATGAGATTATTTTAAAATATTATTAATATACAGAGTGTTAAGGGACGTACTTGACTTATTTTAACCAGTGATTCCTGACATTATTTGAAGTAATGTAAACGAAATATTTGTCTCCGATGATTTTTTTGACGTTTTATTTTCAATTTTTTTTCTTCAAATCCAAACAAAAAAACTTCCATATTTCATCATTGGTCACTCAGTCGAGTAATCGCCCAACCCCTCATTGCGACCCTTTCTGTCCAATACCTAGAGCTTTTATGTTTTAAGTTAAAAAAAAAACATTAAAAATGTCAACAGAGGCCAAAATTTTATATTCACCCTTTTTATTCCAAATAATGTCAGGAAAAACAGAAATCTTGTAAATAAATTAGGCTCTCAAAAGAAATCTAATTCGTTGTACAACTGATGTGTAGATCTTTTGACTCTTGAGATTGCCGACCATTGTTGTAGGGTATTTGCTCCAATTATTCGATAAATATGTGATGTTTGGTGGCTGAGCAAAGATTTCGTTCGCAATTTCCAGGAACGCCTCATGAAGAAGTTGGGTCCCAACGCCTTCCCGTTCACGTTCACGCTGCCCGCCGGCGCCCCCGGCTCCGTCACTCTGCAGCCCGGCATCGAAGACGAGGGGGAGCCCTGCGGGGTGCAGTACTACGTCAAGGTGTTCGTCGGAGAGAGCGAAATCGACAGAACCCACAGGAGGTACAACATATCTATCAATATGAGCATGCCACTGAGAGCTTCGTTGTGATCTTTTTTTATATGAATACCTCACAAGAGTCTCGACTGCTCTCAAGCATCTGGAGCCAGTGAGTTTATGGCATCCCCAATTGGGATATGTTATGAGGCTGTAGGTAGTGGGGAGGAAAAGGATTGGGACGAGGAAGGTGGGGAATTTCCTGACTGTTCAGATGTAGTTACTAAACATGGCCGAAGATATGTCAAGGAACATTTCAATTCTGAATGGTGGTCTTACAACAGGGCGAAACTGAGAGTATCTTTCACTCTGGAAGGTGCCGCTAATATATCATAAATTATTTTAAATGATTAAGTTGTGAAACCCGGGACCTTCGGATTGATAGTCAAGAACCTTACCCTTCGACCACGGAGACCTTCGTTTTCTGTTTTTTATTTTTTTTTATTTTACAGTTTAATTTTTATCAATTATAGGTAATATAAACATTTCTTATTATACAGGATGTCCGGGGAACTTCATTAACTTCGGGAGGTGATTCTACGTGATGGTAGGAGTAAAAAAGATTAACAACTTTTTCCGAAAGTCCAACATTTTTTTTCTCATACAAAAAGACGTACCTACTAAAAATCCTTAGTGTGAGGTACGATCTTACTTGCTGCGAGCCTGCCCGGCGTCCGACTCGATTGTGATTGACCCGTATCGTAACAGCGGAAAATAATAAATCTGGCCGCACCCGCCGGACTAATTTAATCTTTTTACTTCAAAACTACCCCTAAAAATTGGAATATAGAAAAAGTAATTTATCTTTTTTACTTATAATATCATGTAGAATCACCTCCCGAAGTTAATGCACTTTACCCCCGGACACACTGTAAACCTATATAGATTTTTAATAATGTTACATTAAAGTAATGCTGCTGAATTATGTAACTGTAAAGGATTTTAACATTATATATTATAATGTGCCGTGAACAACTCACTTGGAAAATTTGTGCTGAGATGTTCACGTGTTTATGATATTGGCAGTATTATTGTGGATTGATTAGATTATTACATTACGAATGTCATAAGAAAAAAAATACAGACAGATGATATGTAAGTACGATGACATGTAGACACTGTAAACAATTTATAATATATTATAGTGTTTTGCGAACACCTCACCAGGAGACCAGGAGAACCTACGCTGATGTAGGTATTATAAAAAAAATGAAAAATTGAAAAAGTCTTTACTTATTCAAATTTTCATTAACTCCATGTAGGTTCACTGTACGAGCGTGGAACTCGTGTATGTAATGTATGTATATCACTTTGATTCATTACTAGAGTACTAGGTAACCTAAGTTTAAGGACTTCATTATCGGGTTGTTTGTTCAGTCGAAAGGTTTTAGTTCGATTTGATTTGCTTGTTTATTCAATCGCTCCAATAACGTTGATCATTGCTGCAATCGGGTTTAAATCACAAACTACTGGTGGGTAAATCAAAACGTATTTCTAAATTCGCAGGAGCACCGTCGCTTTGGGCATCCGAAAGATCCAGTATGCTCCAAGCAAGCAGGGCAACCAACCTTGCACCGTTGTTCGCAAAGATTTCCTCTTGAGCCCTGGAGAACTTGAGCTCGAAATGACACTGGACAAACAGGTAAGCATAATATCAAATCAAGGCCTTAGAATCAGAGGGGTCTTACGTGCAAAGATCCCCGTGATCGTAAGCCCTCCAGTAACAACATCATATTCTTAAAATTCGTACCTACAACTGAATAGATAATACAGAGCTTCACATCTTTTAAATGGAAGTGTCTTCGATGTGGACTAGAATGGAAATCGTTGTAACATTGTCTTAGTACCCTTTTGTTTTATCCCCGAAATAGCCAATAAAATACAGCGCTGAGTCTTGGCGTGTGGTATCTTTCCATTGATTTTGAATTTGTACTGCGAGAGTGAATTTCTGAATTTGAAATTTATGCTTTGAATAACCAGACTTTGTACCACTGGTAACTTTTTTTATTTATTTATTTTTATTTTATTTTATTTTGGAAAACCAACAGTTACATTATTTACTTAGGTGTATTTACATATGTTATTGAACCAATAATAGGTTTTCACTGGTGTGTATTAATTAGAGAGATTAAAAAGTTATAAAAGTTATAATAGTTATAATAGCTTTTGGGATGGGATGGTGGGCGGGAGGGGAAGGGGACGGATCTAATCTGGGAGTGAATAAGTTATTTGTATAGAAGTATAATAGTTTGTATATGTTTAGAAGTTATTTATTGTTTATTTTTTTTTTAATTTGGGGTGCTGTGTTGAATAAGTCGAATTCATTGTATGAATTGTTAAAAAAAGTGTGAAGCGCGGTTAATGAATGTGTTTTGTTTAGAGTTAGTGTTGCATCGAGGAGTGTTAAGTGTGTGATTTAGTCTAGTTTGTCTGGTGGGCACTCTTAATTGAATTCTTTCAAGTAATTCCGGGCAATCTATCGCAGAGGTGACTATCTTTTGCAAGAATATTACGTCTGCAGAATTTCTACGATTTTCTAGTGACGAGATTTTGAAAAACGTGGCTGACTCCACATAACTGATTGATAATTAACATAATTGACTTGATTCTAATGATGCATTTTTGTGGTTATCAGTTGTATCTGCATGGTGAGCAGATAGCTGTGAACATCTGCGTAAGGAACCATAGTAACAAACCTGTGAAGAAGCTGAAAGCCTCCATCCACCAAGGTGTCGACGTGGTCCTCTTCCAGAATGGACAGTACAGGAACGTAGTCTCCAGCGTTGAAACACAGTAAGTAAAAATGAACTAAGTTTGTTATCAAAACTAAAAACATATCCTGTGTAAAATCTTTATTTATTTTTATTTTAAACTTTATGAGTAAAACCTCAAATTGTAATATTTAATTAAATGAAGACAATATTAGCGAAACTCAATCGAAAATCTGGAGACAGAAAAATCAGAAAAAGATATTGACACCTTTGGGACTCGAACCCAGAGGTGTCAATATCTTTTTATGATTTTTATGTCTCCAGATTTTCGATTGAGTTTCGCCAATATCGTCTTCATTTAATTAAAATATTTATCATGGTCTTTGAATTTATTCGACTTAGATTTCTATTTGAGTTGTAATAGTTATCATAATTGTTCCCTGATGGTACCGTTAAGAAACAATAAGATCCAACCCTTAGAAGAGAAAGAAAACCAAAGTAAAAGTTGCTCGAAAATTCTTCTTAATTCTTGTCATTGTTTTTGTTGTGATTAATTTAAAAACATCTGTTTAGACAATTTGTCAAAAGGAGGGATGCAGGTTGCTAAAATATATTTTTTTAATGTATTTGTTTATCTAGGGATGGATGTCCGATCCAGCCTGGCTCCAATCTTCAGAAGGTTCTATTCCTGAAGCCTTCCCTGGGAAGCAATCGGGACAGACGAGGCATCGCTCTGGACGGTCAACTCAAACGCCAGGACACGAGCCTCGCGTCCACTACTTTGTAAGTTGTAATTTTTGATTATTTAGTATGTATTATAAAGGATCTATCTGTTATAAAATAATAATAATAAACGTTTAAAATAATTGAATACATTTACCATAATCATAGGCGGAATAATCCTAAATCCTGCCGTCTGTAACTAATATCTCCGCTCCGGTCTCGTGATGTCTCCATCCAGTTTCCTACGTCTAAGCGCATCATCCCATGGGTCAGTAAGGAATCAACAAAAACCAAGTGCTGAAAGACCTAGCGCTGAAAAGTCCCTCAATGGACTGCGCTCCAGATCGTTAGCTTACTCTAGCGAACTTTACTTTTCCGCGCATTGTCTTACATCACAGACCCATAGGCCAACGGTCTAACTAAGGGTTCGGTGCATGCTTCCATATTACCTAGCCAGTCTAGCCACCTCGGCTAGGTCTATCAATACCTACTTAATTTTGTTCTGCAGACTTATTATTGACAACCATCTTCCATTCCGTGAAAAATCCATGACTGCAGAAAGGGGAGATCCGTTTAATAGATTCCTATATCTTAATAAACAATTTTTAGAGCACAGGTGTCAGGTGGAAACGCTGTATTTGTTCTATCTGGTATTTCAAAGGAAGAAGCTCTGAGAAATTTGCGTTATTGATCGCTTAGGCACCGGTGGATAGTCGGGAAACACGTCAAACGCGCGGCCAAAATTTGTTGGGCGCGCGGTTGTCATTTCTCACACGAGAACGGGTCGTTTCTACAACTCGTTCTTGAGTCGACAGATCGGCTGTGGAACGATTTGCTGACCTCTGTGTTTCCTCCAACATGGGTCTCTTTAAGAGAACCTACAACATGGGTCTCTTCAAGACCCATACGATCCATACTTAAGTTTTTTAAAAGCCCATTAGAAGGCGCTGCAATGATTTATAATATACAGGGTGTTAAGGGACGTACTTGACTTACTTTAACCAGTGATTCCTGCCATTATTTGGAGTAAAAAATGTAAATGAAATTTTGGTCTCCGGTGACTTTTTTAGACGACTTTTTTTTTTCAAAATTTTTTTCTTCAAAATTAAACAAACATTTTTTTCTTCCGCATGTCGTCACTGGTTACTCAGCCGGGTGTCCGACGAACCCCTTACCCCGCCTGCAACTGTTCAGCAACTACCATTTTTTTATGCTTTTGTAGAAAAAAAAAATCAAAAAATGTCACCGGAGATCAAAATTTCATTTACATTTTTTACTCCAAATAATGTCAGGAATCACTGGTTAAAGTAAGTCAAGTACGTCCCTTAACACCCTGTATTATAGTTTTCACCTCACCAGGAGAATATGTGCTGAGGTTCAATTCGTACTCTCATCAAAAATACCCTCTACATAGCATTCCCAAAGATGACTGTGCAAAATGGACAAAAAAATTGATATCGCGCTAAAAACGTGGAGGGTTCAGTCATTTTCGAGAAAAACCTTACATTACGTAAGACAAAGAATTAATTAAGAAGGTTTTCCATGTTTTCTTCTGAAACCCAAAAATAATGATTTTATTGTTTTCACAATAATTTATTTAAGTACATGTGATCCATGTTTTATAATGTTATTTATTTGATCGCCTCGGCTAGCTGTCGGGTTTTTTTTTTAATACCTAGCGATATATTCTCTCAACGCCTTTTAAGAGAAAATAAAGTGAAATTTATGTTAGGGCCGTAACCTTAAAAGCAATAAAACCAAGCTTCTGAAAACACTGAAAAATAGATACAAAAAATCAAACATCTTTTAAATGTAAGACCTAAATACTCAGGGCTTTGAGCATTTTATTAGAAAATCTTCAGATCCAGGATCTAACCGCAAATACGCTGTTTTTGAAATCTCCGTAAACATTTTAATATCATCTTTATTTATATCTGCACTTAATGGTTTTCCGCCAAAGCAGGGAAATGTGTGCGGGAAGTATTACGCTCATCATCTTTAGGGCGTGGGGTGCCGTATGACGTCACATGATAACGATTCAGCAATTTGAGATGGATCGTGAAAGCCCATCTTATTATTTTATTACATCATGCCCCTAAGTAAATCAGCGTGGTAAGTCGGGACCGGCGCTGTGCAACGATTAATAGCGCTCTTGTGTAACACTAATATGGCATACTTGGTGTACATTATAGGTACAAGTAGGTAGTTGATCACTTATAACACGTAATACTATGTTACATGTACATTATGCTTTGTAAGTTAACGACAGCGGCTAAAACAGAAGACAAATAAAAGCGAATGTTTCCAGAAATAATATTTCGTTATACTCACATTTTAGGGGTTGTTTATTTAAAAGTGTAAATACACACTTTCGCTTCACGCGGAATTCCAAATTTTCCGGTAAACGGAATTTTCTTTGTTTAACCGCACTTATCTTTATGGTATCCCGTACCGCGACAGTTTTATGTTTTCCTGCTCGTGGCGATTCCGAGATGCCATTTTAATATCTTCGTTTTACTATTTTCTCATTATAGCGGTGTATTCCAGTAATTGCTGTCGCTAAATCGCCGAGTGAAGCTACATCTGATAGTGGCAGATGAGAAATGATCTCGACGGGTATTTAATGGGAGGAGATACCGTTTTGACGCTTAAAGCCTTAAAGCTCGTGTTTATAAGTTTATCTCATATTAAACGAAAGTTATAGCTCTCAACAAAATCAACATAGCTTTCCAACATCCATAATTTACTTGATCATAATGCAGAGCGAGTGGTTTTTCAAGGATGTTTGATTTGTTAAGATAAGGTTGGGAAGTCTATTATGTTAAATTATTTATTCATTTAAGCGCGATAAATTTCCTCCTTAACGGACTACCGTTAAATAAACACATCCTCGCACAATAGCTTAAGAGCAAGTTGAAAATATTCACTGTAATGGGTTTCGCGTGAAAAAGGTACTGAATTAGTGAAGAACCATTAACAATATATTCTTCGAAACAGTGATGTAATGGAGGGCTTTTGAGTATCGATATATTATAATCTTTTCGTGTTTTTATCCGCATCAATATAAAGACCGTCGCAGTTGGGAATAATTGTTTATTGAATTTTTTAAGGTGAAACTTCCTCAGCCCCGTTAGAGTGATTTGAAATTCGGATGAAACGGAAATGAAGCACTACGGCACCTGCAAAGCTAAAACTGCGCTCAAGGCTCCTATTGGTTGTGATATAAAACGGAAACGACGATAGGTCTGCACTCATTGGCCGCTTTGTTTTTTACGGGTCGTTTTCGAATTCGCGCCTCGCCGAACGCGTCTCTTAGCGCAGCGGTATAGTGCGTCGCAAATCTCAGCGGCTAGAGAAATCCAGCGGACGGAGCGCGGAGGTTCGAATCCTACGAAAAACAAAAAAAAATAAAAAAAATTGTTTTTGTAAATCAATATCCAATTTTCAAACCACTTTAAAATAATCAGGCAAAAGAAAGCGACATCAGGTTTCATTTTAATCACGTGTGAATTACACACTCTAATTTTTTTTATTTTTTATTATTTGTTGGGTGGTATTTTATAGGCTTATGGACCCAGAACAGAGGGATGCTTTTGGAATCATCGTCAGTTACACGGTTAAGGTGAAACTGTACCTGGGAGCCCTCAACGGAGAATTGGCAGCGGAACTTCCATTCATTCTGATGCATCCCAAGGTACACAAATCTTTCCTTTGTTAATCCCTTTATTTTCAAAACTGAATAATATTCTCTGTGACTCTTTAAGAATCATGTTTTATGATTCTGCGCAATATACGAGTTCAGGTCTGATTGTGATGTAAGTAGATATACCTATTCATGTGAAGTTTGTACTGCGGGACCTTTTTATCTTCATTGTTATCTGGAAAGTAAAATGGCTTTCTAAGAATTCAAAAGTTGGATAATGGCAATTAAATGAATGCTTTCCCCAGATAAAGTATTTTTTTGGTAAACCAAATTACTTAATACTTTTTTGAGTTTTTTTTTTTATGTTTTTAATTTTTAGCCAAAAAGAAAAACCTTTTTAATTATATTGCTTACTTACCTGTATGAAGAATAGGCGATTAGAGATTATGATTTTAACCCGTCTGCTTGCTTAGGAATAAATACATTCCAAAAGACGTAATTGCGTTATACTTTCATAAGACCAAAAACGTCCCGAGCGACCTTACATTTTAAAGCCTATATATCTCTCTTCCTCTCATGCAAACACATGTATTTTTCTTTAAACCAGAAAGAGAACGAAATAATGCTTCTTATTGTCTTTGAAATATAAATGCTGTCTTGCATAGATATTTTACAATCTCGATCCAAAGTGACGGTTTCAGAATTTACGCGCGAAACCGAGGCTTCCGGATTGTGAGGTGCGAATAATTTTCAATAAAGGAAAAGTCGCGGAGTACCCTCATACCTTCCAATTAATCGATTATAACGTTAATAGTGAAAGTTTTGTAAAAATTTAGACCTGAACAATCAATAGTCAGTTTGTGGACTGGAGGCGTGTTAACTACACTTTGCACGTATTACTAATATTAAAGTTGTACTAAATCAGTAAACTAAAGGAAATGTTTTAATTTGATAAGAAAACATCTTGAAAGAGTCTTGTTTAATCGCTTTTTCCAGCCTGATAAGGGAAAGATGATCCACGCTGACAGCCAAGCGGAGGTGGAAATGTTCCGACAGGACACCATCTGCCACCAGGAGAGTATCGACGCTTACTAGACCCGTCACCCGCCACAGACACCAGACACCAGGCACCAGTCACCAGACCTGCCACCCGCCTCAAGCACGCTCTTTCACTCGACCTGCTGCAAGCTGAACTCTCCGCCTACGGTGACAGACGTCAAGGGCTATATTTAACCAAGAATATATCGCTATCGTCGCATATCTAAATATTATACAGTTCACGTATTGTAGGAAAAACTTCCAATTCAAAATACACATACGCAATCCGAAAGCAGGTTACAATAAATATATTATTAAATACTTCTTAAATGTAACTCTAATAACATGAAGTGTACTAAAACCATTTAACTCTTCATTTGTACAGTGTCCCTTAAAGTATCACTAATCACTATGGCTCATGGAAACATCAAAAGGTCATCTTCCAGGTTAGATACTACTTACAGGTAACCAATTGAATTCCAGATACAAGGAGGTATGAGGTGGATATGAATAGGTACAATGAACACATTTTTAGCTATTTCCTATTGATACCTCACGCAAATTTAAATATCTTACCGACCTATATCTGAATTATAAAGAGCCGACCTCTAGGTCATAAACAAGGACTTACAGCACATTTTTACAACCCCTTTCCACTGCATAACATTTATTTTCACTGCGAAGGTAACAACCTAAAAAAACAATTATTTAATTATTTATAGGCCTACTTACTTGAGTTATTTGGGGAATTTCGCTTTGTCCTTGTGATGTCGCTCTTGCACGCTTCGTGGTTGAAGTGAATAGAAATGCTCTACCCTTATTTGTACACCAAATTCGCTCCCACATCGTCTTGTGCAATTTCGACCAACGTACTTTGCTTGTAAGAAAACTGTCAGGTTACATAATTCAATTACTTACATTGTGTAAATTATTCAAAATAATATATTATTTGACATACAGTATTTTCCATAAACATTGGTTGATGTAATTGATTAACCATTAATACACCATTATTTTTTCTTACTTGTCACGTAATACTTTACAATTTTAATAATATATGTTACAAATACTAGTGATTATTTATTTTATTATTATCTATTTTTTGGATGGCTAAGGAAAATATTGAAGTGAATTATAATTATGGTAATTTATTTCACATTTTTTGAAACAATAGATTATGTTCAAATAATTACTTTATTGATGATTGATCAAACTGACAGATGACATGCCAAAATCATCAAAAAGTGAATTGATATTAAACAGAATATTGTTAATAAATTGTTGCGTAAATACCATTTAATATTATTACCATGTATTACCATGTATTACCATATTTACTAATATGATTTATTGAAGAGCTTTTAAGTTTATAAATAATATAATTTTCCATTGTAATTTGTATATTTATTTCAATAAAAATATAAATATTGCTGTATTTTTGTCGTGTAGGTTACACGATTTTTATTTTAATATATTTCTGATTAAAACTTGCTCTGTTTGTCTTAATTTTCGTTTATATTTAATTTAATCTATACTTCTTAATAATAATATTAATTTTAAAAAAAGTACTCCAATATTTTATTTTTGAATTTAAAATATGTTTCGAGTGAATAAAGTGGTTTCCGTAAAAATATGTTTAAATCTATTTATAACTGCACCTTTATAGTGCATATGTCGTAGGCCGTAAAATCAGATAGATCATGATGCGCCTAGCCACATCATGATCTGCCGCATCGGGAAATGGCGGTAGACCATGATGTGCCAGAGGCGCATCATGATCTGCCTGATTTTACGATTATCCTGCAACATAACATTACTATGGTGCAGACTATTTGCAGTAGGTAATTACCCACAAATGTGTAGGTTAAACGACTTTTATTTTAGATACCAAATGTATTTCTGAATAAAACTTGTTCTATTTGTCTTAATTTTCGTTCTCCAGAAATTTCATATTTGATTTATTGTATACTTCTGTTAAAATATTAATTTGTTGGTATTGTATTTGATTTTATTTTATTTCACACAAAATTATTAATATTTTATTTATTTATGAAATATATATTGAATGAATAAAGTAGATTCCGCAAAAACATATTTAAATCTCTTTATAACTGTACCTTTATAACGTATATATTTCCGTGGCGGAGTGGGTACTGGGTACCTACCCACAAATATGTATTTATAATATAAAGGTTCTCTAATAATAATCTAATAGTAGTGATGGTAGCACCGCGCCGGTCTAGACAGCTGACATTTAGTTCCAGTTAATGATAAATAATAAATGATCAAATATGCACCTAACATTTTTTTATATGGTAGTTATTAGTTATTACACACGTTTAAAACTACGTCAAAATAATATTAATAAAATGTTTGTATGAACTTTTATTAAAATAATTTTATTAATATTATTCTTTATGCATGTTTCACTGTATAAAAAATTATATTATATTATGTCGGTAACTAAAAAACATTGTAATGAACGTGAAAAAATGAAAAATATTTATAGATAGGAAAACAGAAAAAAAACAGTTAAGCCGAGTCTGAAGTGAACAGTCAACCGTCAAGTAATAAAAAGTCCACCAAACGAGAAGCCGAAGATTTTAAAGATCTTCCAGCCAAGAATAGAATTGTGGTGATGCGGCGTTCCGGATACAGAATCTTACCAGGGAACCTACCTACCAAACGAGAAGAAGAAACATTTTCCCTATCTAAAACTTTATAAAGGTTCTATCGTCGTTCAAGTGATGAGAAAACTCCTGAAATTCCAACAGACCATTTCAAATCATTTACATGCAAGCATAAGTTATCACATAAGGAATGAACTGCCTGTCTTTTGGTATACGGAGTTCCCTTTCAAACGCCACTTTAAGACCAAATTTCAACTTTTATATAACTTTGAAATTTAATAAAAAATACTTTTTCGTAGAATATTCAAATAGAATCAACATTCTTGGATATGTTGTCATGCACAGGTATTTAAATAGCAAATTTAATAAAAAAGCAAAACAAATATATCGGATATGGTAATGCGAAGCACAATATAAGGAAATTGCCCCGGGGGACTTGTAGAATTGAATTTGCCGAAAAATAATTCTCCTGATACATTGTTTTCAAGAAATATTGCGGGAAAAATAAAAAAATCAACTTACGACAAAATGAATTTTATAATATCATAAAAAGCATACCATTAATAGATTTTTCTCATCTAAAAACTCGGGAAGAATTTTATAAAATAAACATTAAAGAATGGAATTGAGAATTGGGAAGGAATAACACCCACTGATCGCATTTCCCAGGAATTAGTTCCACGCGAAGTACAATGTAAACGCGGCTTTGGACCTGAGGCAAGTTTGACACAGTTCACTCATGAAAAGTTAAAGCCGCTAACAAACTTTCCTCTTATCTTCGGAACAAACATTTCTTCATAAAATTTTATTCCTTCACAAACATTTCTTGATAAAAAAAAAATAATGGAGGCGCTTTTACTTTTCCCGAAATAAGGAAGTTTTGTAATGACGGAAAAGTGAGGAACACTTTAATAGCATCGAGCAAATATGAGGGAGAACAAGTGCGGAAAGGAAACGCTTGTTATAATTGACTGATAACGCGTTTTCCTTATTATTTCCGTTAAAAAACTCCAGAAAAGGTTCGTTTGGAACGGAAGGAAAAGAGTGCTGAAGGGTTTTCTTATCACAACGTACTATCTGGAAGACTTTATGTAAATTTTACGATAATGACAAAAATGTCGAACATCGCCTGATACGTGGATATAAAATAATGCATAAATTTATTAAATCGTTTTTTTTATTATTAAAACTTGATTATCATCCATGTCTTCTTAACATTTTGCAGCACGCGTCGTTTTTCTATTCCCACAAAAAACCATAATATTTGAACAAAAACTTGTAGCTACGAAAACTCTCAGATACCATGGCTCATGTCATGTCAATTTGAACGATGATGTCTCCGTTAAAAAAATACCGCTATTATTTTAGTTTTCCGAAAACAAACAATGAAACACAGAATCACCGGTAATAATTCACGATACTTGGTAACACTCGTGTTGGCTGCCGTTCAGGGTAATCCAATAAAAGATCACCTGTGAAGCCGTTAAAGGAAACGTAAATCCCATTAGCAGTAAGCCACAAATTTTCGAAGATTTGTTTCGCACGTGAGAAAATATAAGACGACATTGTTGCGTTACAATCACACGACAAAAATCACGTTTAGCTGACGGCGGACGGGTGGATAAAGGCAGCTATAACAAGCTCTGCGATAGCATATAGAATACACTTGAAAAGTTTTATTACTACCAAAATTATTACCATAATTGAACATGATATTGAGTGATGAAATAAATAAATGCTTTTAATATGATTGAAAACTATTGAGTTATTTGGTAAGTTGGAACGCTCGTTAGAACTCTTATCCGGGCAACACTAATTCAGTCCAGGTATATCAGCCAGTTCGTATCCTTGCTACGTGCGACATTTCTCGCTCCAATTTAAGCGGGATAAAGCTACCGCTCAGGCTTTGATAAGCCGCAGAATAGTTCCTATTTTAGACGCCGTCGCGCTAACGGTCACACGCGAAATCTATAAATATTTGAATACTTCTCGCCGAAATTTACGTAAATTGCCTAATTTTACAAGTAGTATGGACTATTATATTCATAGAGCGATGAGGAATGATGATGTTATTAATTGATATAATCAATCAAAAATAGTCCTGATAGGGGATTTTAAATTTTCATGGATTTCAGCGTCGGAACAGTTTGAGGTTAATTTTATTAATAGTGCACTGACTCTAGTAAAACAAATACTGATTACAATTAGTGTTCTCGCATATAGAATCATGCTGATTGAAGTGGGGAACTTTATCCGCTATTATTTTTGGGAGATCGCGATCATTACATCGCGAGTTCTCGGTGCATAGAGATATTCCGATGAAGATGACGGCAGAGGGCATAGATATTTTTTTTTTTTTTTTTTTTTACAGTGAATACCGCACAAGAATCTCAACTGCTCCCGTCTGGAGCCAGTGAGACTATGGCATCCCCAATTGGGGTATGTTGTGAGGCTGAAGGTAGTGGGGAGGGGAAGGAGGTGGGGAAGAGGAAGGTTGGGAAGTACCTGGCTATTCAGATCTGGTCACTAAACACGGCTAAAGCCATTTTCAAGCAACGTTTCAATTCTGAATGGTGGTCTTACACCAGGGCGATACTGATAGTATCTTCCACTCTGGAACATGCCGCAAATATACTATATATTATTTTAAATGAACTAATTGTGAAAACACAAATTAATCAAATAAAATTTATTTGCGCATGCCGGGTTCGAACCCGCGACCTCCGGAATGTGAGTCAAGAGTCTTACCCACTGGACTATGGGGGTCGTAGTCCACTAGTCTTACCCACTGATATACCGCATATATCGACAGTAGATTTGGTTTTCAAAGAAAAAAGAAACAATTATCGAAGAAAGCAAACACTTTAGGGAACGTACCCAAACTACGTGACCAACTTTTTGCAATTTTTAACCCCCCCCCCCCCCGGTGACCAAAATCCTAAGCAACCCGCCGCTCATTTGTATGGAGCGTGACCTTTTGAAGACCCCCCCCCCCTAAAAGTGTCACGTAGTATGGGTACGTTCCCTTATGGCTTGACATTATACAAAATGAAACAAGTTCTGACTTTAAAACCGCTTTATTTTAATTTACATTCGTTGACCGGTTTCGGATGTACTCAATTTTCTTCAGGACAATAAACATATAAACTTAAAATAAGTTTGTAAACATATAATAAGTTTATATGTTTATTGTCCTGAAGGAGGTTGAGTAAAACCGAAACCAGTCGACGAACATAAATTAAAATAAAGTCGTTTTAAACAGAGAACTTGTTTTATTTTGTAAAAAAAGACGCATAGACAAAACACGTAATATTGATTATGTTCCAAGCTGTACTAAGCTCGATATTTCAACCAAGCGGAGTTTAAAATCAATTACTGATACCGGGCAATATTTTTTAAATTTTTCCTTATATTATTATTTGTCATGCTTTTTATATTTATAGTTTCTATTTTATTAAATCTTATTTGAAATAAGTGTTTCTACATGATAAAAAACTTCAGTTATTTCTTCAGAACCAACCCGTATTGAAACATATAGGAAAAAACCATTGTCAATTTAAATTTTTCCTCACATTGTTATTCGTCGTGTTTTCCATTTATACGGGAGTCATATTTTACTCTATTCCAATTTACTTCAAATTTGAATAGACTTTCCAACCATAATTCCAGAATCCAATCCATTTGAAAATATTTTAACCGTAATAATCCTTTACAAAACATATGTTATTTTCAACATGCATAACGTTCTTGCGCGATTTTCGACATAAGAAAGAGCATGTCGCATGAGAAAATTTTCGACTCGCAGCTTGCAATACAAGTAGGTTATTCAGTTGCAAACGATGCACATTTTTCTGCAGAGTCGACGGGACTCACCATGAATAAAATTTGTATTCAGAAAGTGCAACAAAGTGAATCAAATATGTATCATTGTAATATCATGCTCGGTACACATCGTACTTGCGACTAAACTCAGGCACTTGTTCGAATATGTATTATTTAATTTCTTGATAATTTTGGCTGGAAAATAATAATAATAGTAATAAATAAATAAAAAGCAGGTCACGTCAGATTTTGTACACCAAATAATATTTAACCTCTCAGTCCTCGACCATATTTGAATTAATTTAAATGGAGTGGTTCTGAATGCTGAAAACTTAAAACTGTTTTTGAAAAATGATGAAACACGCTTTCAAATTTTGTAATTAGAAACATAAATTTTGAATGCAAAAATAAAAAGTTTTAAAAATGGCTCACCTCACTTTTTTAAAAATTAAAATTACGAAAGGAAAGTGTATTGTAAACATTATCGTCAACTCTCTTTTTGTCGTATCATCTAAAAATAATTAATAAAAAATTCCCAAAGTTTATTTTTTTTCAGTTTGCGGCGAGAAACTTTGATCACGCAAAGGTGCACATTTTTATTTATTTATTTATTTACGCCCTTGGAGCATTTACATCAATCGTGTAACATGGTAATAATAGAAATAGAAACAATAAAATACCAATTATTTTTCATCCTTTACACTAATAGAAAGGAAGCAGAATTAAAAAGAAGTAAAAACAAAAACAAGAATAATAATAAAATTTAGATCAGAATTTTTGAAATTTCTGATATAAATTTAGGTAAGGAATAAATGAAAATATCAACGGAACTGAATTTATTTCCAAGCCTATGTAGTCTTTGGATTGGGGAATTATTGAAATAGTTAGTTTTAGACGGATAAACAAAGAACAGCTCTGGAAGTCTCGTGTCACGATTTGGTACTCGGAATGTTATTAGTTTTATTAAGTCAGGTGCGTCAAGTGATCCATTAACCAAATTGAATAAAATAACCAAATCGCTCTTGGGTCTTCTACACGATAGGTCAGTTAAATTTAGTATTTTCATTAAGTTAACATAATTAATTTGTTCAATGGGTATGGAGAGTTTGAAATTAACCTTTGACTAGTGACATGGTTTTTGTGTAACGTAACTGGTGACCAACGGCCTGAGAGGCCGCTGCCGTATCCGATCTATAACATAGAAATGAGGTAATGTAGCTTACAGCAGTCTTTAAAAAACAGTTTAATAACATATAAAACGATAAAATAAAAGTAATCAATAAACTCTAAATGTTATTTTTAATGAAGAACTTGTTATAACAATATATGTACTAAATAAAATCAAAAAACTAGAGATGAGATCAGTAATCACAAAAAAAAAAAATTATATCAACATATTATAACAAAAATACAAATTTTCCTTGTAGTTAAGATACTAATCATTAAATAAAAAAATACTCTGATCACTGGTATCATTTTACAAAACTGGCAATGGTCAAACTTTGGTTATTTTTATTGGCAGTCAGGGCATAATTGTTTGGCACATTGCAAGCACATGTGTTTTTCACAATTTTAATTACATAGGTAATTAGATTTGCGATTTAACTTAGGAGGACAACTAGCCTGTTTTTTACCTGTCAGTGGAGATATGTGATTCGGGTGGCAAATCAGAACCCAAAATACGCGCTAAGTTGGCTCGTATATAAGTTGTATAAGTGATGACATAGGGTCTGAGAGACCGCTGCCGAACTTTACATCGATGTAACTTACCGATTTGGGACTGTGCGATGCACTTATCCTTCCCTATGGTGTGGACGCAACTAAAGTCGAAGCTACTCAGACGTTGGAACAAAGCAAGCGCGGGAAGGTGGTGAAATTATGTTTCACTGACGCTACTCGTACTGTGAGACCGCTTGTCACCAGTTAAAGGTTAATGATAATTTTAATCATTTTGTGGTATATTTTTAGGTTTGAATATAAAGTGTGGTGTTTTCTCTTTCTAAAACCGTTTCAATTATATTTCTATCAATATAGTAAGGGACACATATCTTTTGTAATGAAACCCACAGTTAATTTTAATTTTTTTATTTACATTTCCATACTTTCTTAGAAACACTGAAAATACAATCTTAAAATTACGTAAAAAAGAAACGAGACACATGAAATAAAATTAACGTATTTATTCTTTGTTACAGGTAATAAATAACTTTGGGAAAGTGATATGAACGACTTGATATTTTTTAACATATTAAATAAATTGTAAAATAAGATTGGGAACAAAATTAATTCACACAAAAGTGTGAAAAGACAAGATATATTCTTTTACGAAATTTCGAAAATAAAACGTATTGATAGTTTATTTCACGTAACTTTAATAAATGTTGTAAATATGATATGAAGGTAACCTTTTGAAGTAGATATGCACGAGTTAATACCTCAACAATGCGACGCTCCTTACGTAATGATTGTAATGAAATAGGATGATTTAAAACTTATTTATCAAATAACATTAATTAACACGTATACTTACCAAGCAATTTTGACATTTGAAATGTTTCGTTCTGAGGGGCTTAATTAGGACTTAACGTAGTTTATTTACACACATAGTTTATTTACATACCACTCCTTACCCACGTTCATCTTCCAACCATGTAAATTGTTCAGAGTTGAAATGCTCTTACGAATTATTCAGTTACAAAATGAAGATACTAATTATGTAAGCTGTAGAAATACTTAACTTTCACAGAGTGTTATATTGATGTCTTAACAGAAAACATAATTGACGAAACGAATTGAATTTTTGTCCGAACAATTGACCTAAATTAAAACACTTATGCATTTAGTAGAATTATACACATGATTCCGGCAGTCTAGTGTCCAGCAGTTTCTCCTTGAAGGCTTGCAGGTTGAGGCAGGAGTCCGGGGCGAAGGGGCCCACCATGGTGGGGCGCGTGACGAGGGGGTGCGTCAGGTGCGCGGGGGGCTCCCCCGACATGCGCAGGGTGGGCATCTCCTCGTACGGGGCGGCAGCCCCCTTGTCCTCCTTGGGTCCCCCCTCCGAGTCCCAGGTGCGCGAGTATAAGGAAACCGGTTCTGGATAGATTAAAAGAATTGACGGGTTAGAGAACCATCACACTTTCATTTAAATTAAAGAAAGTACACAACACGGTGACTCGACAATTCGTCCTGCGACAATTCATCCGGCGACAGTTCATCCTGCGACAGTTTATCCGGCCGACAGTTCATCCTGCCGACAGTTCATCCTGCTGACAGTTCATCCTGCCGACAGTTCATCCCGCCGACAATTCATCCGGTGACATTTCATCCTGCCTGATCATTTAGAAGATTTTTATTAAGTAAGTATGCAAAGAGGATATACGGCCGTAAAACCAAAATCGATATACTTATATCTGAAGGCATCTTGAGTGGAAATCCGCTGTAAAAATATTTTTACTAACAATAATTTCGACTCTCCGAAGAAGCATGCGTGAATAACAAAATACGACATACTTATAGGTTAGGTTAGGTTAGGTTACGTTAGGTTGAATTGTCAGGATGAATTGTCGCCGGATGAATTGTCGGCGGGATGAACTGTCGGCAGGATGAACTGTCGGCAGGATGAACTGTCGGCCGGAGGAACTGTCGCAGGATGAACTGTCGCCGGATGAATTGTCGCAGGATGAACTGTCATGGAACCCACAACACACACAATATTTCATGATGACTTTAAGACGAACATTTTGTCAACGCAAATCAAATGTAGATATGTCTTTGGGTTGTTGGCATTCTTGGCCTATAAAATCCCAACAATAAACTCATAAATCTCTTTATTCATTCAAAGCAGTTAACATGTTTCAGTATTATTGCTCAGCCCGTCAAATCATTATCCATTACCATAGCAACTACAATATTAAATGCAAATTTGCAACAACGTTGCCTAAACTCGGCAGGAAAGGGAGAAGTACGTCATTTGAAACGCCGATTTATCTTATCCAGGTCGTTAAAAAAGCTCCCAAAAATTAAGTTCATAAAATAAATCAAGTGGCGTGTAGCCACGCTCCTGCCGCTTTCAATCTAGCTGCTTACAACCGAGTTATTTAGAAAGATGTACTTTAATGAAAGAAAAATACATTTTCATAATTTGAGGCGAAATTAGTGAGGGGTTGTTGTTTACCTTTTTTCTCGGGGATACATTTTTACTTGTTAATAAAACCTTTGTTTGAAAAAGGCGGAGATCCAGTTTGGGGCTTGTTTACCCGAAAAATGGAAGCAAATAAATGAAATGTAAGCACAGCGCCCAGCAGCGCCCTGGCGAGCCGGAAACACCGATCATTTCTCATACATGTCCCTTTTGGACAGGTATTTAGCTTCTAGGCGATTAATTCTTTAAATCGGGACAACGGAAGATTTACGATACCTCAGATCAGTGCGAAGATTTGTTTTATTTTAGGTGTTTTTTAGGTCTCCGGGAAAAATGACAAACGCGAGGTAGACAAATAACAAAGAAAATAGAAAAAGATAATTTGAAAGAACAAATTGGATTTATCGGGGAATTTGTGCTAGAATGTTTGTACCTACGAAATAATCTTACTTTCAATAAAATTCGTGTTAAATATGAGATCTAGAAACACCTTGTTAAAAAAAGAGATTACGTCACATCAAACTTTTGTAATATTTTGATTCTTTTTCAAAGAAATAATCTTAGCAGCTTGAAAGACTTGTTTGAATAAAGGATAAAAGTAAAAAGTATGTGTAAGTCCACAGGGCTGGAGGGTTATGTCTCCTGGCTTAATAGGCAAAGTTAATACTAAATATTATATGAACACATTGTGGGTGGATTTGGTGGAGCTCGGTGGACAAGGGAGCAAGTGTTCGCTGCAAACTCTCATTATTTCTAATAAGCTTTTTAATATTGCTAAACCTATGCTATATAATACTTTTCTGTCGCGTCTTGGGTTTTCTTAAACCTATGAATAAGGTAACCCGAGACGTAGAGCAAAAAAATTAACCAGCTTAACCAAATTACTTCCAAAGTTATAATGAAATCACAGAGTGAGGCTTAAACCGAGGCAACTCCGCAGCTATTCCCTTCAGCCAAATTTTTCATGAAAGTTTTAAGGATTCATTTTCATTTGTTACGGGTACCGTGCAATTTAAAAAGATAGAAGATCTCACTTCACGTAAGAAAGGTAAATTTAGAAGAACAGAGCAATGATGTGGAATAATTTTTAAATAAAAATTCTCGTAAAATTATAATTTAAATCTGAATGGAAGAGTTTAACGTCTACTGAAAGAAAAACAGTAAAGGAAAACCCTTTTCAAGAACAAAAACAAATTCTTTATCTGATACGAGTGAATATACTTGTATTTAAATGTTTGCAAATGTAATGAGATTGTTTTCAAAGAACCATGCTTAGAGATTTTATCATTTGAGTGAATCAAAGAACATATCTTGATTTGGGTATATTTTATTGAACCTCGAATAAAATAGTAATTTTTTAATATTTCTATTTTTTGATACTGAAAATTTGTGGTGGAATTCCATTATAATCCTATTATTATTATTAATATTATAAACGCGAAAGTTTGTATGGATGTTTGGATGTTTGTTACTCTTTCACGCAATAAATACTGAATGGACTTTAACATTTTTTTTACTAATATAAAGTTACATTATTTGCGAGTAACATAGGCTGTATATATTGGTAAGCTCTGGCGTTATGAAATTATTTATCATGCGTTTATTGTTCGGACGAAAAGCAAAGCGTTGCTAAGTAATTGTTTGATGGGGCTGTCATTTTGTTATTTGTTTAGGTTACTATGGAGATTCCTTTGATAGTAAAAATTCAAATATGTATAAAATACTAATCCGTACTAATGTTATAAATGTCTATACTAATATTATAAATGCGATACTGCGCGTGTTTGATTGTTACGTTTTAATAGGTGGCACGCGAGCTGTTTGAAAAATGAATGTTAGGGGGTGGGGGGAGGGGGGGAAGGGCGGAGTGGAGTGGGGTTAATAAGGTGGAGGGGGCGGAGTGGGAAACCCCCTAATACTATGCGAGCGAAGCCGGGGACAAAAGCTAGTTATATGATAAAACACATAAAACTTATTTTAACTTAATTTATTTTTTGACCGTCACCGGTTTCAGCTTGTTAAAGCCACCTTCAGACTGGTATAAATTATTCTAAATCTGAGTATATATACAAAACATATAGAGGAGAGGGAGAGGGGTAGTCTACAAAGATTTTATTCAATTTAGAGGGTTTTTTTTCATATTTGTTGCCACGTCGTCTTTGACGATTGGATTTTAGTTATAGTCTGTCAAATGAGAGTAGAAAACATAGGAGGGCGCCACTGTAGTTCAAATGGCAATACTAAACATATAACTCATGGTGTTGATGTAAAGCTGTGTAACCTACATTTTTATAAAAAAATAAAAAGGCGTAAAAGTGAAAAAAATATTTTTTCATTACAATATAGCTACCCGCTGATCTCATAATTAGAATTGCGTTTAGGTATATTGTTATTATACCTTCGCAATTTTGTGTTAACATAATGAAGAAAAACGATAATTTAATAAAATATAAAGCACAGTTTAGAAATTGCTCACTTTTATTTAATACTAGCTTAAGTACCTTGCTTTGCCCGGGCCCGATCATGTCTCTAATTTTAGATCTGAATATATTTAACTAACTCATTCAGATCTAAAAGTAGTGTAACTAAACTCACCGTTAGTGATTCTTCCTTTCTATCTATTGTTAAATTCAAATTTATGTTAATTAAATGAAAGCAAATCGCTTTTTGAAAAACCTTTTAATCAAATTTATGTCATGAACCAAAAATGTTTTTTAAAATGTGGTTTACTGTGTTCTACACATTCAGTGACATTGCACTTTAAAATAATATTTGACAGTTAAATTGGTGTTGCCAGTCTAAAAATTTTGTAGTTCAGTTTTTTATATTTTCTACTGTTATTTTACAGACTATAGTTAGTAGTCGACATATAGATTATAGATTACTTTAATGTTGTCTGGGGAATACCTTATTTATAAGTAACTAGCAGACCCGGCCACAGGTTACTGTGGCTAACGAAACACAACGCCACGCCATTGCCCAACCTTAAATAAAACCAACGCCGCCCGCTTGCCAGCCCGCTCCCTTTATTTATATATTTCAACCAATTTACACAAAACCTTGACAAATTATATGACCAAAAACCTTCCACAAGAATCACTCTACCTATTGGTGAAAACCGCATGAAAATCCGTTGCGTAGTTTAAAAGATCTAAGAGCACAGGCAGCGGAATTTTATACTATGTATGTAAATATATGAATTATTAACAACCCATATTATTGTGCCCATGTCGAAGGGCTATTAAAATGTTATTATGTTTATGATAATCTGGATTTTTTGTGGTAGATTTTTAAGTTTTAAAGTGACATACTTATATAATAATAGGAAAATACTTAATGCCACAGAGGACATGTGTATTATAATACTGATCGTTCGTATTGCCGAGGGTTTCTAAGAAGTACGCTCGAAGCTCGACCTTCCGGTGAAGAAGTGCTCAGCAGTCAGCGGTGCATTCACAGGGAGGTCAGCGTGATATATTCAGGGTGGTGCTTATCTCCGTACCAGCTCAGCTCAGCTCAGCTACCGGCTCCACCCCACCAAACTCCCCCGCTAGCTCCACCACACCGACACCCCCCGTACTGGTGCCTTATCGCAGTTTGCAGATAAAATCACCAGGGCTGGCTTTATTATGACGCAATGAATGCCATTTTCACCACCTCTTCCATAAAAGTAAAGGTAGGTTATATGACACCGGGGCGTACAAAAGCCGTGCTCGCGCGACTGCCGGAATTTATTACTGGTCCATATTAGAACAATAGGCGGCTCGCCGTGAAAAAATATGAAAATACGTGTTGGGCCGGCGTCCGCGTCCGTGCCGCGTTATCCCGCACAATAAAACCGCCCGATATATTACGGACGTCGCACAAAACACGGATAATTCTAGTGAAATAGTCGCCGATTAAGGTGTATTGAAATAAAAAAAATAACACAGTATTAATAATTGATGACCGGTAAAACAAATTAATGGCGGGTACAATCGAACCGGCACAATAACAGTTCATTCGCAAATTCATTTTTTATCTAAATGTTCCGGGAGGCGGGAATGGATTTGTCAGCCTATAGCCGGTGTTTCTATTTAAAGAGTACCGTGTCGGGAAAAGATTCAATTTTAATAAAATTTTGAGTTAGAAATGCATTTTTAAGACAGTAATTAATGATCTAAATTTGACGGCCTTTGTGGTTGAGTAGTTACAACCTTTGGCTACGAATCCGGTTCAAATCCTCGATGTCCGCAAGCAAATTTCATTCGATTAAATGATTTTATTTCATAATATAATCATTAAAAAACAAAAAAATGTTTTATGATATATTTGCCGCACGTTTCAAAGTGGTAGATATTTTCAATATCCCATTTCTGAAAGAACATTCAGAATTTAAAATTGTCCGGTCAGTGGCTGAGTTGGCATCGCGTTTGGGTCTCGCCCAGGCGTCCGGTGTACGCTTCTTCGGCTAGCTAAGTCCTCCATAACGACACTCACACCATTTTCCGCTTACTGTGGTGGTAGTAAGAGATTTTCAAATATTGTCGGATTATTCGTAACTCGGGAATGTTTGTCTTTCTTAAAAAAAAACGCTGCTTGAAATGGCGTGAGCCGAGTGGAATCATATATAATACCACACCTGAATAGCCAGGTAATTCCCCACCTTCCTTTTCCTCGTATCATTTCCACCCCTACTATGTTTAACCTCACAATATACTGGCCCCAGGTTGGGAGCAGTTGGGATTTGTTGGGACTCTTGTATGGCGCTCACATAAAAAAAATCTGGTCGGGAGCAGTTGGGATTTGTTGGGACTCTTATATGGCGCTCACATAAAAAAATCTGGTTGAGAGCAGTTGGGATTTGTTGGGACTCTTGTATGGCGCTCACATAAAAAAATCTGGTTGGGAGCAGTTGGGATTTTTGGGACTCTTCTATGGCGCTCACATAAAACAATCTGGAACTCGGATAAGTTTTTGCACTTTTGTTATTGATTCTGCGAGGGAACTTCACACGTCTGTAAGAGAAGATCCGGGCTTGTTGCTCCCAGATCAACTTGCATCAAAAATTGATTTGGATTTAGGCACAACAGCGGGATCTGGATTAAAAATAAATTGGATGTTTTTCTACTGTTATTAATAAAAATATTCATTTTCATACGACTTGTAGATTACTTTTTATTGAGTTTTCAAAAGTGCAAAAACTTATGGCGCACCTTGTAGTAGAGTGCCAACAACGGGAATGGGATGAAGCAAAATGAGCTAACCTGCCATACAACCAAAGTGACTAAAACGGTGGCGTGGGACATGTTCCCTAACAAACTGATATCGCAGGGAGGCGAAATCCCAGAGCCCTCCCACAGCCCAGGCTTGACACCCCCTAATTTTCTACCCCAAAGGCGAATATTCGTCAAGACATCATCCGGCAAACCGCGCGCTTTGTGTCGAAAAGCTTTTCAAAAGCTTGGTGCCAGATTTGAGCAAAGCCAGCGCATAGTGAATAACTAGGCAAAATCATTTTAAGAAATAAAGATGCGGTTTTCCTAATTTATCACCATTTCAAAAGTGCAAAAGCTTATGGCGCACCCTGTGCAAGAGTGTCTGACACATTTTATTTTTATTTTTTTTGAAGAATGACACACTTTACCGGGATACAAATTTTCTTAATCTGACAATTTTTGGAACACTGTCAATGTAAAATGAAAATGTTTCTTGTTAAAATATGAAGGACCCAGCTAGCATAAGAATTGAACCCACTACCTCTGAGTGAGACCTCGATGTATTTGTTGACTTAGCTACTAACCGGCCTATAGTAAGTAGTACGGGGAATTTATTTATTTATGCTTTATTTTGAATGCGGCTATAGCTTTATGGTTATCCATTATAGATAAATGAAACAATTTTACTTTGTTTGAACCACTTATATTGTATACGTTGGCCTGAGGAAGGAACGCTTGTTGAACCGGTCGGCTTTAAACAAACATACAAGTGGTTCAAACAAAGTAACATTGTTTCATTTATTATTATATATTTGATACAGAAAATTATACGTTACTGTGGACTTGGATATTGGATATATACTCAATGGATGTACAATAATATGATAAGCACAATGTGCGTCGAGGATGAGAATACAGGAGTCAATACAATAAGCCCAGTCAACATTAGTTTCTAACTAGGCAGTGTCTCTTCAAACAAACTAATCATGAACTGCAAGTTTATAGTTTACTTGTATTTTGTTGTGATTTTTGTTGTTCGGTATGTAATATCTAATTGTAAAGATTTTTAATTATATTAATTATATTAATTAATTTGCATAGATAACACACTAAAGTTAAAAAGTAAAAATAGAAATGAAAAAAAAAACAACACAAAAATGAGAAAATTAAACGCGAAGAGAAAACTAGGCACTCATAATAAATTGTCAAATGTAATATTTTAAAAATATTTTCAAATCCATCCAGCCTAAATCTATTAATTTTTTAGCTATATGTCAACAAAAGGAAAACAATTCAGATGTGAAGGGATTTTATTATGACGTAGAACACTTTTTAACATATCGCTGTGTTGCTCGTTAAAATATGTAGAAAGGAACTTTCTACCCTCACAAAAGTAGGACTTTTAATTTTTTTTTAGGGCATACTTTATAATCTTTTTCATTTATTTATTTACTTAATTTATTAGACAGGCTAATTTATTAGATTAGGCTTTTATTCATTTATTTAATATTAACATTTTTTACCCAGGAGTTAGTAACAAACAAAATTTTGCAAAAATAATTTCGTACAAAACAGTGGTTTACAATTGGATAATATTTAAAAAAAAAATAAAATGCAATTATCGGAAATAATAGGTTGACATAAAAAATGATCGAAGTATGTTTTAAACATCTAAATAGTTACTTTTAAAATCGATATCATTTGTATATTCGTTTGCTAAACTACGTAAAGCCTCGATTACATTGAGCGAGTTAACGAGCTGCTAGCCGGCGCATTCACTATCTGTTGGTGAACTTGTTCAGTTCAAAATCTGCTAGCTAACTAGTGATATGATTACACTGAGCGAGTTTACCAGCAGATAGTGAATTCACCGGCTTGTAATCGACTCGCGAGGAATTGGCGAGTTTGATTTTATTTTAATTTGTTTAATTATTTTTTATACGTAACACTGTCGATCATCAGATACATTAAATTCCTTGGAGGCTTTAATTTTTTTTGCAGCAGTAACCCGGCGTTCATTGAGGCACAACATGATAATGCAAGTGCGTTAGACGCGTCTGTTCTGAGATGGGTAATAATACAAAAAAAATATATATATTTTGTAAAAAAATATTTGAATTACACGAATTCGAAGTATATAAAAATTAACGCAAAATAATCATGAGAATAAAAAAGTTTAAAAAAAAATCAAGAAAAAAAAACCATAAAAATCATTAGAAATTGATAATTGTTTAAAAATAGAAGAAATTATTGTAAATACATAATTTAACGAAATTTTTGAAAGTTCTTTGAAAATACATCATCACATAAAAATGCATTAGAGAATCTAAATTTAATAACAGAAATAGAAAATAATTTAAATAAATATATATAAAGTCACTTTAAACAACTTAGAAATACATTTAAAAGAAAGTATTAATTCATTTTTTTTATTTTTATTTATTAATTTTATATTAGTAATTTAAAAAAAATCGTTTACAAATTTCTAATTAATTATAATATTTCATATTGCAAACTAAATTTTATGTAGCTCCTACAATACGTCTTGAACTTTCCAATTGGTGTGGACTTTAAAGTTTCTGATAGCTTGTTATATAATTTCATCCCTTTGTACAGTAAACTGTTCTGCGTATTCGCCTTGTACCACCTTGTACTCCACATATTTATGTAAATAAAAATATAAATAGGGTATAACGAGAAAAGAAAATCAGTATTGAGTTTGATAGTAACTTCTGAAAAGTTTTTTCAATAAGACGGGTGCCACACACAGCTATAAAAGATAAAAGATCATCGCACGCCAAATAACGCTCTCCATACATCAGACCTGTCACACCTAAGCGGTTTATGGGCAGATCATCAACAATAGACAATAAGATCTTACGCCGTAACCGTTCCTGAGGCGATATGTTATGCGACCCCCACTCTACCGTAAACAGGAGAGGGGTAATTTTAATTTCGGAGCTGCCTAAATGGGCGGATAACAGCTGTCAAAATGACACTACAAATACATGACATTTCCAGGCAGCTCCCTAATTCATCTGACCCTCTCTCCTACCATAGAAAGAAATATTTGATAGCGTAGTGAGACGGTACAACACATGAGCCCACAGGGTTCAAGATATATCTGCTCACGCTTTTATAGCCATGTGTGTCACCTACATAATAACACGTAAAATAATAAAATAAATTCTGTGTCTTCACAATGGGCTCAATGTTGTTATTCTTGCACATTAAATTGTAATAGATTTGAAGAACCTCTTTAATCCCTTTACAACCATCACGAGTCTCCAACCATAAGAAGAATATTGCATATAAAAATATTTACCATAAGTAGCCGGAATCAGATCTGGGTCTCTGTCATCTCCGGCGTCGGGGGGCGCCGCCTTGGGTGCAGGCGGGGGCCAGCGCTTCTCCTGCGGGGGCGCAGAAGGGGCCCCTGCACCACGGGAGCGTCGCGCCCGCAGCGCCACTAGCGCCCCCAGGACCACCAGGGACAGGAGGCCCCCGACCAGAGCACCCCAGCCGGCCGACAGCCGCATTGAACTGTGCACTGCTGACGAAATAACCATTATTTTTATGAGATTATTTTTATTTTATTCTCTACTGAAATAAAATTAACACACACAGATTTCAAAATTTAATTTAAAATTAATAGAACAGTTCTAACCACGTTTATTGAACGTACGTTAATATCACGATGCCTGAATCCATGTCTTTTTGGAATTTGAGGGTCAATGAATCAAGGGTCAAACAGTTTGAGGGTCCAGGAGTGACGGACGTCTGAATCCATCCATCACACTGCGGCGCAAGGTGATGGGTCGAGAGGTCTAGGTTAAGTCTCCCTAGATATGGAACGACAAAGAAGAGCAATTAACATACGGGCGGGAATGCTCTCAAGGCGGTTCTACCACTGTAGCGACGACGTCAGAAAATTACTCTTCAAGACATACCTAGACAATACCTAGCAGCGCAATGGGACAAACTGAGGGTGTGCTACAACAATGCGTACAGGCAACGTATGCAACTACCGAGGTTCTGCAGCGCCTCCACGATGTTCACCGAAGGGAAGGTGCACTCATTCCCAGCATTACTTCGGCACCGGCTAGCCAGCTTCTGGAGCAGGACACGGAGGTCAAACAACATCATTGTCGTGGCTGCATCCGGGTGGCTCAGTACCCCACTAAATGAGCGATGGATGCAAATGAAGAGGCGACCTCCCTGATGGACGATAAAAAAACTAATATTTCTTTTTTAAAATTTTAATTTCTGTTTAATTTTTATTTAATTTAATTTTATTTTGTTTTCAATTTTGTGATTAATTTTTATTATTATTATTTACGTTCGAATTTTATTTTCATTTTTTGTTTTCGTTAGGTACCTAACCTAATACGCTATCATATTTTATTTCTTTTAGATTTTTATTTGCTCTTTAAAATATATTATACTATAGTTTATGTAATATGGCAGACTGGGATTGCACTACCCTCCCAGCCCTGCTGGAATAAAAACTTAAATAAATAAATATAAAATAAAATTAACCAGTCTCTCCCGATTCCCGATCCGGCCCGCTACGCAGTAAGTGGGCAAACGCATTCGCCAGACCTAATCAAACTTCACTCCATGAACCCGGGCACCAAATCGCCAAACGCAGGGAACCATTTGGGGTGACCTTTGTAGATGGTACATAATACTTTATATGTCGCGAGAGGAAGAGAAATTGAAACGGAAGCGAATACATCCCACTTTCCACTGCCTTTTCTATTCAGATTTTTAAAATATTTTTTTATATTAAAGTACCTCACAAGACTCCCAGCTGCTCCCGTCTGGAGCCAGTGAGAATATGGCATCCCCCCAATTGTGAAGCTGAAGGTAGTGGAGAGGGGAAGGAGATGGGAAGAGGAAGGTAGGGAAGTACCTGGCTATTCAGATCTGGTCACCAAACCCGACTAAAACCATTTCAAGGAACGATTCAATTCTGAATGGTGGTCTTACACCAGAGCGATACTGAGAGTATCTTCCACTCTGAAACGTAGCACAAATGTACTACATATTATTTGAAATTAATTAATTGTGAAATAACACAAATTAATTAAATAAAATTTAGTTGGTCACGCCGGGATTTGATCCCGCGACCTTCAGATTGCGAGTCAAGAGCCTTACCGCTCGACCACGCCGACCGTCAAAGATCTGGTTAACAATACGACAAAATTAATCATCGATTATGTATTCTATTTGTTTTGTCAAAAGTGAAAGTAAGGTAAAACACAACATTTCTGACCCTGTTCCAATTTCTGACATATGTAACACAAATTACGATTTTACCAACTGAATTAACATTCCTACGTATATTGATATTAGCGCATCGAGAAAGTTGTTCCCCTCTCCCTCTAACCAACGTTTAATCTAAAGACTATTTGACGCCAATTTCTACCAAAATATTATTTATTATTTGATTTTGATGATTTTGTGATATTGCATATTTTTTCATCTTTTTCGGCGAGTAAACCAAATTTTACAAAATGTGATGACACAGTTCGCTAATATTTTATGTACTGTTTTTGTATATTTTTCAATAGAGTATTGACCATATTTATACATTTAAAAAGGAAAAGAATATATTTTAATAAATTTATTATAGTTTTTGAGCGGTCAGAAATAGGTTTTTTTTTTACAGTGAATACCGCACAAGAATCTCAACTGCTCCCGCTCCCGTCTGGAGCCAGTGAGACTATGGCATCCCCAATTGGGGTATGTTGTGAGGCTGAAGGTAGTGGGGAGGGGAAGGAGGTGGGGAAGAGGAAGGCTGGGAAGTACATGGCTATTCAGATCTGGTCACCAAACACGGCTAAAGCCATTTTCAAGCAACGTTTCAATTCTGAATGGTGGTCTTACACCAGGGCGATACTAATAGTATCTTCCACTCTGGAACATGCCGCAAATATACTATATATTATTTTAAATGAATTAATTGTGAAATAACACAAATTAATCAAATAAAATTTATTTGCGCATGCCGGGTTCGAACCCGCGACCTCCGGATTGTGAGTCAAGAGTCTTACCCACTGGACTACGGAGGTCGTCTGAGGTACCTGTTTTAATAGGGTGACCATATTTCTGACATGTATATCAGAAAATGATACGCCTCCAAAAAATCATGTTCATATTTCTGACCGGTATGTCAGAAATTGATACTTATCAGAATTTGGGGGTTTTTAATCCTGACGTAAGAAAAACGCTGCGCGACCTCTTTCATAATAAACTATATTTTGGATTTGAGGCCAAAATACCCAATCAAATCGAATAATAAAAAAAATGTATGAGAACTCTCTATCGATGATCATGTAATTTAATTTATTTGTATTTTTTAATATACAATTCAGGCCATTTTAGGCCGTTAAAAGTGTCTTTCAAAAAATCTACCCAGGAATGGCGACTAAGAAATAAGGAAGCAAATGTAAAAAGGGAAAATTTTGCACTTATTTTAAAAAGCGCACTAGTTGCCACGGATATGAAATCTCACCTCAAAAATGGCTTTCGAGTTTGTGGTCTTTTTCCTTTTGATGCAAATGCCATACGAAAAATAAATAAAAACACCATTCAATGAAAGTCTAAAATCAGTGACTCCAGGAAGCATTGCAGTGGAAGAAACAATAAATTTTGTAGACCACCAGTTATATCCCTTCTCCAAAATCTTGAGAACTTAACCGATTCTGCTATTTTGAAAAAATTACGTGAATCGCGCGAGGTTTGGATTGGCCTAACGGAGTTCAAGTCATTATTTGATATTTGGAAAAGTATGACCACAATAGACAGCTTTTCAGGGAATTTAGATATTTCGAATATATCATCGGAAATTAATTCTTATAGTATTAATGGTACAGACCTTCAGTGGATTGCTGACATGAATGACAAATCTATTTTGAATATCCCTATTGTTTTTGATGTCAGTGAAAATAATATGAAAATATTACATGAAAAACAAAATATCACCGAAAATGAATCTTGTCAGCAGGATGATAAAGAAAATTCCCTTACCTCCATTTAAAAATAGTTTTTTCTGGCCTGTTATTGATCAACCTTCTAATTCTTTCACTAAACGTGCAACGACAAAAATACCAACAGTTCTGGTGAGTGTTTCGAATTTCATAAACGAAAAAAACAGGCCAAAGAATGTTTAGAGCGAGAAAGAAGTGCTAAAAGAGGTAAACTAGGCAAAAGAAATAACATGCTGCTGCCACTAAAAATACAAAAAAGAGCTTAAAACGAAAAAAATCTCAAACGAAAAAAAGGTTTGTTTCCTACGATTTAGAAATTGGAAACTACGTTATATTTTTATATGAGGGTGCATATTTTCCCGGACAAATAAGTGCCGTAAAGAACAGAAAAAGGCACAAAAAAAATCAATGTCATTATGTGGAATACATTTTTGGAAATGCCCAGAGAGAGTAGATCAAATGCGATACAATATCGAGGATGTTATCGAAATAATTGAAGATCCTATATCTAGAAACAATCAAGGACAGTATGAGGTACCTGAAATGAAGAAATATGAAAAATACTAACAATTTTTAGTTTTGCAGATGATAACTTTGTGATGGAATAGTAATAATACAGTGTTCAGTACCTACTTGGTATAAACTTCCAAAATGCTAGTAGGTATTGAACCTATACAAGTTTAGTACCTATACTTTATTTTTTTTCTTTATTTGTTACTGTACCTATTTTAATTTGGATGTAATGCCTGAAGAAGGCAAGATACGGTTAAGTTTCTTGTTGGCTTAAAACAACAGACAAAATAATGTAAGCGTGGTTTTATACCAAATAACAATGTTTTAATTAATATTCATCCCTGTATAATACAAGTTTTATTTTTATTTTATGTTTAATAATTAATAAAGTTTCTTCAAAATACCGATTTTCGTTTTAAATGTTGTTCACATAGCTTTGCATTTTATTTGCAGGTACGATCGAAATATCAACATGATTTTGGTATGTCAGAAATACAAACAGCCATGTCAATCAATAGGAACATATTGATTTTGCTATGTCAGAAATAGGTGTTTTGTTAGCATGTTACGTATTAAATGATTTTAAATATTTAATGGTAATAAATTTACCAAAAAGTGAGATTTCATTATTTGAAATTGAACAATGTTTCCAAAAATTCAAAATTTCGTTTCAATAATACAAGGTTGATTTTAGAAAAAAATATTGAAAATCATGAAAAAAAATGGTAGCTTAACGTGTCAGAAATAGGGTGTTTTACCTTATCTAACAAAATATCTGAATCATTATATCAGCTGGGCTTTAATTGCCAGGCGGAAATTTCTGCTAACCAACCCAGATTTACGATACAAAGTAACATGGACAACATAAAATGATCAATTTAATTGATTGAGCTATTATGAACCAGCCGTAATAAAGCAATAACGATTGTATTTTAGTGAAAAAGACATTATTGAAACGAAACAAATTAATATACCTACACAAGGCCACATTATTATATATCAAGCAAGTACCTAGTATGACAATGAACAATGACATTGAATACATAATAACAGGGTATTTTGTTTGGCTATTGGACAATGAAAATAACTAGAAGTAGGTATCCATTACCCAGTAAATTTGTTCAAGTATAATAATGATATGATTGATTGATTGATTGGCCAAATTCTTGACCAGATTCTCGGCCAAAAGCATTTCAGTGATTTATTTTTGGAGTGTACACATTTGGTTAAGTACACAAATATGACCTAATGATGGACACTGTAACGCTGTCCGAATCGTTGGCTAAAGAAGGAGGTAGCGCAATACGGCATAATACCCCAAAATAAATCACTATAAAATATTATAATATTCTTTTGTCTTTTCATGTGAATACCGCACTAGAATCCTCCTGGTCCCGTCTGGAGCCAGTGAGACTATTTTATTTCAATTTTATTTAAATAGCCTTTATAAATTCATATGTACGTACATGGCATCCTCAATAGCAAAGAAGATAATAATATAATAAAAATAAATATGAAACTTATTTCTACATTAATTTATTTGGCCGTAACCAGTTTCAGCTTGTTAAAGACGTCCTCAGACTGGTACAAATTATTCTTATAAATATATAAATGGTAGATTACAAACAATTTGTACCTGTGTGAAGATGGTTTTAACAAGCTGAAAGAGTGGAAATAAGTTTCATAATTGTTTTATTATATTATTATAATGGAATTCCACTATGAATTGTCAGTTTTAATGATAGAAATATTAAAGAGTAGAAAGCACTCTCATTATCGTCCTGGTCTAAGAACGATTTTCAGAATTGAAACATGTAACATATCTATTTCGCGAGTAGGTACTGCTTAAAGCAGGTACTGTTTATTGTCTATTAATTTTTTATTTTTTTATTTAACTTTGTTGGTTGGCGAAACTGCAACGACACCGGAAAGGTCGTTCGGGGAAAGATGGCGGCGGACGTAACGTAGTTTTGTGTGCGGGAGCAGATTTTCGGGGCGATTGGGATTATGGTGTGAGTTACCAAGGCGATGTAGCCTAGAAAGTTTGTTTTTACACGTCACGTGAGTGTGTGACAACTCCAATGGCACTTTAGCCGATTTATTTTGTTCAATCCTTCGCCGGATGCCGCGAGATAGTTTTGTCCGCGTGCTGATGTCAATTTACACCAAATTCATCGGGTGATGAACTGCCCGCAAGGATTCTTTGCTGGTGAATCCTTTGGCCGATGAGGTTCCCTCATGCCGCTTGATGGGTGAGGACCTTCCGTGCTCGTTTTGTTGGGTGGATTCCCTTTACTGATGAAGCGGCTCCTAGACTCTGGTTGGACCCGCCAACATTCCTTTGTTGTTCCTTTGGGCCGATGAGATTCCCCATGCCGCTTGATGGTTGGAGGCTCATCCGAGCTTTTTGTGTTGGGAGGACTCCCTTTAACCAGGCGCCCCATGACGTGCTGAACGGCGTTTTGGGGTTTGCTGTTTACGATTGCTGTTGAGGATTGCTCTTCACGATTGGAAGAGAATCACGACGACGGGACGTACGCGCTTTTAATAACCAACCGTAATTTTTGATAACTCTCTCTCTCCAAATCTGATAGATGCCAAAGGTATTTATGTTTCTTTGTTAACCTTTCTTTGATGTTATTTGCAAAGTGCAATAAAGCTTTTTTTTACATTTCACTAGAAAAATACTTTTATTCATTTATATGCATGATCTCTGATCCCTATCTCCACCATCCTGAGATGGATGTTCTTTTTGCTCTGAGAGGCTGTCGGATGACAAAGGTAGGTAACCTACATAAAATAATATTACAAACATTTGCTTGATGTGAAACGTTGCTTTAGCCTGGTTTGGTGACGAGATCTGAATAGCCAGGTTCTTTCCAAACCTTCCTCTTCCTCATTTCCTTCCCCTTCCCACTACCTTAAGCCTCACAACCTACCACAATTGGGGATATCATAGTCTAGTTGGTTGCAGACATTTGGCAGCATTTGAGAATCTTGAGTGGCATTCACATCCAAAAAAAAGAGTTTTTTGTTTGCGTAGTTCATGTTTCTTCAAAATAGATTTCTGTTATATAGTTAAGATGTTGATTGATTAAATTTACCGGCGTGTTGTCAATTCAATCATATACAAAATAATATCACTTTAATGATCGTATTTCGAAGACTTAAAGATCACATAAGTACCAGCACAACAGCTTTTGGTTGTACGTAAATAAATACATTTTCAATATCATATTTCCATAAGTTGGAGACTCACATGATACAATACGAGTCCTTAGTAGTTTCTAAAAGAGAATTCATTCCTTTATGTTGACAAATACTTCAACATCACATTCATATATAACTTACAACATTATACATAAATTCATAATACACACATACTATCTCTAGCTGTAATGATGTGTAGTTCCACTAAACGTGTATTAGAGGTACTCAATCCAACAAGGTTTGTTACAAATTATATTGGATACTTTTAGAACTTCTATAAATAAATGTATCAAAGTGTCGCCTCTCACGAAGCCGATGAAAATCAATAACGATTACCGTAATAGGCAGGATTTTCTATACCCTAGAACAGCGGTTGTCAACCCTTTTGAGCCTGCGTAACCCATGACACTTTGGCAGTGGCGTAGCTAGGGGGGGAGGGGGGGGGAGGGCAGACCGCCCGATGGGAGGGGGGGGGTGACATCCGACCGAGTGTCACCCCCCAAGAACTCCCCGTAGAGTGCCCCGGAACGGGACAATTTCGTGTCTAACGGTCTCTTTATAGGCGAACCTAACCTATATTTAGAGAAAAATTTTTATCTCAGAAATTCTCAAGCCACCCCTCCCCCTCAGAACGGACCAATTTTTTTTGCTAGGTAGTAATAATTTCATTTTTTATGACGTCAAAATTTGCGTGTTGAATTTCTCAAAGTCAACTTTAGAGGGGGAGGCATTGCACTTTTGGTACTACAAATTTGTTTGTAGGTGATTCGACAGTTGATCCGCCGACAATTGCCCCCCCCCCCCCAAAAGATATTTACTATAAAAATACCATTTTCCTTTATAATAAGTTGGTATGGATATAAAACGAATTTATATACAGTGTCGATTTTTTTTATTTATGCGCTGGTGTACACAGTATATAGACAAGTAGATTTTTCCTGATGTTTTTGAATGAATAAGGTTTTATACTTTGCTGTTCGGCGGTATATCCTCTCTTCACATCCCTTCGGAGTCACTTAGTTATATTTTGTGTAATTGTCACTTAGTTATGTTTTGCGTAATTGTCGACGGATCAACTGTGATGGAACCCATGTTGACAAACAAAACTGTGCTGAACAACTGACTGACGCATGGCGGCGCGGCAGGCTGCCTAATCATCGAGCGTAAACCGCCGAAATTCGAAAACGTTGAGCTGAATTTGAAAACCTACGATATTGCGCACCCCCAACTTTTGCTTCGCGTACTTCAAGGGGTAAGCGTACCACAGGTTGAAAACCACTACCCTAGAATATTGAAAATAGACAAATAGTTTCCATTTTGGGCTCGAGTACATAGGCCGACATCTGGCTTACAAATAATTGAGACATTTTATATTCCATTTTATTAGCTAATAAAGTATTCAGATATGATTGTATGGTAGAAGCTGTATAATGTATAACGCAAGGAGTAGGTACTAATTGATATAAAAAGCTCGTAATGAAGGAACTAGAGATTTTTATTTCGATGTTAATCAATTTTTTTAAGAACCGGTCGTAATTTATTTTTAATGCCAGCAGGCTGTAATTTCGAACGAACGTTAAAAATATATATTCGTCGTAAAAATGGGACAGCCCCCAACGCCACTTGTATAATATAATACGGCACAAGCTTTAATTTGACTAACGGTAATTTGGTGAGATTTATTAGGGCGACCATTATTATGGATTTGTCCACGTCCCGGTGACGATTAGTACGTGTGACTTTTGATCTGACGTTTGATATCAAAGGTCACGACCCGGTGATTTATCAATAATCTGATCGTGGTATAGCGCGAAAACCCACGGAAGAGAGCGAAGAGCAGGGACGCGATTCTCCAATCGAGGCCTTTCGCAATAGCCCTTCAAAGTACGTACAATGGTCGACTTCAAAGATATTGAAATATAATAAATGTGCTATCTGCAGTTTTTACTAGGTGGAACTGCGCTTCCGGGTGTCGCCGATATTGTTTACCAATTAACAAATAAACTAAATGAACGAATAATTAAAGAATAAACCAAACGAACTTTAAACTAAATGAACAAATTTTTTCCGTATTCAAACTATATTGTTAACTAATACAAATGCACACCTTCAAAAAATCAAAGAAATGAACAAATTATTTTCGTATACAAACTACTCCGATTAGGTGACTATTGACTCCGATTATTGACTACCGACAGTTGCGCGGACATCATAGCATATCTCTTTTGTATTTGAATATCTTTGGTCGACTTTGTTATTCTCGAGTCTCATCGAAGGCACATACTTAGACGCCGAAAGTCAAAAGTCATTCCACTCAAACGAGTGGGTCGAACTAGTCGACACCGAGTTAGTTGTCTTTGCCATAACTGTCAAAATCTAGTTTTATTGTATCCTAACCAAAGACCGTTTCCCGCGCGCACACTGACAGGGGTCGTATATTTTTTCAAAGTTGTTTTAAGGCCTCGAAGGCAAATACTTATATGCTGAAAGTCAAAAGTCATTCCACTCAAACGCGAGTGAGTCGAAGTAGTCGATACCGAGTTGTCTCTGACAGGGATCGTATATTTTCACAAAGTTGTTTTAAGGTTCATTATAATGGCTGATTTATCGGCGAAATTGACTACGATTCATAATATAGAGCGAACTGAAGCAGATGCTTTGAAACCAGCAAAAATATCGTCGCAGTAGATATCAAGGGAGTAAAGCCACAAAACCACAAAGCTCAGAAAACGGACCACAAAGATTTTTGGGGACAAAAAGTCACATTTTTTTGTTATTTTTTTTTGTTTTTACTTTTTTACCATTAACATTTCTGTCACATAATATTCTACTATCTACATGTCATTGTTCACCCACTCTATATACTTCGTTAATCCGATCACACAATCAAACCATCGAAGCATCCCTTTCTTAATCTTTCTCATTACGCTTGCATTATTTTCGAATTTTCAAAAAGTAATTTTATTTTATATTAATTCAGTGTATTTTATTTTAATTTTTTGTTTTATATTGGAGGCACCGCTGAATACTAGCTGCATTCCAGAAGGAATCCTGAATTGTACCTGAGCAGTTACCAGATTTTACCCAATTGTACCAGACCTTCCTTCAGTGGGTGGGTAGAAAATTTTAACATGAAAATATCGTTGTACTGTCGTTTTGCATGTGTCAGCAGCATTAAATTTCTTTTCCGCGGTAGTTAACAGCTGTTTTTGGTTTTGAGTTATATGCCAGTCCGCCATTTTGAAGAAATATTTGAAATTTCGAAATGCCAAAATTTGAAATTTCAAATTCACACCATAGAAACGTCAAAAACATCAAATCTTAGACAATATTCACAGGGCTGCCAATATAGTATTCTCTTCAACCCTTCGACATTAAAGAATACGTAAAAATGAAACATCCGACAAAGTTAGTCGAGACGACTCTAGTCGAGTAATTTTTCATTCGTAGATGATGCGTAACGAGTAACGAACTCTTGATCGTTATTGGAGAATTGCAGCCCAGTAAGCAGTGAACAGTGATCGGACCCTTCGACACAGATGAATGGCATACGTACCTTCCCAATACACACGTACTCGCAAATGATGGGAAATGGAGGAGTGAATGTTTGATGTATTTATTGGGAATATAATATATTATAAATTAATTTGCAATTTTTACCTTGTGGCGCTCGTATTATGAATCTTCAGGGGTTGGTTATTTATTCCCGAAAAACTAATAGAAATAATGCAACTTAACCCCCCAAGTCTCGCGCATATTCTGTCGGTAGGTCGAATGCATCCGAAAACTAAAAACTGTTTAAAAAAGGTAATAAAACACGCATTCAAATTTTATAATTCGAAATAATCGTTTAATTTTTGACAGCAAATATAAAAAACTTTTAAAAATGTCTCACCTTCCGTTTTTTCTAACAAATATTACTGATAAAGATAAAAAATAAAAACAAACAAATATTTTATTACAAAAAGTTATTATAAACGTTATCATCAACACAATTTTTTGTCGTTTCGCGTAATTATAATTAATAAATAATTCCCAAAGTAATTTTTTTTTTCAAATTGCTTTCGGAAATTTAGGTTTCATAAAGTATATTTTTATTATTTTGTGATTTAATTTTAGATTTGAATATAAAGCGTGGTATTTTCCCTTTCTAACACCGTTTAGATCATATTTCTCGCTATGATATTAAGGGAGAACAACGATTTCTATGAGACCTATATGAGTTGTTCCCAAAAGCGAGCCAGTGTTTTTTTAACAGATTTTTTCCCTTTTTATTTATTTAAAAATCATATTAAATTTAATTATTATTCATTTTCAAACACGATTGATAAAATGACAGTAAGTAAGTGGCTGACGGTGGCACAGTTGGTTAGTGCATCCCTCCCGGATGGATGAAAGTTTTTGACTTCCAGTTTCGGTCGCAAGTCACTACCTTAATTATTGGATTTCTTAAAGACTTTTTCTATTTACCATTGTTTAGTTAGTTAACATCACAGCGAAGAGTAGGTAAAGCTTTAAAAAGTTCATTGAAACTTAAAACTTTGTCCTAAAAAGGCAGTGTGAGACTAGTATTTCTTTTGGTTACGAAAATATAGCGTTATTAATGCGCAATCGAATTCAATACAATTTGAATGATGGGCATCGATAAAAATATGAAATGTTGGGAAACTCGTTTCAATAATATTAAATTTAATTAATACTATGCGTTACAATGCCATTCAAAGAAAGAAAGAAATTGTTTCTCCCTGCGTGTCCTTTCCCTTGTGTACCCGTTCCCCTTCCGCGTCCCCACCCCTTCCCGCGTTCCAATTCCACCTTCCCCGTCCTCTCATCAATCCTATTACACTTCCCGCAAACCCCCTCCTAATCCTTCGCTCCCCTCCCATCTCCCGGATTCCTCTCCTCCTCCCGTCTTCCCTCCCTGCCACAGAACTATACGAAATACATACATTTTTTTATTTTTTTTTATTTTTTTTTTTATTAGTAATAAGGTACATAAATTACAAATTAAGGTACATAAATTACAAATAATTTTTATACAGTAATTAATTTCATAGTAGAATATTTGATGTACCCCCATAATTAAGCAAGGCTTGTGTGTATGGGGGGGTGTTATTGTATTGCTTTTTTAATATCATTCAGTTTAAGTTTTCAGTATAATTTTTGAGGTGAGTTTTAAAATTTTTTATATTGGTATTCATGTTTCTAATTTTTTCTGGTAATGAATTAAAAAATTTTGCTCCGAGATATTTATGACTCAATTGTCCAATTTTTTTTTTACATTTTGGAGTGGGAAGTATTGATGTTTGTCTAAGACTTCTGTTATTTTTAAAGGGTGCAACTTGATTTTTAATATTATCTTTATAAATTTGTAATGTTGCATGATAAAAGTATAATGCACTTAATTTTCTAACCTTAAATTGTTTGAATAAAAGTTCTGACGAATATGAGTAGGGTTTTTTTAAAATTGTTTTTATTATTAGTTTTTGTGATATGTAAATTGTTTGTGTTTGATTTTTATATGTACCGCCCCATCCTATAATGCCGTATTGTATAATTGATTGACAGAAAGCACATTTTTCAAATAACTCGCGCGCCACGTAATTTTTATAGCAAATCGATAACGCTAAAGCTCACCTTCATATTATGAAACCTTCGTGGGCGTCCGCACAACAAATCACAACAGTTTCATCGCAATCAGATAAATGTCACAGGAAAAAATAAGGGAAAAACAAAGAAACATTCAAGTTTTTATATAAAGATTATTATTACAATTACTTTACCTGTGTCGATCCTAATAAGATCAAGGTAGCAAAATATGGAAAAGGTCGAGGTGTGTTCAGAGGAAATCTTTTGCTAACAGAAAGAATAGGCCACTTGCATGGATTTCATAACGACTTGGAAAAAATCATGTGGATAGATCTTTTTACTAAGATTAAGAAAATGTTAGTAAAATTGTTTAGAAATGTACAGTTGTTTTTATTTTTAAATAAATAAATCAATTATTTGGGCTCATGACGTCACTACATGAAAATGTCCCGTCTCCGAAAATGTTCCTATTAATTTAAATACATTCCACAATGATTTTTTTTTTTTATGGCATCACTTTGATTTCAGGCGAATTTTTGAATTCGTTCACTAGATTTATTGTTTGTTCTCTGCGAACTTATCATTTGATTTCACTTTTTGACAGATGTTCTGAAGAGAACCCCGTACATTTTAGATGTACGGGGTTCTCTTCAGAACGTGAAGAAGATGTTGGTACGTGTTTTAGAGGTATAATGATTATGGTGCTTATTTTAACAAAATAAAATTTTATAATATTCTTCTTATTATTATAATTTACAAGCACAAGTATATTACATTGAATTAAGTAATATATACGCTGTACAATATAATGATTTATGATCAAAAAGATGGATCAAGGAAAAAAATATTTATGAGATGTAATATTTTTGGTATGCCTCGTTATTCTCCTGTGCCATTCGTGTGGAAAACGTTCTTTTTTTAAAATGATTTTCGGCTATGTAATTATCGTTTTTCACACCTATAAAATTATGTTCCGTATTTCCGGTTTATAAAAAATGGTCTGATTTTTCGGATTGAAATTTTCAAAAAATCCCCAGGGTTTCAAAAATACGATTAAAAAAAAAAAAATACAGAATGTCTTAGAATATTTGCCTAAACCGGAAAAAAAATTTAAAAAAATGTGATGCAAGTGGCCTATTGCTTACATTTTAATGAAAACCGTCTAAAGGCTTTAGGTATGAACGTGAAACACTATGTTTATCATTCAAATTCCATAAATATCTTTATTTATTTAGCCCACTACCGAACCTTAAAATAACGAACGAACGGTAAATGGTCTTATAATTCTTCAGATGTTTGAATAAAAGCAGGCTTTCACTGGGGTATGAGAACTGGTCCATTCAAACATCATTTAGTTCGACTTAAAGATCTTTTGAATGTCAACTTGAATAAGAAACTTTCTACCAAAGTCAATTATTAATCTTTGTTAGGTAGGTTTAACATTATCAGTTCAATATTCGTTTAGGCAGGTAGGCGTTCATACTTGCAAATGAAATTTCTCAGAAAAAAAACCCGAAGAACAAAATAATGTCACACGTCAACAACAACTTACATATTGTTGACGTGTGACAAAAACAAACAAACATCTTACATATTTCTTAAAACATGTTTTAAATCAATGAAAATAATTTGTAGTTACAAAAATCATTGTAGTTACATCGCTTAAAAAAAAAATCAATCATATAGATTATTACGTTCGTTATTATATCTAATATTGTAAATTTTAATATAGTTTCTCCTATAAGTGTACTATGTATTAAAAGTTCAAACTCCTAAACACAAAACCTAACATAATTTCATTTCTTTATGTTGTAAATCTTTTGTAATTCCTCCATCTTGTAAATCTGAATGTATTATACATATGTTACCAGGTTAATTCGGTAAATCCGATTATAATATGTGCTACCAGATTACCTTTTCTACTTTGTCACAAAAAAATGTATGTGTACTTATATTTATATATTTTATATACATTTTCTTTATTACACACCTTAGCTTCAGAGAAAAATGAAATTTTCTGTGTTTTTTTTGTTTTTGTTATGTAATTATGTACATTTCAGGTATAATATGAACTAAACATGTCAATTTGTCTGAACGGGAAACTTTCCTAGTTGGACGGGCAAAGCTTCCGAATTGTAATTTGTACTTTCTTTTGTATCTATAAATAATTTTTTTTAATTAATTTTACTTAATTTCTTATGTTAAAACAATTTGAAAGGCGGGTATGGGTACCGTTGTCCCGGAACCATTTATTTGATAACCACAACCTCTGCCATAGGTCATCCTAAGTGTTTTGCTACGTTTGGTGACTTAGCTGTGGCGCCAGGGTTCAGATCCGGGTCTCGGCGGCGTCTGCAGAGTCTGCCCATCAACTGAGTGGCAGGCCGGATCGGGAGAGACTGGTTGAGGAACACATTTTGATTTCTCCAGTAGGATACTCTCGTAACATCGCCGTGTACCGCAGTGGGAGGTTTTGTACGTCAGTCACTCTTTAACGCACTGATCCCCAGATTTCTACCCATTCCTCATACATTTTTCCTTCCCAGAACTTCTTCTCCTTCCTTTCCTAAAAACACCCCCCGTTCAGCATCCCCAAAGATGACATAGGCCTTGAGGGGAATTTTTTTCCACCTATGTCATCCTTGGGAACGATGTGTGAGGGTCTTTTTATGTAAAGGAAGGAGAGTAAGTTCTAGGAAGGTAAAGGTATGAGGGGTGGATAGGAATCTGGGTATCAGTGTGTCCAGGAGTGCTGAACGTACGAATCCATCCCTCCCACCGCGGGTTAAGACGATGGATCGAAAGAGTCCGACTTGAGAGGTCAAAAGTCTCCCTAACCAGTCTCTCCCTATCCGGCCCGCCGCGCAGACGGTGGGCAAACGCATCCACCGCAAAGACTTTCTACTAAATCTCTGTGCCTAAATGTACATTTCAAAATCTTATTTTCAAGGCTAGACCATTAGTAAGTAGGTACCAAAATTAA
Source organism: Limnephilus marmoratus (assembly GCA_917880885.1). NCBI lineage: Eukaryota > Metazoa > Arthropoda > Insecta > Trichoptera > Limnephilidae > Limnephilus > Limnephilus marmoratus. Next base: position 17,706,830 of record OU862909.1, read on the forward strand.
TTTACATTCGTACTACTTAAAATATTGTTTTCACAGGTGAGCAAATTCATTTGGTAGGTGTTTAGAAGCAAAATTATTAAGCTAAAGTTCTTAGTCATTTCTAAAAACAAAATAAATTATTTAATTTATTTTCACTCAGAGTGCAATCTTGTCGAATAATTAAGCGCATTCGCAGTAGAGAGATACAAGCTGGTAAGTACTGAAATGCCAGTTTATGATACGGAGTGCAGTTCGGAATGCATTGGGAACTTCATTAATGATTGCTTCAGCACATCGCCTCCTGGCGGATGCAGAATTTCAGGCGAGCAATGCCACCAACGGGAAACGGGAACATCAGCACTTAGACGGGATCGATCGGAGTCGACCGCTTGCCGAAAGCTGTGTGCAAAGCTCACGCCGAACTTTCAACACTTACCGAGTCCCCGGCCCCTCGCCCTCAGCTCTTGTGTCCCGGACCAATGGGCCTTACTTCCTTAACTTCGCCGCTGACGATTTTATCACCACAACTTTAGGTATGCTGTGAATTTTACCGGGTCCGTCTTAAAAACCCTTCAAAATTCCTTAAAAAAAAATTCAAACCATTCAAAATTGTCAGCACGTAAAAATACTCGGGCTTTGCAATTAAATCCAAATAAATGAAATATTTGTGAACGTATCTGAAAACTGAAAGCTGTTTTCGAAAGGTGATAAAATACGCTTATAAATTTTATTATTAGAAATAACATGTAATATTTTCAATATAAAATTTTTGAATGCAAATTTAAAAATTTTTTAAATGGCTCACCTTACGTTTTTTCTTCTTAAATTACTGATAACGAAAAGAATTATAACACATACTTATACATAGAAAAATGAATTACAACCGTTATTGTTATCTCACTTTTTTGTTGTTTTATTAAAAAAAATTTTTTTCAAATTGCGGTTTTTTTCAAAACTTTGGTTTCATAAAGGTGTAGGTACATTTTATTATTTTGTGGTTAACTTTTGGGTTTGAATATAAAGCGTGTTGCTTTCTCTTTCCAATACTATTTAGATTATACTACTCACTATAATAGTAAGAAGACATAAAATAGGGATAAATATGGTCTCCTGTGATTAAACGGGTTAAGAAGAACGACTGCGCAGCCTTTATCATACAAAAAATAATTTTGGATTTGAGGCCAAAATTCTCAACCAAACTGAAGAATTATTGTTGTAATCAAAAGGTATATCAAATACGAGTAGGGATGCACACAATTTCATTTTTTTGTGTTTTAAATTATAAAATATAGACCATTAAAGATTTCGAATTAATTTCATGATTTTAGTGGCAATATTGGCAATTTGAGAGTAAATTATAAATATTAAAAAAAACTTCATCTCATAATATATAAAACAAAGTCAGATTAGTTTCATTTTTTATAACCCGAGAACGGCTGGACTGATTTTGATGATCTTTAATTTATTGGATTTGTGTCCGCCCCGAATAGCAGAATAGCTATTAAAACAGCAACAAAAATCAATAAAAAAAGACTTGTGAAGAAAATTCTTTTCCTCATACATTTTGAATGGAACGAATTCTCATCATTTGAAAGAGCTGCAGGAATATTGTGATAAGTAGGTATCTAACATTGAGTAGTACCCAAGTGAATTCCAAAAATTCAAAAACGTCAAATGTCAATGCACTGATTGTTTTGCTGTTGTTCTTTAACATATAATGCTGCCCCTCTTTCTTACACAATAAATGTCATCAGTCGAAAAGGGACAAACAATGAATGCATGTCTGCACCCCTCCAAAGGGAAAATACAATAATAATAATAAATCTCCCTCACACGTATAAAGAAAATGAAACGCAATTCCCGTGAGTATTGTGGAAAAGTAAGAAAATCACAAAAATTATAAATCCTTACACAACGCCATCACCAGAGATAGCTGACAAAAACAAAACACGGACAGTTGCGCATCGATAATTACGTCATTGTGTAATTTAAAAAAAAAACTGAATTTAATTCAGCTAATAAGTTAACACAACAGTTATTGATTTTGACGCGGTACAAAGTTTGCCGGTTCAGCTACTTTATTATAAAAATATGATGAAATATAAAATAAAAATAAAATTATATTTTTGAATGTAGCTATTACTTTGTGGTTATCCATTATAGAAATTTCATTTTTCTAAAAATAAAATTATTTAAATAAGTATTTCGATAAGCATAAATTTAAATTATAAATTACCCATTTACGTCAGAACACAAATTTTTCATATATAAACTAAAATTACTACACAAAAACTTCCAAAGTTGCCCCCAAAAATAAGCAAATTTGAATTTTTTAATACATAAAAACCAATATTTGTCTGTTTGTTCGCATTTAATGCGCTGCCATACTGTTCATCCGATTGCGATGAAACCTTGGTGATTCGTTGTGCACAAGCCCGCGAAGGTTTCTATGTATAATGGTGGCGTTATGAAATTTGTATAAATGAAAATGTGTGTATTTCATATATTTTAACGGCAATAAGGGAAGGAAGGAGGGGGAGGGTAATGAAGGAGATAAGGTTTGCCAGGGATGATGAGGGTGGGGAAAGGCGGGGAAAGTGGTAGGGGAACGCGGGAGGGGAAGGGGGGGGGGGGGGAAGGATGGGGACGCCTTGGATAGGAAATGAGGGAGATTTATTTATTTATTTGAATGGCATTGCAACACACGCCGGGTGCCAGCTAGTATTTTATAATTTAAAACACAAATAAATAAAGTAGCATATATCCGTACTAGATTTTTGCTATGCCTTTTGATTAAAACAATTATAATTTTATTTGGTTTGGGTATTTTGGCCACAAATCCAAAATTAAGTTTTGTATAAAAAGGCCGTCCAGCCACTCCTCTTAACCGGGTTTGAATTTACCTGGTTGGCCTAACCGAGATCGGCTCATCCGTGTGTATTTGACCGGGTTCAAGTTAACGGGTTTCTAATTAACAGCTGGTCGTAATTCCGAAAAAATCGCTATTCAGAAAACTTTGGTTATAAATGTATCTACACCTACCTAGTAGTTCTGTCAACAGATCTACCACCAGGGCCGCATTTAGAAACTGTGCACTGCTGAATTCAGATTAAATTTTTAATGGTAAAACTTTTCTCTGGTGGGATAAAAAGGTAGTATCTAACACTGCATTTAGAATCTGTGCACTGCTGATTCAGATTAAATTTTTAATGACAAAAATTTTCTCTGGTGGGATAAAAAGGTAGTATCCAACACAGACACCATCTCGAACTGGAATCGGAAAGTAAAAAAATTACAGTCAGATTAAATGCCAATTGGTGGGGTTAAAACAGGACTTCTCTATGCTCAGTCGACGAAACATTTTTGAACACTTTTGGATTAACTGGTTAATTTTTTCACCATCTACCCCGGTAAATCGAGAGTCCGCTGTATTTTACAAGTGCCCACTAAAACAAAAATAAAAAATAGGTACCCTCCTTACAGCATCCCCAAATATGAAATACGCCCGAAAAGAAATTATATTCCTCAGGACCTCCTGTGTGGAGCTAATGTAAAAAAAAACACTGAGATCGTTGTTTCATGATAAATCTGAGTTGTCTTGCGTTAATAATATGAGTCTTACATAATAGCCCAGTCAAGATGTACATCCGTGCTTGCAAAAGGTCCGGTCATTCTGAATTTTTTATATGTTGTTAGGATCTAAACCAGTAATAAAAAAAATTTTTGCAACTTCGAAAGTGCTGTGCGAGCGGCGGTGGACCCAAAAAACCAAGAAATTTTCGGATTTTTTTCAGTTTTTGCTCAATATCTCAGTGAAGGAAGAGTCTGACCGGTATAGTTAATATACATACTTTTAAAGTAAACTAAATTTGCTATAATTTGAGATCAAAGCGAGCTATATGCAACCATTGGTTTCCATGATACAGTTCTTCGAAAATAGGCCATTTTTTCCAAAAAGTGAAATTTTTTCGAAATGGTCACTTATTTTGTAAAATATTTTCTAAAACACGTATCCCACGTCAAATATTATATGAAATAAAATTGTAGTAAATTTAATTAGCTTTCATTTAAAACTAGATTGATATCTGTAGACCTAACGGTTCTCTCAAGAACGCCAGATAACCAAAAACAGTCATAGGTGGGTTTTGGGGGGAAATGCAAATAAACTGTTCTCACGTCTTTTTATGGTTTTATTGTGCTGTGAAGTAATTCCATTAGTCATCGTGGGTTTATCCTAGGGTAATAATATAATTACGACCATTTCAAATTTCAAGTACCCATTAGTACCTATACCCATGACTCATCATGGGTTTATTTTATGGCATAATTATCGACCAGTATAACGACCTTAAGTCAAATTTAAACAATACAGTAATTGGGAAACTTACTTAACTCAAATTTAAAAGAACCATTAATATTTTAACAAAATGTTTTCAGTGTCCTCCCCCCCCCTCCTTGACCTCCTTACCCGCACCCAGCCCTTTCAGGGCAGCTCTCAGTGTGTTGCGAAATGTCTATCCGTCCGGGCGTGTGTTTCGTGTGTCGTGAGGACCTCGACACAGGTCCTGTTGTGATCATCAAAGAACGAGGAATTCGAGCACTAATTGAAGTGAGTCAAAAACGTGGCCTCGCAGAAAATAAAAATTTCCTCCAAAATTGCAACCAAGTCAGCGTTCATGATGCATGCAGGAAGAGATATAGAGCTGTGCGTAACATTGAAGCCTCAGTTCGTCGAGGAGGAGACTCTGCTTCCCAACCGAAGACTTCATAGACAAGATTATCAAGTAGACTGGCTCCTACCTTGAAAGGGATTTGCTTTTTGTGTGGTGATGCTATCACTGAAGAATTTCTCCAGCAGCAAAGCAAACTACCATTGGCAAGAAGGAATATGGTCCATACAGTTGAGAAGTTGGGCATAAGGCAAATTGTTTTAGATGCAGCTAAACGCCGAGGTGACGATTGGGGAAGGGCCATTGAGGAGTGCCTCCTCGCCACTGACGATCTGGTTGCTGCAGACGGGACGTACCACAGAGTGTGCTACAGGAGCCTGTTTCAATTACCATCTGCTACTGGGAATAAGAGAGGTTATCGTCCATCTAGTAATACTGAAGAAGCAATGGAGTGTGTGTACGATTACCTAATGGAAAACAGTGATGATTGTCAGTTTTCTTTATCACACCTTCTGCAGCAAATAAAGGGTGATTGTATCCCTGTTGTCAAAACAGCGAAAACTTACCTCGAAAAACGTTTTGGCGATGACATAGTCATAGTGGAGACGGGCTCCAACAAAGGGACACGCGTTATACCAACTACGTCCGAAACCACTTTGGGAAGAACGTCTCCATCGTTTTTGACGGCTACCCCGAAGATGCTACCAAAAAAAACACCAAAACAACGGAAAGACTCCGGCACTACGCAGCTCATTCCAGCTACGAATTGACGTTCAAATTGCTCAAGAGACGCCTTATAACTCTTCTCTGTGACGCCTTTCAGAAGGATGGAGTAGAAGTGGCTGTTGCCGAAGAAGATGCGGATCGAGAGATCGTCATGATGGCGCTTTCAAAAAGAGCGGTAGCCTATCGGATCGTCATAGTGGGAGAAGACGTCGACCTGCTCGTTCTTCTCAATGGTTTAGGTGCTGAAGAGACAAACGTCTATCTTCAGAAGAGCACCAAGGGAGAAGCTGGTTGCTGTCACTACTCTACAACCTCCTACAATCACCAGGGCTCCCGGCGATTACCAGGAACGGTACTATTCACCCACGCGTTTACCGGGTGCGATACCACCTCAGCACCGTTTGGCCAAGGAAAGACCAAAATCACCACAAGAGTGAACCACTTGCTGAGCAAGTGGAGGTCTTCCTTCGGCCAGACTCCACCCCACAAGCCATAAGTGAAGCAGGCATCAAGTGCTTTGTGGATCTATATGGGGGTGACATCGCGAGGGATACTTTGGATTTCCTGAGGTATAAGACGTTTGTCACTTCAACAAGCATAAACCTCGCCCGTTTGCCACCGACGGAAGATGCCGCAGGCCACCATGCAGCAAGGTGCTACCTCCAAGTACAGAAGTGGCGAGGAATCAACTTGAATCCCACTGAATGGGGGTGGAAGCTGTCTTCTCAAGGACTCACCCCCATCCCCACCACGATGGATCCCGCACCTCCTGCCCTTCTGCGAAAAATTCCATGTAAATGTAAGTAAGGATGCTCTAGGAGCTGCTCGTGCAGAAAGGCTGGGCTCCACTGCTCAGTCCTCTGTCAGTCATGCGGTGGAAAATTGTGCAATAACGTCCCGGATGTGGAGCTGAAATGCTCGGACGATAAAGATGACCCGACTACAGACTGGGCGCCTCTCCCAGCGTCCATCACAGATATCGAGACATCTCTTCGTGCGAGCCTGAGCCCGGGCCATCTAAGATAAAAAGAAAGACATGATTTGGCAACCAAGACACAATACCTACATGATATATATTAGTTTTATTTTTTGTGCACATATAACTTATCCTTACAGTAGGTACCATGATGTTTGCACAAGCATTTTTGTATGTAGGTATATAAAACAATGTTTGAAGATGACGTAATTCCCGATAGATGTATTATCTTTTCTTTTTCTCATCAAAAATGTGTTAACAATAACAAAAAAAAAAATTGTAACTGTTTGATAAATAAAACCATAAAAAGACGTGAGAACAGTTTATTTGCATTTCCCCCCAAAACCCACCTATGACTGTTTTTGGTTATCTGGCGTTCTTGAGAGAACCGTTAGGTCTACAGATATCAATCAAGTTTTAAATGAAAGCTAATTAAATTTACTACAATTTTATTTCATATAATATTTGACGTGGGATACGTGTTTTAGAAAATATTTTACAAAATAAGTGACCATTTCGAAAAAATTTCACTTTTTGGAAAAAATGGCCTATTTTCGAAGAACTGTATCTTAGAAACCAATGGCTGTATATAGCTTGCTTTGGTCTCAAATTGTAGCAAATTTAGTCTACTTTAACCCGTCTAATCACAGGAGACCCAAGTTGTCCCAAAACATCATATGCCGTTATAATAACAGGAGACCTAGATTGTCCCAGAGCGACAGTGCATTATTAAAAGTTAGATATCTCTCTTCCTGTCATGCGAATATTTGTGATTTCTTTTATGTTAGAAACGGAATGAAATAATACTTCTCATTGTCTTAGAATTATATATGCTAGGTTTTTCAGATATTTTACAAGCCCGATCAAAAGTGACAGTTTAATTTTTCGCCAATTTGTGACGTATCACACATTTAATTTTAAAATAAAATTGTATGAAAGTGATAAAAAGTGAGGTGACAGTTTTATTACAAATTTTATTTAGAAAAGGAGTCTGTATTTTAAATTTTAAGCTTATTCTATTTTATTTACTTTAATTCGAATATTCGCAGGAATGCATTTTTTAGCCAATTTAAATTTCCAATATTAAAATTATAATATTTAGAAACAAAAATGTTGATTTCTAATAAACACACCGGAAAGATTATTTTATCTAAATTTTAGAACAATTTTTGTTTTTGCAAAAACGTTAAAAAAAAACAATAAATAAGAACATTTAAAATGCATGGGAAGAACCAGGAATTTTGCGCGCAAACCTTGATAGGCAAAAGTTGACAGAAAATTATTTTCTTATTATTCGAAGGGTTAAAAGTATGTATATTAACTATACCGGTCAGACCCTTCCTTCACTGAGATATTGAGCAAAAACTGAAAAAAAATCCGAAAATTTCTTGGTTTTATGGGTCCACCGCCGCTCGCACAGCACTTTCGAAGTTGCAAAATTTTTTTTTTATTACTGGTTTAGATCCTAACAACATATAAAAAATTCAGAATGACCGGACTTTTTGCAAGCCCAACCCCCTTTTCATGTTTAACTTGACTGGACTATAACCAAAAAAATATAATACTAGCCAGTGGCAGTTTCTATGACAAAATGTCGTTGAGGCCAGTTGGAACCGTTTCGGAATTTGCCGATGTTCAAATCAATAATAGGCCACTAAAATGTATTTCATAACGACTTGGAAAAAATCATGTGGATAGATATTTTTACGAAGATTACGAAAATGTAAGTAAAATTTTTTAGAAATGTACAGTTTTTTTTTTAAATAATTAAATCCATTATTTGGGCTCGTGACGTCACTACATGAAAATGTCCCATCTCCGAAAATGTTCTATTAATTTTGTTAACTTCCACACTGATTTGTTTTTTTTTATATGGCAACACTTTTATTTCAGGCGAATTTTTGAATTTGACATTTAACGTTCACTAGATTTATTGTTTGTTCTCTGCGAACTTATAATTTGGTTTGACGTTTTGACAGATGTTATGAAGATAACCCCGTATTATGCCTTCTGTACCTATTTTAGAGGTGTAATGGTAACAGTGCCGATTTTAACAGAATCAAATTTTATAATATTCTTATTATTATTAGATATAATTTACAAGTTCAAGTATATTATATTTGAATTAAGTAATATATAGACGTTGAACATTATAATGATTTATTATCAATAAGATGGATCAAGGAAAACAATATTTATGAGATGTAATATTTTTGGTACGTTCTTTTTTTAAAAATGATTTTCAGCTATGTAATTATCGTTTTTTCGCACCCATAAAATTATGTCGCGTCTTTCCGGTTTATAAAAAATGGTCTGATTTTTCAGGCCAAATCGCCAGGGTTTCAAAAATACGATTAAAAAAAATACAGAATGTCTTAGAATATTTGCTTAAACCGTTTTTTTAAATGTGATTCAATATAGGCATATTATGAATGAAAATATTAAAATTACACATTTAATAATAATTACACATAAAATTAACATTACAATAAAAAAAAACAACTATAATTTAATTTATTTTTGACGGTATTTATAGTTTGTAAGAATACCCCATTGTTAAATGTGTAGTAATGTGTAGGGTACCTTAGTTCATTCTTGCATAATTAAATAAATACCAGTTACCGATGTCCCGATGTGAATAACAAAATAATGTTATCGTACATTTTTCTAAGACACGCAATCGAAGCTTAATTCACATTCATACGCCTACCAGCACGCTATTTATCATCAACCTACTGATAGTTTATCCTACATAAAAATAATATTGTAATAGAACTCGAAAATTTATTTTTCGTTTGAGAATACCCGTAGGGAAAAAACAACTATTAATAATTGAACAAAAATTCTTTTTTCATAATTAATACATGAACTAATAAATGAACTCAAAGAAAAATCACAAAAAACTTGTTGAACACAGAGAAAAACGTAACGGTTGCAACGGGGATCGAACCCAGGGCCTGTCTTACCGGGACATATATATACGGGACGTGTACACAAATTGCGACTCGCGACCCGTGCATTGGAAGGACCTACTGTCGAATTTGCTATATCATAGAAAAGAAGAAGAAAAATAATGTGGGAATCTTAACGACGTAAGTGAAGAAAGCGTGTAAACAAATTTGCGCCCGCGGCACGGCGTATTGGACGGACATAAGTCGAATTCACACTAGCAGGCCTGGAGATTCGACCTTTCCGCCGGGTTCATTTGAATTAATACTGAAGAACGAGTTTCTAATATTTAAGATGTTTCTAAATGAATACCTCCAGAAGTTATTAATTCATCGTCTAGAAAAATAAAATCTGGTGCTCACCGCTAACTTTGGTTGTACAACGTATTACAAATTTTTAAAGGCGTTGTACGTTAAAAAAATGATGGTAACGTACTGTTTTTATTAATCTAAAATATAAATATATCGCATCCCTTGTGAGGCATGGAAATAAAAATGATAATTCAATTACGAATTCACCGACATAAATTAAAATGTGAGCCTCGGGCAAACCCCCGATTAACGTGGTTATGTCTCGCCTTAACCACTAAGCTATTGAAACCCGATTATTTTCCGCTGTTTTACGATTTCATAACTCAATTAAAAAATTACAAATATTATCCTCTCTCGATATGTTTCACATTTCGTTTAGATTTATTGGAATTATCTTCTCCCTCTGATTATAAAATATTACATTGATAGCAAAACACCTCAACACCTCAAGTTTGTTTATTTTTAAAACCTGAGTTTATTATTTGGCACTCGATAGTGGCCATACATCGGATCGGAAACTGAGTTTTCTACCCATTGTGATTATTTATTTGTTTATTTATTAATCTTATATATAAAAATCTCGTTTCACGGTGTTTGTGGTCGCACTCCTCCGAAACGGCTTGACCGATTTTTATGATTTTTTTAATGTATATTTGGTAGGTATGAGAATAAGTTTTAAAGTAAATTTCATATTAGGGTGCCCCTATTCAAAAAAATAAACTATTTTTTGACAATTTTTTTATAGTTTTTTTTATTTGGCATCAAAAATACCCATAACCCAAAATTTTAACCCTCCTACCCCCACCCTCCTTTTTGTATGAACAAATTTAACCGTCGTTCTTATTTCAAACTGAACGAAATTATTTATGTTGTTGAATGACAGATGGCGCTACGTCCGTCTCATCGAACTTTCATCCAAGACATTCACGAAAAGCATCGCGTGATTTTGATATTTCATTCGGTATCATGTTCTCGCGTGGGCAAACCATCGAGTATATTTGTGTTGGTTAGACGGACTGACAAAAAATATCGTACACTCAATTGCTCTTCGAAATTAATTTTGATTTTCTTTATTTAATTTTCCTAATTTAGGATAAAAAACATATTACTTTTTTTCAGTTTGTATTTAACTTTTAAGAGATCAAAGCGAATGAATAAGTCTGTTACTTTATCGAAATACATTGAATTGAGAAAATGAATGTTTGGTGTTTTTTGTTTTTATCGGCGGTCATTGTCTACAGCGCTCCATTCCCCTTTCTGTCTTAGATCCTAATTCCACACACTTTACAATACATTCGTTATATTTTTATTTACAACCAAAATATTCACTAGAAATAATTTATATGGCAGAACATCGTTTGTCGGGTCAGCTAGTATAAAATATAAAGACGATAATGAAATACGAAAATTGTGAAAGATTAATAAATTATTGAAATTGAATAACAAATAATATTGTAAAATGTATCTGTTGACCCGGGGAAAAATACATGTAGTCCCAAAAGCGTTAAAAATAAAATATTAACTCTATAAATAACGAGTGTGTCAAGACAAAACGATTTACCTATTTCAAAAGTTGGCCTAGATAGTTTGGTGAAGTATTTTTCCGGTTGTTAAAGACCAATACAATATCATTAAGGAAAAGAAACGCATTTAAGAAAACGAATAGCTGCCCCGGTAATGGAGACTAACGTTGTTTTAAACCAGCATTATAAAGAGGTAACAAAGAAAATCAATAAATCGAGATTATTTTATGGGTTCCCAATTTGGAAGTAAGGGTTACACTCAGGGCTGGGCAGTATTTGAATAACTTGTAATTGAAATACGTATTTTAAATACAAATACGTATTTTGTATTTGTATTTCAATTACTTCCAAAAAATGTACTTTGTAATTGGTATTTCAATTACCTGATGCTGAGGTATTTTGTAATTTGTATTTCAAATACTTATGGCTTCAAATACATTTAGCGATCTTAATAATGATAATGAAAAATAAACTGGCATAGATAATACGTAGACTAAAAACGCTAGAATCGAGAGCAATATATTATGTATGTTAATATTTAGATTTGGCAATACGGCATGTGCTATAATAGCACTGTTATTGTACATTTTCTATCATATTTGTATCATATTATATTATACTTGTCGTTGGTTCGTATTGTACATTTTTGTGTCATAGTATTGAATAAAATTTGACAAAATACTAGATTATTTTTAAGTTAATTTCAGTGGAGCGCACTTGAAGTGAAATAACACAAAACTGTACTGTACAAATGTCGTGTTATTATAGTAATAATTAATATTATCTAACACCAGGTCCTATACCACAAAACTTTACAAGTGGAGCGGAGAGATGTGTCTTTTGAGCAATGTGATTGATGAATTTTTGCATGTCTCTGTTTCACTCTGCTCAACTTTGCTTCTATGAAAACGCTCCCTTACATAAGGGCACTTGTGACAATTTATTGCAACCAAAGGTTCCAAAACCAAATGTATTTTATATTTTGTAATTTGTATTTGAAATAAAAAAAAATGGTTAAAATAATGTTTTATGTATTTTGTATTTTTTTTTTAATATCATGTATATTATCGAGGCTTCTGACTCAACAATGATGTCATTTTTTGCCTCATCTGTTTTTAAATTATAATATTATCATTTTAATCTCTAATGATCTTTAAAAGGTACTAGGGAGTCCTTTTATATTCATTTTGTATAAAAATTCACTTTCAAATATTTTCTAATTTACATGATCTAATAAATTTCATTATTCTCGATATGGCATGAAATTCGGTTGAGGCTATTAAATTCTGAACTTCCGATGAGTTCGAGTTCATTAGTATTGTCACTCTCCGTCGTTCATATTTAATGCACTTCGATAATGTGTGCACGACATATTCAATTTGTTCACATAACGAGCACATTGGAGAATCAGAGAGACTTATCAAACACAATATTCTTCCTATTAGTGCATGTCCGGATCTTAATCTAAAAATGATTCTCATTTCCGACCTTTTCAGATTAACCTCAGCGAACCATGGTCTTGTATTTTGTATTTCAAATATACAACTTGAAAGTATTTTGTATTTCGTATTTTAAATACATGCTAAAAAGTATTTTGTAATTTGTATTTTAATTACAGCAGAGCATGTATTTTGCCCAGCCCTGGTTACACGTTACTTAGAGTAAGGATAGAAATTCAGTTGGTGTCGCTGAGACGGGTTTTAATGGAAATATTTGGGATCAAAGACGGGACATTATAATAAAGCGAAGCTGCGGTTAGACGGAGATAGAACTTGCCCCTTGAACCAAAATTCATAAAATACTTTCTCGAAGACTTGGCCATGGATTAGTTCACAGCAAACGTGCTATTTCATTACACAGATTCAGTTAACCCGAATCGAAACGCAGTGTCTCTTACATAACTTTAGACATTTCAAATCTTATTCCAAACTTAACAGGTTTACTTCTAAAAAGGTCTGCACTTAAATTTTATAATGATTTCAATTTTGAAAATTGTTAATTTGTGATGGAATTCCATTTTAATGCATTTAATAAAACAATTTATTATATTTTAAACTTGCATGTTCATTTTGAGTTTTTTTGTTAAATTAATTTTTTTCTTTTATTTTTTCCAAATAATTTTATATAACTACAATACATTTAAAAATCAGAGTGTGCAATTCACACGCGGAAGAGGTGAAACCTCCAGTAAACTAAAGTAGACAAGACTGGGGAAGCTACGAAGCACAGTGCCAAGAGAGTACCGATTACACCATCTCATTCTCTCGCGGGTTAAATCTTATAGATGAACGTATTTTTCTCTTTTTAGTCTCGCTTTTCAAAAAAAAATTACATAAATATATTTTAATGAAAAGACAAATAACTTTGTTTACATCACTTTTATTTGTACACAATCTACATGTTTCGTGAATGATGTTCACATCATCATGATCATACTACACTTAAAAATTAAACATAGATCGCTTATGGGACAAAGGGGTAGGAGGAAGGGGAAGGGGTAAGATTAAGGGAACTTTATAAAAATTTGGGATTTCAAAGTCATTAGCAAGGAAAGACCGGTTCAGTGGGAAAAGACTCAAAAGAGGGTTTATAAAAATTTGTTGCTTATTAATTATGTCTGCTTTATTATTTACATTTTTCCTAATTTCTAAAATCTCCAAATTATTTATCTGTGATAAATATAAATTATAAAAAATAACTATAAGTAACTAGCAGTTGAAAAGCCGCTCCGCAGGTTTTTGCTGCTAGGCCCTGCGGGCGGCTTTAACTAATGATTTCGGGATGCCAGAGCTCACTATTGTATACAGAAATCCCAAAGTTTCGTGGCAATCGGATGAAAGGTTTAGCAATGCATAATTTCATGATGCCAGAGCTCACTGTATTATTCAGGAAACAATAAATAATAAATTTGGACAACTTATATAGCGCTGTTTTTGCGAAAAATCGCCTCAAGAGCGCTGTTAAAATTAAATTAAATACCCAAATTTTCATCGCAATCGGTTGAACGGTTTAGCGATGCATAATTTCATGATACCAAAGCTCACTATTGTATACAGAAACCATCGCGGGCATGCGCACATGAAATCCAGTAATGGAAATCCCATGAAATCCGGTAATAGGAACCCACTAAAGTGACTAAAGGCACTGCCTGTGAATGACTAACACGCAGTTTATTACTAATAAAATAAAAAAAATCATTGCTAGAATACAACATAAGTTAGAACGTTATTTTATACATAAAAAAGAATATAGTGTCTATAAGAAAAGGATTTCAACCTTTGAAATACCCTGCCATAATTTTAATTCCATTGTGTAATTTGATATTTTATTTATCATTTGAATATTGATACACCTAACACTAAAACAACGGCATTTGTAGATAAAAATTAGTTTATGTGTCTTCTAAAGTTTATTACAAAAATGTTTAATAAAATTTATTACAGAAATTAACGTTTAATTTGTTTTCACGTTAAAATGTTAAACCTTTTGTTATTAGAATATTCCAGACACATTAAAGGGCAAGACTGAATCTGGTTGTAAGGATTGATGAACAAAATAAGGTATTTTGTTTTATGCTCTCATTAGATAACGGTTGCGTGTTTTCTTCGTGAACTAATTAGAAGTTTTCGTGAGCGCGATGATCTCTCACTACAAAGTTTACTGCAACGAAATTTAAATAAAATGAAAACCTCCTTTTAAGATTAAATGATAAATTATTAAAGAAACGATTAAACTTCACACCATATAACTAAAATTTATTCAATAATATTGGATACGTAATTTAATTTCTAATATTCGATTTGGAAGGAAATTCTTGGCTTGAACCTCTTTATTTTAAACTAGCGAGTTGCCGGCATGCGTTGCTATCCTACTTAATGAATAAAATGTTTCTCCCTGCGTGTCCTTTCCCATTCGCCCCGTTCCCCTTCTCCTTCCGCCACCCCTTCCTCTCCAGCATCCCCTCCCCCTCACGCGTTCCCACTCCGCCTTCCCTCTCTCCACTCCCCTCTCCCGCCTCCCCCGCTCCGCGAACCTTCCTCTCGAGTTCTCCTCCTCCCTCCCGAGTTCCCCTGCCCCCATCCGCATTCCATACATTCAGTCCCGGTACATTTAGTTTTCAAGCAGCTCGCGTGCCACCTATTGCAATTTTTTATACAAATGTCATTATGCCAGAGCTCACCGCGTTTTTTATTCAAACATTGTTTTGACAATAACGAACACAAAAAAACACAAAAAAAAGAATTATCCAATTTGGTGCAGTTGTTCAGAAGTTTTGCGCGTAGGTACATACATTTCGGCGATTCATTTTTATTTATATAGATAAATAGATAGATAGACAGATATATAGATTACATCACTTTTGACGACCACGAAATCGAACAAAATTGATCAAAACCTGAAACGGCCCAAGAATGTCTCAAAGGGTGATATGAAAAATGAAAATACAAATGTTAGAAAGAGCGCGCTAATACTTTGAAAATGTTTTAAGGCTATGAAAATGTTGGGTATTATTCTTAGAGTAAGTTCAGCTTTCAAAAATCCACAAACATTTAAGACTCTCTACATATCCTATGTTAGAAGCCACCTGGAATATGCTTCTACAGTGTGGAACCCTCATTGTTCTACATATAAAGCATATATAGAAAGAGTTCAGAAAAAGTTTATGAAATATGTCTCTTATCGCGTGCAAAATGATGAAAACTATGTAAACCTTATCTCTTGATCAACACCGAGATATCAGAGACCTATTAATGCCCCATAAGATTATTCATAACTTCATTGATAGCCCGTACTTACTACAAAATATTCATTTCAGATGTCCATTAAGAGTTACTCGATCTCCAGACACCTTTTATATCCCTAAGAGCAAGACAAATTGTCTTGAAAATGTATTTGTAAGAAGAAGCTGTAGCACATTTAACAGATTGTGCCCAAATATCGATGTGTTTAATACAAACCTTGATAAATTCACAGCATGCATAAAAAATAACACTATTGAATGCCACATGTTTAACTAATAACTTAATATTTCATTGATTTCTGTATCTCTCTTTTTTATTTTTAGTATCACCACATTTTCTCTCCTACTTTTAGCAGTTCGAATTCAAATAAAATCACTTCCTGAAATATATTATTGATATCCATCAAAATTTAAATGTAAACCCTAGAAAAATTTCAGTTAATTTCTTTTTGTAGATTTAAGTAAGAAGATACACTTTATCAGAATTGTTTATATTATCAGGTACAGGTATTGTGTATTTATGGTTCTAAATTTCAATTTGTCGTTATTTTATTGGTCTATGACATACATATTATTATCACTGTCATTTATGAATTTTGTACAGACTGTTTATAACGCTAATAAATAAAATAAAAAATAAAATACTAAAAAACGATAATAATTATTTTATATTTAAAAAGACTCGTTTAAAATAGAGCAAAAATCTCTCGACAAATGCCTAAGTCGCATTTAATGATACACTGTAAAATTTTTATACCTACAACACGTTAAAAAAACAAAACAAATGTGTTTTTAATAATTTTCGAAGCATATTATTCTTTGGCTTTTTTTTCAATGTAGGTGATTTCATTACCGTTTCGGCTCTATAAATGTATAGATATTATATTAAAAAATAAGATAATTGTTTTAGGAACTTAAAACCTTAAGAATTCAAGTAAAAACCTATACATATAAAAATGAACCCTGTTTCCCTTGGTCATGGCATAACTTCAGAACGACTTTACCTAATTCACTCAACTTTTTTAAGTTTTTTAATACTTTGTAGATGGTTCTTACGGAAAGAAAAATTAAGAAAATTGCGCAGAAAATTTAATAATTTCAGAAAACTTAACGACTATTTTAACTTCGCACATTTGAAAGTTCGCGCGTTTGATGAAATTGAATTTAGCAGGCAGCTAGTTTTTTTGTATTAAAAGAATTGTCTATGGAATTTTTAAATTCAAAATATTTTAAATAAGTTATACAAGTTAGGTACCAAATGTAACGTAATTATTTTCATGGTAATATTCGTTACACAAATTTGATTGATTGTTGTTATAACATACAAAAATTAATATTTGTAATATAGGAAAAATGAAAATTTGAATAAAAAAATTGTAATAGGTGGCACGCGAGCTGTATGAAAACTGTACATACTGGGACTGAATATATGGAACGCGGGATGGTAGGGGATGCGGGAGGGGAACGGAGAAGCACGGGAAAGGTCATGTAGGGAGAAACAATTTATTTCTTTGAATATGACATTGCAACGCATGCCGGGAACCAGCTAGTATGTTATAAATCTGTCTTTAAACATGTCTTCTTAAGTATTAAGCATTCTATTCCAATCTTAAAATTGCTAATTACATTGTTGTTTAGAGTTTTGTTTTATTCAAGTTACTTCACCTTTGAACCGAATAATGCAATACCGCCAACTCATCGCCTAACTATCGGATATTGATTATTCATACACCAGAGAATTCAGGGAAATCTTTCCCTTCCGAGGAAAAGTTCGCAAGACAACTGCCCTGTAGGGAACGATTTGGATTTTTAACTTTCAGTCAAGTTTTACTGGTGACCTAATTTAGATTCTGCATAAATTACGGTTTTGATAGCATACTAAAAATAAATTGCCAAACAAAATACAAATACACGGAAGAAAAAAGTTAATATAATCATATTATAAGATTCGCTCGTAATGGAGGTTTGGTGGTTCTCAAATAATGTGCTAACAAATACGGTGAAAAAACCTTGAAATAAATTTTGCCCAAAATATTCAAGCAACTATCAACGACAAAAAAATATTTAAAACTAGCCGACCCCGCGAACTTCGTACCGCCTCAGAATCAATATCTGTTTTAACTTATTAGCTGAATTAAATTCCGTTTTTTATTAAGTTAAAAATTACATAATGAAGCAATTATCGATGCACAATTCTCCGCATTTTGTTTTTGTCAATATCAGAGATGGCGTTGGGTACGGATTTATATTTTTTGTGATTTTATTACTTTTCCACTTACTTACGGAAATTGCGTTTTATTTTATTTTTACGTGTGAGGGAGATTTATTATAATTATTGTATTTTCTCTTTGGAGGGGTGCAGACATACGTTCACCGTTTGTCTCATTTTCGACTATAGACATTTAGTGTGTAAGAAAGAGGGGCAGCATTATATGTATAAGAATAAAATCAAAACAATCAGCGCATTGACATTTGACGTTTTTGAATTTTTGGAATTCACTCACCATTGAATAATATTATACTTATCACAATATTGCTGCAGCTCTTTCAAAAGATGAGAATTCGTTCCAAGCAAATCCTCTGAGGAAAAGAATTTTCTTCATAATTTTTTTTCCTTAAAGTTTTTCGATGCTTTACTAGCTATTCTGCTATTCGGGACGGAGACAAATCCAACAAATCAAAGATTATAAAAACGGTCCAGCCGTTCTTGAGTTATAAATGGTGTAACTAACCTGACTTTGTTGTATATATTAAGATTACAGATAACGTAAAGTAGGTACAATCAGAGAATAACTATTAGACGCAGAGGAATTATATTGATGTCCTAATGATATTTTGCTGTTGAAGCGTCGATGAAACAGAGCAATTTTACAAGTTACTATCTGAGAAATTCACTATCTGTTAGTAAACTCGCTCAGTGTCATCGTGTTACATGCTAACTAGCAGATTGTTGCATTAACAATCTACGAAAAAAGTTGAAAGGTCGTCAACTTTACTCACCACACGCTTGCTCGTGATTGATTTATTTATGTTTTTCAAGATGGCTGCCAATCAACAGCTGATTTCTACTGGCAAAAATCACAGAATTAGTTCACGCAGGCGTCGTTATTCTTGTACCTGGCGCTAGCAGCGTCCTCAGTTTCCTACGCTACTGAGCGAGTGGACAATCTCACTCACCGATTTATCCGCTTTTAAACTAGCCCTGTGTCATCAAGCCTTAACTGAAATTTGCTTTGCTACTCATAGAATGTGCAATATTTTTTTTCTGCCTTATTTTTATGGATGAATCTAACGTATTATGTGTTATACCATTTGTTTTTTACTAATTTAAATACAAATATATGCTTTCCAGCACTCTATACTAGAGATGAAACGGATAGATGTTTTCTGGATACCGTGTACCCCATGTACCCCTTACCGTAAAATATATATTTTGTTAATACGTACTTATTGACAAACTACCCGACTGTAGTTTAAACGTTAGTTACTGACGTTACACGTTAAATAAACGATCTATATATGAGCGATAACAATTAAGCCGGGAGTAACTGGTACTGCGATAACGGAGTCGTAATAATCAAAGTGTTAAGCCCGCCTGATATGATATCAATGGAGGGTAGATTAATGGAGACGTGTGAGAGACGTAATACACCCCAACAAAGCATTATTATGAGGAGATGGCAGCCCGAGCTCTGTGCGATGCAACTCTGCGCACCGATGGAAATACAAACCCTGCTTGTGTTGTATGTACACAACAATAATATATAACTTAATATCTCGATATTTAGATACCTCGCTTGCTATGGGAGTATTAAATTAATAGAATTGCTGATGAACTATGCTAGTGATGAAATAACACAAGGGTTGAAATAACGCAAGTAATTCAGGGTTGCGCAATTTTTATGAAGAGATAATAGTAATTATTGATAAATATTGGAATTTTTGATTTGTTACCGCAGCGAATGATTCTATGGCCGTACTAACAAAAACGCATTGTTTGCATACAATATGTTGACGTCAGAAAGGGCAATTCCATCGAAATTAAAAAAAAATAAAATATTTGGATTGTTTCATTTTATCGATTAAGGCAGTCCGCATACGAGACACTTTAGTTCCGTTGCAACCTTATTGCAACAGTTGCGAACATTACGGAATATGGAGGTTTGAACACAAGCGACTCGATACCAGGGAGACTTTATTATTATTATTTTTTAATTGATAAACTAATGTTTATCAATTAAACTAAGACAAGATTTTTATGCATAGCACAAAGGGTAACAATTATTATAAGCAATAATTATCAGCCTGAAACACTCATTTACATAGAAAAAATCTACCGAGAAAAGATACTTGCCGCCAACGGGACTTGAACCCGTGTCCTTCTGATTGCCGGTCAGGTGTTCTCACCACTGAGCTATGGCGGCTTATCTAATACCCACCAAATAATTCAATATAATATACTAGTTTTGTTTTCAGGTGGAAAAATGTAATAAACAGTAATTGTTGAATGAAACACTGCCGGTTTGGATAAGGTTTTCCAGAAACTTCTACGACGATGTTTTAAGTATACTAGTAAGTTAATTTTCCGATAGTTTCTTCAGCCAACATTTAATGTCATGAGTTACATTTTGGTATTTTAATTATGTCTGTTTGTTTGGCTCTGGTTTTATGGGCATGTGAGGTGTCTGCCTCTGAATCATGCTTGAGGTGACGTACTAGAATATTTTTGGCATAGATTTTCTGTATCGAATATTAAACTGTTTAATAATTTCTGTTGTTGACGTCCTTATGGGGACCTTTAGTATGGTCTTTATGATGCAATTCGAGTTACCTTCAGTTGTTTTATGTGTTTAGATGCTGCTGAGCCCCATCCTATTACTCCATATTCCAATCAAGAGTGGCATAGAGCATAATAAACTCTCTTTAAATCCCTCATTGACAAGATGTTTCGTAATTTTTTGAAGAAGTAGATCAGTTTTGTTAGCTTTTTTGAGGTTCGATCAATGTGTGAATTCCACTGTTGTTTTTCATCAATTTCAATCCGAAGATATTTAATACTTTATGTTTGGATTATATACAAGGAACATTGTGTAAAATTATTTTGACATTCATGTAATTTGAGGATATGCTCATTCATTGGTTGTCCTCTTTTGTTTTTGAAGAAAGTCAGATATTTGGTTTTATTCACATTTAATGTAAGGGAGTTTACTTTTAGACAGTTTTGAAGTGCAGCCAGGCCATATTCCGCCTCCTCATAGGTGCTTGTCCAATCTTGTTCCTGGAATATAATAACTATGTCATCTGCAAAGCTCATTATGTTTCCAATGATGGGAAGATTCATAAGGTCATTTATATAAATCAGAAATAGTATAGGTCCTAATACGCTTCCTTGGGGGACACCGAATTTAATTGGTAGAGTTTTGCTCTTTCTTTTAACAATTTGTTCTCTTCCAGTTAAGTAACTTCTAAGTTGGTTTAGAGTTGTTTCGGTTTTTTCATATTTTTTTTAGTTTTAAGTACAGTATTTCATGATCAATTGTATCGAAAGCTTTTTGAAGATTAATGAAAACTGCTTAGCATTTTTTGCCTTCATCCAGTTTTCTAATAATTGTATTTGTTACATTAGCTATAGCGTAACAAAGAGGATATTCTAAACAAAACCGTACCTTTCAAAAACACAGCAAATCTCAGGCAAAAATACATGTTACCAATTCCGATTTGTAAAAAAACTTTGGGTCAACAAAACTACAAATACTTAGGAACAAATTTCTTCAATAACTTGCCAGAAAATATAAGATCCCTTAATGATAGATTCAAAGTATTCAAAACACAATTAAAAAAATATACTGAAAACCTTAACTAAAAAAAAATTAAACTAATAATTTTTTTTCTCTTATTCTTTATATAAAATAATTAAAACAAAAAAACTACGAAATAAAAACAAAAATATTCTAAATGAACTAACAAATAATGCCTCCTCCCATATACACACAAGCATTTGCTTATTACGGGAAAACATTAAAAAGTTAATCGTCAAAAAAAATATAACGTGTTAAGTCACAACTCATTACTGGTTTTTGAGAAATTACTAAACCATCATAAGCCATCATAAGCACGAAAAACAAATCAATGTAAACATATTCAAAAGAGAAAAAAATTATATTCACTTATCTCGATGTTCATACACCTGCGCGAGTGCTATTATTAGGTGAGTATCAAAAAATATTATTACGTTTAAATAACACAAGTTCTTCAGTGCTGTGGCAATTATCGTTAGGTGATAAGTTTTTGATCAATGAATTTAATAATAAATACAAAGTTAGATTATTTGTCTAGACGTGTAAGGTCACGACTAGTTTCCATCAAGCACTAAAATAAGATCACAATAATAATATCTCGATGTTCATGAACTCGCGTGCTATTGTGAAGGAGAATATTAAATAAGAAGTGAAACGTGATAACATTGAAATAATATTAGTTATTCAGCGCTGTGCCAACTTTCTGAGAAGAAATTGATTGTCTTTTAATGAAGTCATTATTAAATAATATAATTTAAAGATAGGTATATTATTTGTGTAGACGTGTTAAGTCAGACATGACTTTTGTAAAAACATGAAAAGAGATGAGAATCAAAGTAATAAATGATGTATTTTTTTACGCTTCCACGTGAATGAACACAGTTTGTTTCGTATTAGTTTTTGATTGAATAATATGGCATTGTTCAAACTATAGCTCTCGTGTGATTTATTTCATAACAGATTTGTGACTAATTGATATCGAGAGAATAAATTACTTCCAACTAATTTGATAATCTCATTGCAATGTCTTTGTTTCCTCATTAAGTAGACTCCAACTTATTGAGTTTCACTACTTCCAAGAGACGAGATTCAAAATAGATTAGGAACTTTCAAAGTAAAGCTGTGCACTCAGTCATAGAATTATTTAGAAGGCTGAAGTACCGACGACCACAAATTTCAAGTAACAAAATATGGTAAGAATTAATTATGGAGGATAAAATTCGGTCAGCTTTTATTGGGTATGGTAACTTTAAGAAGGTTGAGTTTTGAATACTTTTAATAGGACCGTTAGAGGACTTTTTAGAGGAGTTTTTTTTTGTAAAGTGTACATCTCTACGGAAAAGCTTAAATTTTATACTCGTATATTGGAGGTTTCCAGAATCTTGATTGATTCACCACAACTTCAAATTCAGAGTATTTTTTTTATTTTTTTTATTGAGTTGGTTTATACTACATGAATATAAACTAATAAGCACAATGTAACATTTCATTTGACAAATTTAAAATTTTTTACAGTAAGCATAACATTTTTATTTAAATACATTCATTCTTTCTTCTTTCTTCATTCTTTCAGGCTTCATCATACATCTTTAGCCCTCTATACATTAGGCAGTTCTGTGATTTTTATTTCTTCATTTGTGGCAATCGAACTCTGTTTATATTTCTTGTTTCGTAATTATGAACGTCTCTATTAAAAACAATTTCATCCTTAAAGTATTTTGGCATTTGGTTTTTCATAATTTCATGCACAATAAACAAAAATTTTAACAAAACAAAAAACGACTTCAAAAAATGCACTAAAAAGTAAAAAAATAATTTCGTATTCTTCTACAACTTCATAACCGACTTACTTTTTCTACTCGTCAATATGTAGGTACGATTGTCATTTTTGGAATCGGTGTCAGTCATGGTAGGTTTGTAACTACATACATAGTTATAGGTGAGATGTGCTTGTATCGCACAAGCGACTTGACGAGGCGAGAGCAGGGCCGCGGCGTGAGGGGAGCTGTCAAGTAAACACGCCGCGCCAGGCCGGGTACCTTTGCTGACACCGACTCCAAAAATAACAATCGTACCTACATATTGATGAGTAGAAAAAGTAAGTCGATTGTGAAGTTGTAGAAGAATACAAAATTATTTTTTTACTTTTTAGTGCATTTTTTGAAGTCGTTTTTTGTTTTGTTAAAATTTTTGTTTATTTTTTGATTTTTAGTGAATCCGAAGTACACTAATTTGTCTGAATATGGGTAGATCTACTAAACGTGCTGCTCATATGAGACAGACATAATTTGACCATAACGACATTAGGGTCAAATTAAGAGATTCGACCGAGTTTCGTTAATTTGCTCCTAAGAATTGAAGAGTTCCGTTACTTTGACATGGATCCGATAATCAGAACCTAACCAAACTCTCATCAATTTATCTTTCAAGTATATCCTTTCCAATAAAAAAAGAATCATTGAAATCGGTTGGCGTGATATTGAGTTATTCGTCCATTTGTCGCGCACATACTTTATGCAAATTTAAGACTTATATGGTTTTCTCATGGATGCCATTGTCAGAACTAAACTAAATTAAAATGGAACCACATGAAAAGCACCAGCTTTCAAATAAAAAAAGAATCATCAAAATCGGTTCACCCAGTCGAAAGTTCTGAGGTAACAAACATAAAAAAAAAAAAAAATAAAAAAAAAAAAAAATAAAAAATAAAAAAAAAAAAAAAAAATAAAATAAAATAAAATTAAAAATACAGTCGAATTGAGAACCTCCTCCTTTTTGAAGTCGTTTAAAAAGTAACCCATTGAAAAGTAGTCTCTTTTTTATTGGAATCCAATTTAGCTCCTCTCTCATTTGATTAATCATTGCGTTTTTGCCTTTCACCAGTATACATCTCATGGTTTTGTTCTGTATAACTTCTAGTTTGTTCAAATTTCCTTCATTAGCCAAATATAGAGCAGTATTCAAAAATTGATGATTCATGAAAAAATAAACAACCACTATCTATTAATAAAATTCTGTTGCTATTGTGGCAGATTTTGACCTTTATGGTACTGTCAGACTACAGACAGCTAAATGTAACAAAAACTCAAAGCGTTTTTTGGGTGTGGCCTGTATCACCATAACGCCATATCTATACAACCTCATACATATCTACCACACCAGACAGATGATGTGTTATAGCGTGGCGATGATGATATGACGTGATCTGCTAATCAGGCGATATATGAAAATGATACGACACATCGATAAGGGAACTGCCACGGTCACGCGGCTGCCGGCTGTCAAGGCGACAGATCCCGAACAAAGAAATGATATTCCGCGGAACCCTCCGATTGATCTGACTCCTTCTTCTACAGTAGGGATAGCTTCGTGTGACATTAGAACATATAATCTGTATGGGCCCCAAAAAACGCTTTGAGCGTATTGCGTGGTCCAACACTGGCTTCTGAATTCTTTCATTTTTTTGGAAAACTATTCGAAAACTGTCGTGTTTTGATTTTTTTTTTCATAATTTGAGAAAGGCGGTTGACGCGACCTAGCTATTTAAACGGTGACCCGACAATTCGTCCTGCGACAATTCATCCGGCGACAGTTCATCCTGCGACAGTTCATCCGGCCGACAGTTCATCCTGCCGACAGTTCATCCTGCCGACAGTTCATCCCGCCGACAATTCATCCGGCGACAATTCATCCTGCCTGATCATTTAGAAGATTTTTATTAAGTAAGCATGCAAAGAGGATATACGGCCGTACAACCAAAATCGATATACTTATAATATCTGAAGGCATCTTGAGTGGAAATCCGCTGTAAAAATATTTTTACTAACAATAAACTCTCCGAAGAAGCATGCGTGAATAATAAAATACGACATACTTATACTTATAGGTTATACTTATAGGTTAGGTTAGGTTAGGTTAGATCAGGTTAGGTTAGGTTAGGTTAGGTTAGGTTAGGTTAGGTTAGGTTAGGTTAGGTTGAATTGTCAGGATGAATTGTCGCCGGATAAATTGTCGGCAGGATGAACTGTCGGCAGGATGAACTGTCGGCCGGATGAACTGTCGCAGGATGAACTATCGCCGGATGAATTGTCGCAGGATGAACTGTCATGGAACCAGTTAAACATTATCGCAATCAGCGCAATGCAAATGTTGCCACCTCCGAAAAGGTATTTTCAGATTGTGTATTGATTTAAGTAATACCTGGAAATATTCAACCTAAAACCCCAGACTGGTTTTTGTTGGTACGGGTTAATCGGGTCAGAATATTTTCGTAATATTTCAAAAAAGGTTTCAAAGTAGGTAAAGGTATAAATACCACCGATAGTCTCGTTATATGTCAAGAGTTCTCAGTGGCAGTACCACATATTTATCACCAACCTGCTTGTTTCTCCGCATCTCCCAGCCGCAGCCCAGTGAGAGTGGCAGGGGGACTGCGCCCCTTGGCGTTGACCGCGTACACCTCCAGCCTCAGGGCGGCGCCCCCTGAGGCCTCGGGGCCCAGGCCGGGGTACTCGCCCGGGGACTCCAGGGCCTCCAGCGGCCAGGGGAACACCGGCACCTGGCTGCTCATGTTGAATCTGTGGAGAAAGTAGTTAAGTATATATTTAAAAATGTATCTTATTCAGACTATGAGGACTACAGGCGCCAAGATGGTTGAAACAATAAACATGAAATAAAACTTTTTTTATGATTTCCATAATAATTTTTTGGACTTAGATATTTTTGCTTCTTCGTAATGTTAAGAAGTCGTGTTTTCACATGTGTATTACAAAGGGAATTTGGGTGAGACGATATATGAATGTGGTTGAGTGGGCATAGCGCTTGGGTCCCACCCGAGCGTCGCGTGTTCGATTCCTCGGCTGGCTAGTCCTCCATCACAACACAAGCAACATTTTCGGCTTTCTGTAGTGGTAGTAGGAGATTTTCAAACATTGTTGGGTAACAATAACCCGGGAATGTTTGTCTTTCTTTTTATAAAAAAAAATGACGCAAGGAGTGTGTCCAAGTCAGAGCTGTCTGGCGGTCTGTTCTCTCTGTCGAATCCTGTGGAAAATGATGTGATGGTTAGTTAGATAAAATAACATCCTTTTTGATACACCCTTGGTTATACCAGGGGTTCCCAATCTTTTTTAGCCAGCGGCGCACTTACAAGTTAAGTATTTTGTCACGGCGCCCTTTAGTAAGCTATTTGGAATATGTAGATATAGTGACTATATATATTATTGTCGAAAGAAATAGGTACCTGCAATAATAGTAGTTGGGTAGATAGGCACAAAAATGAAAACATCCGCATTATGAAATTGAGTTTAATTATATTTATAAGAATTCAGAATTGGAACAGAGAACAAAAAAGACTCAAGAAAAAATAAAATACCATAGTTAGTAACTGAGTAACCTCAGTCAAATCAATGTGACGGGTGAGCTTGATAATTTCCGCACAGTTTTTCAAAGCAAGGAACGAGACTTGAGACAGATACTCTCATTTCTTACTCCACATTGATCTTTGAGCGATATTTGTTCTTGATTACAGCTACAGCTGAAAGTCCAGCTTCATATAAATATGATGTGGCAAACGGAATTAAATTTTTTAAATCTTTCAAAGTTAAATTTGGATATTCATTTTGAATCGATAACCAAAACTCCACCAAATCGGAACTGGTGAATCTAGTTTTGAGGCTGTTGCCGCAAGAGAGTTCAATGAGACTATCTTGCTCTTGTGTTGTGAATCCTGGTGGAGCTTGTGCATGGGAAGGATCTTGGATCCACGCAGATTTTTCGACATCATCATCCGCAAAAACGAACATCTTCGAAAACCATTCGGTTAGAAGGGCCATCAGGTCTTGTGAGAATAGGTACCCACGAATATTTTTGGTTTCGGATAATGATGGAGGATCGACTCACGGCGCCCCTCTTTACATTCTACGGCGCACACTTTGGGAACCCTTGGGTTACACAACATTTTGAACTGAGAATTTGTTCTATTCCCACCAAAGTTTCTAAGACACATCAAAATATAATAAGAATTTTCAATCTTAAGTTGGATGCTTGATTTATACGAGACCTGTAGAATGATTTACAACAATCTGAAACAAACATTTATAAAACCATTATCAAACAAAGAGATTAACAAAATAATAGATAAAACTAAAAATAAGCTTGAACTGTCAGAAACAAACAAGTCGTACGCTCTGATTCATAAAACCTTTATATTCTATTTGAAGAAATAAAAAAGTTCTAGGGTAACTAACATCGTAAGCACGTCAAACAATAAACAAGATAGGCTTACAAGAAGAACAATAAAAAGTATTTGTAAATACAGTTCGTTCTTCCCGAAAAAGTACTGGAAGAAGACCCCCTTCCAGAAATGATTCGCCAGCGTATTCAGTAATTAAATCAGGCTGTGTGTAGGTACCTCCCAGTGTTCGTATCTGTTAATTTGTGTATTGCCAGCCACGGTAATATTGAAACATGTTTATTCTATGGAAAGGTTCGCTGCGAGGGCGGAATATTCGCAAGACCAAAATACTAACCCCACAAAGAGCTGCAGAGATACAAAACGTGATGGTATTTTGTACGAAGATATGTTTATCTCCACAGTACCGTATTATTTGGCTTGATGAAAGCGAATTGCATACCTGGGTAACTCTGTTACTTTATTCAATTTGATGACAACAAATAACCACGGTATTATCATTGACAAGGTATGGAACGTGGAACCTGACAACGGAGCGCAATAATTCACTTCATCAATAGATACATAAAAAATGTAAAAACCATATCAGCTGCTCTCGAGCTATAAATGAAGCTAAAATTTTATTTATTTATCATAAGTCATGATTGGTTTGGTGTCGTTGGTATATTAAAAAATAACAAACAATAAGCAAAGTTTTTTGTGGCAAAACAGTCACATAAAAAAAATCAAAAAACTATTGATGATTATAATTACTTTCAAATAAGCTATATTTTATACAAAACTAGCGAGTTCCCGGCATACGTTGCATTGCCACTAATAAAGAAATTATTTTTCTCTGAGTATTTTTTCCCATCCGTCCCGTTCCTCTTCCGCCTCCCCTTCCTCTCACGTGTTCTCCCTCCACCTTCCCCACTTTCCCTCTCCCGCGAACCCCTCTCCCGCGATACCCTCCCCTTTCCCGTGTTCAATATATTCAATCCCGGTACATTCAGATTTTAAATTAGCTTGCCTGCCACCTATTGCATTTTTTTTTACAAATATTCATTTTTCATATTTTACAAACATTCATTTTTATATATTATTAGAACAATGAAACGAATTTGGTACTTATGCTAGGTACCATTTAAAATAAATATAATTTTTGATTAGATTTTGGTTAGTACCATAGATGAGTACTTCGGTTAAATTCATTTATGTAAAGAGTTTATTCGACAATTGAATTTTAATTTAACAATCTATGGTTTGAAAAATGTCATTCTTAATTGTGACATTTTTGACAGTGTCTTAAGAGTTTTTGTAATGATGAAAAAAAATTTTCAGATGTATTGTCATGCGGATTGTGGATGTAACTATCCAGAAACCTTCGCGAGGGTGGAAAGAAGGTATTTTGAAAGTTTCAAACATTTCCTATGCTTAATATAGCAATTCATAGACAACTCACATACATAGAAGCAAACATATATTGATTTTTTACATATAAAATGATTTGAAGTTCTACAAAGACTTCTTTCACGACTTTGACAATAAGATAAAAATATATTATAATGGTTCGCAGTGATTCAATCATCATTTAACCGAACTCTCACTGATTGCTGACGTGTGTGAATTACAATAAGTTACGAAAAAATTGCAGTAAGTTTGAGGAGTAAGAGTGTTGTACTTTTAAGGACTATTACTAAATTGGTGTATTTATTAATAATAAATTAAATTTAAGTGGAGTTCTATAAAAATTAACAAAAAAATACTTTCACAGAAGTGTTCATAGGTCCAGTAAATAACTTTTAGAAATCTAATGTGAACAAAATGTACATATTAAGTAGATGTTAAAAAACGTACAAAACGATTTTTTTTTTAGTTGGGTAGAATGTTTGTCCTCTACAATGTAATTTCAAAATTAGTAGAAGAACTGATACAAACATATTTTGTTATAAGTTATAAGTAATGTTTTTGTAGAAATTAAATTAAATTTAATGATTCTGTAAATGTCTGTTGAATCACACAGTTTTTCAAATCACTTCTATTTAATTAAATGTTGTCGAAAAATTCTAATGTCTTCTGTTAGTATAAAACATTGTACTTCAAGATGGTTTTTAATGTCTTCTGTTTCATGCAATGGTTCTTCCAATAATTTCTGAAGAAAAGGTTCTTCTAATCATTTAAATGACACCACAAAATGGTTCTTTAAATAATTTCCGTCAGAAGAAATGATTTTCCCAATAACTGCTATTTAAAAAATTGTTCTTCCACTAAATTCTGTCGAATGAAATGGTCCTTCCAATTATTTATTACAAAGGAAATGGTTTTCCAAATAAATTTTGGTCGTATAATGTTCTTCCAATAAAATCTGTTATAAGAAATGGTGCTTCCACGAACCTGAATGATTTACTTTTGTAAAGTGACAATGAGCTTCGCTAGCACAAGCCCCATTCTGAAAACCTGTATACGTGTGCTGGAGCACATAATACAAAATAAACATAGCAGCATAAACAATCTGAGGATTAGCCGTCCATTAATCGTATCGCAGGTCCGAGGAGAGTTCCTCCAGTGCCGGTGCCGTGAGGAGGCGCCCAACTTAAACCATTCTAATCTAATTAGATCCCTCCTTAACGCTAGCTGCATGAAAGAACCTGGGACGAGCGCATTGCAGCTGGAGATAATTTAACTCCGGCTCCCTCCAACCAACCAACTTCTACACCGAAAAACTTTCTGCCAAGTGGAGGCGGGGCTCTATTCTGTATTGCTTTCATTGCTCATTTTACGAGGATGTCTGTGATGACAAATAAAGGATATTAAGATTAATGCATCTTTAGTACATAACTATTTTAAGAATTATGTACAATATGTCAAACAATTGAATTTGGGAGTAACCTCTGGGCAGGAACCTCAAAATACATACTTGTTAAACCTACTTGATTCCGTGCAAAGGAAGGTTCATTGTTAACAGACCGATTGCCATCTTATGCCACAGATGCAATATGGGCATGTTGAGTGTATTTTAAGATATTTTAGGAGCTAGCAGCATTGATCCCGGTGCACATGTGTCCGTGCTCGAACATCCGCCCACAGTTGATGTTGGCTTCATGATTACGGGTCGTTTTCTTCGACTCGTTTTTTGCGTAACGTGTGTGGAACAAGCTACCGACATCTTTTTTTTTTCTCCTTCACATAATGCGCCCTCTACAAGACGTAAATCCCTTCCCACAGCCCCAACTTTAACCCGCCTCACAACGCTGCCTAACCTGCTGGCGATATAGTTTCCCTTTCCTTTGTCCCTTTACACTGCAATAGTTAAACTGGGGCACTCTTGTAAAGTGTCACTAAAAATAAATAAAAAAATTAAAAGAGAAATACGACGAGATCGAAAATATCAATTTGGATGAGACGTATAATATCAAAATTTCATGGAAAGTTAGGGCGACAAATAAAGAGCTTTTCATCGAATTACCAAATTTGCATTTAATTAGAAAATATGAAAACTCTAAAATGTGAGCTTCACACCATGAACAGCGGTTAATACAAAATAATTAACCCTACTGATGAATTAGAAGACTAATGGAAGGTCTAGTAGAGGAAGTCTTAGTAGAGCCGCATGGATTTGAATCTTAAGTAATTGATACGAATGCAGTTCCGAGCTGCTGCTTACAGGTTGAAGAAACTCTCTAAGATAGCCAACTTCCTATAGGAGAAGGCACCATGAAGAACTGTAATAATGTTACAAAACTAAAACCATCTTAATCGCTTTGTCCCAAAGGCCAAATTCAATGTGAATTCTTTGAAGTAGCAAGCTGAATATGATCAAACAATATTCTTCGCTTGATCGTGTAATATAATTGAAGTAATAATAACATTAGTTCGGCGATAATATGAATAGGCCCCACGTTAAGTAGATTAACTTCCAATCTGCTACTTTACAGGAATGAAATTACATAGACGTTTTATCTAGTTTTTTTTTTTAAATATTAACTTCATACAGCAGGCATGGTTTTGTTTTATTTTGTGAAATTCAGGCACAATTATTAAAATGTTTTTCGATTATTTTGTAAACAACTTAATTTTCCACATTATATATTGAAACTTTATTCGAAAATGGATTCATTAATAGGAGATTTTGACACTTGAAAGTATTTTTTATAGGCCTGATACTTTATTTTTTTTCCAGACTTACAAAAGGCCTTATTAAAAAAATACTCAATTATTACCAAGGCCAAGATAAGTTCTACTCGCAGTTTTTAATTGAAGCATCTCTATTATTTCTAAGAGATCAAATTTTCAAACCAAAAACACGTGATGTTGTATGATTTCGCATTATTTCGCATGGCTTCATCTTAGCGTAAAAGATAATACAAAAGTTACAGAATCTGATAATTCTTTAACTTGAACAAGTATTGCATGTTTGACATGTCATTAAACCCCATTTCGGGCATCATTTCAATTGTAGATTATGGTCTTTTACCAGGGTGACTCTGAGAGTATCTACATTCTGTAACAAACAGTTGTTGTGATGTGTGTGGTACATGGATATTCACAACGTACTTTTTCCACGAACGAACCACTAGAAAACATTATCACAAAAAATCAACGACAAAAAAGGTTACAGCAATCTCTCTCCGCTGGGAAAAAGTACAACGGATGTTCCCTTTCAGTAATTTAATCTATTAAACCTAAGACGACAAAGCGATAAGTTGAATATTAAATATTTAACCGTTGAACATTTTATGAAAGAATAACTCGCTGAAGCGCCGCGACGCTCCACCTATAAAATTATATTTCTTCAAATAAATTCCGGTAAAACTCTTTATTTTTAGCACACAATAGAAATACGCCCGAAAAATGCTTTTAATGTCTCAGTCTAAAATGGAAACAGGAATTCCATAATTTTCTTTGTTGAACAATATACGCCCAAAATCATTCCAGATATATGCCTTCACGACAGAGTAGATCCCAATTTTCATTACATAAGCACTCGACATTTAATTAAAACTCATTCTTCCGTGAACAGTTTTATTGTTGCTCAAAAGGGATAAAATCTGCTCTTTCAAGTGGTCCATTTCACTTGCCTCCACTTTTAATCTCTTCACGAGATACTCCAACTAATAAAATTATTGCAATGTCTGTTCCGAGGAGATTCCGCTGTGCTGTTTTCGCAAAAAAATAATGCTTTTTCGTGAAATTCGTCAGCAGAAAAGTCGCAAAAAAGCCAAATTAAAAGTGACTTTTAAATTCGTAAAATAAAAATAAAGATGTTAAAGTATCATCTCCAATTAATAATAAAGGTTTGTATTGTAATTAAATACAAAATAATAAACTTGACGAAGATAAGATAACAAAGTGGGACTCAAATAAATGGATGAATAGAATAAAGGTTAGAAAAACAAGATAACCTGTTTCTCGCTACCTTGCCCGTCCCTTGCTGAATATATGTCTTAAGGTCAAAAGAATATGAAAAAAGAAAATCGATTTTACGTTTTAAGGTAGAATAAATACAGCGTTTAGGCCATTCTCACACGTACGGCCAATATTTCAGTTGTGAATGTTTATGTTGATAGGCCGCATCACTACACAACTCGGAAGTTAGCTCAACCTCATCCACTCGGTGCTTGCTAGTTCGTGAGGAAATTTATTCCGAAACGATATAAAGATAGGTAATATTTGCATTCTTTGGAGATAACGTTTTGCAGTAAGCAGTTGCTTTCGGCATGAACAATGTACGTTCCTTAATCTTGATTAAAGCAACTGTATTTACGGTTAAAATATTTATGTAACTTGCTCTGGAATTCCACACAATTACATTAACAGGATACGTTATGGAAATAAAGGTGGTTCTGAAATTATTATTTTTTCTCATCGTGCTTTCTGAAATGAGCTTTGCTGTAATTAGGGGCGGTTAACTATTATCTGGGTATTTTTCTCTGTAAACTGTAGCCTAAAATAACTAAGCTAGTAATAATAGTACTAGTCAAGTACGAGTAGGTTTCGAAGGCATTAAACGCGTCCTATTTCCCTAACGCGCCTTCCGATAAGTACTCCATACGTCTTCTATCAATTTTCTCTGGTTCTAGGTAAATTGACCGAATTGCAATTTTTAGAAATCAATTTTTCGAATTCGATTGTTCGAACATCAATTGACTGAAACACTAGTTTTTCGAATTGATATAAGTATGTATACAGTACGTACAAGAGTATTTTATTATAACCTAACCCAAACTAACCTAACCTAACCTAACAGTATCTCGTTAGTCATAAGCAAGTAAAATATATATTTTAAAAGTTGATTCGGCCAAATAGCTGTTCGAAAAATTAGTCTTTCGAAAAACTGAAATTCGAACAAGTGATTCCGAACAATTGATTTTAAAAGTTGGTTTTGAAAAACATGTCTGCTCCCATTTTTTCCCACATTATGAACTGGGTAACCATATTTTTTTCCGTGTGATATAATTGATACATTTTGGTTTCTTCATTTTAATTAGTTCATTCCACACAATTCAGAAACGATCACGACATTTTGATACCTAATAGGTACCTAACCTAACCAACTATATTAATGTACCATTGTGTTGCCACAAGGCACTCTTTCTAGGATTATTTAGCCTTTTTAAATATATATATCTTTGACATTTGTTTGACTTTTAAGAATTATGAAATACATGGACAAGTAATCACTTTTCCCAGTAGAAGCAAGTAGGTATCTACAATGTTATCTAAATTAAAGCTTTTTCATTTTATTTAGTGGGCTACAGCTAGCTGTTGTAATAAATTTGACGTAAGGGTTTTCGGTATTCTGTATGGCCTAAAGCATTTTCGCCCCCGCCCCCGGTGAGAGTGACCCACATTCCTGGAATCACTGAGTGAGCTAGTTAGTACGGTGAACAGCGTACATGGTTTACGTTTTCTCAGAGTAATCGCGAAGGTAATTAAAATTAATTAAAGTTACCTCCAAAAAATGTTTAAGTTTATTTCTGTCTTGAAAATTAAAATTAGGCGCTTTTTATTTATTTTTTATTATTTTAGCAACAAACAGTACACAGATAAAATGTGTGGTAAAAAGTTAACAAGGATTTATAAACTATTACAAGTATCGGTACTAATGACAAGAATGATTTGAGCAAAAGACGAAAGGATAAATGGAAATCTTCAATTTGGGAGGCGGGCATTTATTGGATAACAAACATCCCTGCCATAGATCACCCCAAGTGGTTCGTTACGTTGGGTCATTTAGCAGGGGTGCCCGGGTTGATGGGGTGATGTATAGGTTTTGGCGGCGAATTTGTTTGCCCAGCTACTGCGTGGCGTCGATCGGGAGACAGTGGTTGAGAAAGACCCAACCTGGAATACTCCAGCCGGACTTTGTCAACCCATCGCCTTGCACCGCAGTGAGAGGGATGGGTTCATACGTCCATCACTCGTGGATACGTTGACCCTCTCATACGCTTTTCCTTCCCAGAACTTCCTCTCATTCCTTTCCATATAAAAATTCTCTTCACAGCATCCTCAAAGACGTCACAGGCCCTGAGGAAATTTATTTTTCCCAGGGTCTCCTGTCAGTTTTTCGTCGCTTTCATACATTGATCACTTTTCAAAGGTGTGTTAATTTTTCACCTCGTTGAGTTGTCATGGAGCCAGTTGACTCATATAACTGGATGGTAGCACTTTTGTTTGTAGCTCAAAGAGGGATTGTGCATGGCAGAAGCTATCTCAATAAGAGATCTTTGGAAAACATAAACCCTATACATTATTTCTGTAAACAGTAGATCGTGCTTTTAAAAAGTGTATTCCTTTTTTTGTTATTTGTTTTTGGGATGTTATGCCATGTTTCGCTACCTCCTCCTTTAGCCAACTTTTCGGACAGCGTTACAGTGTCTGCCCTGTCATCTGCCCTGATGATGGACACTGTAACGCTGACCGAAACGTTGGCTAACGGAGGAGGTAGCGAAACATGGCATAACATCCCAAAAATAAATAACAAAAATACTTTTGGCCGTGAAAATCTAAAATCGTATCGGTCTTATTTAAAAATCAAAAACCAAAACTTCCTTTAAATCTTAAGTATTTATAAGATTTTGGAGGGGACCCCACCACTTTCCCAACGGCGTTATAAGGAAACATATGGTTTCCTCCTTCACCGCACACGTCAAGACTCGAACGAAGCTACATTTATTTGAACGACTCTAGACCCTCCAATGTCCATGCATACGGGGTTAGTAAGCAGTTATAAGATTTATAAGTAAGTACTTAAATATCTAGACAAAAAATACCCTAAGAGAGGATCTGGCATTCTGTTCAAACTGTCATTAAAAAAATGGCGGCCAAGATGAAACCAATAATTATAACTTATCACATAAATTAAATAATAACCATAGAAACCGTCACCATTTTTGTATAACTGCCCTGCCATCTGCCCTGATGATGGACACTGTAACGCTGTCCGAAACGTTGGCTAAAGGAGGAAGTAACGCAACATGGCATAACACCCCAAAAATAAATAACAAAAAATACTTTTGGCCGCGAGAATCTAAAATCGTATCAGTATGTTGCTTATTTAAAAATTCAAAAATCACAAACAAAAACTTCCTTTAAATCGTAAGATTTGTAAAGGAGTACTTAAATATCAGCGACAAAAAATACCCTAAGAGAGGATCTGGCATTCTGTTCAAACTGTTATACAAAAAAAGCGGCCAAGATGAAACCAATAAATAATTATTACTTATCACATAAAATAAATAATAACCATAGAACCGCAACCATTTTTGTTTGGACAGAATGTTCGGCGTGTAATTAGATCAGTAGGTACGCCAAGTCCTTCTCTTTGTTATTTTGTTTAGTCATTATTAAATATCTTCCTACTTAATTGTAAACCATAAATAATTAACGTGACAATTTCATTGAGGAATACGCAATTTGTCCAAAGAAATGTTACCATTTCAATGACTACTCTTTTTTCAAACCTTCTTCAGGCCGGTATAGGTAAGTAAAATCCGCCATACACACTACGGTCTGTTCACACCTGTTCGGGTAGACCTCTCCGGTAGACCGTAGCGTGTTTGGGAGTAGGGTAATCCAGTTTTTTAAACTGCGCAGGCGACCGGTGCAGAATCGAAAATCAATTCTTTTGGGTTATACCGTATGGTGCAATCGATGCCATCGCAAGGAGAACTGAAGACCGCTCCGGTATACCCACGTCCCCATACACGCTACCGGCAGACCTGCACAGTTAACCTCTCCGGTAGACCGTAGCGTGTATGGCTAACTTAATGTATATTTCGATTTGGCAGCTCGTAGTAAGAACCACAAAAAAGGTGGTATCCAGTACGGCCACCATCTTGAAATGGAACCGGAACATAAAAAACAAATTAAAACCAGGTTTTTTACTTACACAGAATGGGTACGAGAGCCACTGAAGACCTCTAGTAGGAAGTATTGGGGCAGGCCGCCATCGTATCCCGGTTCACATGACAGTTCTCCTGTGCTGTTGCTCAGCGAACAGTTAGTCAAGGGTTGAGGGCGTCCTAGAGGCAAATAAACATATGAAAACATGGACATTGACTTGGATATTATAAGTTTACCGCTGAAAGATCACTTATAACCTATTCCCTTTTTCACGCCGTCACGTCGTCGTAA
The DNA here is from genome assembly GCA_917880885.1 of Limnephilus marmoratus. NCBI lineage: Eukaryota > Metazoa > Arthropoda > Insecta > Trichoptera > Limnephilidae > Limnephilus > Limnephilus marmoratus. Next base: position 17,744,311 of record OU862909.1, read on the forward strand.
CAATCATACCTACTGAACTTGTCTATTTTTACGTGCGTTTGTGAGAATGATGGTGATGGTACAGTGGATCTCACAATGGCAGGGCCAGATCTCAAATAATTACAGTTTTTTTTATTTGGTGGTCCATCTGATCTGTTACATTGTGAAATCGACACATCGATCGTCAGTTGATTAGTAAGCCATCTTCAAATATTAAGTTGGTGAATTATATGTATAATATTCTAGTGCTCACCAATAAATCAAATAATATTTACACATGTCTGTGTTTTATTATGTAGGTCTTCATTTAAATGATTCATTATGAGTTCATAATCTTCTCCTGCTATATATATCAATGCGTCATCTGCAAATAATCTTATTTTACAATGTTTCAATGCTTTTACCATATCATTAATATACATTATAAAAATAATAGGTCCGAGAACAGACCCTTGTGGTACTCCCAATGAAATCTTCATTGGTTCGGAGATTGTCTCACTCACTTTTGTGGTTTGATATCTATTAGTTAAATAATCCTTGAACTATTTCAATGCCTTTCCTTTTATTACAATTTTATATAGTTTTTTTAATGATTATATCTCTATCTATCGTTTCAAAAGCTCTCTGAAAGTCCAGGAAAACCGCGATCACATATTTATTTTTATCTGAATCTTGTAAAAATCTTACATATAAAATATGATTTAAAATAACACCGGGAGGCATAAAGGTCCGGTAAATTAGTATGACATTTAGAATATCTTACTGGTGACCCAGAAAACACCAACATTTTTAAAATTGATTTGGTGATGTTACGAGTAATCTGAGTATTGTATCAGAGAAAGGATACACTTCTATACACACTCAATTTTCGATAATTCTGAGATGTCAGACTAATCAACTGGACGATCGACAATTTTATAAAATTATTATGGTTTATTAATCTATTGCAGAATTAGGGCATTACATACATAAGCCAACATATAAAGTTTTGAGAAAATCAATGTTAAATTTTTAATAAAATATAAATCCATCACTATTTATATAAACAAGAATATCTGCCGTGGACAGCATGGATTTGATTTTTATACAAATGTACCTTCAGTTTTGTTTGGAAATTGCCGATTTTTTGCAAACTTGACTCTCAAAACAGGAGGAAGTAAACATTCTACATGAGATTTCGAAAACATCCCCACCCCCTGGAGCAGAGTTTTGATACTTCTTGATATTCAAAATAAGAGGAAAACCACTAAACTGACTACATCTGTTTTTTGTTTTTAATAACTTTCTAGTGTTTCAAAGGGTAGATTAAAATAAAGAAATTTAATTTTATTATTGCTTAAATAATATTTTATTTTTTACTTTATTTTTTTTATTTTCATAAAAATTTTATTAGTTACAGATTTTTGTTTGTTTTTTTGGCTACCACCAATATTCAAATACAGAAGAGATATGCTATGGTGTCCGCGCAACTGTCGCCGGACTACGCGCTAATTAGCGTAGTTTTCATACAAAAATAATTTGTTCATTTGGTTGATTTTTTGAAAATGTGCATTAATATTGGTTAACAATATATTTTGAATACGGAAAAAATTCGTTCATTTAGTTTAAAGTTCGTTTGGTTTATTCGTTAATTATTTGTTATTTTAGTTTATTTGTTAATTGGTAAAAAATATCGGCGACACCCGGAAGCGCAGACATAGTAAAAACAGCAGATAGCACATCTACAAAGATCTTTGGCTACCACACTGGGCTAATGCCCGTGTTGTGGTAGTCGTACATTTAATATTTTAAATACGGTTTAAATATAAATGCATTATTAGTCGGTTCACAACTCAGAATCAAGTCAACTCAACACCTCTTTGAAAAATCATCACAAGCTATGAAAAAAATAATTTTAAAATAGCCCTTAACCCTAACCTAACGTAACCTATTTAAATATTTTTTATATATTTATTTCATCACTCTTAATGACTTTTTGTTATGTTATGCCGTATTGCGCTACCTCCTCCTTTAGCCAACGTTTCGGACAGCGTTACAGTGTCCATCATCAGGGCGGATGTGTGAGAACATCATGTGTGTACACATCTGCCTTGATGATGGACACTGTAACGCTGTCCGAAACGTTGGCTAAAGGAAGAGGTAGCGCAACACGGCTTAACACCCCAAAAACAAATAACAAAAATACTTTTGGCCGTGAAAATCTAAAATCATATCACTCTTAATTACTTTTCAAAACGAGGTTCTGAGTTGGTTTCAATTTGAGTTGTCTGGTCACCTATTAGTCATTTTGCTTGTATTGCAAATATGAGAAAATCTGTATTTAAATAGTCCCCAGAAATAATTTTTAGTGATTTATTTATTTTAATGGGTTTGGATTGATCAATTGAAGAGCGCGGAAACCTGTATTTAAAAAAAAATTGTTTTGGTAATGCATTAACGTAACTGAAATGATGTACGTACGTAGTGCATAATATGTATTTTAATATTCCGAAATAGCACGCTGCGGTCACCCGAAAAATTTTATTTTCTGCCATAAATTTATTGGTGTGTGAAATTATTGCCCGATTCTAGGTACCTTCTTTTCGATTGCTTTTTAATCGAAAATTTATGGTTTAATCACAAAATTTTGTAGACATTTACAAATCCTGGATTAAAACTAAGCCTTTAAGAGGATTATAAGTGAAAACTGAATATATTTGCAAATAATTATTTTGCAGAATTTAAAAAATGTTCCGGTTAAATTAATTACACCGGGAATATTGTTTTAACAATTAAATTGTTAATGACGCCGTTTAGCAACACATAATATTATTTAATTCATGTTGTCGATATTTCGCGTTAATAAAATTAATAATAAAGCAATATGGGAAGCGACGCCATTGTGCCAATAATGGTTAAGTATTACGCCATCGGGCATAAACCGTTTCTGGTGCATTCTGCGTCAAGTAAAATTGCGCTAGAGATGGTTGTTAACTGAAATGCGCTGTCACAGCGGTTCCAGTTACTGGATACCGGTAACTGTAGATATGTAGAACCGGTTCTTTATTTTCGTTATTTATTTTTGGGGTGTTATGCTGTGGTGCGCTACCTCCTTCTGTAGCCAACGTTTCGGACATCGTCACAGTGTCCATCATCAGGGCAGATGTGTATTTTAGGAACAATAAATTAAAAATGTGAATTTTAGGAACAGGTTGTTAGCCAACATTTCGGACACCGTCACAGTGTCCATCATCAGGGCAGATGTGTCCAAAGCGTTGGCTAACAACCGGTTCCTAAAATTCACATTTTTAAATATTACTTTTTTAATGTGAATATCGCTTAAGAGTCCTAACTGCTCCCGTCTGGAACCAGTCAGTCTATGACATTCCCAAACGGGGTATGTTGTGAGGTTAAAGGTAGTGGGGAGGGGAAGGAAATGGAGAAGAGGAAGGTGGGAAAGTATCTGGCTAATCAGATATGGTTACCAAATACGGCTAAAGCCATTTCAAGCAACGTTTCAATTCTGAATGGTGGTGCAAGACCAGGGCGATATTTAGAGTATCTTCTACTCTGGAACGTGCCGCAAATATACTATAATATTTTTATTTAATTAATTATGAAATACCACATATTAATCAGATAAAAATTATTTGTGCACGTTGGGTTCGAGGTTCCAACTTCGGATTCCGAGTCGCGAGTCTTACCCTTCGACCACGGAGGCCGTCAATAATTCTAGGAAAAAGGAACCTGTGCCGTAGTATATTTTCGTTTCAAGTGTAAAGAAATTTTGAGAGAACGAATCGGTCCAAAAAAAATTTTTTAGGAACTTTTAAAATATTTTTCATTGTCGAAAATAGCCGGTTCCTCAGAAAGTTAATATCTACGGTTCCAGTGACAACAAATACACGGGGTCAAAGTTACCAGGATACGAATATCGACCATCTCTAAATTGCGCAAGAGTTCTGGAACACACCCAGCAGCCGGCGGATGTGCAATAATTATAAATATTACTGCACTGTGCAATTACGGATTAAAAAGTGTTGAGGTATTTATAAATTGAAAATTTATGATCCGCGTTTCCGACAAAGGAGCGCTAATATGGCCCTCGTTAGCTTACCAAAGCTTTTTTCAAATGTGCGCCATTTGCCGAGAGTGGCTCTTCCGCCATTGTGATTTTAATGGTTCCGGAGGAGTGGTTACTTGGTCCAGATGGACAAGGATAACTTTACAGATGGCCTGAAAATGAGCTAAATAACAGATTTTTTGTTGACCGGTTGTTAAATTTTTTTTTGATGGGTTTTTCCAACTTAATCATTTGATGTAAGGGGGCATACATTAATTATGTGAGCAGTTTTTCTTGCAATCTAGACCCCTCCCCCCCTTGGTGAGATAAATTTGGGCCACCTCGTATATTATTTTCAAGTAACGTGAGATTTTGCTGGACCCACCCCCCTTTTGAGCTCACGTAATTAATGTATGAGAAAAGAAGAAAGAGAAGCAAATGGAAAACTTTTTAATAGCGATGTACGAAAGAATATTCTCAAAGTTTTTGATATCATAAATGACGAACTACCTCACGATAATGATATTTAATTTTGCTGAAGATATTTAATTACTCATCAAAGAGTTTATGCCACGGTTAAATTCTTTGAATGAGTACATCTATGTATTTTCTTTTAAATTGTCAAATATCTAATAATGCAATTTTTTAAATTGTTAAATAAACTTAAGTCACCGGACCTTGGTAAAAAAATAATGTCACTTTTTTATTGCTTTTTATGAAAAATTCATTTGTTAAGAATGCTTTGTCGAATGTTTTAAAGAAATGCGTTAAATTTACGGAGATACAGCATTTTATGTAAAACCGTTTGAAATATTTTGTACGTTGAATTACCCTTCAGCAAAACGTTGAATGCGTTTTTCTCGACACTACTTTTTTTCTACATGGTTTACCACAAATTAAAAAAAAACTATACATCCGATTTGCATACACCAAGTTAAGACTTGGTGTTCGAAAATCGAAAATCCAGTCTCGATGATACCACGTAGAGGAATTTTGGTATGTAAAAAAAACAAAAAATGACGGAGCGGTGAATTTTATTTCCCCTTTTTATGGAAAATTTTCATCGTTCAAAAAAAAATATAAATTGAAAGGTGCCCTTTATAATAAAATCCCTACGTGGTACCATAGAGCCTGGATTTTTAAACAGTTTAAGACTTTGTGAATTTCAACCAGGTTGAAAAACGTAGTTTTGCTGAAGTGTAATTCAACATACAAACTGTTTCAAATGGTTTCACATAAAATACTGTATCTCCGTCAATTTTACGAATTTCTTTAAAAAAATTGTTTGACGGCATTTTTAACAAATGCGTTATTCAGAAAATGAAATTTAAAAAAAATACATTTTTTTTATCGTGTTCTGGTGCCTTGAGGGGGACAAATAACGCCCTAACATCTATTGCATTGTCTGCAAAGTTATCCGTGTCAAGTTTTACGTGATTTTGTTTGATCTATAGGAGTGGTTGCTCGGCAGCTTATTTTTATTAACGAAACAGCTGGAACATCTTTTTTCGTTTTTGAATATTTTCATCAGAAATTAGACTAATTAATCATTAACTTGAACGTTAATTGTTTGGCAGAAGCGAGTTAATTGAACATAAGCCGACGGAATTGTAGACGTTCAAATAACAAGCCTTTAAATTAAGGTTTCAGAGAAGTAAGTTATATCGAGACGCGTATGGAAACGGTTTCAAAATAACTTTTCTCAGCTTTTGTTATATTCTTAGGAAGTCATTTGAATAATTGATAGCGTAATGTATATCTTGCCCTGAGATGATACTCTGTAAAGAAAACTTCTGTCAGCTAATTGAAGGGTTTCGAGTTATTGTGATGTTGTTTGTATTGCTGCTGCTTACAATTTTTACAGATGGAAACGTTTTTGTAGAGGTAATAAACTGATACAGTATGTACAAACACATTTTATTTGGCATTTTAAGTAAATACATTTCCTTAGGTGGCAACGATATTTTCTTAAGAATATTAAAGTGTATCATACATATATATTAGAGAACATATATTAAAGTATCTCGACTTTTTAACGAACCTTGCCAGAAGTGAAAATTGATAAATTTCATTTATTTATTAACGCCTTGAAGGCTTTTACATGTATAGGTTATTATAGATATATATATATAATATATATATATATATATATATATATATATACATATATATATATATATATATATATATATATTAGTTGTTCAGGAGTATAATAATAAGAGTATAGTATATAACATAATATACTGAACATTAAGGATATAAGCAAGTACAATATATGTAGGTACGAGTTTCATTATCATGTAAAGTTGTACAAAGGAGTTCAATAAGTTTAAGTATAATATTGGTAAAACAGAAGTGCTTAAGGTACTATGTAGCCTGGAGCTGAATAGTCAAATGCGTTCGCATTTTTATTTATTTATTTATTTATTTTTATTTCATAAAATTTTATTAGTTACAGATTTTTGTTTTTTTTTGGCTACCACACTAGGCTAATACCCGTGTTGTGGTAGCCATACATTTAATTATTTTAAATAGAAAATAATAAATACTATTTTATGCATACAACTATGCTCATGTAAAAATATTGAACTAGTCTCTAAATACGTATATCTAGGCTTAACAATTGATTGTAATTTTAAATGGGATATACACATACAAAAAGTTTGCACACGGCTTAGAGCTATAGTGAGCAAACTTTATAGACTGAAGTTTTTTGTTCCACTAAATACGCTTAGATTAGTATATCTGTCATTGGCGGAATCCCTAATAAGATATGGATTAACCACATGGGGACATTCAACAAAAACAAATCTTCTTTCAGTGCAAAACGTACAATATTGTAAAATTAATTTTGAAAAAAACTGAATACGAACAAAGACATGACATACCAAAATCATTGCTATACAACTCTGTAAATTTATTATCTGTTCGTGCCATATTGTGGCTTAAAATTGCGAGTCAGCATACATCTCAATCTGAATATAATAAACTAGTGGTTCATGTTCATAATACAAGACTAACTGCAAATGATGGACTTATAATTCCCAGATACCTAAACAAATACGGTCAAAGAACTCTAGAATACCTTGTTCCAATAATTTACAACATGTTACCCAACGCAATAAAAAGCTGTGAATTGAGTTTCAGAAGGAAATGTACGCTAAAAAAATGGTTAAGTGAAAGAACTTTTTTGTACTAATTTCTGTTATTTCTGTTTTTCGTTTTAATGTTTTTTCCATTATTATTTTCTCTTGTCTTTTCTTTTTATTTTCTTTCATTTTCTCTGTTCTGTATTTCTTATAAATTTTATTAACAATTTTTTTTTTCATGTACCTGTTTATTTTATGTACCTGTCTCAATTTAAAAAAAGTAATTGTCAAAAGAACCCGTTGACAAACTGATATCAATCAGTTTAACGGGACTTAATTTAAACAAATGTAAAACTGTAAATAAATAATAAAGGAATTTATTAATAAAAAAAAAATAAAAAAATTGTAACAGATAATTAAACATACTAAGTAAAAATTAAGAAATACTTAAAAGAAAGTGAAAATTAAAGAGAAAAACTCATATTTTAAAGAAAAATAGAAAAAAATTACAATTCAAATTTTGAACTACATAAACTAATAATAAAGATTAAGTGTTAAGAACTCAAGTATTCTGTACAAGTATAAAGGGAGGAATGTGTAGTTACCATGTTGATATTATTATAAACTTAAACAAGAATAGTTTGTTCTAAAGAATGTTTTAAAGAACAAATTATATAAATTAACAGAGCGACAAATAGTACACGCGAAAAAAATGTGAGTTGCATTATCATAAAAAGTTATACAAATGAGTTCGTTAAGTTTATAATAGTTTAATAACGAGAGCACAAAAAAGTAAGTTCTTGGGTTATCTACGAGTATACATAAGAATTTAAAATATGTTATTATTGTACCGATCTTGAAGAGACCATCAAATATAATTTAATATTATTTTAACTGTTTAAATTTTCAATTTTATAATTTCCCTTTGAAAGACATTGCACTTTCATGCATTTAAAATATGGAAATCAAACTTTAAACAGATCTAACGCAAAATTAAAAACAATTACACAACCGATGATGTTCGTTATGACAGTTTTTTTTTTACATTAACTCCACACAGGAGGCCCTGAGGAAAATAATTTCCCTCAGGGCCTATGTCATCTGGGATGCTGTGTGGAGAGTCTTTTTGAGGAGAGGAAGGAATGAACATTGGTCTTGAAGAGACCCATGTTGTAGGAAGGAGGAAACACAGAGGCCGGCAAATCATTCCACAGCCGAGCTGTTGAACACAAGAACGAGTCGAAGAAACGACCCGTTCTCATGTGACAAATGTCAACCGTGTACAAATGTTGGGCACGCGTTTGGCGTGTTTCCCGACTATGCACCGGTGCCGAAGGGATCAATGATGCTAGTTCTTCAGAGCATCTTCCATTGTAATACCGGTAGAACAAGGATAGCATTCCCACCCGACGCCTGTGCTCTAAAGATTGCAATCCGTCTGTTAAGATGGGAGAATCTATCAAACGGACCGCCCGTTTCTGCACAGAGTCGAGGGTATTTTTCAGGTATTTTGGAGCTCCAGACCAGAGATGGCTGCCAAATTCAACCGTGGGGCGTACTTGTGATTTGTACAAGGTTAGCAGTTGTGTACTATTAAAGTATCTGCGGGCCCTGTACAGTACGCCCAGTTTTTGGGAGGCTAACTTTACTCTGGCTTCGATGGAGCCCCCATACCTGAGCTGGTCACTTAGGGTTACACCAAGCATATCAATGGAGGGCCTGTTCGGAAGATTGCTTCCGTTGAAAGAGACTAGATTTTCATTTCGATCCCTTTTAGACGTAATCAGACAAGATTGGGTCTTTGAAACATTAAATTCAACGAGATTATTTTTACCCCAAGAGAAAACACTCTCGAGGTAACCGTCCATTCTTTGCTTCAAAGCCCTACGAGCTGTTGGAGTTTGTGAGCCCTTTGGGGGCTTGTCAAACAAAAAGCTATCATGAACTGTACTGTCATCCGCGTAACAGTGAATTGGTGCACATGACAAAAGGTCGTTGATGTGCAACAAAAACAAAGTCGGAGACAGAACCGATCCCTGCGGGACGCCAGCATTTATCGAGTGTGAGGAAGAAGTGAAACCATCGACTACCGTCTGAATCGACCTCTCCCTCAAGAAGTCGGCAATCCACATACACAAGGATGCGGGAAGTCCGTAAGAATGCAGTTTGTTGACAAGTCCTCGGTGCCAAACCCGGTCAAAGGCCTTGGAGATGTCCAGTGCAACCGTTTGGGTCTCACCGAAACGTTCCAGGCATCGCCCCCAAACATGCGTCACATACGCGAGAAGATCACCGCACGAGCGGTTCCGCCGGAATCCGTATTGACGGTCGTTAATAATTTTGTTCTTCTCGAGGTATGTGAGCAGTTTGTCGTTGATCACACGTTCCATCACCTTAGACAGAACTGATGTGATCGCTATGGGGCGGTAGTTGGCCGGGTTGGAGCGGTCACCCTTCTTTGGAATAGGATGGATAACCGCTTTTTTCCAACCAGAGGGCACAGAGCCAGTCTTCAGGGACAATTTAAAAAGCTTCGTCAAAATTGGAGCTATTTCTGCAGCGCACCTCTGCAGTACCAGGGCAGGTATTCCGTCAGGCCCACTAGCTTTATTAACATCAAGCCCTCGTAAAACATGGAGTACTTCCCGATGCCGAATCCTCAGCTTTTTCATACGAAAACCGCAGTGAGGAACCGACGTCGGGACAGCACCTTGGTCATCGAGGGTTGAGTTATCCGCAAACATTTTACCTAATAAGTTTGCCTTTTCGGTGGCGGTGTTTGCTAGTGAGCCGTCAGGTCTGGTGAGAGGTGGCAAACTGGATTTGCAGAAATTGCGACCTATTGAGCTCGCAAGCGACCAGAATTGCCTGCTGCCATGCGGGCATGCAGCCAGCTTTCTGCTGATCTGCAGGTCGTGCTCCAATTTCGACCTATTTATGATTCTCTTGGTTTCCTTTGCCATTTTGTTGTAAGCTGTTCTGTCTTCGGATGTTCTAGATGTGTTGTAGGCTCGGTAAGCCGCGTTTTTTCGTCGCACTGCTTCAGCGCATTGTCGACTGAACCACGGCTTTGAGCCCACACCAGTTTCCTTAACAGTAGAATGGATGAAGCCATCCATCGCGGATGTGATGACTTCACCAATTTCCTGGGCACATCTTGAGGGATCCGAAGTCCGAAAACAGACAGCTGACCACGGAAAAGCATTAAAATGTGCCCGCAGACCGAACCAATCTGCTGACCTATAGTGCCACATTTTTCTCTTCAGCCTCTCGTTTGGTGGTCTGAAGTTTACAGGGATTGATGTCGTCACCAGGCAGTGGTCGGACAATCCTAAAGACGCTGTGACTTCAATCCTGTAACCGTGTGGCACAGTAGTTAAAAATAGATCTAACAGATTGGAACGGTGAGTCTGGACATCAGGAACCCTTGTAGGCTCCTGAACCATTTGTTCCAATCCGTAGCAAAGGGCAAAGGATTCCGCTTGGCGTCCAGCCGAGTCTGTTGATCCTGAGAACTTCAACCAAGGTTCGTTATGAACATTGAAGTCCCCCAGGACCACAAACTCTGCCGTAGGGTAGCGGGGCAAGAGGTCATCAATAGTATCGCTTAAGTGTTTGAAGAGCTCGGACGTGTCTGATTCGCTAAGGTTCGGTGAGCGGTATAAACACGCGTAGAATCTTACCGTACTGGCAAGATTGACGCGTACCCACATTACGTCGAATCTGGAGTTTTCCAGATTCAACAGTCGCACACAGTTGACGTCAGCTCGACTATAGAGACAGACACCTCCTTTAGGTCTGAACTTGCCTGCGAGGGTGAAGCCCGGGCAGTTCAGATAGGAGGTGTCTACAGGCTCAGCTATCTGGGTTTCAGACAGGAAAAGTAGGTTTGGGCGTTGGGAAAAAAGGTGGTGGTGGACAGAATTTAAATTGGTGTGCAGGCCGCGAATGTTGGTGTAATTCACCAACAGTTTTGGCCCGCACCGGGGACGCCTACTCCTCGCCGCTGTAATGACGTTATTTGTTGATGGTTGTATATTCATGATTTTATTTGTAGGGTTATTTAAGTGTGATATGAGGGGAAGGAAGGTCAGGGAGGGAAAAGGTAAAGGGGTGGGTAGGATGCTGGGATTCAGAGTTTCCAGGAGTGACGGACGTATGTATCCAACCCACCCACTGCGGTGCAAGGCGATGGGCAGGGAGAGTCCGGCTGGAGAGGTCGCCCAATGCGCCCCAAACGCTACTGCTGGGTCCCCTCCGGTCACGAACCGGCACAACAGCAGCGGCGGGGTTTTTACACTCGTTGATGGGGCAGCCCACCCTCAGTCGTGAGCCTGAGGGTCGGGCCCCTGTACTACCGAGCGACCCGGACAGCGGTAACCGGTTGTAAAGGGTCTCCCTCAACCAGCATCTCCCGATCCGGCCCGCCACGCAGAAGGTGGGCCGACGCACCCGCCATCAAGGCCTAGACAAACATTACCCCAAGAACCCGGGCACCACTGCTAAGTCACCAAACGTAGCGAACCACTTGGGGTGACCTGTGGCAGAGGTGTTGGTCATCCAATAAATGGTTCCCAGGGCGGCGGTACCCATACCCGCCTACCAAACTGTTTGTTTTCAAGATGCAAAAATATGAAAGGAGATTTAGTGACATCTGTCAATTTTTTAATTAAATTTCTAAAAAATATACTTATCTACACGCCACACAGTTAGTGTGTCTAGCATTACTTTATTATTTTTGTATGTTTTTGGGATAATAAAAATTATCATTATATGAAAAAAATGATAAAATATATATATTGCGCGAATAAACCTGGTACAGTCGTTTTTAATACTTACAGCAATCTATATATTTAAAAATTTAGGTTCCGTATGTTTGCGTTCACAAATCTCGGAAGATAATAGATAGATTGACTCAAAATTTTTACAGAATATTGTATTTTAGTAGAAGAGTGTTTCTATATATAATGGTAAGCTCTGGCATTGTGAAATTTGTATATATCGATCTGTATATCGGTGCTGAAAAAATTAAAAGTTGTTAAAGTAAACCCAAAATACATCACAAAAATAAAGTTAATTTTATACATTAATATCCATTAAACACAGAAAACGTACAATTTTTCCGGATTCATTCGGATACATTTTTAAAAGTCTCTATGAATTCTAAACTTAAAGAAAAAATACGCTACTTCAATATTTTTTATCACACTAAAACAGAAGTTAAATAGTTATGATAATTACCTGATTTCCTAGATTCCATCATAAAGATTCAGTAAAATACAGTAGTTATAGTTGAATTATCTCGATGACGTGCACAGTGCACACGCCCACCCCGCGGAGAGATCCAAACTCGAGAGACATAAAATTACTCGCGTTTTGAGGTGTATTTGTGATGGTGCCATACGTCCCAAGCAGCTCAAATGTTTTTTTTTAATTATAAAAAGATTAGACATTTAGGTACCCAATTAAAATAACATGAAATCCAGAAAGAAACCTTGAGTTTTATAATAACGTCACGCTAGATACCCCAAATTACTAACCGTGGCGCCAACGGCACTAGAACGAATAAATCAGCGAAATTCGAAAATTATAAATAAACAATAGCAATAAATTGAAAGCTTAATATAAAACTACATAGAAATATATACATTTTTTGCTTAAGATATTAAATGATAAGAAAATATTAAATGCACTTATGTTTTGTTTCAATGATGCACACAGACACCTTCTCAATGAGGCAAAACTCCAAACGCCCTCCCTAAAGCGTGTCGAGCACGAAGTAGACGCGATTAAAACTTTTAAACGGTGCATGTTGTAAGAGATGAAGTACAATTTTAGAAAGCGGGGTAAAGAGAAAGTTGGCGGAAATAATATTCAATTCCAACTCACCGGCTGCAACAATCTGGAAAATGCACGGAACCATTTGGTGGCCGACGTCGTTTATGGCCGAGCAGGACAGGGTTCCGAAATCCAAGTCAGTTACCGGCGTGTACCTGAAACAATGGAGCCTTTTACAATCTCAGTCACGTCTCGATAACCTGATTGGAAAATAAAGCCAACGAGCTCCGAGATTTATTAAAAATGAAACTAGCATTTCAAAGACGTAAAAAGGTTCAAGAAACTTTAATACCGTAAAAAGATTCTTAAACCTTCATGTACGTTTGCAAGTATAAAAATATAAACTGTTATGGAGGAAGACTTTTAAAAATGGGATAAATAAAACATTTTGCTAAGCCTATTGAATACACCCTAAAATCATACGCTACATCAGATTCTTATTTTTTTTCGTAACTCAGCTCTTTTTCTTTGTACGCACGGCCGTAATTTTGTTAGGGAAAGATAATCTGAGTTTACCAAATTCCTGATCCATCCTTACTTTGTCTCATCTCTCTCAAAGCATCTCATCTGTATAATTTACTTTTCAAAACGTAAAAAAAAATATAAAAACACATTTGGATCTTGGTTGACGTCAGAGCAAAGAATGCAATACTTTGCCAAATGACTAACAGCACTTTTACCAACGTTTCGACCGGTCAGTGGCTGATTTTGCACTGCATTTGGGTGAAAAGGGAAAAATGGGTGTTGTGAATGAGTTTCCCCGGCTTGCAAGTCCGTCATCACGACACAAGCAACATTTTCCGCTTACTGTGGAGGTTGGAGGAGATTTTCAAATAATATTAGATTATTCGTAATCCGGGAATGTTTGTCTTTCTTAAAAAAATTATAATAACTACTGTGATATTTTCCTTTCAATGTCTTGTTGATTAACTGAAGTACTACTACACACAGACCCGGAGTCAAACGGCGCCTATTGCGAGTAAAATTTTGGCGCCCCTTGTCAAAACCAGTAGATGCCTAAGTAGGTGATCACTATAATCAATAATATTTGAATGACTTGATTTTTGTGTAGCGCAATTTCATGAAAAATAATCTCAAGGGAGATGTGTTAGCGGTTTGAGAATTCGGTGCCTGGAGCTGAATACTCAAATGCGTTCACATTGGGCCGGCCCTGGTCATGCACCGATGAAGGACACTGAATGGCAGTTCGAAATGTCACTTCATAGAGAGAAAGAAATGCAACACAACTTATTATTCCAACAGTCAAACAACATAACGCCATTGGCCGGGAGAATCTAAAATAATATCCGCAAGTTAACGTAGGTACTTGAATCAAAATTATTTCAACAAACTCTTTTAGGGCTAGGTCTAGTTTGGTTGATCCTTTCGAAAGCCAGTTAAACTTTGCAGTAATGACAATCAATTAATATAGCGCGTTAATATAGTAGCGAATAGCTTGGCTTATCCTACTGTACATTTACTAAGATAATATTTTTAAGAGAGCTGTTCTTTCCTAAAATATTTCCCACAAGTGTTTGGTTTACGCAATGTAACCAAGCATATTTTCATAGAGTAAAGAAGAACCTTTGTGTTATTCGTATAATGTATTAGAGTAATGTCATCATCATCATCATCATCATCTGTGGCTCTACAACCCAGGTCGGGTCTTGGCCTCCAGCAGAGCCTGCCTCCATGACTGTCGGTGTTGTGCTGCGTTGCGCCAGTTTCGGATGCCGATGGTGCTTGCATCCTTCACCACTCCATCCAGCCATCGAAGCTTTGGTCTTCCAACTCTTCTCCGACCCCCAGGTGCACCATCCATAATTCGCTTTGGAATATCTCCTTCGCTCATTCTCTGGATATGTCCAGCCCACCTGAGTCTTCCAGTTTTGATTTCCTTGGAGATGTTAGGGTCCTCGTAAAGATCGTATAGCTCCTGGTTGTATCTGATACGCCATTCTCCATTATCACAGACTGGGCCGTAAATCCTTCGCAGCACCTTCCTTTCAAAACTTTCTAGGGCTCCTTCATCACCCTTACTGATTGTCCAGCATTCCGAACCATACATAAGAACAGGTCGTATAAGGGTCTTGTAAAGCAGGACTTTAGTTCTTCTGGTAAGGTGGCGTGATTTCATATGCTTCTGTAGCCCAAAGTAGTATCGATTTGCAGCTACTATTCTTCTTTTGATTTCGCTGGATACATTGTTGTCATTTGTCACCATAGTACCAAGATATACAAACTCGTTGACAGTTTCAAATGTATAATTATCTATCTGTATACTTGGTGGTTTCTGGCGTCCATGTACGGGCATATATTTTGTCTTCCCCTCGTTGATGACCAATCCCATGTTCCTTGCCGACGTAGCTAAGCTTTTAAACGCCGATTTTAGTTCATATTCTGAGCGTGCGATGATATCTATATCGTCAGCATAAGCAAGGAGCTGAACAGACTTGTTAAAAATATGGCCTGTGGTTTGTATACCTGCATTTCGGATGGCCTTTTCCAGCGCTAAATTGAATAAAATGCAGGCAAGTGCATCTCCTTGTCTTAGTCCATTGAAGGTCTTTAGGGTGTCTGACAGATCCTGTTGTATTCTGACTCGGCACTCAACATTAGACATTGTGAGCCTTACTAAGTTTACCAGTTTTCTTGGGATATTAAATTCATCCAAGGCTCTGTACAGTCTTTCTCTATTTACCGTGTCATAGGCAGCCTTAAAATCTATGAAGAGATGGTATGTATCAACATTAAATTCTATTGTTTTTTCCAGTATCTGTATCAGTGAAAAGATTTGATCAGTTGTAGATTTCACCTTACGGAACCCAGTTTGATATTGGCCAATTATGCCATCCGAATATTTCATAAGCCTACCACACAGTACATTTGATAGGATCTTGTATGAGATATTCAGCAGCGTTATGCCCCTATAGTTAGAGCAGTTCATAGGGTCTCCTTTCTTGTGAAGAGGGCAAATTATTCCACAGTTCCATTCACTTGGCAGAGTCTCAGAGCACCAGATGGATTTAATGATATTATATATATGGACTTGAAGGTTCTCTCCGCCATATTTGAATAACTCTGCAGAGATGTTGTCAGTTCCAGGTGATTTATTGTTATGTAGGCTTTTAATGGCACCCACTACTTCTTCTAATGTTGGTGGCGGCTCGACATTGTCATCATCATTAGTACCACCATCAGTGATGTTTCCATCCCTTGTCAAATTTTCACCCACACTCTCATCTACACCTCCGTTTAGCAGAGCATCAAAATATTCCACCCATCTATTCAGAATTCTTGACTTTTCATTCAAAATATTTCCCTCGCTGTCGTAGCACATTGTAATTCTGGGCTTGTATTCTTTTCTTTGATGGTTTACCTTCTGATAGAAAAGTCGACTTCTGTTTTGGGCCTTGGCTAGTTCCACTTCCTTAATTTGGTTCTCGAGAAATACTCGTTTCTTCCTTCTGTGCAGTTTTTTCTCATGCTTTCTTAGTTCTCTGTATTCCATCTCTGCTTGCCGTGTACGATGTCGCTGTTGCATTCTTAGATATGCGTCATTCTTCACATTGGTTGCTTGTTGGCATTCTGCATTGAACTATAATTCTCTTGGTTGTGTTTGCCTGCTTCCCAGAACTTCGTCAGCTGCATTGGTAATCACAGACTTAACACCATCCCAGTATGAGTTAATATCATGTTGTTCCACATGGTCGCTGATGTCATCCAACTTATGATTTATGGTTGTAATGAACTTTTCTGCTGTTTCTGGTACTTTTAGGCTTTCAATATCAAATTTATTTGTGTGTGATCCCCTCTGTTTCTTCACGTTTGATATTCTACTCCGTATTTTGGAGATAACAAGGTAATGATCCGAGTCAACATTTGCTCCACGGTATGTTCGTATGCTCATTAAATCAGATTTATGCCTTGCCTCAACAAGTACGTGGTCTATCTGGTTAACATTTCTACCATCTGGTGTTCTCCATGTTCCTTTATATATATCTTTTCTTGCGAAACATGTGCTACTCACAATCATATTGTGGGACGTTGCAAAATCAATTAATTTTGTACCATTATCATTAGATTCTGCGTGCAGGATATGTGCTCCAACTGTAGTTCTATACACTGATTCCCTTCCTATCTTTTCATTAAAATCCCCTATCACTATCTTGACATCATGGTTTGGGCGTCCTGATAGGTTTTCGAGAGCTTAGAGTAATGTATTAATTAATTGTTTAGCTGAAATAACGAAGAAAATAAACATCATTATTCTAATAAACCCACGGAAATTAAACACTGAATCACGGTTCATAAGTCATTAGTCATTATATTACGTTATATTAAGAAAATAAATAATCGTGGTAGTTTTAAGCAAACTGTAAGGATACCTCTTCTTTCTTGAAACTCGGTCCAACTCTCGAGATGGAATACGACCAGAATTCATCTCAATGGATCATGCAGTTACAAACCACCGTTCCATTAAACAGAACAACAAATTAAACACTTTAAAATTGTGCACATCTGGCCAATGCACTTTTGTGTCAAACAGACCGGGTTATTGTTAGAATTTGGTGTACCCAAAGTTACTATTATTTCATTTCATGGTTACAGCACATTTAAAGAAAACTTTTTAAAAGCTGATAATATAAGTCTTCAACATAGTTGGAATATTTTGTAAATAATTACTCGCTTGCAAAAAATAAAGGTAGATGCTTCTTGCGAATAAAACTTGGAACAATGTTAGAAACTGCATATTCAATAACAGCATATAAAATGTAATGGATAAACACGGCGAGGCTAAACACACGAGGGCAGTTGCTACAGCTCGGGTATTGGAAGACCCTGGCGGCGGAGCGGCGCGCTGTTGAAATTCCGGTCGCAACAATAACCCCTTTTCGCGTGTTCTCTAATTTATTTATTTATTATACGCCCAGTGGGCTTTTCATAAATATAGGCAGTATTACTTTAACATGAGAAATAATTTTGAACATGAGAAATATTTTGAACATTAGAAATAATTTAGAACATGAGAAATAATTTTGAACATGAGAAAGAAATAATAAACGATTGGTAAAAATACAACAACAAAAATTTGAAAAATACAGCGATCAGATAGGTTTAAAACGAAATAACCAAAGATTTGAGAATAGGGTTGGAGTAGGTTTTTAACTTGATCTACGAAATTACCAAGTCAACATTAAACATGTCAATATCACCTAAGTAGGTATTATGGACAATATAGTTGCGCTTATATAAAATACACTGCAAGAAAACAGAGTATTGCAGCGTATTGTTCTTGTGGGTATGTGTAGGTTTAAGTTGCAGTTTGAGCTTAGTATTTAATAAGAAAGTTAAAATATTTATCTTGCGTCTCTCTTCTAACGTATGAATTTTTAGGAGTATTTGACAGGAGAGAATATATCATGAATACTAGTGGGATATTTAATTGAAAATTTATAAAACGCAGACAAACGTTATTAAAATGAATTTTGTAAGAGGGACGCCAAACTACCTAGTTGTATTCTAACGAGAATTACACTATAAGACACATATAACACTTTTAGGGTTTGTACTGAAATAAAGTTTTTGGTTGTTCTTAATATTATGAAGCCAAGTATTTTCATAGCAGTGTTCATAACTTGGTGGATGTGACTAGCAAAATTTAGTTTTTTATCCGAAATGATTGCAAGATCTCTCTTTTCCGTGACTCCTTCAAAAGCTGAAGTTAATGGATTAGAATGAAACAGGAGATTTAGTTTAGTAGAAAGTTAAGGCTTTGCACTTTTCTAAATTTTAAAAAGATTATTTTGTATGCACCAATCTTTAAACATACTAATATTTACTGTAATATTTATCAAATCATTTTTTGTGTATGAGCAATACGTCGACAAAGTCGAAGAAATTTGTTTTTCGTTGATGAAAATGAATAATAAAACCGGACCAAGGTGACTAACTTACGGTAAGCCTTTAGTCGCGCAAAAAGCTTTCGATAACGAAGATTTTATTTTAATAAAAAATTACGATTTGATGGATAACCTTTAACCATTTTAGCATGTTATCTCTTATTCCTAGGGCTATACAGTTTTTAGGCTCCTATATAATTTTTGAACTATATGTATGTTTATTGGACACTTTGTCAAATGCCTTCGAAAAGTCTGTATGTATGCAGTCAGCTTATTTATTTTTCGCAAAAGATTCTAATATGATGTTTTGAAATTTTGTTAAGTTAGTAGAAGTTATTTTAGTGCACAATTTTCAACAGTTTAGAAAATATCCCACGGACAAGAATAGATTGGACAGAAATGTGGGTTTGATATTGCGGTGAACGATTTTTTAAAGAAAATTCGCAAAATATTATTTTTATTAATATTGTCCATTAATTAATAAACACCTATTCCTTTTTAGTGTTGGTGTGTAGGCAAAACTAATTTGACGAACTTGAGTATGCTCGCGCTGCCGTTGGAAGTGTATCGGTCCGCCCCGACGTCCAGCGTCTCCCCGGAGTTGTTGAACTTCCACTTGAAGGCTCTCGCGGGAGGGTCGGCGTCCACGTCACAGAGCACCAGCACGCGCTCTCCACGGGCGGCGCCCACCGCCATGACGCCGGCGCTGGCCTTGATGCATATCGGAGCAACTGAAAACAAATACAATGTTAGAAGATCGGAATAAACGTACTAAAAAGGCCTTAATGCAAGCTATGAAGTCGAGAATCTAAGAAAACCTGAAGTCTTCCAAATATTTCGAAGATTTAAAAGAGTGTTGTGGGCGGGCTTTGAAAAAGAATTCCAGATTACAGGACTTCAAAAAATCATGGCCAAGTGGGCGACTCAGAAAGAGCGACCAAAAAGCCGACTAAAGAAAAAGATGTTCACGTGAAAGATGATTGGAACAGGGTGGGAAGGAACGAAGACTTAGTGAACATCCGTAAATTGTCAAACCCTTGATAAATGGTCAAACGCCCTGATACCTACTGCATGAAACGAACATAATAGACCAGGGATGGCGAACCTTTACGTTTCAACGTGCCATTTTTCTAAAGAAATGTTTAATGAGGTCATAGAAGTGCCATCGAATAATTTTGACTTTGTGATTATTGGGAAAATAATAATAATAAATACTTACTATCAATTAAAAACTCTTTATATACCACTACTAAATAGGAACATTTAGCATTATACGCGTAATTTAAATTAAAGTAAAATTAGTGTGACTTCTGTTGTAGCAGGTTAGATGACAAATAACATATGTTAGGGTTGTAAGTTGTAAGATGTTACTTTTAGCAGAATGCATGCTGAACTGGAGTTATCTGTCAAACGGCAAATAACCGACTCTTTAATGTTATTCATCTCTGAAAATAATGACTCGCAGGTATAGGTTGATGAAAATATTGTTAAAATAGCTTGAGCCAGCTTCTTTAAACAATTAAATGTGTCTGGTAACGCATTCCATGCTTCCAAAATTTTGTTATTAGCATTTTCTCTTAAATTACCTGTCAATCTTTCTGTTTCAATTAATTCTAACTCTCTCGTTGTTTCAACAAAATTTTGAATCCATATTGAACTAAACTGCAAATCATTTCAGCTGCATTTCAAATTCATCAATTTCCAACCAATCGAATGGATACAAATTCAGTTTATCAAATGACGTCACACTTTTTTCGTAGTGCATAATAAATTTTGTGATCACTGATCAGTGGCGTGCCCAAAATATTGTGTCGGGTGCCATTAATGGCACGCGTGCCATTGGTTCGCCATCCCTGTAATAGACGATGATAAACCAAAAAATAAGAAATTAATATTTTTCTGGCATTAAAACTATTGTGTGTTGCGAAAATCATTTGCCCTTTTCGTGAAGTAAATTGGATTACCAGAACGCATTTTTATTTCTCAATGGGAATTTTTAAAGAGTAGGTACCCTCGGGGGAACCGTTCATTATTTTCAAAAATAATGAATTGTTTTACTTCCGACATTTAAGTGTAGGCATGCGAATAGTAATTGAAAATATACAGTGCATTTTGTAAAAACCAGAGGAACGTACATTGTATGTATTTGTAAATTCCCACAAAGACGAACAAAACATAGTAAAGTTTGTGAAGCAAGTTGCCATTCTGCAAGCTTTCCAGGTTTTAAATAAATAAACCGTGTTAATTGGAACTCTGATAAAGCTAAAACTTGACAAAACTGATACAAGTTTTGTATCCATTCAAAATCCTAATTTTCTTTGCATCCACGTCTACCACAGAAAGCGGCCAACTCTGTAAATATTACAGTAAAAAGACTGTATAAGGTCGTTGTGATTAAAAATAATTACATAAGGTAGGGTAAAGCTTTTTAATCTCGAGTATCAGTGGAAAGTAGTGAACTAAAGTAGGGGCAAAAGTACCTTTGACTTGGATTAATTATTTAAGAACACAAGTGGAACGGATCCTTTGAGGACTTTCAGAATAAAATCGGTTGAAAATATTAACTTATTTAAAATTTAATCAACACAGACTGCTGAACCAACAACGGCGGCAAAAAAAAACAAAGTCAGATGTCTAATGCAATGGAAATTAAATATAGTAAGTACTTTAGTTCTCTTCGCTGAATTAATTGGATCGATTGTGGTTAGAACTTTCACTTTCAAGTATCAAATCGAGTGTTCTGTAATAATTATTTTAGAAAGTGCTTCAAGGAATCAAATTTGAATTTTGAATTAATTTTGAAGCAATTATGAGTCGTGAGCGAGACATTTGAAGGTTACTCTATGGTGTAAGAAACGGCATTTTTTTAACAAGAATACCACACAAGAGTCCTAACTGCTCCCGTCAGGAGCCAGTGGGACTATGGAAACCCCAATTGGGGTATGTTGTGAGGCTGAAGGTAGTGAGGAGGGGAGGGAGATAGGGAAGAGGAAGGTGGGGAAGTACCTGGCTATTCAGATCTGGTCACCAAACACGGATAAAGCCGTTTCAAGCAACGTTTCAATTCTGAATAATGGTCTTACACCAGGGCGATACTCCACTCTGGAACGTGCCGCAAATATACAATATATATATTATTTTAAATGAATAAATTGTGAATAACGCAAATTAACCAAATAAAATTTATCTTCGGAGTGTTTCAACGATTTATTTTCACATCCACAAAATCTTCCAAAATTAATTTGTTCCAAAAAACAGTTGAATTCAACTTTGGAGAAGCCTGGTAATAATAATGTAGATATTTAAAAATATCGACGTATAAACACCAGGGTTTCATAAAGTGTTGTGGTAACATTTAGGTACCTTTATATGGTCGCTATTGTCACATGACACCGATAGCCGCGTGGGCGGAGGCTGATCTATTAATAAATAATATTAATATTCTACAAAGTAGAATGGGGTTGGCGTGTGACGAAAACCAGAACTTCATCAGGCTGATTTTTTAATCTTCTATATATTAAAAAATATTATATAAAATTATGTATAGAAAGAGGAACTAGAGCAAAAAGACAAGCCTACGAACAAGCACGAAGAGATGCTAACAATTTAATTAAAAGAAAGAAGAGATTGTATTTTAACAACATATTGTTGAAAATGGAACATGACTTTGCAAATAACAATCCACGTGAGGCATATAAAGGCGTCAATGCATTTAAAAAGGGCTTCAAACCCAACACATCTCTGTGCAGAGATAGTAATGGAGACATAATAGGAGATAAGGAAAAGATCAAGACTAGGTGGAAAGAATATTTTCAACAGCTCTTAAATCCCAATAACAACCTGACAGTCGAACCAACTCCAATTCCGGACGAGCTAAATAGTGATGAAACAACGAGAGCGCCATCAATGGCAGAAATAAGGGCTGCCCTAAAGAAATTGAAAAACAATAAAACTCCGGGAGGAGATAATATCCCTGCAGAGCTCTATAAATATGGAAACGAACAACTGAAGAACCTGCTACACAATCTCATTGTGAAAATATGGACCGCCGAAAGAGTACCAGAAGAATGGAAAACTAGCATAATATGCCCCATACATAAAAAGGGAGACAAATTGAAGTGTGAAAATCACAGAGGAATATCTTTACTTTGTACAGCGTATAAAATTTTCACAATGATTTTGAAAGAAAGACTAGAATATTACTCAGAAAACTTACTAGGAGAATATCAGGCAGGGTTCAGGAGGGGGAGATCCACCACTGATCAACTCTTCACTACTCGACAAATCCTGACAAAATGCTGGGAATTCGATATAGATATATACCAACTATTTGTTGACTTCAAACAGGCGTATGACAGTATAGATAGGGAGAAAATATATGAAATACTCCTCAATTTTGGAATACCGCCCAAAATAGTCAAGCTTGTAAAAGCAACAATGGTCGGATCACGGTGTCGAGTAAGGATAGGAGGTGAAACAACGGAGGATTTTAACGTCTCCCAGGGGCTGAAACAAGGTGATGGCTTAGCACCCACCCTTTTCAATATTGTACTGGAGCACGTCGTGAGGAAGACAATGATCAGTACCGACTCAAACATCTGCTACAGAAGCAATCAAATAGTTGGCTACGCAGATGACCTTAACATTGTCGGAAGATCCCTACAGGCTGTAAGAGAAGTGTTTGACCCTTTGGAGACTGCGGCAAGAGAGGTGGGTTTGCAAATCAATGAAAATAAAACAAAAATCATGATGCAAACCAGAACCCCTCACCGCAGAATAAAAGACAAAGTGAAATTCAAAGACAATTATAATTTCGAAGTGGTCGAAGAGTTTACCTACCTGGGCTCCATCATAACGCAGGACAATGAAGACCCAGTAGAAGTAAGAAAGCGCATTACAGCCGCTAACAAAACTTACTTCGCGTTGCTGCCAGTGTTCAAATCCCGAAACGTCCATAGGAAAACCAAAATAACCTTATATAAAACAATTATCAGAACGGTCTTGGCCTATGGATGTGAGGCGGGAACACTGACAGCAAAGTCAGCGGAACGGCTGGACATCTTCGAAAGAAAGGTACTTCGAAGAATCTTAGGAGCGGTGCGAGAGGGAGAGGCATGGAGAATCCGCCACAATAATGAGCTCTACGATATTTACCAAGCTCCCAGACTCTCCACCCATTTAAGACTCCAATGATTAAGATGGGCCGGACATGAGCACCGAATGCCAAGCACACGAGTACCGAAGAAGGTTCTGACAGGACACCCGGGAGGTAAACGAAAGGCGGGCAGACCTAGACTGAGATGGGAGGATGATGTCAGGAAGGATGCAAGAGGATTACTCCATGTTGCAGATTGGAAGACGACGGCCGAGGACAGAGGGCGGTGGAGGCTTATTTTGAAGGAGGCCAAGGCTCGAAATGGGCTGTAGCGCCATTGAAGAAGAAGAAGAAGATATTAAAAAATATTATTATTTAATTCATGAAAACAGTTTATTAATTTTTAAATTTAATTTAACAATTTATTAATGACGACCTTCGTAGTCCAGTGGGTAAGACTCTTGACTCACAATCCGGAGGTAGCGGGTTCAAACCCGGCATGCGCAAATAAATTTTATTTGATTAATTTGTGTTATTTCACAATTAATTAATTAAAAATAATATATAGTATATTTGCGGCATGTTCCAGAGTGGAAGATACTATCAGTAGCGCCCTGGTGTAAGACCACCATTCAGAATTGAAACGTTGCTTGAAAACGGCTTTAGCCGTGTTTAGTGACCGATCTAAATAGCCAGGTACTTCCCAACCTTCCTCTTCCCCACCTCCTTCCCCTCTCCACTACCTTCAGCCTCACAACATACCCCAATTGGGGATGCCATAGTCTCACTGGCTTCAGACGGGAGCAGTTGAGATTCTTGTGCGGTATTCACTGTAAAAAAAAAAGTTTATTTACAAACCAGATCTGCTGCATTATTATTATAACCAGTGACTGCTGTTTCGTCTTTTGTAGGCATTATGAAACTGTGAAGGCATTATGAAAAGTAGTTAGGCTACTTACGGACGATACATATTAATTTTTTTAATTTTAATACTAATTAATAATAGGAGATTTTCAAATATTGACAATATTTGAAAATCGCCTACTACCAGCTCAGTAAGCAGAAAATGTTGCGTGTGTCGTGATGGAGAACTTATCCAGCCGAGGAATCGAACACACGACGTCTGGGTAGGACCCAAACGCGATGCCAATTCAGCCACTGACCGGTCAATATATTTATATTATTATTATTTTTTTAAAAAAGAAAGACGAACATTCCCGGGATACGAATAACCCAAAAATGTTTGAAAATCTCCTACTACCACCACAGAAAGCCGAAAATGTTGCTTGTGTTGTGATGTAGGACTTGGCCAGCCGAGGAATCGAACACTGACCGGTCTTTTCTTTATTATTATACCATTTCTTTATATGTTCTTGTAATAAAAAATTGATTGCGTTTATTTTTATTTCACATTCGGTTATTGATTTCCGAGTAACATGTTGGAAATTAGCGGTAAAAGTATGTCTTAAGGTATGAAAGAGATATGCGTGTATGAGTGAGAACAGATGATATAAATATTAAAAGGGCGTGTCTGTTGTCTATTCGTCCTCTCTTATTATACAGGCTTCCTAGAAAAACACTTTGAACAGCTCTCACAAAACACGAAGATAAGAATACCCACATCTTATTATTGTCTCTACAAACAGAAGGAATCTTATTCACCGTAAAGTACAGTTCAACACCCGTTATTCATTACCCTTTAAAGTTTACCCAATTACTGCATTGCTTAAATTTGACTAAAAGTCGTTAAGAGAGGTGTTTCTAAATGATGAATCGGGGGTTTCTTTTTCCTTGTATAATTAAGTATGTTTGGTGTTCTCTAATAATGCATCTCGGGACATATTCAGGAGTGACGAGGGATTTAAATTTTTTTTTATTAATTTTCTACTGCTCTAAAATATCGAGTTCATAAATGAAACTTGACAACCATAAAATA
This sequence comes from Limnephilus marmoratus, assembly GCA_917880885.1. Classification (NCBI taxonomy): domain Eukaryota; kingdom Metazoa; phylum Arthropoda; class Insecta; order Trichoptera; family Limnephilidae; genus Limnephilus; species Limnephilus marmoratus. Next base: position 17,770,193 of record OU862909.1, read on the forward strand.
TGTAGATATATTCTATATATTCATTCATTTTTAATTTTTAGAAATTTAATTAAAATTAAATTCGATAATGTTATTATCGAGTTCTGCAAGTTTTTTGGTTAGTGTTTTAGTTACAGCTGTTTCGACTTGTAAGGTCATTTTCAAACTGTGGTGAAGCCACGTACGGACGACTTACTTATAAGATTTTAAATGTCAATTTTTAAAGGTGTCTAAGTTGATTTATTACCGGTTAAACCAATTTGTAGAGACACTAATTGAGAGAGTGCTAATGTGGGATTCGGAGTATTTCCCTTTGGTTTGCATTGCACTAAGTGTAAGGGTTTTCTTAATTGATTTAGAATGACGTTATTGCTATGACTCATTTAAGTGCATTATATTTCTTAGGTTTGGTAAACATACTAAGTAGTGGGGAATATATAATTTTCCTCACTTTATTAATTAGCGTTATGTTGGGGTCATTCGTTCGTTTATTGATTTCTAATTGTTCAAGCAAATTTAATCTAAGACCCTTTCGTTCAATATGTAATGGTTTTGGCTGGTTATTTTTAAGTGGAACGTGATTATTCACTAAGAGATGTTCGGCGAATTTTGAAGAGGTGTTTTTATTTTTATAACAATTTATATGTTCTTTGAATCTAGTTGAGAATGCCCTACCTGTTTGTCCGATGTACGTAGCGTTACAGTCGGCGTGCTCACATTATAATTCATATATGCCACCGTTATTGAGTTTAGGATTTCTACTTTTTGAGTTTTTAAGGCTTGTTCCCATATTATTATTGGTTCTAAAAGCTATATTTAAACCACATTTTTTAATTTCTTTTGCAATTTTTAAAGATATTGGGCCGAGGAATTCGAGACATGCAAATTTTTCTATTTTTTTGTTATGTACCGGATATATTAAATTAATTTTATTTTTGTATTTCTTGTTTTTTATTATTTTCTCAATGTTTTTTGCCTCATAGCCGTTATTAATCGCGATTATTTTAATAGTTTCCTTTTCTTTTACGTATGCTTTATGATCTAAAGGAATGTTAATGAGTCGATGTACCATTGAATGGTAAGCTGATAATTTGTGGGACCAAGGATGAGTTGAATTTGATGTTTGAATCAATTAGTGACTCTACAAATTGGTTTAACCGGTAATAAATCAACTTAGACACCTTTAAAAATTGACATTTAAAATCTTATAAATAAGTCGTCCGTACGTGGCTTCACCACAGTTTGAAAATGACCTTACAAGTCGAAACAGCTGTAACTAAAACACTAACCAAAAAACTTGCAGAACTCGATAATAACATTATCGAATTTAATTTTAATTAAATTTCTAAAAATTAAAATGGAGTTCTACGAATTAAACACAAAAACAATTAATATATTCATTCATAACTGAAAATCGTACTAGACTTAAACATGTATTTGTGTGCCCCAAATTACACACTTCTTTTGCCCAACACAATTATACTCACCAAGGAAAATTCTTTTTCAATAACCTACCAGAAATCAGAAGCATTAGGAACAAAGTTCAATTGTTGAACTCCATCAAAAAGTATTTTAGAGAATGTCACACTAAAAATCATACTTGTTTTTATTCTTACTGAATACATATATGTTTGCATATTTTAGTTAACGGGTCTGATTGCCATGTCTCAACTGCACCTACATATTATTGAAATAAATGACTATAGTAAATAGTAATTGTACTTATATGAAATGTATTAACTGTTTTAACTGCATTGTATACGTACACTGTACACGTACACGTACACGTACACGTACACGTACACTGTACACGTACTGTACACGTGACTGTATTTGTACATAATATATGAAATGTCGACTCTTCTTCCATCCACAAGCTAAGGCTTTTAATGGAAGACCAGTAAAATTATAATATGTAGCAATTTTAAGATAAACAAATAAAAAAAAAATAAAAAAATATACACATTAGCTATATTAAAAAATAAAAGCTTTAAAATGGTCGTAAAGTTGGTTTTGGTGGTTTCTTCAATCTAGATCGAATGAATCCATACTAATATTATAAATGCAAAAGTGCTTGTGTTTGTTTGTTACGCTTTCACGCCTAAACCACTGAACCGATTTTAAAAATTCTTTTACCAATAGAAAGCTACATTATCAGCGAGTTGCAGAGGCTGTATATAATGGTAAGCTCTGGCGTTATTAAATTTGTATAAATGAAAAGTATGTATTTCATATATTTTAGCGGCAGGGAGGAAAGGCAGGGGGAAAGGGGTTAGCGGAGAGGAAAGAGACGAGGAAGTGGATAGGTGGGCAAGGGGAAGGGAACGGGGACGCACGGGAAAGGACATGTAAGGAGAAATAATTTGTTTCTTTGAATGGAATTGCAACGCATGCCGGGCACCAGCAAAAGATAAAAGTAATCTGACAAAATAACATTTATTATGAAAACAGTAAATTTCAACGTCAAGTGCACATAAGTTTCTAGTAAACAGATTTTCACGAGGAGAAGTAGAATATCGGAAAGCAAAATGTAATTGACAGTTAATTTATTGAAATGGTAAATAATTCAGTGAATAATTTTTTCATCTTTTTTGCAATTATATACATATTGACGGCCGACGTAACCTCTTATAAGGCTCTTGACTCGCACTCCGAAGGTTGCGGAATCGAATCCCGGCGTGGTAAATAAATTTTATTTGATTAATTTGTGTTATTTCACAATTTATTCATTCAAAATAATATATAGTATATTTGCGGCACGTTCCAGAGTGGAAGATAAGAATAGAATTGAAACGTTGCTTGAAATGGCTTTAGCCGTGTTTGGTGACCAGATCTGAATAGCCAGGTACTTCAACACCTTCCTCTTCCCTATCTCCTTCCCCTACCCACTACCTTCAGCCTCACAACATACCCCAATTGGGGATGTCATAGTACAACTTTCTCCAGACGGGAGCAGTTGGGACTCTTGTGCGGTACTCATTTTTCAATTTGGGAGGCGATATGGCTACCGCCGCCCCGGGAACCTTTATTGGATAACCAACAACATTGCCATAGGTCACCCCAAGTGGTTCGCTACGTTTGGTGATTTAGCAGGGGTGCCCGGGTTCATGGGATGAGGCTTTTCTAGGTCTGATGACCAGGACACGTTGAACCCCAAATTCCTACCCACCCCTTAAACTCTTTTCCTTCCCAGAATTCTCCTCTCCTTCCTTTCCCTAAAAACCCTCCACACAGCAACCTCAAAGATGATATAGGCCCTCAGTGTAATTATTTTCCTCAGGGCCTTCTGTGTAGAGCACATGTAAAAAAAAAATTCCAAATCGGGAACTACCATCTAATTTTCTTAAAAACGGGTTAAAAAAAACTTTAAACACATAGGTACTGTAGTTAAAAAAGCACACACTTTAATAATACACAGATAAGTTCCAGAAAATTGAGAGAAATACGATTATTGAAAATCGGATTTCTGAATGTTTTTTAATTGTTAAATTCGATTCGTCTGGAAGCACCTAGGTACAAGCAGTAATTTATTATAGTATATTTTAGTACCAGCACCTCCCGCTAGCGGCGCGGAACGGCCACGGTTTGGAGTCGGGGCAAGGAAAAAGAGGCTCCGTTTGTTCAGGCTTGTGTGCTTCATATTTCACAATTTTTATTCTGGGATATAAATCAGGCGCTCACAGCGGGAAAATTTCGGGAGGATGGACCCCGAATAACACCGGTGTTCTCTGGTTATAAAATTTCATCGATTGAAAAAAACATAATCCGATTTCGTGGACCAGCGGGACGCACGGCGCACATTTGTCAACGAATCATATTAAAGAATCGCGTGCTTTTGAGTTATCGCGGTGTGGTGACAAAAAGTGTGTAAGGATTTTGTAATCTTTTCAATGTATCAAAGGACGACGGCCTATTGAAAACACAATATTAATTTAAAAAGAATTACATTTTTTTTTGTGAAAATGTGTTTCATCATGTAATTATCATTTTCCTTCATTTGAGGTGGACTAAAGATAAAAAAAAACATTTTGAAAATCAAACCCTTGTTTTCAAATATTTACAATTTGGAGTATGCGGGTATGGATACCGCCGCCCCGGCAAACACATATTGGATAAACAACACCTCTGCCATAGGTCACTCCAAGAGGTTCACTACGTTTGGTGACTCATCAGGGGTGCACGGGTTCTTGGGGTGAAGTTTGTCCGGGTCCTGGCGGCGGATGCGTCTGCCCACCAGCAGCATGGCAGGCCGGATCGGGAGAGACTGGTTGTGGGAAACGCTTTGGCTTTTCCAGCTGTACTCTCTCAGAATATCGCCTTGCACCGCAGTGGGAGGGATGGATTCATAAGTCCGTCACTGCTGAATACAATGATCTCAGATTCCTAACTGCCCCTCTTACCCTTTTCCTTCCCAGAACTTCCCTCTCTTTCCTCCTCTAAATACCCTCCATACAGCATCCCCAAAGATGACATAGGCCCTGAGAGGAATTATTTTCCTCAGGGCTTCCTGTGTAGTGCTAATGTACAACAACAAAAAAACCATTGGCATTGCACAAATCGACCGTTTTGAAGAATAATATCGAATGTGTGATTTTTTGGTTTTAACCCTTAATTACTCGCACAAAGAACATTACATAACTGCTCGCATGGGGTCACAGATGATCCCAAATAGTATGAGTAGTTTTTAATATATATTGAAATATATAATTAAATGAAACTATTATATTATTAAAGTGCTTTGTTTATTCTGTAATATCTATAAGTAATAACATGAATTACTAACTAATTATACAAAAACAAGTTAAACTAAAATAATTATCAATAATTAACAACTTGTACTTAGGTTTATTGAGATTATAGTTAATACTCGTATTTTTGAGGAACCACTCTTCTTACACTGTTGACAGTGTATTTCAGAGTGATCATTGCACACAAATCTTGTGCATTTCTTGAATTTTGTTGGTACGTTGCGATAAAATACCTCTTCCAAAAAAAGTAACGTAATTACTCGCACGGGGTCACCGCTCAAGAGAGCAGCGACGCGTACTTCCACTCCCATGACTTGGTCGCTACTAAAATACAAACTTAGACGAGCGTTATGAAGCTAGCGAGGGCGCGGGGGGAATCGGGCCGCGCCAAGTGCTTCATTTTTTAATCCGAAAATGCTTTGACCCCATGCGAGTAAATAAGGGTTAAAGCAGCGCTGTTTAAAGTTTAGTTTCTGCATTTTTACTGTTTTTGAGATCATGAAATATAGTTTTGTGTCGATAATTTGCATTTCATTTAATTCACAATTCATTCACATTCACATTAACAATTCCGAAAAAACAAATTTTGAAACCAACGAAATATGCCCTAAAAACGATTTTTAATTTACGACATTGTTTTCGGGACCGTCGAGATGATTTAACTGGTAGAGTAGCCCGATTTGTTACGAGTAACGCAGTATGTTACATAGTTAAAAAATAATATGCGTACTAACTTTTGAAGAAATATCTATAAATTTCAAAATATTATAAATTAAAGTCACCCGCCGCGTATGTCTGTCTGTTCGCGATAAACTCAAAAACTACAGAACGGATTTTCATGCGGCTTTCACCAATAGATAGAGTGATTCATGAGGAAGGTTTAGCTATATAATTTATCAAGGTTTTAGGTCACATAGAATGTCTGTAACGAGCGGGCTGGCAAACGGGCGGTGTGGATTTGATTTTTATGCAAATCTACAGTTTTATGCCGAGGTTGAAGGTCACTGTCTACATTTTATTTCGAAAAATCTGTGTAAAACCCGGTCATCGCCGGGGACTTCAGCTAGTATTATACATTAGATAAAATATGTGTTCTTAGCGTAATGCCATAAAATATTTTAATATTTAACGGGATTGTAATTATGATGTGTTGTTGTAGGTTATTGTATACATCTGTACATTATATAAAACATTACGCTAAGAACACATATATTAGATAAAATATGTGTTCTTAGCGTAATGCCATATAATATTTTAATATTTAATGGGATTGTAATTATGATGTGTTGTGGTAGGTTATTGTATACATCTGTACATTATATATAACATTACGCTAAGAACACATATATTACATAAAATATGTGTTCTTAGCGTAATGCCATATAATATTTTAATATTTAATGGGATTGTAATTATGATGTGTTTGGTAGGTTATTGTATACATCTGTACATTATATAAAACATTACGCTAAGAACACATATATTAGATAAAATATGTGTTCTTAGCGTAATGCCATATAATATTTTAATATTTAATGGGATTGTAATTATGATGTGTTTGGTAGGTTATTGTATACATCTGTACATTATATAAAACATTACGCTAAGAACACATATATTAGATAAAATATGTGTTCTTAGCGTAATGCCATATAATATTTTAATATTTAATGGGATTGTAATTATGATGTGTTGTGGTAGGTTATTGTAAACATCTGAACATTATATAAAACATTACGCTAATTTATTTATTTATTTATTTCTATATATTACAGTATTTACCTTTAACATTTTTACATAATAGATAAATTTTGAAAACATTTTTACATAATATATTTTGCAATTTTATTATGTTGGGTGTAAGGTAGGTTTGTGAAGGTGAAACTGTGTATAGGTATTGTTGTATGTTTCGTGAACACCTCACTAGGAGAACCTGTGCTGAGGTGTTTACGTGTTTATTTATGATTATGTGTGACAAGTATTTATGTGTTGTAATAGAAATTTTAATTTTTTATTTTAATAGATATTGTACATTTAGAAGAGAAAAAAAAGTTTTTTTTTATGTATATATTAGAGAAAAATAAAAAAAATATATTTATAAACATACACATACATACACATCCATATACATACATGTACATGCACATATATATACATATACACATATGTACACACATATACAAATTGTAAGTGTATGTATTGTAAGGGTTGCGTTGGATACTTGAAAAACTACTTAAATTTTAGGTTTATTTAATTTTACACTTTTTATGGTTTTATTATGTTTGGTTAGGAATAATAATGTTTTGTATAAAGTTAATATCTTGATTTTTAAGTTAATATCTTGATTGCTAAGAACACATATATTAGATAAAATATGTGTTCTTAGCGTAATGCCATATAATATTTTATTATTTAATGGGATTGTAATTATGATGTGTTGTGGTAGGTTATTGTATACATCTGTACATTATATAAAACATTACGCTAAGAACACATATATTTGATAAAATATGTGTTCTTAGCGTAATGCCATATAATATTTTAATATTTAATGGGATTGTAATTATGATATGTTGTGGTAGGTTATTGTATATATCTTTACATATTATAAATTAAAATCTTTCGTTCGCGATAAACTCAAAAAAGACCGAACGGATTTTCATGCGGTTTCCGCAAATAGATAGAGTGATTCATGAGGAAGGTTTAGGTATATAATTTGTCAAGGTTTTGTGTAAATTGGTTGAAATATATCATATATAAATGAGAATATCTGTATTTGGTGAATGAGCGGGCTGACTAGCGGGCGGTATGGATTTAATTTGTGTGCAAATTAACAGATGGCGATGGTAATAAGGGTTGGATAACCATCCAGTAGATGGCGTTGTGTTTCGTTAGCCACAGCAACGCATGTCCGGGTCAGCTAGTTGTTGAAATGCGAACACTCGGAAAATAATAAGAAAGGCTTCAAAATAACATTCTCTGGAAAACTAAGGGTTTGCTCTTCGGGGAGATATATACAAAAATATTATCAAAGCCTCCACCTAGACCTAGCAGAGTGCCGTGTAGTTTTTTCTGGGAAATCTTTCAGTTATTTTTGAAGCGTTATAGAAGGGTGAAATATAAATTATTCAAAAAGTAAAACGAACCTCATAAAAATACGGGTTCATTTAAACCGGAAGATATTCGGAAGCGAATAAACTTCTGATATCTCACGAAAGAAATAAAAAAAGTCATGATTTTTGAATAACTTACCTTCATTGGTGGGGACTGTGAAAAATCGATATAACAAGAATGAAGAATCGAAACCGAAAGTACATCTTGGATAATTAATTTTGAAAAGCCTATTAATTACAATATTGTAAGTGGCGGAAGTGCCTCCTACTTTGGCAATTGAAACAATTTGTCCAAACTTTCCTCTGCTCGGGCAACTTGAAAAGGCGAGCCCCTACAAAGTGAATAAAGTTTGCAAAGTATGAAAATGCTAAGGATAAAAGGTAACTGAACGTTGAACTAAACACAAAGTAGCGTTAGATAATAGAAATAGCGGAGCCACTCAAATATTTTATACGAACATAATTTTACTGTCATGGAGCGAATTATTTGTAGTGCATATCGTAAAAATAGTTTTAGGAATGCGCTTTGGAAGAGATGTTTGAACTCAAATACAACAAAGTACTATTTATAATGGTTCCAAGACAGTTCATCCTGCGACAATTCATCCGGCGACAGTTCATCCTGCGACAGTTCATCCGGCCGACAGTTCATCCTGCCGACAGTTCATCATGCCGACAGTTCATCCCGCCGACAATTCATCCGGCGACAATTCATCCTGCCTGATCATTTAGAAGATTTTTTCTTCAAGTAGGTATGCAAAGAGGATATACGGCCGTACAACCCAACCTAACCGAACCTAACCTAACCTAACCTATTTAGTAAAAATATTTTTTCAGCGGATTTCCACTCAAGATGCCTTCAGATATAAGTATATCGATTTTGGTTGTACGGCCGTATATCCTCTTTGCATACTTACTTAATAAAAATCTTCTAAATGATCAGGCAAGATGAATTGTCGCCGGATGAATTGTCGGCGGGATGAACTGTCGGCAGGATGAACTGTCGGCAGGATGAACTGTCGGCCGGATGAACTGTCGCAGGATGAACTGTCGCCGGATGAATTGTCGCAGGACGAATTGTCGGGTCACCATTTATTATACTATCTGAAGTTCCGGCATTGCCTGGATTTTTTTCGACTGTTCGTAAACAGTGACCTACCTTTTGTTTTAAAGAAGAAATGTGCAAACTTTTCGGAATAAAACTAAAGATTTGTTTAAAAATCAAAGCAAGTTCCGGCGGACCAATACTACCTACATTCTTCCTTCAATCTTCTTACATAAGTAGGTGTAGGTACCCTTATCATAATCCTTTTCCCAAATATTTTATATATTTATTTTTATTAACACATCTATACGTTATTAATCGACAAGGGCATTGCCTAGCATGGTGGTCGAAAATCTACAAATTATGGAACCATCATAGTAATGAATAAAGATAAATAAAAAAAAATGTATTTAATTCGTAGATTTCCATTTAATTAAAAAATAATAATAATGTTATTATTAACTTATGCAAGACTTCTTTATTTATTTTTTATTATTGCGATAGCTGCTTCGGCTTACAACACAGTTTGAAAATGGCCTTGTAAGCCGAAACAACTGTTACAATAATAAAAACTAAAATACTTGCAGAACTTAATAAAAGATAATTAAATTTAATATAAATTAAATTAAAAAAAAATCTATACGAGGAAAGAAATATGGAGGCCGGCAAATCTTTCCACAGCCGAGCTGTTGAACTCAAGAACGAGTCGTAGCGACCCTTTTTATTGTGCTAAACGTGTACAAATGTTGTGCTAGCGTTTGGCGTGTTTCCCGACTATGCACCGGTGACGAAGGAATCAATAACGCTAGTTCCTCGAAGCATCTTCGATTGAAATACCGAAAGAACAAGGACATCATTCTCACCCAACGCCTGTGCTCTAAAGATGCAATCTGTTTGTTAAGATAGGAGAATCTATCAAACAGACCACTCGTTTCTACACGGAGTCAAGGGTTTTTCCGGTATTTTGGGACTGCAGACCAGAAGTGGTTTTATACATCTAAAAAATATCTTTAAACTATCTGTACTTCTTTATACGTATTAGTGTATTATTTTTTCAAACAAAATAAACATCAAATTTCGAAAATCATTAAAAAACTTTTGTAGGTACAAACACTTGAAGTAAAGAAAATTGAAAGAAAATATTGATTATAAAATATCTACCGGTTATTATTATATAAACATCCACAAATGTTAAAAGTAAAAATTAAAGTTATTTGAATATTAAATTTTGAAATTTTTTTTTGAATTTAATTTTTGTTTTCTTTTTAAAAAATTTCAATGACTCATTCATTGCTTTGAAGATTACATAATTTGTGGATTTTTCGACTTCCATGCTAGGCACATGCCCTTGTTATGGTGGACGATATATTTAGTGGAGAGTTTAATTATGCGATTTGTTTAAATAATTCTAAAATAGACGATAAGTTATCAGCATTAATGTTTTTAATAAGAGAGAATTTTGGCTGAGACCTGTCGAAGCATTTTCGCAATGAAGCAATGACTCGTCTCTAGTTTTCTTAATTAGAACTCTTAATATTAATTATTATTTTTAATTGTAAAACTAACGTTTTTTTTTTTTTTTTTTAAGACAAGATTTTTTTATGCATAGCACAAAGGGTAACAATTATTATAAGCAATAATTATCAGCCTGAAACACTCATCCACATTGAAAAATCTTCCGAGAAAAGATACATGACGCCAACGGGACTTGAACCCGTGTCCTCTCGATTGCCGGTCGAATGCTCTGACCACTGAGCTATGGCGGCTTATCTCGTACCCGACAAATGATTCAATATGTGCTAGTGTTTCATTCAACAATTACTGCTTATTATATTTTTTCCACCTGAAAACAACCAACTTTATTTTTGCGAGAGAGACATTGTTAGTGTTAAATCCCTCGCTAGGTGGCGTCGAGACAAATTATGTCTTCATTTATTGGAGAAATACTTAAACTTGTCAAATATTAATTATTATTTTTAATTGTAAAACTAACGTTTTTTTTTTTTTTTAAGACAAGATTTTTTTATGCATAGCACAAAGGGTAACAATTATTATAAGCAATAATTATCAGCCTGAAACACTCATCCACATTGAAAAATCTTCCGAGAAAAGATACATGACGCCAACGGGACTTGAACCCGTGTCCTCTCGATTGCCGGTCGAATGCTCTGACCACTGAGCTATGGCGGCTTATCTCGTACCCGCCAAATGATTCAATATATGCTAGTGTTTCATTCAACAATTACTGCTTATTATATTTTTTCCACCTGAAAACAAATCTCTCATACTTTTTAGAGTTATAATTGACTAGTTGAAAAGCACGGCATAAGTAAAACGGAGTGTTGTAGCTTTTTTTAATCTACTTTAAAGTCTCATATCTTATTATGAAAAATTTCGTTCCAAGCTGAATGTAGTTCGCTGATCTATAAACGAACAAAAATACTTGTCTCTTCTCTACATCTTCTCTACATATTATAAATTAAAGTCCGTTCGCGATAAACTCAAAAACTACTGAACGGATTTTCATGCGGTTTTCACCAATAAATAGAGTGATTCGTAAGGAAGGTTTAAGTATATAATTTGTAAAGGATTTGTGTAAATTGGTTGAAATGTAACAAATTGTTAGAAGTGTCGAAAAAAGTCAACCGCCTGGGAGCATTCATCGAAAACACTGCATAATCCCTTTGAAATATAACATAACAATGCTTGGTGGGATATTCCTCGTTTACAGATCTACAAAAAGTCCGCGATGGCATATATCAATATTTTACGGATAGCTTACTATACCCATTCTATCTTCTAAAAAAATGGTCACGTACAATGCGATAATTGGAAAGTTATTTGGACGGATACAGTATTAATACTTATCTACTTAAATAGGTACGTTAGTTACCTCAAGCATTTCGTGCACATTATTATAATCTTTCGCACCATCTTTACGTATTATAAATTAGTCCTCCGCGGCGTCTGTCTGTCCGTCTCTCCGCGATAAACTCAAAGATGGCGGTGGTTATAAAGGTTGGATAACCATCCAGTAGATAGCGTTGTGTTTAGTTAGTCACAGAAACGCGTGGGCGGGTCAGCTAGTAAAGTTAAAATTTTAGAGCTACCCCCTCCTATGAATGAAAATTGAACAATAGACGTTTCTACAAAACCATCTCGACCCAGGCCAGGACACCGAATAAAACATATGATATTTATAAAGTCCACGAATATAATTATATTACATGCCATTTTACCTTATGTAAACACTTCATTAAAACATTAAGTACGACTAGTAGTTATAAAGCATGTTTAATAATAATAGTTCATTCCACAATGTACGCAAGGTAGTGCAATGCAATACATTCTTAATTTCGAAATAATAAAAAAATAAATTAAACAATTTAACTTTGTTTGAATCACTTATATATTTGAGTAAAGCGTTAACGCTTGCCCTGAAGAAGGAACGGTCGTTCCGAAACCGGTCGGCTTTACTGAAGTATATAAGTGGTTCAAACAAAGTTAAATTGTTTCATTTGTCTATAATGGATAACCACAAAGTTATAGCTACGTTCAATAGTATATAATAAAAAATTGCCAAAGTAATAATTCGTAGAATAAAAACAGAAAATATTATCTGAAAAATAAACAAAAATGTATGCAAATAGCCGTTCATGGAGGATATTTGACCGTGTCCCGTCTCTAGCCGTGTCAGGGGGATTTAAATAAATAGCAGGTCAACTAAATTCAGTGTTCTCGCCTTGGTTGAGGTGGTATTGACTTATTTTTGAGTTATTTTTATTTTGGAAACATTAGAATTCTCTAGGTTCCTGAGAGACATTAAAAGAATCTGAAGATATCAGATGGAGCCCTGTCCAAAGCTGAATGCCAAAGACTACGAAGAATTTGTATTTATATTTGACCCTTAGCAGGAACCGATTGCTTTTCTGAAAATATCAGAGGGAGACCCACGTCGTTTAAGAAGAAACTTAAGAATAAGCTGCACTTACATTTGACTCCGAGCAGGAACATAAGAGGTCATCTACGTCGTTTAATAATATCGGAGGTCACCTACGTTGTTTAAGAAGAAATTAAGAAGAAGCTGCACTTACATTTGACTCCGAGCAGGAACATAAGAGGTCGTCTACGTCGTTTAATAATATCAGAGGTCACCTATGTCGTTTAAGAAGAAATTTAAGAAGAAGCTGCACTTACACTTGACTCTGAGCAGGAACTGATTGCTGACGGTTTCCCCCTCGGAGTTGGTGGCCGAACAGGAGTACCTGCCTGCGCTGTGCCGCGCCACACGCTGCAGGACCAAGCTTTGGTTACTGCGGACCACGCGGGCAGACACGTTGTGGTTCAGCAGGATACCCTGAAACAATCAAACAAATTAACTAATATACTTTGATTGATAGGTTATACCTTAGTGTTGATTGATAGTTTATACCTAATGTGCACTTCATAGGTTCCGAAAACGGTTCTTGTTAAAACATACTATTGCGATAAGTCGGCACGCCTCTCGTGACAATACATCAATGTATCACAAGAGTCACACTAGTCAAGTGGAAAAAAGGAACCCATTGGCCGACCTGGCTTCCCAGCATAAACACATCGATAAGGTCGATAATTTGACATTGTTCCCTTGCAAGACTGCAGATCGTCAACTAAAAAAACTACTACAACTACAACTGATTTTTCCGTTTCCAGATTTTTGATTGTGTTTCGCTTATATTGTTTCCATTTAATTAAATATTACAATTTGAGGTTTTACTCATAAAGTTAAAATAAAAATAAAATATTCTATAATTATATAATATTGGGTGGGTATAATATTATTCTAATATTATACCCACCCACTCTACACTAATACCTACCTACCCAATCTACATTATTATCTAGCAACAGCTCCACCCCTACCATAATAAAACATTGTTCGAAACTGTCAAATTAGTATAAGCTTTCCCTGACGAAGGAACGTTTGTTCCGAAACCGGTCGGATTTGCACATCAAATAAGTGGTTTATACAAAGTAAAATTATTTCATTATTCTATAATGGATAACCACAAAGTAATAGCTACATTCAAAAATATAAAATATTCATCCTAGACTTGCAGACAAGTCAATAGACGTCGCATATTAAATAAAATGGATAACGATTTATCCAGACACTATCTAGAGAGCATTTAGTTTAGGTTTGAATCTTGCAATCATACATAAAGAGAGTAGCCAATAATATATGCCTTAAGAAAATGAAGATTATGTGGGTGGTTCTTAGTCTAAGTATGATACTGTTGCAAAAATGAACGAATTTGATATCGACACCGTGGCGCAGTGGTTAGCGCGTTTGCCCGGAAAGCAAGAGGTCCTAGGTTCGAATCCCAGAGGTGTATCTTTTTCTGATTTTTCTGTTTCAAGATTTTCGGTTGAGTTTCGCTCATATTGTCTTCATTTAATTAATTAAAAAAAAAACAACTGTTCACTTAGACTAAATCTGCTTGGTTTCAGGAACGATAATAAGTTACCGACATTATCGATAAACCTTTTATCAATGTGCTTATTCCAATGGACAAGGGAAAAGGCGGGGTAAGAAAGTATGTTGGAAGCAAAAACCAATCGATAATAGGAAATCAAATTAATGTCCAGGAAGCAAGTCACTACAGGAGCTGTATGATTATTGGAAATAAATAAGTATCGTAACCGCATTAAAAACACACATCTTTATTGATATTTACCAACAGGGTATTTTCACAGACGACCACCATTAAAAATGTGTAAAATATTTATGGTTTATTTTTCTGATTCTGATAATTGTCCTAAAAATGTTTCATTGTAATATTTTCATTCATAATTATTAACTGAAAAAACCGCACATTTCAAAACGGCTACAACGTCATTAAGACATAGAAAACGTCACCGGCTGATAAGACGGCTATCACCAAGGTGACCATAAAAAATATGTTTATTTATATTATTGTAGAAAGCAATCAATATCAATATTAGGATAATGGAGCTTCTTCGTAGCCTCAATAATAACGGTTTTTCAACGGCCAATCATTTGATCGATAAAGATCATACGTTCTGTCATAGCACCGGTGCTAACATCTTACATAAAAACGGGCATGGTAATAGACTAAACAATTTAGAGGCACTAGAAATTAAAAAAGCTGTACAAACCAAAAGTCATATACTTAATAATCAATTAGACATATCAAGTAGTCCAATATAAGGTCTGTTTCCAATGGTGACCCGACAATTTGTCCTGCGACAATTCATCCGGCGACAGTTCATCCTGCGACAGTTCATCCGGCCGACAGTTCATCCTGCCGACAGTTCATCCTGCCGACAGTTCATCCCGCCGACAATTCATCCGGCGACAATTCATCCTGCTTGATCATTTAGAAGATTTTTATTAAATAAGTATGCAGAGAGGATATACGGCCGTACAACCAAAATCGATATACTTATATCTGAAGGCATCTTGAGTGGAAATCCGCTGTAAAAATATTTTTACTAACAATAATTTCGACTCTCCGAAGAAGCATGCGTGAATAACAAAATACGACATACTTATAGGTTATACTTATAGGTTAGGTTAGGTTAGGTTAGGTTAGGTTGGGTTAGGTTAGGTTAGGTTAGGTTAGGTTACGTTAGGTTGTCGAGAGTCGAAATTATTGTTAGTAAAAATATTTTTACAGCGGATATCCACTCAAGATGCCTTCAGATATAAGTATATCGATTTTGGTATACGGCCGTATATCCTCTTTGCATACTTACTTGAAGAAAAAATCTTCTAAATGATCAGGCAGGATGAATTGTCGCCGGATGAATTGTCGGCGGGATGAACTGTCGGCAGGATGAACTGTCGGCAGGATGAACTGTCGGCCGGATGAACTGTCGCAGGATGAACTGTCGCCGGATGAATTGTCGCAGGATGAACTGTCATGGAACCGTTTCCAATGAACCCTTAAAATTTTTCCCGGTGCTCCTTACCACCATGCTTTGTTTCTCCAAATTTATTATTATAACCCATTAATCTACATATTTATCTTTCGGTTTTTCCCATTACTTGTGTACTGTATGTATTTTATGGCCGTCTATGTGTTTGTTATATTTGTACCATGTTGTCTCCCTCCATATTTTGTTATACATAAGCACACATATGTACTTCTTGTTTTGTATTAATTTGTACCCTGAAGATGCTTGAGCAAAGCGAAACCGGTCGGTTCATAAATTAATAAATCTTGTGGTTTTAAACAAAAAAGTATTTTTTATTATCTTTATTTATATTTACCAATGGAGTATTTTCATAAACCATGAACACCGTTAAACGTATGTGGAAGATTTATATACGAGTATTTATTTCATTTTTCTGAGTCTGATGATTTTCCTCAAAAAGTGTCATTTTAATATAGTCATTCATAATTATTGGTTTGAAAAACCGTCCATTTCAAAACGGCTACAATGTTATTAACATAGAAAACGCCAACGGCTGATTAGACGGCTATCACGTGTATGATGTCAACGCCGCCAAATTCACGAAAAAAACAAACATGTGTTTTGGCGGCAATTCGAAAATGGCACATTTTAAATTGTTACAGAAAATTTATTCGTATCATAAAAATAAACTTCCTTTATGTAATGTTTTTCATATTTTTTTCGTGAATTTGTGAACATACCTTATTGAAACAACGCCTAACTCTCTAGATCAAAACAAATTCGGATGTTTAAATATGCTTTTCTACACAACATTTCTTGGAAGGTATAAGTAATGAAAAAAACATAAAAATTTCAGATTTATCGCGCCAGTCCCAACAGGGTGAAAGAGAAGCAATTATTATTTGACAAGCGCCTGAGATTCAAAGCGAAACATCTCCAGACCTACAACAGAAGAGGAATATTAAGTTGGCCTTGTAAACTTAAAAACATTTTTCGTAGCCATGAAGCGGCCTTCTTACTGTCGGACTGCTACTGCAAGGACTTAAAATTTGAGAAGGGTGATACTAAACAATCACTCAAGGGTAGGTACTCTCGAGGCGCCTGAATGACTCTCAAAAGAACTGGATTTCTCTGAAACATTTTTATATTACCACCAGAGATTGAAATACTAAAAAGAAGTATTAAAAAATCTTTTTGCTTAAGCCTCAAATTCTTATTCACACAAAACATAAAGTTTCCACATCGATACATTTTAAATGTTAAATGTGTAGAGTTAATACACACAGCCATACCAGGAGGCAGCCATTTGAAATCAAGTTGGAATAAACAAACATTATTGTATGTCGTGAGGTGAGGAGTGCGCTAGGAGTAGTTTTGTTTTCACTTTGGATAACTTTCAATATTATTATTTGTTTGATTTAGCTGTGAGGATAACACAACTTGTGGTTGATACAAACTAGACTCTTAAGATATAAAACAAACATTTATAATTAATAGAACTTTTAATTTTATTTGTGTTGTTACCCATAGTTTACATTCTATAGGTAGGTAAGTTTTGTCAATGTTGAATTTTGTAACATTAATGTTCAAAGTAATCGTTAATCATTTATTGGATAACCAACACTCCTGCCATTCACCACGTTTGGTGACGTAGCAGAGTTGTCCGGATTTACGAGGTGAGGTTTGACTATGTCTTCGCGGCGATTGCTTTTGCTCCACCTCTCTCCTTCCCTTTCCTAAAAACACCCTCCACAGAGCATTCTAAAATGTGGTGCTAATGACTGAAGTAAATAAATGGCTAATAAATAATCTACTGACACTAAATATTTCTTAAACAAAATACTTAACTTTCAGTAAAACATTAGCTGGTCAGCCAGATAGTCGCCCACAACTACATCTTCACCCCTGCACAGTTACCTCATTAACTAACTCACGCTGTGTTTGTGACAAAATTTATTATGCGCAAAATATTAAATATCTCGGTTTAACTGTTGACAATAACTTAAAATGGGATCTCCAAATTAACCTAATTACAAAAAAAATACGGAAACTCTCTTACATCTTCAAAACAATTCGAAACATTATGTCACTACCTCAGCTAAAAAATATATATTATGCACTCTGTCAAAGTATTCTAATGTATGGTATTTCTGTATGGGGAGCAGCAGCAGAGACTCACCTCAAATCACTTAAAATTAATCATAAAACAATAATCAGAATTATGTTTAGAAAGCCTTATCAACATCTGACAGAACAGATAATGATCAACAATAACCTATTAGACATAAATAAACTATTCATAAAGAAGATCATCTACAAAAACTGCATAAAAATACCACCACACTTCATAACTCACTCGCAATACACAAGAGCAAACACACACAATCAATTACAAGTACCATATATCAAATCAAATTTTGCAAAAAAACATGAATCTTACTTGGCACTATATATATTCAATAAGTTTGTAGCCCAAACAAAGACCTACGTCACATCTAATAATTTGAACTGGGTTTTCAAAAGATTTTTAAACTGGTTGAATGTCAAGGAAAGAAGAGAGATAAGTAATATTCTTAATATCTACTATTATATATTTTCTATTTTCTACTCTGTTTTTAAATTCTGATTTTCCTCTTATTTTATTATTATTATTTTTACTATAATTTATATGTTTCTTTTTTTCTTTTTTTTTCCACTTATTTGTTTTTATGTAATTAGAAATTGTTAGTTGCCAGCCTCAGAACAGACTTTAGTCTAGTGAGGAGGGTAAGGAAAAAAAAATCATGTTGTACATAACTAATAATAAATAAACGCCCGGGTTGCCGGCACTGAATAGTTAAATTAATTAATGTAAAAAAAACTCGTTCTGCCTAATATCGACAGAATATGGATATTGACAAGTAATAGATAAAGTTGGCTGCGGGCTGTGTCGATACTCTAATGCTGTGTGCTTGATTATGTCACCGCTGTGAATATTGGTGAGACGACAAATGACAAGATAAACGCGAAACCGAAATCGTCGCAACTCGTTTATATTCCAAAAGCCGACGCAAAAGCACATTTATGGATTTGCGTCGCAAGTCGCAACGCCTCCCTCAATATAGTAAAAATGGCTTTATCAGCATCTTCAATAACTCGGATATAAGGATATCAATATAAACCGAAAAATCTTAGGTCAAAATATCCGAAATCCTCCCTATTGGATTTGATTAGACAGTGGGAGAGGGGTGTTCTCGGAATAAAAGCAATTTCCTCGCGCATGTTCCTCTGCCACCGCGCCGCTCCTAACACTCCGAACACGGCCGGGCTTCAGCAATCGCAGAAGGAAAAAAAACCTCCAAAGTACATTATGTGGGCACATTCTTTTGCCGTGACAATTTTGCTGGGGGAAGCGGGGCAGACTGTGCGAAGAGGAAATGAAGAAACGGAAATGGACTCTTTTGTACAGTATACAAATTGTACAAAGGCAAAAAACGCCGGCGGGTATTCAATGCCGCACTAAGTGTACACACATACGAGCGTCGTGCGTGTTTGGCGCGTGTAAAGGTGTGTGCTAATCCCAGTCCCGCGTGGTGGCGTGGGAAATTTCTATGTTGGGGTTTTAATTTTTGATGAGGCGTTTTTCTCGCGCAGAACTGACTTTGCTCCCGGAGATTTTGCATCAGATTTTCATTTCATGCGGATTTTAGAAAAAAAAAACACGCCGTGTAGGAGCAATTTCATTTCGGCTCTGGATTTTAATATTCTTTGCCAGGTGGTAATAATAAAACCGGAACTTTATGAAGTTATATTATTTCAACGTTTTATTAGAAACTTAAAGATGACGCCGATTGTAAGCGTGGATGGCGGAGAAGTTGGTAGCGGGAAGAAGGCATTTCTCTGGGAAATTTTACGGGAAAAAACAATATTCTACTTCCTACGCATTCCACATAATAAAATCGTTGTCGAATTTTGTTGATCTTAAACGGAAGGTAAGGTAAAAAAAATCAAGGTTTAAAAATAAACCAATATTCTGAATCGCTAAAATATATTGCATAAAAAGTATTTTATTTTTCATCATATTAACAAAGAAGATGGGGTATAATTTAAATATCTTAATAAATTTTTCAAAGTTGCTTCCAAAATGAAGCAAAACTGATTTTTTAATTACCTATACAGGATGTCCGGGGGTAAAGTGAATTAACTTCGAGAAGCGATTCTACATGATGGTAGGAGTAAAAAAGATTAACAACTTTTTCCGAAATTCCAACATTTTTTTTCCCATACAAAAATCAATTTGGGAGGCGGGAATGGGTACCGCCGCCCCGGGAACCTTTATTGGATAACCAACACCTCTGCCATAGGTCACCCCAAGTGGTTCGCTATGTTTGGTGATTTAGCAGGGGTGCCCGGGTTCATGGGGTGAGATTTGTCTAGGTCTTGGAGGCGGATGACCAGGACATACTGAACCCCAGATTCCTACCCACCCCTTAAACCCTTTTCCTTCCCAGAACTCTCCTCTCCTTCCTTTCCTTTCAAAAAACCCTCCACACAGCATCCTCAAAGATGACATAGGCCCTGAGGGAAATTATTTTCGTCAGGGCCTCATGTGTGGAGCTCATGTAAAAAAATAAAAGAAGAACCCACTAAAAATTCTTAGTGTGAGGTACGATGTCACTTGCTGAGTGCCTGCCGGCACAATTGTGGCAATAATACTTCGTTGTGTTTGGCCCGTATCGTAACAGCGGAAAATAATAATGCCGCCCGCACACGCCGGTCTAATTTTATCTTTTTACCGCAAAACTACCCCTAAAAGTTGGAATTTCGAAAAAAGCTATTTATCTTTTTTACTTATAATATCGTGTGAAATCACCTCCCGAATTAATGCACTTTACCCCCGGACACCATGTATATCGCAATTTAAAGCAAAAATAAAGAAAGTAGCTCATATCCGTACAAAATATTTGCTAAACCTTTTGATAACATTTTTTTTCAGTTTGGTTTGGTATTTTGATCTCAAATTCAAAATTAACATTTGTATGAAACGTGCCGAAACGGGCCGCGCAATCGTTCCCACCCAAAAGGTATTATAACATTTATTTAATTTGTATTTATTATCTCTTCGCTCCGATACAATGTTCCCGTTCTTAATTTTTTTGTGTAAAGTTAGTGTTACAATAATAATACTTATTAGTTTTGTCAATGAATAATGGTGGGTTTCTTCATTTACCGAGAATGCTAAATGCAATGCTAATTGTAAAAGTAAACGGTCAAATGTACAGAAATTTCGTTTAAATTTTAAATTTGGATCGTTTACTTTTACAATTAGCATTGCGTTTAACATTCTCGGTAAATGAAGAAACCCACCCTAATACTCGTATACTTCCCGACTAACTGTTTATTTATTTCTTGAACAAATGAAAACAGAAATAAAAATATGGGATCTCGTCTTACTACCTAACATTTAAATGGATATTTGAAAGCTTAAAGCTTTGCCGTTATGTAAATAGCATTGCCACCCAGACAAAAAAGCTGTGTAAATGTCTGTATGAATTCTTTCAATATTTTTCGGTATTTCCAAACCGCTTTAGAGTTTTGAGCAGGACACACAAACAAATTTTTCGTTCTGTAATAGCTAAGATATGTATGGGTAGGCACTTTAAAATGTAATAAAAGGCTGTGTAATAGAATCAACAAACAAAAGGAGGCACTCCCGTCAGAGTCGAGGAGTCGTCGGGAGGACGGGAGGCTGAAAGGGTGGAATAGTATGGCAATCCATAACACATTTCTCTAATCAAATGTCAGCCGCCACCGTAAACCTTCACGTTACGGAGACAATTCTACACAGCTTTTACATTAAATAAATTAAATTCTAGTTTTCCCAGCGGACAGTTCCTGAAGAGTTGGCTGTGTTCAAGATTGAGAAGCTTATGAGAATAATTGGTTTCAACCGAGGAACGCTTTTCTAATGAAAATATACTAGATAACCATAATGTACACTGGTTGTACTTGGGGCGTCGTATTCGGCTTCTTTTTACATAAACTAATTGCTTCCTTCTACAGTAAAATAAGAACAAAAGCTAAAAAATATCCAGACTTGAATGAATGAATAAAAAAGCTTTCTTTGTATCGATTATTCTTTGTGTAAGAGATTCGCAGGATCAAAGATGTTTTTCAATATGCTTTTCTCAATGTGCTTTGATATTTTTAGACATTGTCATTTTGAATCAATAAAGTAAAAATAACGATACCGAGAAAATTTTATGCACATTTATCAAAGGTTGACTTCCTTGGGATTCCTTCAAAGCCTTACCATTTCGAGGAACACAACGCACGTTGTCTTGGTCATTTCTTTACTTCATATAATATACATTATTTAGAAAATCGTGCATATAACCCTCTTCCTAAAAAAATCTGAATAAAATGACTAACTTATGTCATATCCTCTCCATGTGATCTGAGCAAATAAATGTTTATTTCTCCGGAAACAGAGGTTAGAGTTTTGTGTTTGATTTTCTTGAGCTTCCCGAAGGATTCATTTATTAAATTTAGTATTCAGTAGGTATCCTACTACATTTTTCCAAATGCATTAATATTAATTCATTTTCTCTCTCTGGATCGTGGAGCCCACAACTCACATCACAGATATCATAAGGATTTGTATCTATAATCCGAAATTCCATGATCTATACAAACTTAATTTATCTTTGGTGCTTTTGTCACTTATATTTGCTAGTCCACCTCTTGTCGTGTTTACAGGTTTCTGTTTATAACTTTGCCACCAAGAGCTACGTTGTAACCATAATAAGCAAGGTGGGCACGCTAAGCGGATATGTCAGGGTTAGGCCTTTGCGGAAAATCTGACCCCTAATATGCATGAGAAATCGGGTGAATTTTCCAAACGTAATAAGGGATTCTGTTAAATGACTTCAGAAACAAATGGTATAAAAGATCTTTATTCCATGAATGAACTTAATTATTAGTTGATCGGAACAGTACGGGTATTTTCACAAAATATGGATGACCTTGAAAATATCTGGAAAAATTAAATTTCATTTATATTTTACTCATATTTTCATTCATCGTGAGGACTGATTTTAAAAACGCACATTCCAAAACCGATCGGTTTTGGCTATGCCTAACGCGTATAAGACTGGATGCTAAGGCAGTTGTCACGGGGAACTAACAGCGTTGACCATTCTGACGTCACAAACGCCATTCGAACGAACGTTTTTTATTTTTTTTTAATGACACACCTCCCAAGAATCTTATCTGCACGATGTAGACAGGTGAACTATTTCAACACCCGGTCGGGCAGCGTTGTGAGGTTGGTTAAGGAAGAGGCTGTAGGTAGGGATTCATTAATGCGGGTCTTGAAGAGGCCCGGATTATGTGAAGAAGTAAAAACAGATGCTGGTAGCTCGTTCCGCATGCGAATCGAATTACACAAAAAACGACCCGTTCTTACGAAGCCAACTCAACTGTGACGAGTGTTTCGTTCGTGCTTGCCGAGTTTCGCGTATGTTCACCGGTGCACAGGGCTTCAGTGCTGCTAGATCCTTCGAGAACGCTCCATTGAAATACCTGAAGAGCAGACTCAGCATGATTACATTGCTTCCATGCACTGGTCTGTTAACAACGTATTTCGTTAACAACTGCCGAATAATTTATTTTTTTACATGAATACCGCACAAGAGTCCCAGATGCACCCGTCTGGAGCCAGTGGGACTATGGCATCCCCAATTGGGGTATGTTGTGGGGCTGACGGTAGTGGGAGGGGAAGGAGATAGGGAAGAGGAAGGTGGGGAAGTACCTGGCTATTCAGATCTGGTCGCCAAACATGGCTAAAGCCATTTCAAGCAACGTTTCAATACTGAATGGTGGTCTTACACCAGGGCGATACTGAGAGTATCTTCCACTCTGGAACATACCGCAAATATACTTCATATTGTTTTAAATGAATAAATTGTGAAATAATACAAATTAATCAATAAAAATTATTTGCCACGCCGGGATTCGATCCTGCGACCTTCGGAGTGCTAGTCAAGAGCCTTACCGCTGGACTATGCCGGCCGTCAAATCATACGTTCCGCCCTCCTTTGCAAAGAATTAAGTGAGTTTTTCAGGTATTGTGGATGTCCAGACCAGAGGTGACTCCCGAATTCAATTGCTGGACTAACTTACGATACGTGCAGGGGTACCAATATAGAAAAAACGAAAACATCTTTTTGGCATCAAATAAAAATTTGTATATCATAAATTAGAAAAAAATTATTTTGTGAACATAAAAATGAAATAGAAATGCCGTTATTATCGTAATTTTATTTTTTATTTCTTTTTAATTAAAGAAAACCAGTGAAATTATCCAATTCGTCATAATATTCTGTCAAATCCGTATTTTAGTACCGATGAATCTATGTAAGGTATACCGCCATACATATTGTATGAGAATGTATTTTCGCACGTGCAGGCACAGTACGATATTTGTGTCATGTGTGTCGGGTGTGTGATTTATTCCCATAAACTCTTTTGGACGCTCAAACTGCAGGTACGGGCATTTAATTGAATCGTCGCGGTGCATGGCCGCTCTCAGAGATTACATAACCGCAAAAGATGCAATGTACGAACACCTCTGAGAAATACTTTATAGTTTATAACGCTGCCCCCTTTCTTATAAAAGGAGACATCATACTTAAATAGTGGCAAAGGAGCTTTAATTAATGTTGAACGTTTTGCATTTCACCTATCTGTAAATTTATTTGAGCGTTCCGTTTTCGTTTGCACATGGTGGCCGTTTTTTTGGTTCAGTAAAGATTATTTTTTTCTATTGTGAAATAGTCGTGTTTACTTTCTTATTTGCATGTGGTACCTCCCTGTCTGAAGAAAGTTTGTCCAAAGAAATGTAACCAGCTCAAAGAATTGTCTTTGAGTTGGTTACATTTCTTTGGACAAATTGAATTCCTTCTTTGAAATTGAAAAAAATGCTACGTATGATTTGAATGGTCTGTAATTAAGTATGTAGACATTTAAGTGCCTACTTACTTACGAATCTTACAATTTCAGATGAAATTTTCGTTTTGATATATTAAATAAGAGAACATTAGAAATATGCGGGTTTCGGACACGATGTCTACTTTTTCGTTATTTATTTTTGGGGTGTTATGCCGCGTTGTGCTTCCTCCTTCTTTAACCAACGTTTCGGACAACGTACGCTGTCCAGAACGTTGGCTAAAGAAGGAGGTAGCGAAACACGGCATAACACCCCAAAAATAATTACGAAAATATTTTTGGCCGTGATAATCTAAAATCATATCTGGCGATAACTCCTGGTCACTGAAAGATGTATTTTTTAAAAACTGACTACCTTCCCGTATTATTTATTAATCTTATTTTAGGTGACGTCGTCGTGCGTGAAACAAAAGCATGCATTATATTAAAAAATTACATTATTAGGCACAGGTAATATAACTTTAAATATTTTAAATTTAATTGTAAACAATCGAACTAAACTTCAGAATTGGTGGTAGAGGTACTTTCTTAATTCCTTTTTAAAATTAAGCATATTTTCAGTCTCAGTAATTTCATTCGGGATTTTGTTTTACGTTTTCAACTGCCTAGTTATAAGCGATTTCTGGATGCTTGATTTCTTCCTTGCTAATTTGCTTTGCATTTATCGTCCCATGTTCATGAATTTTATTTATTTATTTATCTATAATAAAATATATTTACAATGGTTTTATTTGTATGCCTGTCTCACTAGGGTATACCTGTGTCGAGACAGGCGTACAGGTATATAAATGAATATAGTAGTTACAAGGAATAACGTGATTGTAATTTATATTTATTTTCAGTTCCTTATACTCGTGCATCAACCTTACCATGGTGGTCTTAAAATATACTCCTAGTGAATTTAAAATTTCTGTCCAAAAAGGACAGTAGAATGCCAACTATGATGCATTTCAACAAGGGCTATGCATAAGTCCACAAATACATAGAGGTAGGAAAACAATCTTTTAGATATGCAAATAATATTGAATGGTGAAACTGAACTAACTCTAAACCTTTCTCCTTTAGAAGACCCTCGGAAAAAATCTGATCTCATTTGTTTATTCAAAATTATCTGTATTATTGATTCACCTACATTGCTATAACTCATCCAATTTAAAACACCTTCCTGTAGAATCCGAAATAATGAACTGCTCTTCCTCAACCAATACTCGACTAATTATGGATATAATTCACCACTGTCCAGAATGCGTAGAATGGTCAACTCAAGTAGACCTTAATTTTTTTGATATAAACCTAAATGATTTTTGTCGATCACTAAACAATTGAAGATATTTGGTATATTTGTCACTCGTACGCAGCTTGCTGGAATACAATTCCATAGTTTGGTCCCCATATTATCAAATTCATATAAGAAATATCGAAAGAGTGCAGCACAATTTTTTAAGATTTATTAACTTCAAGTTACACATACCTATTCAACACATTAACTACACATCTTTACTAAATACACTTAAATTGCATTCCTTAGAAAACAGAAGAAAAATAAACGACCTAACTTTTTTGTTTAAAATTATTCACTCCGAATTAGATTGTTGCGAACTCCTGCATCTCATCGACTTTAAGGTACCAACTCGAGCGACAAGGCAAACCATATTATTCTGCAACAATAATTCTCTAACCAACTATCACACACATGCATCAATTTCTCGACTTCACACACTAGGGAACAAATATACCTCAAATATCGATGTATTTAATACAAGTTTACAGTTATTCAAGAAATATCTGACCAATATTTTTATGTAGAATATTTTGATATCTAAGGAGCATCACCTAGGGTCTATTGCATATATTTGTGTATTTCTATATTAATCTACAATGTAAAAACTTGTTAACGTTTTCTTTTTATGTATCTTGCATTTTGTCATGTATTATTCATGACATTTAATCAGTCACCTGTAAATTTTGTAATTACTAGCATACCTACTAGTTTATTTCTATGTCATTTACAACTTAGAAACTTTCTCTTTTATTGTAATGCACTATCATTCCTAAATTTATCTGTATGATGTTTACCTACTAGTTATACTTTTATAGTTTATCTTTTTTATTAAAAAAAACTGTCTCTGTATTATAAACTTGTCATGTAAAAGCCCATCAGGGCGTTGAAAATTAATAAATAAATAAAATATAAATAAATATCAATTTTTTCATTTTAGCAAAGCCTTGACTTGACTTGTCACTTCTATTTAATTATGTTCATCTCTTTTTGTCTTTGCTTTCATGTACCATCCTTTATTCTTATAATGTACATTCATTCATTCATTCAAAATTTCATGGTATTTTATTGTAAATCGAACGTATGTCCGTTAATAAATAAATAATATTAAATTATTTATAAATAATTCGAGACAAAAAACTTAAAAGAAAACATCATATGGTGCTAAACCAACTAGTATATTTAACAAGAGAGTTATTTACATTCCATATTTTTCATAACTGCTTTTTTGTTCTGTAGAAACATTTTTTTTTATATAACGCAGTTTCAATACCTGCCTCAATGGATAATGTCCAGTTTTCCGATAGGTAAATTCGGCAATTTGTGTGGAACACAATATCCTTTCCAGTTCTTTCATCTTGGGGACGCTTTGCATTGGATGCAGCAATTACACATTTTTCCTCATGCAACAAAGTGCCAAGTCATGTTGGGGAAACCTTTTAGCGACAGCTTCAAATATTTCCAGTCCGATACCCGGCTCTATATCCAGACCGGTTGGGAAAATCGCCATGCGATTATATTTAATCTAAAGAGAGTATGATTCCGTGGAGCTCAATGTAAAGTCAATAAGCGTAAAAAGCTGCGTTATTTTAGCGTGCGTAATAATAATAATAATTGGATAATTTGTAGAGCGCCGTTTTTGTGAAAAATCACCTCAAGGGCGCTTAGTGTGGGCATTATGGAATGCGAGCTAATTTATTATTTTATTTAAAAAAAAATTTATTGTAATATTAAAAAACAACCTTTTCAACTGTGCACAAGAGGTCGATCTGTTTAATTATTTTTTTTGTGAGTACCCCACAAGAATGACCAACTGCTCCCAACCATCTTTAGTCTAAGACTTTAGTTGAGACTACGATTTTCTCAATTTGGGGTATCTTGTGAGGCTAAAGGTGGTGGGGAGGAGAAGGAGATGGGAAAAAAGAAGGTGGGGAATTACATGTCACCTAACACGGCTAAAGCCATTTCAAGCAACGTTTCGATTTTTCACTTGGGCTATATTGAGAGTTTCTACCACTCTGGAACATGCCGAATAATTATTAAATATTATTTAAATGAATAAATTGTATAACACAAATTAATCAAGTTAAATTGATTTTAAACCCGCGACTTACTTTCCTCGTAGCCAAGGATTATAACCACTCAACCACGGAGGCCGTTATATGGTTTCCCACTTAGAAATATTGTGCGAAATATTAAATCCAAAAATAATTGAAAATAATCATGAATTCCAACTTAAATTGAAAAATGACCTGAAACTACTGTAAGAGTTCAATCTATAATTATTTTATTTTTTTTATAATTAAATTTTTCTTCACGTATTGAGTTTTTCAATATATGTTTGTATACGTACCAAGGTACAAGGTACAGCAAAAGTATAATAAATAACTTTGCTAAAAAAGTTTAACAAAATTAAGCTTTTACTTGGAAAAATAGTAACTTTGGTTTGGCACGAAACGTGTTTCATATTATTGTAATTTCGTTCATTTCAAAATCTTTCAGCATTTATAAAAAAACTTTTTAAATAATGTGCTCGTCAAATATACATAGAAAGACTTGACTTAATCAGTGATTCCTAAAGTTATTTGAAGTAAAAAATATAAATGAAATTTTGATCTCAGGTAATGTTTTTGATGTTTCAACTTAAAACATAAAAGGTCAGCAGGTATTGGTCAGTTAGGGTCGGGGTGAGGGTTTGAAGGGTACTCGGCTGATTGACCAGTCACGACAGAAAGTTTTTTTGTATATCCACCAGAGACACACATTTTATTTACATTTTAATTCCAAATAATTTCAGAAATCACTGGTGAAGAGAGAATAACTACATAAAACCAGAAATATTTAATTTTTAAATCAAATTCTAGACGTGTCAATTCTTTTCTATTAAAAATATAAATTCGTTTCAAATGATTGCTATTTTATCTAGTAAAGCTATGTTTTAAATTTTGAAAAAAAAGTGTTTATTTTTATTATAATAAGGTTAAACCGTTGGTCGTTGTTGGCTGAGTTGTTAAATAATACAAATTTCAAATCATATAATCGCACCGTAAAATTTATTTATTTAATACATGAATTATCGTGAGTACATATAGTTTTTTGTGATATTTCACCCTCCATGCTAGGGATGACCCTGTGTTATGGCGGGTGAAGTTTACAGTTTGCGGATATACATTCATTAGTATAGGTTGAATTTTTTCACTAATTGATACTATCCACACAAATTCTCCTACAATAAGAGAGTTTATGTAGTTATATTGGATTACAAGAATAAGGTGAAGAAGTTAAAGAATTATTGGAAAAGATCAGTTATTTTTAGTAAATTAAGGAATTATTGATATATATAGTTCAGAGTAATCAGTCATACATATAATGCTGCTCAGATAGTAAATAAAGATATTTTATGTTTTGCCTGCTCTTAATACTATGCACAGATAAATCGATAAATAATCTAGGAAAGCTACTTTTCAGAATTTAAATTTTAGTTCTTTGCTTGTTTATCTATTTATTTGCGGTCTTACAAACTAAAATATTTCAGATATTTTTACACACTTATTTTGCATAGACATTATTGAAAAATAATGAATACTTTTGATAAAAAAATAATTACATAAAGAACATAATTTTAATAATGTTATAATTACGCATTCGAGCATTTGTATACATAGCTAACTTGAGGTTTATATTAAAGCAAATTTTGAATGACCACCATTGAGTAACTATTTAAAAATGCTGGTACGTAGAATAATCAATCTTTCTCATCAAAACCGCCTTGAACAGTTGTAAGGATACGATCGAAAGACCAGCCGCTGGTCTATGGGCCTTAAAGTATGTCAAGTACTCTCTTGACACCTATTTCCACGAAGATACTAGTTTAATATTCATAGTTTAAAACTTACAACGACTAGATTTTAGATTATTTCATCTGAGGGTTCTAGTAACATTTACAAGATTTGCGTCGTTAGTTAGCGTACGACGAAACAGGACTTTCCACCGAAACCGAAACCGAATCTTCGGTGTCTGTCTCAGTTTCGGCCGAAACCGAAACTTTTTTGGACATGATAAAAATCGATTGTTTACTGTTATTTGGATAATTTTTACACTTATTCAGACAATTGACACGTGTTAAATTATATTAATAAAAAAACAATAATTGAAGTATGTGAAAAATACATAATTTTTTTATATTACTTCTATAAAACAAACAAAATTTATAAAAATCACAAAACATGTTAACTACTTATTGGAACAAAAAATTGTCAACAGGTAATCAACACTTACATTATCAAGGAAGGACCTCATTAATTGAGTATTTTAATTTTTATTGCGTTTACAATCACATAATTCTTTTTATACGTGTAAATAAAATAAAAAAAAACAACAATAGAACTACGTAAAAAAAATTAAAATATTTTTTGACATTACTACTATAAAAAAAAAAAAAAAATAACAAACATGTTAACTACTTCTTGTAACAAACATTTGTCAACAATCAACACTTAAGAGCGTTTAACCAGCCAGCGGACGAAAATCCACATTTCGTCGAAAGTTGTTCTTACGATCGTGCAGGGCGGTTACAATGAAAAAGATTAATTATTCTCCGTACCAGCTTTTTTAAATTATAACTCAATATCGAATATATTTCAATTCAAATTAGCTTTAATTTATACCTTCATCCAAAAATGCTGAAAGGCGTGATGATAAAACTATTAAAATAATGTACTTTTTGTAGTTATTTTTTGATTATAAGTATTTATCATTTTTCAATAATGTCTAAATTTAATAAGAATGTTAAAAAAATCTGAAATACATTAGTTTGTAAGTGCGCAAATAAATACACAAACGGACCAATTTTCGCCAAGAAACACATGTACGTACATATTTTTTATTGATTTTATTGAAACTAAAATTAAAATTCTATAACATACGTTTGCTAGATAATGTATTGATTTATTTTACTGCATGATTTTATTATTTGAAATGGCTGTGGTATAATACAAAAACTTTTTTGAAAATTGAACAAATCTGCCAACGACCTATGGAATAACCTTATTATACTAAAAATTAAAAAAAATTCTCAAAATTTATTACATACGAATGCTAAAAGAACAATCTTTCGAAATCCATTTATAATTTTTTGTGGAAAAGAGTCAATACGTCTAAAAACTTTTTTGAAAATGACGTATTTCCGGTTTTCTCTGGTAATGCCCTCTTAATGGAAGGACGTCATTAATTGAGTAATTTGCTGATGATGGCGGGTGACATTCGAGCTACAAACTCACCCGAAGTCAGCCGAACTAGAAGTTCCAAGAAGTAGTTGACATGTTTTGTTATTTTTTATAAATTTTGTTTGTTTTATAGAAGTAATATAAAATAAATACTATTTTTTCACATACCTGAAGTATTATTGTTTTTTATTTTTTAATTTTATTTAATTTAACACGTGTTAACCGTCTGAATAAGTGTAAAAAATAACAGTAAACAATTGATTTTTAACATGTCTAAAAAAGTTTCGGTTTCCGAACCTTCGGTCGGCCGCTATCATGGGTACAACGTACGTATAATGTATGTTTCGTGATTTTACAATTCCACAAAACTAGAAATTAAAGAAAATTCGAGCCGGCTGCGAAATTTTCAAGGAGAGTTAATTTTTATTACATTAACATTCCACAAAAGTTTGAATCTTGGAATGATAGAGCCGTCCCGTTTCCCGCCATCGGCCATTCCGTCCTCAAATTCATGCATTTGACAAAAGGATAATTAATTTCACGGGAACCATTCCGCCTCTTCTTAACTCCAGCAATTACCTTATTTATCTCATCGAATTTCTATCCGAAATTTCCCACCAGATTTAATATTCCTTGTTTTCACCCCGAATAAATCGAATCGAATCCTTTCTCTCCCACCTCATCCGTTGTGAGAACGGTGAAAGCTTAATATAAAAGTTTTAAACCGTTTTAACAGTTTTTTTTTTCGGAACAAATTGAATCGAGATAATGAGTCTTTTTAAATACACAAGACTCGGCGAGTTTTGTTTTACCACGCCAATTATCGTGAAGATTTTATATTTATTTAGAATGTTTATTAATACAATTCTCGGGAATTATTGTGTAATTTAAGTGAAATGATAAATTAAAGTAGGTTATGAGTCAGTGTTTCTTTAAAACATAACTATAAAAAGAATCGCTTAAAAGATTTTTAGCGTGAATTATTGTGTTATAATATTAAATAAAGCCAGTCGTTTCACAGAATTTTAACAATTCATTAAAATTTCGAATATAATTTTGTCCTGTGAAAGGTCCATTCAATTTCTCGTATTGAGCGTTTAACCAGCCAGCGGACGAAAACCCAACAAATTTAGTCGAAAGTTGTTCTTACGATCGTGCAGGGCGGTTACAATGAAAAAGATAAATTATTCTTCGTACCAGCTTTTTAAAATTATAACTCAATATCGATTTTATTTCATTCCTAAATTTGCTTTAATTTATAAAACTATTAAAATAATGTACATTTCGTAATTATTTTATAATTATAAGTATCTATCATTTTTCAATAATGTCTAAGTTAAATAAGAATGTTAAAAAAATCTCAAATATATTAGTTTGTAAGTGCGCAAATAAATACACAAACGGACCAATTTTCGTCAAGAAACATATGTACGTATATATTTTTTAATGATTTTATTTGATCTAAAATTAAAATTCTAAAACATGCAATACCCAGATAATGTATTGATTTATTTTACTGCATGATTATATGATTTGAAATGGGTGTGGTATAATACAAAATCTTGAAAATTTAACAAATCTGCCAACGACCTATGGAATACTTATTATTCTAAAAATAAACATTTTTTCTCAATATTTAAAACTTGCGAATGCTAGATAAAAAAACAATCTTTCGAAATTCATTTATAATTTTTTGTGGAAAAGAGTCAATAGGTCTAAAATCTGAGATTTGAAAATGATATATTTCTGGTTTTCTCCGGTAATATCCTTTTAATGCAATATGGGCCAGTTGATTCACAGAACTGATTTTTTTTTAACATTAGCTCCACACAGGAGGTCCTGACGAAAATAATTTCCCTCACGGCCTATGATATCTTAGGGTATGCTTTGTGGAGTGTTTTTTTAAGGAAATGAAGAAGAGAAAGTTATGGGAAGGAAATAGGTGTCAGGGGAAGTTCGGAATCAAGGGATCAATGAGTCCATGAGTGACGAACGTATGAATCCATCCCTTCAACTGCGGTGCAAGAAAATTCTGGTTGGAGAGGTCAAAAGATCTCCTCAACCAGTTTATCTCAATCCAACTCGCCACGCGGCAGTGGGGCAGACACATCGGCCGCCAAGACCTTGACAAACCTCACCCCATGAATCGGGGAATCCCTGCTAAGTCACTGAACGTAGCTTTCCTCTTGTGGTAACCTATGACAGAAGTGTTGGTAATCCAACAAATGGTTCCCGGGCGGTGGTACCCACACCCGCCTTCCAAAATGAAATAAATAAAATATAATAATTTGAAATAATAACAGAAATTGTACAGAACCTACACAGCATTCGAAAATTAACTTCGAAATTTGATGATTTCTTCATATTCTGTGAAACAACCCGTCCAAATTGTTTTAAAAAAATGCGTGTACAGTGTTCATAACTAATTACGAGTATGTATAAGTATAGGTAATAATCACGCCAACAAGATAAACTAGACTGGAAGAAAGAAAGTCTACCTCGAATACTTTAAGAACACGAATGGTTATTATAATACCTTACAATTAATTACTGAATGTTTTTAATATAAATTCTAATAGAAAATAAGCAGGTTACAGCTTTCATCAAAAGGTTTCCGAGAAAACGTTTTAAGTTGAGAAAACAGTCTGTAGTTACAGCCGTGTGATCTTGAACTGTTGGCGTTGATTCAGAATTATTATTTTCAATACATTATTTAACCCCTCAAGCATCGGAAGGACATCACTAGCCACAAACATCATTTTCCATTAGAGCCTCTGAAGGACAGATCTGTAAGGGGCGTCCATACAATATTATAAAAGTATTTTAATCCTTTTTTTCTACAATGTAGAGATATGGGATTTTTTGTCATTGGAAAGAGAAATAATTATATTTCTCAGTTTGTCTGAAATATTTATTTCATAGATAAAAACCAACAAAACTGTCAAAGTGACAACAAATTGGCGGGATTTTTTCGCTGACAGTTGACAGTTAAAAAATTATTTATAAATATATTTTTATTGTAGTAGACAGTTTTCTTATTAACTCTCCCGCAGCCAACTGGGCCGAAGGAAAACCCCAAAATCACTATCTTTCTTATATCTACTTAAATACATGAAATATATTTTTAGTATTTTAGGTATTCCTGCGCAAAGGATTAATACATAAAGTGCCGTTTAAAAAAAAGTGAAAAATCGTTGATCGTAGGAAAAAAATAATTTTTTTTTTTATTAATTTTTATCATTAAAAAATATTTTGTCAAAAAAAGGTAATATTCGGCAAATTTCAACCATACAATACAAACGGCATTTGTATGGTTGAAATGCAAAACAAAAAAAAAATAATGGGGTCGTCGACCAACCCACTTGGTCATAGACGTTATGTTTGGCATCTTGGTCTTTCGAGAGTTAATTCTCCGCTCAAAATGAATATGTTTTCTAAATACCGAATTCTTTCTAAATTATGAGTAAGTGTTGGAGTGAAAGAACGAAAGAAACGCCTGGAAGATGAAGAGGGAATAAAAATGACAAAACACTTCCAAGAAAACATTAAACTGTTTTGGAAGGAAGTCAAAAGGTCCCGGAGTGGCCCAGAGAACGGAAGAATGAAAGTGATAAAATCGAATGATGGAAGAATGTTGACGAATGAAGAAGAAATAAAAGAAAGATGGATGAAATATTTTGAGGAAGTCTTCGAAAGCAACTCGGGTGATAGTGAGTCCAGCGTTGAATCGGGAATGAACGATGACGGAGTGAATGTTATCAAAATCAGTATGGATGAAATAAAAAAATCGATTAAATGCATGAAGAATGGTAAGGCTGTTGGTTTCGACAATATTGCTGCCGAATATTTTAAAGGAGATAGCCATATTATTCTCACATGGTTGTGCAAACTTTTTAATCAATGTTTAGAGGAGGGTTACACGCCATTAGATTGGAGGAGGGCTGTAATCATGCCGTTGTATAAAGGTAAAGGGTCACGCATGGAATGTGGGAATCATAGGGCTATTAGCCTGCTAAGTTCTGTCGGCAAGCTGTATGGAAGAATATTGATTGAAAGGGTAAGAACGGAAACAAAGGATAAAATATGGGATGTGCAAGGTGCCTTTATGAGTGGAAGGGGATGCATGGACCAGATTTTCTCCTTGCGTATGCTCACTGAGAAGTTTCTGGCGAAAAACCAGAAACTTTTCTGCGCCTTTGTAGATCTTCAAAAAGCGTACGACCGAGTCGACAGGAAAAAGCTATGGAAGGTGTTGTCCAAGTATGGAGTGAATGCAAATCTCATACAGGCAATTGCGTCTCTGTACGAGGGAAGCGTTGCATGTGTTAGGGTGAACGGTGATTTTACGGGGTGGTTTGACATCACAAAAGGTGTTAAGCAAGGCTGCGTAATGTCACCATGGTTATTCAATCTATACATGGATAATTGTATGCAAGAATTGAAAGATGTGGGATTGGGCGCGAAATTGAATAGTCTGAAAGTATGTTGCCTGTTGTATGCTGATGATGCGGTGCTGATCTCTAACACTATGGAAGATCTACAGTCTCTAGTATCTAGGATGAACGAAGTATGTATGAAGAATGAGTTAATGATGAATGTAAGTAAGTCTAAAGTCATGGTGTTTGAAAGGGAGAGTACGAAAACAGTGTGCGATATATTTGTGAATGATGAATACTTGGAGCAGGTGGATGAGTTTGTTTATCTGGGTAGTATGTTTACGAGAGATGGGAAGGCTGATAGAGATATCGAAAGAAAGGTAAATGCCGGTAACTCCATTAATGGAGGACTGAATGCTGTTGGCGCTAATAAAAAAACTGTCAAAAAAAGCGAAGCTAGCAGTCCACAATGGAGTCCTGGTACCTACCCTGATGTATGGCAGTGAGGCATGGAACTGGCAGAGGAAGGATGAAAGTAAACTGAATGCTGTTGAAATGAGATCCCTGAGACGTATGTGTGGTAAAACCATGTATGATCGTGTTAGAAATGTGGATATCCGCAAAGAATGTAAGGCTGATGTAAGTATAATGAGCAAAATTAAGAAAGGGACCCTCAGATGGTTTGGGCACGTAGAGCGAATGAGCGAAGAAAGTAGTGTAAAAAGAATATATGATGCAAATGTGAATGGTAGAAGAAGTCGGGGACGCCCGAGGAAGACATGGCACGATCAAGTGAATCAGATACTTGAGACGGGCCATGTCAAAAGTCAGAATAATAGAAGAGTATGTATGAGACGATGCATGAATGTGAGTGAGGCAAAGAGTGTGTGCCAAGACCGAGTTGTTTGGCGGTCCGTCCTCTCTGCCTACCCCTGCGGGGAAACGGCGTGATGGTTAGTTAGTTAGTTTCTAAATTATGGACGTTTCGAGTCAAAATGTTTTGATAAGCTTTTTTAATAATTTTATTATTTAGAAATGTGAATTTTTATTTGAAATACATACATCTCAAAGATAATTTTACCTAGTTTATAAAATGGTAATTTTTTGACAACTTTAAAAATAATAATAAAATATCACATTTACAACACATCGGAAGCTTTCCGAAATTCCATGAAATTTCATTGTTCGTTGGGACACGTAGGTAAAAACATTTGACTTTAAGAGGGCATTACCAGAGAAAACCAGAAATATGTCATTTTCAAATCAGATTTTAGACGTATTGACTCTTTTCCACAAAAAATTATAAATGGATTTCGAAAGATTGTTCTTTTATCTAGCATTCGCATGTAATAAATTTTGAGAAATTTTTTAAATTTTTAGTATAATAAGGTTATTCCATAGGTCGTTGGCAGATTTGTTAAATTTTCAAAAAAGATTTTGTATTATACCACACCCATTTCAAATAATATAATCATGCAGTAAAATAAATCAATACATTATCTAGCAAACGCATGTTTTAGAATTTTAATTTTAGTTTCCGTAAAATCATTAAAATATATGTACGTACATGTGTTTCTTGACGAAAATTGGTCCATTTGTGTATTTATTTGCGCACTTACAAACTAATATATTTCAGATTTTTTTAACATTCTTATTTAACTTAGACATTATTGAAAATGATAAATACTTATAATCAAAAAATAATTACAAAAAGTACATTATTTTAATAGTTTTATCATCACGCCTTTCAGCATTTTTGGATGAAGGTATAAGTTAAAGCTAATTTGCATTGAAATAAATTTGATACTGAGTTATAATTTAAAAAAGCTGGTACGGAGAATAATTAATCTTTCTCATTGTCACCGCCCTGCACGATCGTAAGAACATCTTTCGACGAAATGTGGATTTTCGTCCTCTGGCTGGTTAAACGCTCTTAAGAGGACATTACCAGAGAAAACCAGAAATATGTCATTTTCAAATCAGATTTTAGACTTATTGACTCTTTTCCACAAAAAATTATAAATGGATTTCAAAAGATTGTTCTTTTATCTAGCATTCGCATGTAATAAATTTTGAGATTTTTAAAAATTTTTTAGTGTAATAAGGTTATTCCATAGGTCGTTGGCAGATTTGTTAAATTTAAAAAAAAGATTTTGTATTATACCACACCCATTTAAAATAATATAATTATGCTGTAAAATAAATCAATACATTATCTGGGAATCGCATGTTTTAGAATTTTATTTTTACTTTAAATAAAATCATTAAAAAATATATACGTACATGTGTTTCTTGACGAAAATTGGTCCGTTTGCGTATTTATTTGCGCACTTACAAACTAATATATTTCAAATTTTTTTAACATTCTTATTTAACTTAGACATTATTGAAAATGATAAATACTTATAATCAAAAAATAATTACAAAAAGTACATTATTTTAATAGTTTTATCATCACGCCTTTCAGCATTTTTGGATGTAGGTATAAATTAAAGCAAATTTGGAATGAAATAAAATCGATATGGAGTTATAATTTTAAAAAGCTGGTACGGAGAATAATTAATCTTTCTCATTGTCACCGCCCTGCACGATCGAAAGAACATCTTTCGACGAAATGTGGATTTTCGTCCGCTGGCTGGTTAAACGCTCTTAAGGGTTAAACAATAATTAGTTGTGTGCTTGCGTTAACCGTATGAGAAAAAGAAGACAAGTTTGCATTGAGAACGAAAACAGAGAAATTAGAACCGCTTGTCAGGAAGGAAGAGCGAAGAGAAGTAAGAAGTGAAAGAAGAGAGCTAATGAGAAAAGTTCAATAAAGCCCATTCCCTTTATTCTATTCGGCCCATAAACTCGAACGGCGTCCTAAACAATAATATGAATGGAAGGAAACAATAAACTTTACTTAGTACCGTTCCGGTTTATGGCATTTGATAAAGCCACGAGTATTCAGTATACCCGGAATACATGCACGAGTGTCGAGTATGTTGTACGCTTCTCTGTTTGGGTGATATACGACCCAACTGTATTTCAACTTTCTTATGCTCACATGAGCAAACTAATAATTTACACAACCAGTTTGCTTCAGATACTTCATAGGTGAATTTTAAAGTTTCACGAAGACAAATTCATCACGAAGTTTTTCCCAAGATTTACACATAAATAAAGGACCCGGATTCTGAAGGTTCCCGAGTGTCCCTAAAGTTTGCTTTGCTGAATGTGTGCTGGATGTTTGTATGGACATAGACGAATCAAACCAATTCAACTACTTACTCGTGTAAATAATTATTATTTATGGCGCCCTCATACGAATTCTAGGAATTAGAAACAAAATAATGTTACCATCATCAAGTATGCGGGTATAAATAAATATTGTTAATGTTTATTCATATTTTTTTGTTTAATCTTCGTATACTCGCGCCCAACAGCATAACATGTATATTTGCGCACGGTGTCTTAGACTGTATTATATTAATTGTATACTTTTTTAAGCACCATTGGTGTTTATAATACAGAAGCGGGTATAATTGAACTAAAAAAATGCGAAAAATATTTTACTTTATTTGGTAGAACAAACTCAGCCTCTTAAAAAGAATTTTTTTCCTTGTTTTTTTTTTTTTTTACATGAGCTCCACACAGGAGACCCTGAGGAAAATTATTTCCCTCAGGGCCTATGTCATCTTTGGGGATGCTATACGGAGGGTTTTTTTTAGGGAAAGGAAGGAGAGGAGTGTTATGGAAAGGAAAAGGGTTTAAGGGGTGGGTAGGAATCTGGGGTTATCTTGTGTATCCTGGTCATCCGCCTCCAAGACCTAGACAAACCTCACCCCACGAACCCGGGCACCCCTGCTAAATCACCAAACGTAGCGAACCACTTGGGGTGACCTATGGCAGAGATGTTGGTTATCCAATAAAGGTTCCCGGGGCGGCGGTACTCATTCCCGCCTCCCAAATTGTGTTAATTAAATAAAAACTCTGAAATGTAATAAATAAAAGTATCAGTAATAATAAAATATTATTAAAATGAATAATTATTAGGGTTTTTGGGTAGTAATTTTAACTTACGTAGAAGACCGATAACAGTAAATAAGTGTCACACGTCCACTCAGCACTAACGCGCTCGCCACACTAAACAATGCCAAACAACAAATTAAGAAGCTACTAAAAACCTCAAAGTCCCTTTGTTGTTAATTTATCGGTCTGAGAGACCCATACGCGAGTATAGTAAGGTTAATAAAAACTACAGTCAATCATCCCAAATATCTGTAATATAAATGAATATTTGTGTTATTATTATTAATACAATAATAACACTTACTCCTTATTCCAATCTTATGAAGAACGACTCCATTGCTTTACTGCTGTGGGAAAAAAAAAAATGCCCCTTATATAATATAAAATAATTCTACAATCTTGTAACCACTCATTGTCCGACCAATATTCACATCAAAGTTCCTAATATAGTTCCCAGTATTATTGAATTCATATTTAGACTACACACATAACGCTATAAACCAGGGATGGCGAAACAATGCGCGTGCCATTAATGGCACGCGACACAATATTTTGGGCACGTTACTGATCAGTGATCACAAAAGTTTGAAGTGTATAGTATGTGAACGAGCGAACCCAAGTTCTCAGATTTTCTCAGTTCAAAGAATTATCGGAAATACTCAAGTTTATTATTTACCCTGATGTGACGTCATTTGATAAACAGAATTTGTCCCCATTCGATTGGTTGGAAATTGATGGATTTGAAATGCAGCTGATTGATTTCCAGTTTAGTTCAATATGGATTCAAAAATTTGTTGAAACAAGGAGAGAGAGAATTAATTGAAACAGAAAGATTGACAGGTAATATAAGTGAAAATGCTAATAACTAAATTTTGGAAACATGGAATGCGTTACCAGACACATTTAATTGTTTGGAGAAGCTGGCTCATGCTATTTTAACAATATTTTCATCAACCTATGCCTGCGAGTCATTATTTTCAGAGATGAATAACATTAAAGAGCCGGTTAGAGAGAGAGTTTGACAGATGAGTCCAGTTCAGCATGCATTCTGCTAAAAGTAACATCTTACAACCCTAACATATGTTATTTGTCATCTAACCTGCTACAACAGAAGTCACACTAATTTTACTTTAATTTAAATTACGCGTATAATGCTAAATGTTCCTATTTAGTACTAGTAAATAAAGAGTTTTTAATTGATACTAAGTATTTATTATTATTATTTTATCACAAAGTCAAAATTATTTGATGGCACGTCTATGACCTCATTAAACATTTCTTTAGAAAAATAGCACGTTGATACGTAAAGGTTCGCCATCCTTGCTATAAACAGTCCCGCATATTCAAATTAATGTACTACCATGTGACGTAAAATCGTGTGTTTTTGGTTTGAAAATAAGATAGCTGCGAAATATTTAAGGTGTTTTAAATACTGCGAGTAGAACACACCTTTTCCCTCGACATAATCGAGTAGTAGTTTTGTTGTAAGAGATTAGTCTTTTTGTAAGCTCAGAAAAAAATTAAAGAGACAAGTCTTAAAAACTGAGTTATAGTGCCAAATCTCCCACTTACGAAACCCCTTTCGATTGTGGTTTTATTGCACAATGTGGAAAATTAAATTGTGTAGAAAATTATCGTAAAACATTAAATATTGGTGCCTGATCTTTTCAAAATAAAATAGCGTTTTTTTTGTTATTTAAACCATAATATGCGGCAAAAAACTGGAATTAACCTTATCGCCATCTATGTACGTGAGGAGTGTTATTGTTAGTAGCTTGATTTAGAATTTTACACCACGTAGTGCATCGTCTTAAAAATAAATCAGGTATCTACTATCACGAAACAACCGCGAGAATCAGTCTTATTTTACTTACATAATTATGTACTTTAATTTTTTTTCTTTGTGTATCTTAAATTACACTTAATTTTTATTTATATTTTGTGTTATTTTTATTATTTGTCATTTAGCATCTCTACCCAGTGATAGATCAATCCTAAACTATGCATGATGTTAACATTTACTGAATTTTTAACATATTATAATAAAACTAATATAAAACTTTATTCCACTTAATTTTATTTGACTGTAACCGGTTACAGCTCGTTAGAGCCATCTTCAGACTAGAAATTCGATAGTTAGTTAACGACTTAGCAACAAATAATTATTATAATTGATTAAAATCCTTGTAGACCACCCCTCTCCCTCTCCCCAATATGATGTGTATATAAACCGTAGACTAAGAATTATTTGTACCAGTCTGAAGATGGCTCTAACGAGCTGAAACCGGTTACGGTCAAATAAAATTAAGTGGAATAATGTTTTATATTCGTTTTATTAAAATATATTGTAACGGAATTTTACCATGAATTAATTATGACTCTCAAAAATAGAAAAATTAATTTTTAACAATTACGCTCTTTCAAATACTAATTTTTTTCTAACATATGAAGAGAACCATCTCAGAAGATCTCCACATATTCCAATCTTCGAGAGCTTGTTTAACAGTATGTCCTGATTTATTTTGTCGAAAGCCTTAGAAAAATCTGTGTAAATAGGTTCGATTCAACAGATCTGCCTTGAAAAAACCATGTTGATGGGGGCTAATAATAGTATTTTTGCATATGTTAAAAAGTTGGTTACACACGATTTTTTCCAAGATTTTACTAAAGATACATAGATATAGGTCTATAAGGTCTATAAAAGATACATAGAGATAGGTCTATAATTTTCAATGTTGTGCTTGTCCCCTTTTTTAAAAACAGGTGTAACAAAAGCTTGTTTCCAAATGGTAGGAAATACACCTTCTTTAAGAGATTTTTTGAACAGTAGTGTTACAGGAGTAACTAGTGTTTCAGCACAATTAACAATAAAAATTGGGTGTACCTTATCACAACCGGCACTTTTTTTTAATCCACATTTTTGAGATGTTTTAACACTAATGGTGCAGTTATATCAATTGAAATAAGATTAATTGAATTTATGGCATCATCATTACTTATATCAACAAAATTTGTGGAAGTATTATTTGCAGTTGTATCGGGGACAAAGACAGATTGGAAATATTCGTTAAAAATATTGCAAATTCGTTGCCCATCACTTGAGGAAATGTTTTTGTGATACATATTATTAGGTACTCCAGAAGATGATTTTATAAAGAAGATAATTTTATAAATGTATCACGTTTACTCTGCAAATGTTAAAAAAATAAACAAATAAACGTGTTGCATTAATTAAGCAAGCTAACTGTAACATCTATATTCACGATTTAATCATTGATGATGAAAACCCGGAATGCGCAACTTGGCAGTGGATATCCCAAAGGATTTTGGAGTGTCAAATTATCTCCGTCCAAATTGTTTGACAAGTATTATTCAACAAAGCACCCCAGTATGCGACCGGTATGTAACACATATTATCCTTTGTCCTAGTTCAAAATATATTCAACTATTCGCACAGATTTAGGATGAACCCTTCGCAATTCATGACAATGAAATATTTATGAAGCGACCACCGATAGAGATAAAGAATTTAGATTTAACTAAGATCATTTTTAGATAATAAAACTCTCATGATGCGATAGCGGTTAACCGTGACATTCAAAGACTGGTCGGTCTAAAACCACTCACCGTATGAAATCGAAATTAAGAGCGTTTAACCAGCCAGCGGACGAAAATCCACATTTCGTCGAAAGTTGTTCTTCCGATCGTGCAGGGCGGTTACAATGAGAAAGATTAATTATTCTCCGTACCAGTTTTTTTAAATTATAACTCAATATCGAATTTATTTCAATCCAAATTAGCTTTAATTTATACCTGCATCCAAAAGTGCTGAAAGGCGTGATGATAAAACTATTAAAATAGTGTACTTTTTGTAGTTATTTTTTGATTATAAGTATTTATCATTTTTCAATAATGTCTAAATTTAATAAGAATGTTAAAAAAATCTGAAATATATTAGTTTGTAAGTGCGCAAATAAATACACAAATGGACCAATTTTCGTTAAGAAACACATGTACGTACATATTTTTTAATGATTTTATTAAAACTAAAATAAAAATTCTAAAACATACGTTTGCTAGATAATGTATTGATTTATTTTACTGCATGAACAAATCTGCCAACGACCTATGAATAACCTTATTATACTAAAAATTTAAAAAATTCTCAAAATTTATTACATACGAATGCTAGATAAAAGAACAATCTTTCGAAATCCATTTATAATTTTTTGTGGAAAACAGTCAATACGTCTAAAATCTTTTTTGAAAATGACGTATTTCAGGTTTTCTTTGGTAATGCCCTCTTAAAGTAATTGTGCTTTTATTGATATCATAAATATATTCGTTGTAACTTTTCCTCTTTTTTACAAACGTCGCATGTAACAAGAATATAGGTTACATGGAAGTTCTCGTGGCAGTGCCAAGGATACCTACTACTACAAGGATCCTGTAAATAAAGATCAGAATTTTTCACCCGTCATTAATCAGATTTTTCACCCACCCCACCCATTGAAAATTTGTTAGAAAAATGTACACCGATGGTAATTAAGTAAAATAAGTTTTCCGAAAAATTTTTTACAAATTAAGGCAATTTTAACATAATTTTAACAAACCTTAAGGGCCCGCAACCCGGATTTCTACCGATTTACTACATATTTCCCTTAAACACGGTAAGTTTTAAAGCTCTTAAAAATATATGTTATTCTTGAAGATAATATTTAGACTTCGCCCGCGCCGAAACGCAAATTAAATAAAATTTTCTCGATAGAAAAAAATCGCTAAGTATGCTCCAAAAATTATTATTAACACGTTTGTTTCAGTTATTTTACAAGTTATATGTATGAAAAAATTCACAGTGTTTCTTTAAATGCTGTTTAAGATAATGCCAGCAAGATTTTTGCTCTATTTTAAACGAGTCGTGTTTTATTAAACATTTTCGCAATTTTCGCATCGATTTTGTCGCTGTAAATGTTAGCGCTCTCCTCTAACATTCGTAATTTCGTATCTCTCCATCTTCTTCTTTTCGGGCCCGGTTGCGGAGCCTTAAGCCCTCTGGCTAATTTATTCGC
The DNA here is from genome assembly GCA_917880885.1 of Limnephilus marmoratus. Lineage (NCBI taxonomy): Eukaryota > Metazoa > Arthropoda > Insecta > Trichoptera > Limnephilidae > Limnephilus > Limnephilus marmoratus. The sequence continues at coordinate 17,814,947 of OU862909.1, forward strand.
TTTTCGGAACATCTCATAAAGGTCTCATAAAAACCATTGTGTCCCTTACTATCATAGTGAAAAATACCAAATATTTGCGGTCGCGGTGTTAGAAAGAAAAAAACGTCACGCTTTATATTTAAATCTAAAAGTTAACCAAGAAAAATGTTAAATGTTCACCTTTATGAAACCAAAATTTCGGATATCAATTTGAAAAAAATTATGAATCATTGGGAATTTTTTATTAATTATTTTTACATGGAACTATAAAAATGTGAGGTGATAATAACGTTTATAATACATTTTCTTATAAAAGATGTAAGTGTTTTTATAATTTTTCTTTATTAATAACTAGCAGACCCGGCTACACGTTACTGTGGCTAACGAAACACAACGCCATTAGCCAACCCTTATAATGCCACACCACCCGCTTGCCAGCTGCCCGCTGCCTGAATCGAATATTTAAATTTCTCGGCTTTTCTCTTCTATAATAAGCATGTATTATAAATATAAACCTTCCCCTTGAATCACTCTATCTATTGGTGAAAACCGCATGAAAATCCGTTGCGTAGTTTAAAAGATCTATGCGCACATACATTTTGAGCGACTTCGTTTTATACTATGTAATGATGATTTGATTTAGGGAAAAACGTAAGGTGAGCCATTTTTAAACACTTTTTTATGTTTGAATGCAATTTTCAATCAAAAATTACACACGTTTATTTCAATTTATAAACGTATTTTATCACCAGATATGATTTTAGATTTTCACGGCCAAAAGTATTTTTGTTATTTGTTTTTGGGGTGTTATGCCGTGTTGCGCCTACCTTCTCATTTAGCCAACGTTTCGGACAGCGTTACAGTGTCCATCATCATCAGTTTACACATCCGACACTAACGCTGTCCGAAACGATGGCTAAAGGAGGAGGTAGCGCAACAAGGCGTAACACCCCAAAAACAAATAACAAAAAAGTATTTCATCACCTTTTAAACACAGTTTTTAGTTTTCGGATGTGTTCAGAAATATTACATTTATTTTGATTTTATTTCAATGTGGAAATATTTTGAGTCTCTGAAAAAATATTGTCGAGGTTTGAGAGATTAAAGTAACATGAACTGGTCGTTCAAAGGATGCTCCGAGTTCAAAGCAACAATTGTGACAATGTTGTTTTTAGAGAGATTCATTGAGGTCCCATGCCATTGGGAACTATTCAAACCAGAGTAGGAAGCATTCCAGATACAAAAAAACCCTAGCAAACTGTAGCGACGGCGACCCGACGTTTGCTTCCAGCATTATCTTAATCGCATCACAGCTAATGGTTATTAAATTTGGCTTTTATGTGGAGAGCATATTATCATCGGTTCGTTAGTCCGTATGCGCTGACTGGGGCAAAATTATATCGTTTGTTTACGCCGACCATTGGCTTTTAGCCTACCTAACTGAATAATGGCAGTGTCCGGGTCCGCCGTGTTCCATCTAAAATGGTTACAAACGGTATGTATCGCGGCCGATTTTCATGAATATTCAAACGCGTGCATCGAAATCAGACCATTTGGCCGTTCGCTTTGAATAATTTGAGAATATTTTAAATGGGCACTTTTTTAACATGCTGTCAGTTACGCCGCGAGTGTTTGTCATATTGACAACTCATATTTGCATAACCATCGAGAGTCAATGAAACGAACCCGCGACGTTTTATGCGGCTTTACGGCAAAGTAACTTTTATGACTGACCATGCGGTATTTACCATCAACTAGAAACAAAAAAGTACTTTCGATGCGAACGTTGAAAAATAAAATAAAATCGATATTCATTTACCGACCGTTTCACGAACGTAATGCTGACGCTCATTTATTTTCATCAACACATAATGCTACGGAAAAACTAGCATCGTTACAATGAAACTTATTTGGGGATCCGTAATATACCGATTTACATGTATCCGGTTAAGCCTCTTCCATCCCTGGTGCTGAATACGCAATTGTGTTGCCAGGCTCTCTGACTCCACATTGGTATATTTGAAAAGGTTTAATAACAGTTGATTGCAAAACACCGTTCAAATTTGCAATGATTCAGTTAATTTATTTCAATCAATGATACTCACGTCAAAAATCAAACAATTTACAAATATATACATTGAAACAGGTTCGGAAGGCAGAAAATCAGTATAAATGTGATGAATGAGAAAATTGAAAGATAATACGAAAATGCGTAACGGATAGTGAAGGAAAACGGAGAAAAAAAAATAATGATGAGAAAAGAGGTAAAGGAAAGTTGAAGAAAAAGGCATAATACAAAAGAGATGAAAGAATTGGAGATATAGGGAAAAAAATAAGGATGATGATAGAAGACGAAGTATACGAAGAAAGAAGGTGAAGAGGAGAAGGGAAGCTGAAGAAAAAGAAAATTTCAAAGGGAGGTATAGAGAGAGTAGTAGGTAGAAATGGAGGGATATAGGGAGAATTAAAGAACGGAGAAAGGTGATATATGAAGAAGAATAAGAAGAAGAACGATCAAGAGGGGAAAGGAAACCGGAGAAAAAGAAAATACAAAGAAGAAAATAATAGAAATGGGGGGATAGAGAGAGAATTAAAAAAGAGGAAAGGTGATAAAAGTGGGTGATAGAAACAGGTTTAAAAAGCAGAAAATCATTATAAATATGATAAATGAGATAAATAGAAGATATTATTAAGATGGTAAGGGATAGTGAAGGAAAAGGGAGAAAAAAAAGAAAAATAATGATGGGAAAAGAGGTAAAGGAAAGCTGGAGAAAAAGGAAAAATACAGAGAAGATGGAAAAATTGGAGATATGGAGAAAAAAAAAAAAAAAACAACAACAAGAAACATGATAAAACATAAGAAGAAGGAAGGTGAAGAGGAGAAGGGAAGCTGGAGAAAAGGAAAAATGCAAATGGTGGTATAGAGAGAGTAGTAGGTAGAAATGGAGGGAAATAGAGAGAATTAAAAAATGAGGGAAGGCGATAGAAAAAGAAGGAAGTTGAAAAGGGGAAGGAAAACTGAAGAAAAAGAAAATTACAAAGAAGAAAATGATAGAAATGGAGGAATAGAGGGATAGAGAGAGAATTAAAAAAAGTAGGAAGGTGATATTCCCTAAATCATCCCTTGATCCCACGTTCGAAGTAAAAAAATTACAGTGCTCTATGGTGTACCGATCGCACCGAAAGGCTTGGGTAGGTTCTTTTCTTCTTTAGGGAGGTTTAATCGTGGGTAGGTACAATGGATACAATGGTATCTTTCAACCAAAAAATATGTTTATTTTCGCAAGAAGAGGAATAGCTACTCACGTTGTGCATCCAGTGTAGCTTCCTCCAGGCGGGGTTGGAGTGGACGTGGCATTCGAAGTAAACGTCATCCCCTTCCTTGATGTCTTCGGCTGTGAGGGTGCTTCCTAATTTCAGACTAACCACCGGAGGATCTGGAAAAAAACACCATTTTTGATGTTTTATGCGACACGAACGAGTAAAAACAACGAACTGAGGAAATAAAAGTCAACAATTGTGTAGAGCAATCTCGCACATTAGTACTTACAAAAGACATCAATAAATAAAAGAGGATGATTTTTTAATGGGCGTATACGAGAAACACAGCGGGATCGAAGATGTTAGCAAAAGATCATTGATACGGGAGACGGAAAGAAGTAGGAAATCTTAAGTTTACACTTACATACGACTTCCAATTTCCAGGTGGTTTCTATGAAGATACCCAGGAGAGTGTTCTCCGCCCTGCAGGTGAGAGGTTTTCCATCATCGTCTGAAGTTGGTATGAAGCTCAGTTCACTGATGGTAACATTTTCTTTTGCCTCATCCTGTAAAAAAAATAACAGGTTTCAATATGTTACGACATTTCACGTGTAGCGGAGTCGTAAACACCAAACATATTTTTAAAATAATGTATAATGCTTTGATTAATTCGGTACAGTATCGAAATTACGATAACATTCTTATGATTATATTATTATGCCTACGAACCCAATCGTACCTCCTTACCTCATACCTCAAACACACTCGAAGCACACAATAATTATTAGGTAGATTTTATCATCAGGGCAGAGTGATTTATTACTGAATAATTACGACTAATTTACCATAATAAACTTTAGTCCACACAACTAGGCACACAACGGTTAGGTTATGTTACCTTTCCCAACAAATGGAACTCTCGCCCTTGTTTGCCACCGGTTCGAAAAGGTTTCAACTTAATAAAACATCAAACTCGAGTCTTTTACATTAAGCAATGATAGTAACAGTACCGGGTTACGTTATATGGAAACCCCCAGGCCTAAGCAATCAATATTTCGGAACTTCCAAATAATCTCCTAATCTGATCATAATTTGTATGAAACAGCACCGTAGGTCATTTTTTGAAGTGAAAACTTCATTAGCAACGTTGTAATTTGAAACTCGATGAAACGAAAAATAGCGAAACTAAAAACAGACAAACACATATATACGATTTAGCCTGCGAGATAATGAGGTAATATAATCAGTCTCCTCGTTGTTCGTTGCTTGGTTGTCTGTCAGTCTCCTTTTTGTGCAGTGCTTCGTAGCCTCCCTACTCTTGTCTACGTTAGTTGCTGAAAGTTTAATGTCTACCGCGTCTGAACTGCACACTCTGATTTTTTTGTCTGTTCGAGCTGATATAAATATAAATCGATAGTGGAATGACTTTTCAGAAAAGTTTACAATAAGTTTTGTCATATTTCATGACCAATAAAGGTAAATTGTTAAATAAATAATTTGATACAAGCTTATGCATTTGTTCTTTTCAAGATTTTTCCTTTTCAGCGAAGGGCCCTATTGTTCCGCGCCAGAATGGTAGGTAAATTCATCCCTGAATTCGCGTTATTTGTTTTTGAGGTGTTATGCCGTGTTGCGCTACCTCCTTCTTTAGCCAACGTTTCGGACAGCGTTGCAGTGTCCATCATCAGGGAATGCTGCAACGCTGCAACGCTGACACTGCAACGCTGTCCGAAACGCTGGCTAAAGAAGGAGATAACGGAATAACCCCCTCCACACAGCATCCCAGATGATATAGGCCCTGATGGAAATAATTTTCCTCAAGGCAACAAATAACGAAATTACTTTTGGCCGTGAAAATCTAAAAACATGTCTCACCCCTGAATTATTTTAATTTACACCTAACCAACACAGAAAATTTGTGCAAAACTTCCCTTGGACTGTTGTTTGAGGACCGCGCTGTGGTAGACTGTGGGCGGTTTGGTATATTTATGGCTAGACTGATTGAATGTGAGTTGATTTATTTTTTAAATAATTTCTGGAAACATTTTAAGAAAGCTTTGATGTAGGTTTTTCATCCGTTATATCCGATCAATAGGCAATTCCCTTCTCTGCCTCACGGTTAATCCGGCACTGGGTTGTATATAGTAGGATTTATTGTCTTTGAGTATTTTCCAGAAGTGTCTTTATAAGTTTGTGACCCTCCGGCAAAGTCTAATAACGAGAGAAATTTGATTGGGACAAAGCCCTTTGCTCGCATACCAATCCGGAGTGAATTTCAGCCGCCATTAAACTTTCACGTAAAGATCGTAACGCACTCCTTTTCGGCGGAGTTAACGTTTCTCCCAAGCGCGAGAAAAAGGCAAGAAAAAGAGTTAAGTGACTCGAAGCACGGTTTTTCAATTGCGGCTTAAATTAATACCTTTAAACGATTTTATTTTGGCGTATTCGAACCGACTATATTATGGCGTAAGATTTTATCATTGCCATTTTGTTAAACGTTTTTTTGTAGGTAGTTATGTAAATGATTTTAATAGAATGGTAAAAGAAAAATACCCACACATTTATTTTGAACACATCATCCGTATGGGCAAACAGAATTATTGATGTAAGATATGGTAAAGAAATAATGTATTTAGATACGATTTAAGATTTTCACGGCCAAAAGTATTTTCGTTATTCGTTTTTGGGGTGTTATGCCATGTTGCGCTACTTCCTTTTTTAGCCAACGTTTCGGACAGCGTTGCAGTGTCCATCATCAGGGCAGATCCGGTAGATCCGGTAGACGTTGGCTAAAAAAGGAGGTAGCGCAACACGGCATAACACCCCAAAAACAACATGACGAAAATGATGTATTTACTCCATGAAAAAGATTAAACCATCGCTACCATTCAGTGCCTTTATTTACCGATGTTTACAAAGTCAGTTTTTTTTTTTTTTTTTTTTTTTTTTCAATCCTTTATTTTTCCCAATTTTACATTTTATAGTTACATATTTTAGATATAATAAAAATAATGGGAACCCACTAAGGCGCAGCCTGTGCGTGGGTAATATTATAGTTAAATATATTTTATTTTAGTACCTACCTACAAAAAACCAACAGTGGAATATGAAGCAAAAACATTATTCAAATTTATTAAACAGTTTGTACAAAAAGTGTGTTCAATAGGAATAATTAGTGTATAGTGTAATAACAGTTATAAGTGTAATAATAAGTGTAAAGTTTGTGAGAAACATAAACTGATGTAAAATTAAATAAATAGAGTTTTTACATCTGTGTGGTATAGCCATATTTTTAACTCTTTTATGTAATGCTGAAGTTTAGTTGCAACTTGGATATTTTTTGGTAAAAGGTTAAAAGTGCGAGGTCCAATAAAACTACTGTGAGTTTGCATTTGTTTTGTGTTTGTTTGAGGGGTATAGAATACATAATTATTTCTAATGTTTGTTCTGTTTTCATTTTTTTCGAATTTGTTTCTGTTTTTATAGTTAAACCACTGCTACCATTCAGTGCGTTAATATACCGATGTTTACAAAGTCAGTTAAACCACTGCTACCATTCAGCGCGTTAATTTACCGATTTTTACAAATTCAGGTAAGCCACTGCTAATTTTTCTGCATTATAAGTGATTTGGTGTTGTTTGTGAGTAATCCGAGTTCTGTACCAGAGAGAGGGTACACCTTTATATATAACCGCGTACTCAACTCAAACCTAGAGTTTTCTGTATGTAGTTATGTAAATGATTTTAATAGAATGGTAAAAGAAAAATACCCATACATTTATTTTAAACACATCACCTGAATAGGCAAACAGAATTATTGATGTAAGATATGGTAAAAAAATATGATGTATTTATTTCATGAAAAAGATTAAACCATCGCTACCATTCAATGCGTTAATTTACCGAGTTTATAAAGTCAATTAAACCACTGCTATAATTCAGTGCTTTAATTTATCGATATTTAAAGAGACAGCTAAACCACTGCTACCATTCAATGCGTTAATTTACCGATGTTTAAAAATTCTGTTAAACTATTGCTACCATTCAGTGTGTTAATTTCCCGATGTTTACAAAGTCAAAACCAGTGCTTTAGTGTTTAAAAGTCATTTACCCAATTGCTACCATTCAGTGTGTTAATTTACCGATGTTTAAAAAGTCTGTTAAACTATTGCTACCATTCAGTGTGTTAATTTCCCGATGTTTACAAAGTCAAAACCAGTGCTTAAGTGTTTAAAAGTCATTTACCCAATTGCTACAATTCAGTGTGTTAATTTACCAATGTTTACAGTCATTTAAACCGACGCTACAATTCAGTACTTAAATTTAACGACGCGACTTTTACAGAGTCAGTTAAACCACTGCGACCATTCGATGTTTTAATTTACCGATGTTTATAAAGTCCTTTAAGCCATACAAACCTCACACAGTAGACGTTTCAATTTGTTTTAAAGATAATATTTGTGTTCAGATAAAATATGATATCGCGAAGATAACTTTGCAGATTACTTTACTATTTTACTAATATTTTATGACAGAAGTTTTCCGTAAACAGTTAGTTAAAGTTCACTCAGCTTCAGCTCTTATAAGAAGCACCGGCATCGGGTCGCTGGTCTCTAGGAAAGACTTAGCAAGAACAACAGCTTAGTTGCATAAGCGTCTTATGCACGAAGGATTTTATGAACAAGAAATGGCTACCTTAGTACGATAGTGAGTTACATATAATATTGAAAATAAGAAAAATATAACTCATATTATTTGAACCTACTTATCATCCGAAATCGTTTAGCAATATTTGTCGGGAACAATGAAATGGTATTGATCTAAGTACCATTCAAAACACTTTTATTTAATAACTAATCATTTTCATGATGTAAATGCACCATAACACTGAAGACGCCGTTATGACTAATAGAAAAAATGCGATTTCTAATGTTGTATGCTAGAGAATCTAAGATTTTACCGTTAGGGTACCAGTAAGGCTGATAGAGATATTGAAAGAAGGGTTAATGCCGGTAACTCCATTAATGGAGGACTGAATGCCGTTGGCGCTAGTAAAAAACTGTAAAAAGAAGCGAAGCTAGCAGTCCACAATGGAGTCCTGGTACCTACCCTGATGTATGGCAGTGAAGCATGGAACTGGCAGAGGAAGGATGGAAGTAAACTGAATGCTGTTGAAATGAGATGCGTATGTGTGGTAAAACCATGTATGATCGTGTTAGAAATGTGGATATCCGCAAAGAATGTAAGGCTGATGTAAGCATAATGAGTAAGATTAAGAAAGGGACACTCAGATGGTTTGGACACGTAGAGCGAATGAACGAAGAAAGTAGCGTAAAAATAATGTATGACGCAAATGTGAATGATAGAAGAAGTCGGGGACACCCGAGGAAGACATGGCACGATCAAATGAATCAGATATTTGAGACGGGCCATGTCAAAAGTCAGAATAATAAAAGAGTATGTTTGAGACGATGTATGAATGTGAGTGGGGCAAGGAGTGTGTGCCAAGACCGAGTTGTTTGGCGGTCCGTCCTTTCTGCATACCCCTGTGGGGAAACGGCGTGATGGTTAGTTTAGATAGTTAGCATACCAGTAAATTGAAGTTCGCTTTGCTGGAAAAAAGTGTCAATCTGCGAGAGCTTTCGATTTAAATCCTTGCGAGCTGATTTCTGAGGCAGTTTTAACTACTACCATGCAAGATATTCGCAGTTTTTAACTGCCAGCGTGCTAGTAACTCGCAGTTTCTAGTAAAAAACTGTTAGTTCGCAATCGCTTTCGCCTTATCCCAACGAGCGATTTTCAAAGTTCGATTAGATCCGAACAGAAGAAGCGTAATCCCTAGCGCTGAAAAACCGTGACTAGATATCCGGTCGTAACATTAATCCAATCAGAGGAGTCGGTCGCGTACTGCGGAGTCGTAAAACAGAGGGATGGCCCTCCGCCCCGGCCCCGGCCCCGCTCCAGGCGCCCCCTACGGGCTAAGTTGATTTTCTAAGGAAGATCGTTAGGACTTATTGAGAAAACGCATCGGCGTACGACGCGCGTACGTGAGATATGACCTAAATCGCGCGATCTGAATATGTTGCGAGTAAATTAAGTGGATTGATATGTGGATGAGTTTTATCAACACAACAGTTCCTGGTCCGTGATAAACCAGAGAGCGGCATGTTACATGTATTTTTTTAATTACGATTTTATTCTTTATATTTTATTCTTTTTTTTTAATCTTTTATTCTTTATTTTGTATCTTTTATTATTTCTTCCAAAGTAATACCGTCTAAGATTTTCTACTAACAGAAGTCGGTGAGAATCAAAGCATCCCCATTTGGAGAATGATATTGATGGAAATGAAGGAGGGCAAGAAGAAGAAGAAAAACAGGAGGGTTGAGCTATTCAGATCGAGTCACTAAACTTAGATGCAGCTATCAGTTTTTTTCGGTGTAATTTTTTTTTTTTAATGTGAATCCCGCCCAAGAGTCTTAGCTGCTCCCATCTGGAGCCAGTGAGACTTTGGCATCCTCAATTTTGGTACGTTGTGAGGCTGAAGGTATTTGGGAGAGTAAGGAAATGGGGAAGAGGAAGGTGGGGAAGTACATGACTATTCAGATCTGGTCACCAAACATGCTAAAGCCATTTCAAGCAACGTTTAAATTCTGAATGGTGGTCTTTCAACAGGGCGATACTGGGAGTATCTTCAACTCTGGAATGGGCCGCAAATATACTATATATTATAGTTAAATGAATTAATTGTGAAATAACACAAATTAAGCAAAAAAATATAATTATTTGCGCACGCCGGGATTCGATCCCGCGACCTTCGGATTATGTGTAGAGAGCCTGGTGAGAAGCTCATCCACCCCCTTGTATCAACAAGACGGCAAATAAATAAATCAAGTAGGCTTAGACAGAGGATAATTAATCTCTGATAAAATGGGGCAGTATTTATTATCTTAACGCAATATTATTTATTTATTTACTAGCAGACCCGGCCACACGTTGCTGTGGCTAACGAAACATAACGCCATTACCCAATCTTTATAAAATCCACACTACCCGCTTGCCACTGCCCGCTGCCTGAATTGAATATTTGAATTTATCGGCTTTTCTCTACTATAATATAAACTAATTAACTCGCCACTAATTATACAATGCTTGTAATGCAACACTGGATATTTTAAAAGGGAAAATCAAATACCTACTTACTCTAGAACATCTATTTTCCAATTTCTTCCGTAGAACGAATTTCAAAAGTGACGCCGGCCGTTTAAAACGTTTACGGCCCGCCAGCCGTTTTAAATCGCACAAAAATATGTTTTCTTTGAATTTCTCGGCTTTTCTCTAATATAATTTACATGTATTATACATATAAACATTCCTCTTCAATCACTCTATCTATTGGTGAAAACCGTATGAAAATCCGTTGCGTAGTTTAAAAGATTAACGCGCACATCCATTTTGAGCGACTTCATTTTACACTATGTAATGATGATAATGATGATGATAGTGAATTAACGCCCTTTTTCGGGGCTTTTACAAACATTACATATGACTAATAAGAAATATACAGCATTCATTGTACATAACTGAACTGTCTCAGTAACAATATTTTATATTAGTTTAAACATAAATTGAAGATGTCCACTGACTTGGTATAATTGTTTCCCTCCATTAGTATTCTTGGCAAAGAGGAATACATATGGTAGTTAGTCCCAGAATTTCTGCACTGAAATAAATCCTGACTTCTAGTATTACGTAGTGGAATCCGGAAGCTTATCAATTCTAGCAATACCGGACTATCAACTAAATCATTTAGAATTTTATATAGAAATACCAAGTCAATGAAAATTCTTCTGTAGGACAATTTGAGCACATTCATATAATTTAAAATAGTGTTGTAGTTCAACACAATTGCTGGAATACCCATTTTAAAATTTAGAAAACGTAAGAATTTGTTTTGTATTCTTTCAACAGCTTGTACATGTATACTATAATGTGGATTCCAGACGGGAGAATTGTACTCAAGTTGACTTCTATCATAGGCAAAATAACCCCTCAAAAAATCGCCAATATGCACTTTTAATGTCTTTAACGAAATGACATTTTACGAAAACTTTGTGTTATTACCGCTTCAAAATTAAAGCTCTATAAATGAAACATTTCTGAACGTAGCCGAATAGTAAAAACTGTTTTAGACAGGTTATAAAATAAGCTTTCGAATTATTATATTACAAATAAATATTAATATTTGTACATATTAAAATTTAGAATGCAAACATTAAAAAAAATGTTAAAATGACTCACGTGATGTTTTTATGTGAAAACGGTACTAAAATCACAGATTATGTAAACAACAATACTTATTCTATTGTATAAATATGTAATAAACACTTTTGTCACCTCACTTTTTTCACATTTGTCACATCATTTCATATAAAAATATTTAATAAAAATTAACAATGTCGGGCGCGGTCGACCCGCCCGTAGGAAATTTGGCGGGATAAATTATGTGTCAGACTGCGCGTCTGACAGAATGTTATTTTTATGTATTTCTATAGACAACTTGAATAGAGATATGCAGCATGATTCACTATCGACCTTTCACTTTTTTATTTTAGGGATGTAACTAAAACAATAACGGAGTTATAACGGTTTCTATGGTGACGCACGCGCTGTCGTGTAAACACGCTTATTGTACTTGACTGCTGTTGTATTTTTAACGCATATATCTGCTTACGTTGCGGAGGGGTACACTTTACATATATTGTTAAAATTTCTAGTTAGCCTAGTTATCAATCCCAACATTTTTAAGCCCTTGTTAGAGATTTCTGTTATATGGTTAACAAATGAAAGATTTGATATGGATGAACAATTCGAGGCAATTTGCCTTCCTTAACCTTTCTATAGGTACCCATGAGTTCTCCATTGACATATTTCTAAAGAATTGAAAGCGTAAGGTTATGTACAAATGAAAACATCCATTAACGTAAAATAAAGCGATTACTTTTCAATCATGACTCGCGTGTTTCGAATCCCGTAGGACTAAAAAGTTAAGTTTCCCAAAGAAATAACGTCTGTGTAATGCAAATGGCTTTACGTAAGAAAAATAATCACAATTCGTGCATCTATTTTATAAGAAACCATTAACTAAATGTAGTTTATTAATATTTCAGTAATTTAATCTCAGAAGTCTCAAACACAAGCAGCTATTGTCTTATACACGTTTGTTTTAAAGCAATTTACTTCACCTTCAAGTTTATCAAAGTCGTCTTAATTGACGTACCTATACTTAATATCACAATATCCAGAATGACAGAGCAAACTTCGTTTTAAGCACTTTTAATGTTTACTCATTCAGGCACCGTCAACTTTGAAGGTCCTTCGACATGCTCAAGCCTGACGTAATTAAAAATTCAACTATGAGTTCATCATACTTAAAAAAGTGATTATCTTTACTATTCGGGAAATTATATATTTCCGGCTAATGATTATGGCCTCCGCGGTCGAGGGTGATCCGAAGGTCGCGGGCTCAAATCCTGGCGTGCGCAAATAAATATAATTTGAATGATTTTGAAGAAAGAGACAAAATCCGAAGGTAGCTGGATCGAATATCGGCATCCGGAAATAAATTTTATTTGATTAATTTGCGTTATTTTGCAATTAATTCAATAAAAGTAATATGTACTATATTCGCGGCACATTCCAGAATGGAAGATGCTCTCAGTATCGCCCATTAAATATCAAACCACCATTCAGAAATGAAACGTTGCTTGAAATAGCTTCAGCCGTATTTGGTGACCAGATCTGAATAGCCAGATACTTCCTCACCTTCCTCTTCCCCGTCTCCTTCCGATCCCCACTACCTTCAGCCTCACAACATGAACATAACCCAATTGGGATGCCATAATCTCACTGGATCAAGGCTCTTGAGAGCAGTTGCAACTCTTTACAATTATTTGTATTCACATAAAATATATTTTTTGGTATAATAATATGATATCTTCACAATCTCAAATTAATCTTAAAATTGTGCAAATAATACAAAAAGCCATTTAAGATTATGTAGATTTTTTCCGAAACACGGAAAAAAAAGTCTATCCATGATTATTTATTACCCTTGAATATATTTCCTATGTAAGAATAAATTGTTGAGTGACATGTTACATTAATTTTTGATCCGATAAACCCGCACAGGCTCAATCCCACGAAGCAGAAAAAAGCAACCTTCTCGAAGGCTTACTCAAAGAAGAGGATGTTGAATCTTATAATTTATTAACGTTTTTCGATCATAAACTCCTACGAGTTTCCTCACTTATTTCGCGCAATATTATTCTTATTCCCAGGATTCGCAAAAAAAGATCTTACGTGATTTAATAAATGCTACGTTAAAACGCGGATCATACTAGCTTTGTGCCAATTTAAATTCAACATAAAAAAAAAACAAATTGATTAGCAAAGATGGCATCAGATTTCCTCATAATAGGCTTGTTGAAAAAGTATCGATATATCGATGTATCGATATTTTTAATTCAATACATCAATATTTTTAGCCGATATATTTGGATTCGATATATCAATACAAAATATCCAATATCGAAAATTGTATCAAAACGATATTTTTATTTATTTACGTAACTAAAGTCACTAGAATCAAAACCGTATAGGATGAACGGAAAAAAGTAACTGTATTGGGTCATGACAACTGGCGGTTGAAATTTTAACTATTAATAGCTTACAAATCTATTGTCTTTGCATTAGTATTTGTGAAACTAATACTATCTCATATGTGTAGGTACATACATAGAAATGAATGCTTTTTTTCGCCATTTTTTTCTAAGCCACTCCTGTGTGTTGGTTCCCAATTGCCTATGAATATTGACTATACCTTGATCCGAACACGAAGTTCTTTTTGACAGATTATTACGCCAATAGAATGTTACTGAGGGTGACCCGACAATCGTCCTGCGACAATTCATCCGGCGACAGTTCATCCTGTGACAGTTCATCCGGCCGACAGTTCATCCTGCCGACAGTTCATTCTGCCGACAGTTCATCCGGCCGACAGTTCATCCTGCCGACAGTTCATCCTGCCGACAGTTCATCCCGCCGACAATTCATCCGGCGGCAATTCATCCTGCCTGATCATTTAGAAGATTTTTATTAAGTAAGTATGCAAAGATGCAATGCCGTACAACCAAAATCGATATACTTATATCTGAAGGCATCTTGATGGAAATCCGCTGTAAAAATATTTTACTAACAATAATTTCGATTCTCTGAAGAAGCATGCGTGAATAACAAAATACGACATACTTATACTTATAGGTTATACTTATAGGTTAGGTTAGGTTAGGTTAGGTTAGGTTAGGTAAGGTTAGGTTGAATTGTCAGGATGAATTGTCGCCGGATGAATTGTCGGCGGGATGAACTGTCGGCAGGATGAACTGTCGGCAGGATGAACTGTCGGCCGGATGAACTGTCGCAGGATGAACTGTCGCCGGATGAATTGTCGCAGGATGAACTGTCATGGAACCGTTACTGAGACGCATACAAACTTTGTATGCGTCTAGGTTTACATATTAAGTTAGAAAGCAGCTTTTTAGTTTTTGATATTTTTTTAATTGTTACCCAATAAAAATGAATACTGATAAAAATACCTTTATTTTTATTGAGATTTTTGTCCATTAAAATAATGCATATTGTGCATAAAAATTACTATTGGGTTGAATACACTATTATTTTAAAAATGCAAAATCTTTTGAAAATTTGACCGATATATCGATACATCGATATTTTTTTCTCGATAAATCGACGTCGATATTGATATTTTAATAAATATCGATACATCGATTTTTTTTCACTTTCGACATCCCTACCTCATAACTCATAAGATGTAATCACATAATTAACTTTAGTTGGATATCTAAGGAACCTTAAATTTATAAATAAAAAAGATGTACATAAGCCTGTTCCTCGAAAGAGAGCAATTACATTACCTCGTATATTAAAGTGGCTGGGTATTTTTTAAAGTTAAACCGGGATATTTGTTTACCCTCGTCTGTCTGTCTATTTCATGTGGCTTTTCCTTTATTTGCCACGAACGAGTTCACGTAGACTTTATGGCCTGGAAACGGATTTTGGTCACTGCTTTATTTATGACAAAAGGACGGTGCATCGGCATTATACGGAAAATGTTTCTTTTTTAAATATGCCAAACTGGAAACGGGAAAGATTTAATATTTTCAATCAGAAAAGATGAAATTAACGATGACATCCATAGTGTGGGTTTGGTTAGGTTTTTTTATATTAGCTCCACACAGGAGGCCCTTAGGAGAATAATTTCCCTCAGGGTCTATTTCATCTTTGGGGATGCTGTGTGGAGGGTCTTTTTAGGGAAGGGAAGGAGAGGAAGTCGTGGGAAGGAAAAAGGTATGAGGGGTGGGTAGGAATGAGGGTATCAGCGTGTCCAGGACGGACGTAAGAATCAATCCCCCATACTGCGGGTAAGTTGTGTTCCGAGAGTCCTGCTGGAGAGGTCTACAGGTCTTCCTCAACCAGTCTCTCTCGATCCGGCCTGTTACGCAGTTGGTGAGCAGATGCATTCGCCGCAAAGATCCGGACAAACCTCACCCATGCTAAGTCACCAAACGTAGCGAACCACTTGGGGTGAGCTATGGCAGAGGTGTTGGTAATCCAATAAATGGTTCCCGGGGCGGCGGTACTCCAAAGGTTGGATTTATATATAGTATACAAATTATGAGGCAACCGCCTTCCGGGTTCATGGGTGTAGATTTATCCGGGTCTTGGTGGCGGATTTGTCAGCCTACCAACTGCGTGGCTGGCTGCATCAGTTGATGGAGACCTGTTGACCTCTCCAGCAAGACACTATTGGAACATCGCGTTGCACTTCAGTGTGAGGTATGGATTCATACGTCCTTCACTCCTGGACACACTGACCTCCAGAATCTTATCCACCCGCCATAGTTTTTTCATTTCCAGAACTTCCCCCTTTTCCTTTCCTAAAAATACCCTCCACGCAGCATACCCAAAGACGACGTAGGTCCTGAAGGGATTATTTTTTTCAGAGCCTCTTGTATGGAGTTAATGTAAAAAAATATTCACTGTAGTGTAATTAAAAAAGTTACCCTAATGTTTTGTAAACGTAAAGATTTTTAATATTTAGAAGTGAAAACTTCTTTACTACCGTTGTGATTTGAAACTCGATGAAACGAAAAATAGCGACACTAAAAAGAGACAAACACATGTATCTATAGGATTTAACCTGA
Organism: Limnephilus marmoratus; assembly: GCA_917880885.1. Classification (NCBI taxonomy): domain Eukaryota; kingdom Metazoa; phylum Arthropoda; class Insecta; order Trichoptera; family Limnephilidae; genus Limnephilus; species Limnephilus marmoratus. The sequence continues at coordinate 17,831,469 of OU862909.1, forward strand.
GAGAATGAGATAGACTAATCGGTCTCCTCTGTGTGCGGTTCATCGTAGCCTCCACACTCTTGTCTAGTTTTTTTTTTTTTTTTTACATAAGCTCCACACAGGAGGCTCTGAGGAAAATCATTTCCCTCAGGGCCTATGTCACCTTGGGGATGCTGTGCGGAGGGTTTTTTAAGGAAAGGAAAGAGAGGAAAGTTCTGGGAAGGAAAAGGGTTTAAGGGGTGGGTAGGAATCTGGGGTTCAGTATGTCCTGGTCATCCGCCTCCAAGACCTAGACAAACCTCACCCCATGAACCCGGTTTAGTTTACTGAAGGTTTCACTTCTAGCGTGTGTGAACTTGAAATTCTGATTTAAAAAAATTTAATTACCGTTTTACACATGTTGCGTTTTAAGAAGATGTAGGTACCTATACGAAATATAAAAAATGTAGATGCAGAATAATTTCTTAGCCCTCCTTACAGGGGATGGAGTATTTTCAGCGTCTTCTACGGACAGCTTCATAGTAGGATTTTTTTCAGTAACTTCTATTTAATTTTATTGATTATTATTTATCTTTTAAAAATACCTATCAGTTATTTTTCCTTAATTTCTTAAGCCAAAATTATAGACTGAAAAAGGCTTGTAAAACTGTGTTTGAACCACGGACATATGAATATATCTGAACCTGCCCTAAGTGATAAAAACGTATTATTTCCCCCTCCACATGGCGTAGCTCCTCCTTGGAACCGGCTCGCTCCATGGGGAGGGGATATAGCCTCGCTTGAATCTAAAATGTGTGACGTCATCGTTCTTGCCGTGAACAGCGAGAAGCTGAAATCCATACATTTAACGAAATAACGGCAGCTTGTGCTATACAATATATCTACGTATCAATGTACACATAGCGAATGTGGGCGGTACTCCAATGTGCTCGTCGCTGGTTACAGGGGTAAGTAAATTATGAAACATTTGTAAAAGTGTTTTAACTAAACACGGAAACAAAATATTGATATGTGTATTGGCGCGAGTCTTTTTGGGGCGAGCATTTGGCCTTAGCAAATATGTTTTGAACGTGGCAAGCAATTCGCGCTCCCATGTAAAAAGGTCTATTCATTCAAAGCAGATTTTGCTTTTAAGAACTAAATGGTGATATTGTAATGCGAGATGCCTATATACTGTCAGATTGATTATTCAACGAATGACAGTCATCTTTCCCCTCTTCGCTCTCCATAGTTTGGTTTTACCCCTCATCTGTAACTGCTTGTCTATCCATTTGGATGTCTATGGTTTGAACCAATCAATATTATTTACATTAATGGACTTTTATCAAACGAGAGTAATTCAGTACAGGAACAAAATTGGCTTCGTTTTGGTCATCATTATAATTTTCCATCCCTTGATCAATCTATCTTGGCGACCATTGTTGTGACTAGACGTTCATTACATGACTACTTTGGTAGCCTCTGTTTATTGCTTAGCCTTTCCGCACATAGCTTCTGCATTTGTTTTTCCAGAATTGTCAAGGCTGCCTAACTGAAAGTTTTCCCCCCGGAAAAGCCGTTGTAATTTTAGAGTTCTCCGGTAGTCATGCTTATAAATAAAGTAAAGGGGATTCTACGCTATATCTTTTACATTATTTGCCATGGATATCTTTGAAATATTTTCGCAAACTTTTTATGAATTAAAATTTGACAGTCTCATGGAAATTTAAAATGCCGTAAAACCGTCTTTTTACAACTTTTGTAGGTTATTTGCCTTAGTTCGTATTTATCCATAGACCATTTAACAGGAGGAGAAGGTTTTCTTTCAATATTTCAATAAAACATTATGATAGGTGTTTGATAAAGCTATTTCCGTAAAGGTAAAGGTCGTATTAGTTTAAATAATTATTAGTAAAGTGATTGTCAATTTAATATTTAAAATTTTTGAATTAACAACATTTTCTAAAATATTAATTAAAATTTTAATTGTTCAATTGCTGTAGAAATTTGAAAATTGACTGAATGCTGTACAAATGAGATCCTTGAGGCATATGTGTGGTGAAACCATGTACGATCGTGTGAGAAATGTGGAGATCCGCGAAGAATGCAAGGCTGATGTATGCGTAAAGAGTAAGATTAAGAAAGTGACACTCAGATGGTTTGGGCATGTAGAGCGAATGAACGAGGAAAGGAGTGTAAGGAGAATATATGACGCACATGTGAATGGAAGAAGAAGTCGGGGACGCCCGAGGAAGACCAAGTGAATCAGATACTTGAGTCGGGCCATGTGAAGGGTCGGAATAATAGAAGAGCATGTATGAGACGATGTATGAATGTGAACGAGGCAAGGAGTGTTTGCCAAGATCGAGTTGTTTGGCGGTCCGTCCTCTCTGCCTACCCCTACGAGGAAACGGCGTGATGGTTAGTTAGTTAGTTAGATCGTTAATTGTTCAGGAGAGCGAAAATATTTTTTTTCAGAAAAATCACTTTTCCTGTTTTTGTTGAATTTTAATTATGATTTTTTAATTATAAAATAACATTGAGTAGATCTGCCAGAATACTTAACATTCTTTGTAAATTTCTTTAAGAGAAAATCCGGTCGCCGAGAAATTTGAACTTTAGGTATTTTACCAAAACGTTGCTGTCACTGTTACTCTTATTCCCCCGGTATCTGAGCGAAAGGGACAACTGCACCTCGGGCTGATGTTGATAATACCATTTTACTTCTTCAAAATTGGACCTATTTTTAAGATTTTTTATACTATAATTTTTTTTTTAAATACATTGTTTGGTTTTTAAACTGATCGTCTGTTGATGGCATTCAAATCAGACCATTTTAACGATTTTTAGAGGGTTTTAACTCCTATAAGAAGTTACTTATCAAAAAAGCAAAATATAATGATACGCAAGTCGTCGATAACAATATTTTATTAAAAAAACATTTGAAGTAGGTAGTATCAAAATCCAGAGAAAAAATGGGAAATTCGATTGCATTGACAAAACGCCGCCCGTAAAATAAAAGGTAAAATTCCCTCTAAAAATAATTTTATTTATTTTTAATTCTTCATAAAAATATTCTATTAAAATGCACTTCCTAAAGTACACACTTATTTTCCTAGAAATATTTCAAGAACGCAGATCGAAAGCGAAAAATAAAACGGAGAAAATTGACATAATAAACTCATTTTTGGATTTTGTCGTTTACAATATTTCAAATTTCCATGATTGATAATTTTACAGTAAATCTGAAAAGCTGGATGTCACATTTTTCGTAAAATTGAGTTATGAATGTCATTTTGTTCGTATATTCACATTCTGTTAAAGCTGAAATCATTTGCGTCGTATTGAAATATTTTATTCTAAAACACCAGTAGTCCAGTAATACTTAGAAACTGAATATACAGAGGTCCATTAATTTAAGTACTTTTGGCTCTCAACTCGAACAAGGTTTGAAAATATTAGTTTTGTAAAGTTAGCGTCCGTGATGTATGTATGAATTGTTCGTTTCAGATCCAGCCAGAATTGACGTACACCAAGATGGTTCTGAAGTTTAATAAACACGCAGAAAATAATACTAATAAATCTAAACGAAACATAAAACAGAAAAAGACGCAGAAAAGAAAAGGCAACGGTCGCAACTTGGAATCGAGCCCGGGATTTCCGTCTGACCGGGACGCGTATTTACAAAACCTATACTGATTCAGTCACGGTAACTACAATTTACATTTTAAATATACCTCTATATTGGTTATTTTTTATCACAATGTAAAAAAAAAATTGTTCTAAAATCTAGATAAAATAATCTTTCTCATGTGTATATGAGAAATTAATAATTTTATTTCTAAATATTTAAATTTTAATATTATTCCCATATATTGTAAATACACCTCTATATTGATAATTTTTTATCACTTTGCAAAAACAAAAATTGTTCTAAAATCTAGAAAAAATAATCTTTCCAATGTGTATATTAGAAATTACTAATTTTATTTCTAAATATTTAAATTTTGATATTGAAAATTTAAAGCGACTGAAACGCGGTAGGGATTGTAAATACGCGACCGGGACAACGCCCATAAAGTTGTTTTTGCCTTTGTAAATATATCTATCTAGTTTATTTTAAATACTAACATATATAACCAACACCCCTGCCATAGGTCACCCTAAATGGTTCGCACATATGGTGACTTAGCTGAAGTGGGATAAGGTTTGTCTAGGTCTTGGCGGCAAATGTGCTGCGTGGCGGGCTTGATCGGGAAATACTGGTTGAGGGTTGACCTAGCCTTTTTTTTTTTTTTTTTACAGTGAATACCGCACAAGAATCTCAACTGCTCCCGTCTGGAGCCAGTGAGACTATGGCATCCCCAATTGGGGTATGTTGTGAGGCTGAAGGTAGTGGGGAGGGGAAGGAGGTGGGGAAGAGGAAGGTTGGGAAGTACCTGGCTATTCAGATCTGGTCACTAAACACGGCTAAAGCCATTTTCAAGCAACGTTTCAATTCTGAATGGTGGTCTTACACCAGGGCGATACTAATAGTATCTTCCACTCTGGAACATGCCGCAAATATACTTTATATTATTTTAAATGAATTAATTGTGAAATAACACAAATTAATCAAATAAAATTTATTTGCGCATGCCGGGTTCGAACCCGCGACCTCCGGAATGTGAGTCAAGAGTCTTAGCCACTGGACTACGGAGGTCGTCAAGGAGGTAGCCTGGACCTATCCAGCCGGATTCTCAAGGGCCCGCAACCCGAATTTCTACCGATTTCTTACATGTCTCCCTTAAACACGGTAAGTTTTAAAGCTCTTAAAAAAATATATGTTATTCTTGAAGATAATATCTGGACATTGCCCGCGCCGAAACGCATATTATATAAAATTATTTTAAAATTTTTAAAATTTATTTATTTTTTTTTTTTTCAAAAGAAGCAAACATATTGTGACTTGACATTTTAAATATATAAAAAAATAAAATATAAAATTCCCTCAATAGAAAAAAATCGCAAAGTATGCTCCAAAAAATATTTGATTTGTTTCAGTTATTTTACAAGTTATATGTATGAAAAAATTCACAGTGTTTCTTTAAATGCTGTTTAAGACAATGCCCGCGAGATTTTTGCTCTATTTTAAACGAGTCGTGTTTTATTAAACATTTTCGCAATTTTCGCATCGTTTTTGTCGCTGTAAATGTTAGCGCTCTCCTCTAACATTCGTAATATCGTATATCTCCATCTTCTTCTTTTCGAGCCCGGTTGCAGAGCCCTCGCCTTGCACCGCAGTCCGTCACTCCTGGACACATTGACCCCCAGATTCCTACCCACCCTCATAACGTTTTCCTTCCCATAACTACCTCTCCTTCCTTCCTGGCCCCGAGATTATTTTTTCCTCAGTGCCTTCTATGTGGAACTAAGAAAACATGTCGGTTTTATAAACAATAAAAGTGGTAAAAACGAAGTAATCTATTAATTTCAAAAAAAAAACTTTTCAGAATTTAAGGTACAGATAATATCACCTCGTAAATCATCCAAATTGATGTCCGTTATTTATAGAACAATACAGTTAATAGATCACACCTACATAGCTTAATTTTAACGATTACCGCTGATTTATTTTTTCACAATATTGTACTGTGGACGGTTCCATGACAGTTCATCCTGCGACAATTCATCCGGCGACAGTTCATCCTGCGACAGTTCATCCTGCCGACAGTTCATCCTGCCGACAGTTCATCCTGCCGACAGTTCATCCTGCCGAAAATTCGTCCGGCGACAATTCATCCTGCCTGATCATTTAGAAGATTTTTTTCTTCAAGTAAGTATGCAAAGAGGATATACGGCCGTACAACCTAACCTAACCTAACCTAACCTAACCTAACCTAACCTAACCTAACCTAACCTAACCTAACCTGACCTGACCTAACCTAACCTAACCTAACCTAACCTAACCTAACCGTGTTTGGTGACTAGATCTGAATAGCCAGGAAGATACGTTTTCCACATCTCCTTCCCCTCACCACTACCTTCAGCATCACACCATACCAAAATTGGGGATTCCATTGGCACTCACTGGCTCGAGACGGTTGGGACTCTTGTGTTTTTTTTTTTAAATCAGTCAATTCACCCTAAAAAGATGGTGTTAATTTCAGATTAAAGTTATATTAGATGTAAGTAGGAGTCTTTACCGTTCTTTGCTAAGCCGACTGCACGTATAAGTATGTCGTATTTTGATATTCACGCATGCTTCTTCGGAGAGTCGAAATTATTGTTAGTAAAATATTTTTACAGCGGATTTCCACTCAAGATGCCTTCAGATATAAGTATATCGATTTTGGTTGTACGGCCGTATATCCTCTTTGCATACTTACTTAATAAAAATCTTCTAAATGATCAGGCAGGATGAATTGTCGCCGGATGAATTGTCGGCGGGATGAACTGTCGGCAGGATGAACTGTCGGCAGGATGAACTGTCGCCGGATGAATTGTCGCAGGACGAATTGTCGGGTCACCACTGTGGACATAGCATCATTTGCCGCATAATGGCGTAAATATATTGTATATTTTTTATTTCAAGTTGTCCTTTTTAAATTAATAGCGTAATATATAACTTCGAATCAATCACTTAGTCACCCTTTATGTTAACTACGTCATCTTTCTTCAGCTTAGAACCCATTATTTAAAAGAACCATTAATTCTTTATCACCATTGTGATTTGAAACTCGTTGAAACGAAAAAGCGATGCTAAAAAGAGACAAACACATACATCTATAGAATTTAGTCTGTGAGAGAATAAGATAGAATAATCGGTCTCCTCTTTGTGCGGTGCTTTGTAGCGTCCACATTCTTGTCTACTTTAGTTTTATGAAGGTTTCACTTCTAGCGCACTACTGCTGACTTGTAATTTTAATTATTTTATAAAATTATTAGCCTCAGCACAGGCTTGTCCTAGTGAGGTTAAAAATTGAAATAAAAATAATAAGACATTTTTTTAATATTAGCTCCATACTCGTTGAGGAAAATAATTCCATTCAGGGCCTATGCCATCTTTAAGTATCCTGTGTTGAGGGTCTTTTTATGAAAGGAAAAAGTATGAGGGGTGGCTAGGAATCTGGGGTTCAGTGTGTCCAGCACTGACGGATTCCAAAAGGTGGTGGGGCGGAAAAGGAGATGGGGAAGAGGAAGGTGGGGAAGTACCTGGCTATTCAGACCTGGCTATTTGATCCCGCGACCGTCGGATAGCGAGTCAAAAGCCTTATCCTCGACCACGGAGGCACTCTGTTTTGCTATATGTGGATTGGTGACCCGACATTTGATCCGGCGACATTTGGTCCGGCGACCGTTGGTCCGGCGATATTTGATCCGGCCGACATTTCACCCGGCCGACACTTGATCCGGCGGACAGTTGATCCGGCGGATAGTTGATCCGGCGACAATTGGTCCGGCCTGATCCTTTAGAAGATTTTTTCTTTGAGTAATATGTAAAGAGGATATACGGCCGTACAACCAAAGTCGATGTACTTACATCTGAAGGCATCTTGAGTGAAAATCCGCTGTAAAAATATTTTTACTAACAATAATTTCGACTCTCCGAAGAAGCATGCGACAATACAAAATACGACTTTTTTTCAGTTTTTGTTAAACTGACTGCACGTATAAGTATGTCTTATTTTGTAATGCCGCATGCTTCTTCGGAGAGTCAAAATTATTGTTAGTAAAAATATTTTTACAGCGAATTTTCAGTCAAGATGCCTTCAGATATAAGTACATCGACTTTGGTTGTAGGGCCGTATATCTTCTTTACATACATATTTGTAGAAAAAATCTTCTAAATGATCAGGCCGGACCAATTGTCACCGGATCAACTGTCCGCCGGATCAACTGTCCACCGGATCAAGTGTCGGCCGGATCAAATGTCGGCCGGATCAAATGTCGCCGGACAAACTGTCGCCGGACCAAATGTCGCCGGATCAACTGTCATGGAACCATGTGGAATTTGTAGGTAAGCAAATAAATTTTCATTAAACTGTAAAATGTGGGCAAAGACACATTAAGCTTTTTGTTTTGATAATTTTTTACATAAGATATGTTGTTGAGGGGCTGGACCTACAATGGATGGTAGCCGCTGGTAGCCACAGAATAGAGACGCCTGGAAGTTTTATACAAGAGTCTTATCGAGTCTTATCTAGATTTATCGAAGTCTGGAAGTCTTATCGGAGCGTCCCCGATCCCCTTCCCGAATAGGACAAGGAGATGAACATGAAGATATTCCTCCCACTGCGGTGCAAGGCGGTGTTCCGAGAGAGTCCTGCTGGAGAGATCAAAAAGTCTCTCTCAACCAGATCTCCCCCGATCCGAACTACCACACAGTTGGTGGATAGAGACATCCACCACCACCATCCGGATAAACCTCACCCCATGAACCGTGTGAAAAAACGGTAAATAAATAAATCAATATTTTAACTGCTGCCTACATATGACTGTTTAACCTTCCATTCCTGTTTCGGAAGTGCATAACCTGATTCCTCTATGCAGTGGTATATTAAAACAGTTTGTCCACACTCAAAACTTTGACTCAAACCTCCGGTTGCTCAAAGTTTCGCAGTGTCATCAGCATAATAACTTAAATGATAACTAACTAACTGGTCACTGTATGACCAACTTCCGTTGAATATGGTATTTGTCCATGGAAGATATTATGTATAGTCTTTGAAGGTAGTGATAGATTGATTCTCTATCTGGGACCAATTTTTACTTCCAACCAGCTGGTCCCCGGCATGCGTTGCAATGCCATTCAAAGAAATAAATTGATTCGTTCCACTTCCCCCTGCCTTTCCTCCCTGCCGCTAAAATATGTGAAATACACACATTTTCATTTATACAAATTTCATAACGCCAGAGCTTACCATTATACATGTATAGCCTTTATGTTACTCTGATGTATGAGCTATATTATTGCTTTCCATTAGTGAAATAATTTTTAAAATCCATTCAATAATTTTTGCATGAAAGAGTAACAAACACACTAAAATCCATACAAACTTTCGCGTTTATAATATTAGTAAGATTGTATTTTTCCTTTGGAGGGGTGCAGACATACGTTCACCGTTTGTCCCATTTTCGACTGTTGACATTGGTGTGTGTAAGAAAGAGGGGCAGCATTATATGTTTAAGAACAAAAGCAAAACAATCAGCGCATTGATATTTGACGTTTTTTTAATTTTTGGAATTCACTCACTACTCAATATTATACTTATCACAACATTCCTGCAGCTCTTTCAAAAGATGAGAATTCGTTCCATACAAAATGTATGAGGAAAATGAATTTTTTTCGTCAATTTTTGCGATGTTTTAATAGCTATTCTGCTATTCGGGCGGAGACAAATCCAACAAATCAAAGATCGGTCCAGCCGTTTTTGAGTTATAAATGGTGTAACTAACCCGACTTTGTTTTATACATTAAGATTCTTCAAAAACGTTACTAAAAGTATGAATGTTAATAATATTAAATGTTACTAATATTGTTCAAAAATGTTACCAATAGTTGTGGACCCTGTTTAAAAAAGGGCGTGCATATCACACGCGGCAGAAGTGAACGCCGTTGGTGCCAACAAAAAACTGTCCAAAGAAGTGAACCTAGCCGTCTATAATGGAGTGCTGATACCTACCCTGATATATGGCAGTGAGGCATGGAACTGGCAGAGGAAGCCTGAGAGTAGACTGAATGCTATAGACATGAGATCCCTGAGGCATATGTTTGTAAAACCATGTACGATCGTGTGAGAAACGAAAGATCCGCAAAGAATGCGAGACTGATGTAAGCGTAATGAGTAAAATTAAGAAAGGAACGCTCAGATGGTTTGGGCTTGTAGAGCGAATGAACAAGGAACGACCAAGTGAATCAGATACTTGAGTCGGGTTATGTCAAGAGTCAGAATAATGGAAGAGCATGTATGAGACGATGTATGAATGCGAACGAGGTAAGGAGTGTGTGCCAAGATAGAGTCGATTGGCAGTCCGTCCGTTAGTTAGTTAGTCTTAGTTAGTTACAAGTGAAACCTTCAGAAAATTAAAATAGACAAAAGTGGGGAGGCTACGAAGCACCGCCCTAAGAGGAGACCAATAGGGTTCGAAACACCGCACAAAGAGGAGACCGATTATACAATCTCATTCTCTCGCAGGCTAAATCCTATATATGTAAGCGTTCGTCTCTTTTTAGTGTCTGTATTTTTCGTTTCATCGAGTTTCAAATCACAACAGAGCTAAAGAAGTTTTTACTTCAACACACAATATATGGATGCTCAGCAATTCCAATTGCGCATTTTTAAGCACATCCCACAATGGTCGGCGAAGCACCATGCCAAATGCCTTCTCTTGGTCGATAAACCGGCCAATTTCAATGTTTAATGTCTGTATAGACCTTTGATGAAAAATAATATTACCTACTTATATTTTTTGAAAAATAAATCCTTGTTAAACCAGAAACAACAAAATTATGAAAACTTTTCATAAGTTTTTTGATTTAATTTGCTCCCAACTTTAAACACGATTGACCAACTGAAGACACGACACGATCAAGTGAATGAGATACTTGAGTAGGGACATATCAAAAGTCAGAATAATAGAAGAGTATGTATGATACGATGTATGAATGTGAGTGAGGCAAAGAATGTGTGCCAAGACCGAGTTGTTTAACGGTCCGTCCTCTCCGCCTACCTCTGCGGAGAAACGGCGTGATGGTTAGTTAGTTAGACATTTGTAAGTGGAGTTCAATGGGTGCTTTTATGATTCCTGCGGTTTCGGCACAAATAAGGCAATAAACATACATTACTTATCAAAATGATGCTGCAGCTCTTTGTGAGGCGAGACAAACAATGTACGTATCACCCCCCATACACACAAGCCCTGCTTATTTATGGGGGTAAATCAAATTCATATATTATGTAAAACCCGTCTGCTTGTTTAGGAATAAATACATCCCAAAACACGAAATCGCGTTATACTTTCATAAGACCAAAAACGTCCCGAGCGACCTTACATTTTAAAAGCTATATATCTCTCTTCCTCTCATGCAAACATATGTCAACCAGAAAGAGAACAAAATAATGTTTCTTATTGTCTTTGAAATATGAAAGCTATCTTGCATAGATATTTTACAATCTCGATCCAAAGTGACGGTTTCAGAATTTTCGCCGCGAATCTAAGGCTTCGAGATTGTGAGGTGCGAATATATTGAACCAAGCAGACGGGTTAATTAATTATTGTATAAAATTTATTGTAATTTATGTATCTTTTTGTGAATAAAAAAAAAAAAATATATATATATATAAAAATAGTTTCTGCTTCCTCCAAAGATTTTTTCTCTGCTTCTCCCTCATTCATATCAAAGAAATAAGATGCCGCGAGCCGTTGACGTCGCCGTGCCGTCACCGTGGCAATTATAATTAGCACATCGACTGTGAAAAGATTTGCCAATCTCTATTTTTTCTCCCTCCTACAACATGGGTGTCTTCAAGACCCGTGTTAACTCCTTTCTCTCCTCAAAAAGATCGCGGATACTTTGCAAATAAGACATATGTAGGCCCTGAGGGAAATTATGCGCGGAGTAATCAAAATTTAAAAATGTATGTATATAGATTTCACCTCATACGAGTATATAAAAAAAATTCATTCACTAACGACCCATCGTTGAATTCGTGAAATGCTCTAACCTATCAATAATACTCGATTCTCGGAAAATACACTTTTCTCGTTAAGGAACTGAAAATTGCCGTATCATGGAGCTGAAACGAATTTTTCCAGAAGGAAGAGAAGATGAACGATTTTCACTGTTTGAAAAAACACGTTTCAGGGGATTATTTCTTTAATGCGAGGCAAATTACTTTTAAGTAGTTTGTCAAAGGACACAAGAATTTAAGATAAGAAAGTTGTGAAAATGGAAAGGGAAAATATATATGGCCTGGTCTTAGAAGATGAAAAATTGAAAATAAAAAAGAGAAGCGTTTGTTGGCTTATGAGCGGGACCAAGGGCGGCTGGTTGCACATTGTGTTCGTGTGCAGCACTGGTAAATTATATCGTCTAAAATTACTTTATAATATCTTACCGAAAAACATAAAATCTATGAATCTCATTAAAAATATCACCTACCAATATAATGCCTAATATAATATGAATCAGGGAGAGCAAATTCTCAAAGTTCCGCGCGAAGTTACCCTGTCCCGGTGTGCAGGCCGATTGCAAGCGGAACGAATTAAGTTTTTGTATCGAATATCCCGAACATCGCCAGCGCACAACGCCGGCCACATGTATGAAAAATTAAGCGATATTGGTGTGCCGCCCGGCGGCCTTTATCATACAAACTTAAATTTGGATTTAAGGCAAAAATACTTAACCAAACTGGACAATTCTTTTTTTAATCAAAAGGTACAGCAAATACCTAAATTTTACATATATTTGCTTTTTTATTGATTAGTGTTTTAAATTATAAAACGCAGATCATTAAGGAATTCAATTTTTTTATAGGTAACTTTGACAATTTTGCCCTCGTGCTGTTTATACATTGTTTATAAATACTGTTTGTATCCTGTTTATAATGAAATATAAAACTAACTAACCAACCATCACGCCGTTTCCCCGCAGGGGTAGGCAGAGAGGACGGACCGCCAAATAACTCGGTCTTGGCACACACTCTTTGCCTCACTCACATTCATACATCGTATCGTATATTCTCTTCTATTATTCCGACTTTCGACATGGCCCGACTCAAGTATCTGATTCACTAGCTCGTGCCATGTCTTCCTCGGGCGCCCCCCACTTCTTCTACCATTCACATTTGCGTCGTATATTCTTCTTACACTACTTTCAAATTTATTTTATTTTATGCAATATAAAATAAAATAAATTAAACATTGTAAAAAAAAGAGTTTTTTGGGTTGAAATTTAAGATTTATTTTCGAAAAAATTGTATTGTGTTTTTATTTTCTTAGTACAGAAAAAAGATTTGTTCAAAAAAATGGAAATTTTAATCGAAAAGCGATATGTAGAAGTTTTCGCACTTCGAAAACAGCTTAAAATAGACCTTGGGGCCTAGTCACTAACTTTTATGTTTCACAAACAGTCAGTTAGCGAAACTAGGTAGTTCTCTCCAAATAAGATTAGTGGAATCATTTTTACCTAATGTTGCTTAGTAATCGTTATCTCATAGTTACGGATTATCAGTGAACCACCACGCTTTCAGGGCAGCGGCCGCCACTGAGCAGGACATATTCTTGATAAAACATCCAAGACCCAGTTGCTATGCAAAGATTGACAGTCAATTTAAAATCGATATTGAGTTATTATTTAAAAAATTTTAATGTCAACTCAAAAAATGGCCATTCTGCACCATTTTGTTTTTTTAAATAGTTGAAAGTTTCCCGTTAAATGCCGATTCTATGACCATTTCAGCTCTTACCGTAGACAATATCATTGTTACAGTGATCGGCAGAAAAAATACGACTATCATGCTGTTAAACTTTTTTTACAATTATTTTAATCGGCGTTTAAAATGTAAAAAAGGGGCTGTATTGCCATTTAATGTCAATGATGTCTAAATTTCTGCAAAACAACTGGGCATAGGTATCGTGCATTAAGTAGGTTCATTATTGTTGTTTAGTAACTTAAAAATAAAATTTCGCATTTTAAGATGTGAATGAATAAGTTAATTAAATTAATAAGTTGATAAGTTAATTTAATCGCATTTTAAGATGTGAATTAATAAGTTAATTAAATTTGCACCCACTGCGGCTCACAACAGGTAGGTGTAGTGATTCATCACGTTATCGTTCAAAAATTTTGAACTCATTTCACACGTTTCTAATATCGTATAATGTCGAATCACTAAATACGACACTGATCCACAACAACTCAAGAAAGTGTTATTTCAACACCCTAACCTATGTAACCCAATTTTTTATCACTTTTAATGACATTTCAGAGGAGGTGTTGAAGTTGTATGTTGTTGAGTTGTCCGATCAGCGATTCTGCAGTCATATATCCGCTGTTACCTAAGGTGACAATCCCGAACATTCCTACCAACACCCAGGTACTTAATTACGACACACAAACATCATTTCATCATTATTACATAGTATAAAATGAAGTCGCTCAAAATGTATATGCGCGTTAATCTTTTCAACTACTCAACGGATTTTCATACGGTTTTCACCAATAAATAGAGTGATTAAAGAGGAATGTTTATATGTATAATACATGTAAATTATATTAGAGAAAAGCCGAGAAATTCAAAGAAAACATATTTTTGTGCGATTTAAAACGGCTGGCGGGCCGTACTATAGTCACTTTTGAAATTCGTTCTACGGAAGAAATTGGCAAATAAATGTCCTAGAGTAAGTAGGTATTTGATTTCAATTATTTTATTTGATGAAGTCGCTCAAAATGTATGTGCGCATAGATCTTTTAAACTACGCAACGGATATTCGTGCGGTTTTCACCAATAGATAGAGTGATTCAAGAGGAAGGTTTATATGTATAAAAACATGCTTATTATAGTAGAGAAAAGTAGTCGAGAAATTCAAATATTTAATTCAGGCAGCGGGCAGCTGGCAAGCGGGTGGTGTGGATTTAATAAAGGTTGGGTAATAGCGTTGTGTTTCGTTAGCCACAGCAACGTGTGGTCGGGTCTGCTAGTCTTATATTATATAATACCGACTGCTATTTCATTATTCTTAAACTAGTGATGTAAGGATTAGATAAATAATTATTTCTCATTCACGTTTTTATGTCACTGTATTGTTACTTTTTGATTATTGCGCTGGCAAATCGGCAACAGATTTAAGAGAGAATAACTAAACACCCGGAAATGTGACATTTTTAAATAAATTTCTAGATGTATTGACTCTTTTCCACAAAAAGCATCAATTGTTTTCGAAAGATTGTTATTTTATCTAGCAAAGTTATGTTTAAAATTTTGAAGATAACATGTTTATTTTTAGTATAATAAGGTTATACCGTAGGTCGTTGGCAGATTTGTTAAATTTTCAAACAAAAATTTATAAAATATAACATACATTTCAAATAAATCCACAAATTATCTACGAAAGCTAATTTTCAGAATTTTAATTTTAGTTCAAATAAAATCATTAAAAAAAGATCCGCGTACTTTTTTTTTTTTTACAGTGTATACCGCACAAGAATCTCAACAATGATGTGGAATGATTTGCCGGCCTCTGTGTTTCCTCCTTCCTACAACATGGGTCTCTTCAAGACCAATGTTCATTCCTTCCTCTCCTCAAAAAGACCCTCCACACAGCATCCCAGATGACATAGGCCCTGAGGGAAATTATTTTCTTCATGGCCTCCTGTGTGGAGTTAATGTAAAAAAAAAAACTGCTCCCGTCTGGAGCCAGTGAGACTATGGCATCCCCAATTGGGGTATGTTGTGAGGCTGAAGGTAAGGGGAAGGGTAGGGGAAGGAGGTGGGGAAGAGGGAGGTCGGGAAGTACCTGGCTATTCAGATCTGGTCACCAAACACGGCTAAAGCCATTTTCAAGCAAGGTTTCAATTCTGAATGGTGGTCTTACACCAGGGCGATACTGATAGTATCTTCCACTCTGGAACCTGCCGCAAATATACTATACATTATTTTAAAATGAATTAATTGTGAAATAACAAAAATTAATCAAATACAATTTATTTGCGCATGCCGGGTTCGAACCCGCGACCTCCGGATTGTGAGTCAAGAGTCTTACCCACTGGACTACGGAGGTCGTCGTGTTTTGTGACGAAAATACTTCAGTTTGTCTATTTATTTATGGCCTTACAAATACATTTCAGATTTTTTTTTACATAATTATTTTGCTTATACATTCTTGAAAAATTATAAATACTGATGATCAAAAAATAATTACGAAAAGTGAATAGTTTCATCATCAGGCGTTTAAGCATTTTTGAAAGTAGGTATATATCGAAGCAAATTTGGAATGAAATAAAATCGATATTGAGTTATTATTTAAAAATGCTGATACGGAGAATAATTAATCCTTTTCATCGTACGATAGACCAGACACCTTCTCTCGACGAAATTTGAATTCTCGGCCGCTGGCTAATGGCCATTAATAAATACTCATTTCGAGTATCGTAAATTTTCCAAACGACATTATTATAGTGCAATGATACGGCTGTATTGAATACGTGAACATAAAAAAACGTTTTTATACGTTGGTAGATTATACGTAACTGTTATTGTAGGAAAAATAATAATTGAAGGCAAATAATGATTTTCAAACCATCGCTTTCTATAACAGAAATTGCTTCTCTTATGATCATTATTTTTCTACAATAGCTATGTACCAGTGGCGGTCCGTGAGATTTCAGTCAGCACATGAAAATGATTTTTATTTTCGAAATTTAAATTTTGTTTGTAGATTTTCAGGATTTTTTCAGTTTGGGGATGCGCCGCATCCACATTTCAGTATATCTTCAGACAAAAAATTGAAATTTGAAAATAAAAATTAAATTCGTTTTCAGCTTCAATAAAATCAATAACGTCGTATTTTTTCACCTTAGCACTCTAACGAACTAACTAACCATCACACTGTTTCCCCGAAGGGGAGGGCAAAGAGGATGGACCGCCAAACAACTCGATCTTGGCACACAGTCCTTGCCTCGTTCACATTCATACATCGTCTCATACATGCTCTTCTTTTATTCTGACTCTTCACATGACCCGACGCAAGTATCTGATTCTATCTTCCTCGGCGTCCCCGACTTCTTCTACCATTCACATTTGCGTCATATATTTTCCTTACACTCGTTTCCACTTTCATTCGCTCTACATGCCCAAACCATCTGAGCGTGCCTTTCTTAATCTTACTCATTACGCTTGCATAAGTCTTGCATTATTCGCCGATTTCCACATTTCTCACAAGATCGTACATGATTTTACCATACATACGTCTCAGGGATCTCATTTCTACAGCATTCACTCTACTTTCATCCTTCCTCTGCTAGTTCCATGCCTCACTGCCATATATCAGGGTAGGTACCAGCACTCCATTATGGACGGCTAACTTCGCTTCTTTGGACAGTTTTTTGATGGCGCCAACGGCGTTCAGTCCTCCATTAATAGAGTTGCCTGCATTTACTCTTCTTTCGATATTTCTATAAGCCTTCCCATCTCTCGTAAACATACTTCCCAAAAACACAAACTCATCCACCTGCTCCAAATACTTATCATTCACAACTATGTTGCACATTGTTTTTATACTCTCTCTTTCAAATACCATGACTTTAGACTCACTTATATTCATCATTAACTCATTCTTCATACATACTTCGTTCATCCTAGACATCTTAGCATTCTAGCTCACTGAAAATTCACGGACCGCCACTGCTTTGTACATAATAATATAACCTCTCAGAGGGAACAAAACTGAAAAAAACGAATTAGTAGAACGAAACACTGTAATAAAAATAAAATTATGACGAAGCTGAGTACAAAAGCTAGTACGATATTTATAACATAGTACTTACCTATCAAAGAAATTTAGTTGTAGAACAACGTAGTGCAGAAGGGTTGCAAAAATAAGCATGTACCTATTATCAACATAATTTCTTGGATGTTGTGTGTTGTGATTGTTCTATTTCATATTTAGCTTCATTTAGCAATGAACACTTTTTATTTTCTCATTTATCTAATCTCGATGTGTAGAGCCTCTTACCTTAAACTTTCATGTCTATGCCACCTCTTACTAAAATATTGCAATGAATTACGTGTCTATAATCTCTTTTATCTGTGGCCACGTCAGTTTTCTAATTTTTGTTTTTAAAACGGCTTGTTATCATTTCGCATATCATTCTCTTGATCTCAATTCTTCTTTTCGCTTCTACTAGACTTTTACGAATTAATCTCAATTCTTATCGCCAGTCAAATGTTCAGACCAGAATCAATCTCTCTGTAAATTTATTCAATAGAATAAACAAAGTTTACACCATTATCCAAGGACAAACACGAGTGTTTTACTTTAAAAAAGAATAACCTCTCAACCATCAAACAACTCTCTATTTCACTGTAAGTTCCCGTGGTGTGAAACTCAAGGAAGCCACAAAAGCAGCCCAACTTACATCTACTTTCATCTTACATCTCCAGACTATCTGGAGACCACTCCCTGGGATCTACGCTTTACTGAACATTTGTGAGAATATCATTTTTTTTTTTTTTTAATTAGGCAATTTACCCTAATAAGAGTGCTTTGCGATATCAATTCTTGAAACTAAAGCAAAATCATTGCAATGATTTTTTATCAATCATTATTTAGATTGTTTCATTTATCTTTATTAATGGTTTATATATCTAAGAAATTGAAAACTTGTCCCATTTGCTGTGGATATTTGCCATGTTTTGTTTCCAACATTTCCAGTTTCCAACTACAAACTACATATTGAGATTCTGTTTGACTTAGAACGAAGCTAATTTAGTTAGAACAAACAAAATCAATCGATCTACCAAACATAATTGACGACAAGACTGTGACAACAAATAATGTAATCAGCCTGTGGTACCTAACTAACATGTTCCGGAAAATCAATGTTTCAGTTTAATAATATTACCTTTCACCGAACAATCTAACTCCAAGCTAGTGAGATGTTCGTAACTTCCCGATGAAAATTATTTCAACTACAAAAATGACGCGTACAATGAATATATACGTACCTAAGAATATATTTTTTAAAAATGGTTACAAAGTTTGACAACCCCACTTTGAAAAATGGTACATCTTTCATATTTTTGTTCTGCCTTATTAATTATTTCTAGTGAATATTTTGGTTGTTAAATAAAAAATAACGAATGTATTATAAGTGTGTGGGGATGGGATCTATGACAGAAAGAGGAATGGAGCGCTGTAGACGATGACCGCCGATAAAAAAAGTTGGAAAATGAAATAAATAAAATCAATATGAATTTCGAAGAGCAATTGAGTGTACTATATTTTTTGTCAGTCCGTCTTTAGCCAACACAAATTAGCATGAAAGTTCTATAAGGTGTGGATGAAATTTCTATTAGGCGGACGTAACGCCGTCTGTCATTCAAAAACATAAATAATTTAGTTCTGCTTGAAATACGAAAGACGGTTAAATTTGTTCATACAAAAATAATAAAATCGCGATTAAAAAATGGGAGGGTTAAAATTTGAGGTTAAAGGTATTTTTTGAATCCAAATAAAAAAAGAAACCAAAAAAAAAATTTATCAATTTTTTTCCTGGATGGGGACACCCTAATCATTTATCGGTATGAAATATACTTTAAAACCTATTCTCATACCTAAAAAATATACATAAAAAAATTCATAAAAATCTGTCAAGCCGTTTCGGAGGAGTGCGACGACAAACACCGTGACACGAGATTTTTATATACAAGATTATGGTTTAGTTTTCTACGCTGAATAACTAAATTTCATAAGAAATATTATGGTATAACGATTACAAAAATTATCATGTCTTTTTCTCATTTTATTATTATCATGGGTTTTACTGGGAACGATGCTTTTTTTAAACTAAATAAAATAAAGTGTGGATCCGTAAATTGTATACGATTTCTTTGTAAGGTGTAAGTTAACACGCGGCTTGGTCTACAGCAGAGGTTTGCAACCCTTTTAGGTCCGTTGCAGAATTTTCAAATATATTTTTCTTCAACGCTCCCCATTTAAATAAAATTTCGTCTCTATTCATTTCACATCTATCTATCTCATTTCACCCCTATAAAACGGAGTCCATTCAAAATACCAATTGAAGCGAGCATGTAGAAAGCGTCGCTTTCGCAAAAAATGCTGTTGATTCTTGTTGTTCGGAAAGTCACATTCCAAAGAAATAAATTGCATATAACGTAGAGCTTATCAAAAAAGCGCTGAATTATCTGCAGTGTTTATCTTAAAGTAAGTTCACATAGTATGCACATGTTGAGTGTTGTGTTGTCCTATGTTTAATATTTAACTTCGTTTCTTACTTATTATTTCACATATAATTATTTTTTTCTGACTTCCATCTATAGACTCTTTCACTTTAAATATACTACTGACGGTAGACTAACCAGAGCACACCAAGGGATTGTTCACGAGGAACTAGCGTCAATGATTCCTTTGGTACAGTTACACTGTCGGGAAACGCGCCAAACACGCGCACATAATTTGTACACGGTTGGCATTTGTCACATGAGAACGACTAATTCTACGACTCGTTCTTGAGTTCAACAGCTCGGCTGTAGAACGATTTGCCGGTCTTAGTGTTTCCTCCTAAGACACGGGTCTCTTCGAGACTAAGGTTCACTCCTTCTTTTCCAAAAAAGACCTTCCAAACAGCGTCCCCAAAGATGAAACATGCCTTGAGGAAAATTATTTTTTTCAGGGCCTTCTGTGTGGAGTTAATGTAAAAAAAATGGATCTATATACCAAAATCACTTTAAAATCGCCTCACAAAGCATTTTAAACTCTTGACAGCCCCACAAGCTGCTTTAACTTTCTGCCTAGCGATTCAGTATTTTTATAGGATCGTTATTGGATAACGAACGTTATATCCTGTCAAATTTGTGTGATTTTTACATATTTACTATCACATATTTTAGTTAAGATCGATTTAAACATGAATTCCTGCAAGTACACATGATTATTTAGTCATTTAATGTACGTTGTACACAGAAAAATCAAATAACAGCCATAAAAAACACAAAAATCTGACAGGAAATAACGTCTGTTATCCAATAATTACCATACATTCATGTTCACAGAACCCTAACACGCCTACATCACTTCACAAAAACTGTTCATGCAATGACCTAAAAATATCAAACGAAATTAAGTACTTAGGGGTTCTTATTGACGATCACCTGCGTTGGGAGGCACACATCAATTCTACAACAAAAAAACATCGCAAATTATGCTACATTTTCTACTCTCTCAGATCTATTCTTAACTTACAAACACTGAGATGTGTTTACTTTGCACTTTTTCAATCAATTGCTACGTATGGTATTGTGGGATGGGGAGGGTGTGCAATGTCAATTCTATATCCCATAGTCCTAATTCAAAAACTTCTGCTAAGGATAATATTCAAATGTAACCCATCACACCCATCAGAACCACTTTATAAAAAATTCACAGTGTTAGACATTCGACAATTATATATAAAGACAATTCTCATATTCCTATGGAAAAATGATTTGATGGAAAAAACACAAAACAAAATTCACACTCGGTACTCGTCACACCTAAAATGCATAATTCCTACGACTAAAACAACTTTCGCACAGCGACAGTTCTCCTACATTGCCCCCAAAATGTTCAACTCACTGAGTATTGAGACTAGGAAATCGAAAACTGATAAGCTTTATAGCAAAAGTGTACAGGATTGGTTATTTACAAAGGGAAGGAACTATTTTAAAAAAATGCCTGAAGTCAACGAGTTAAGTTTACTTTAAAGTTAGTAAATTTGCTTTATCACTATTATTTTAAATTTTTATTACATTCAAATTCAAAAAAAAAAAAAAAAAACTTTTGATAATTATCATAATAATATTTATATTTGGATGATTTATTTTCAACATCTCCACAAGTAGAGTCATTATTTATTTATCTACTTATCATGTATTTACGTACCTATTTTATTTAGCAAAACAGCAGCCTACAATAAGAATAGTTTATTTTTATGTTTATTATTATATAAATCTACCTTATTGAAACCACTTAAAGGAGTCGTTGTTATATAAAAACATTGTACCTAACTAAACTATATATTAATTAACCAATAACAATTCTTACATTTATATAATTATATATTAATAATTCGACTACCATAATACGGGCATGTGCCTAGCATGGTAGTCGAACCACCTGTAAAAACTGTATAAAAAGTTATATAATGAATAAAGAAAAGAAAAAAAAAAAAATAAAAAAAATAACGATCTCACAAAAAATTCGGAATCGCTAGGCTGGTGGGCGATATCGGCCAGGTTGGGAATCACTGGTTTACAGGTAAGGAGGGAATAGAGCTATAACTACACGCTGTTTGAATGTATACCACGTGTATGGTTGGGATTGAGGAACAACTTATAGGCGATTTTTATCACAGTCCGACCCTTTGTGTAAAAATGTGCCAATTTGTTTGAGCTGAGCTAGCTTTGCAAATCGTTAGTTTACAAGGGTAAAATAAAAATACTCCATAGAGTTACAAAGAAAAGAGAGTTTTTATCCGAGGCGTCGAAAGAAATGGCTAAAGCGACATCTATTTGCTATGTGCCAGGTAGAAGCACCTGGACATAAATATCTTGTAGGCGAGGCAACGTGTAGGAGAGAGCACGTGACATCACATTATTGTTTCGAGGGGACTGTACAGGAGAGAATTGAATTAAAGCTTTCACGAGATTGCTTTGAATACACGGATCTGGAATACTAAATAAGCTGGCTTACAATAATATCTAACAGGATTACACAAATGCAAAAAAAAAACGTTAAATAATTTTTAAATATTTAATTTTTTATAAGAATAATTCTCTTTTTATAACTTACAAAAAATTGGATATTCATTTAGACTTTTATAAAAAGGTCAATATATGTTCCATATAAATAAAATCGGATATATTTATCCGTGAAGCTATCTATGTTACAAACCATTTCTTAGAAAGATTGTTTCTAATGAAAAAGGTAGTTGCTCATGATATGGAAAAATTAGTCGAAGATAATATTGTTAACTAGAAAATAGCTGGTACCCGGCATGCGTTTCTATGCCATTTAATAAAAAAATTGTTTCTTCCTGCGTGTCTTTTCCCTTAACAGACTTAACAGACAGACCTTAGACTTAACAATACCCGATCGATAGGCGACGATTTTATATCGATACACCGAGCACGGTTTCATAGTTGACAGTGGAACCGATATTGAAGTCCGATTAAATCGATATACGCTGGCAACACAATAGGTGTTTTCTATGAATTTACTTTCCGAAACGTCAAACGCCGAACAGTTGAATTGAAATACCAACCTAATTATGCATTAGTGGTCCACGTTTACATTCGACACCAAACAGGAATTAATTATTTAATGAGGTCTCTAGTCATATTTCTATTATTTATTTTTTTATTATTTATTTATTTATTTATTATAGATACAAAGAAAGTACAAATTACAATTAGAAAGCTTTGCCTGTCCAACTAGGAAAGTTTCCCGTTCCAGGACAGACAAATTGACATGTTTAGTACATATTATACCTGAAATGTACAAAATTACATAACAAAAAATTAAAAAAAAAAAAAAAAACAGAAAATTTCATTTTTCTCTGAAGCTAAGGTGTGTAATAAAGAAAATGTATATAAAACATATAAATATAAGTACACATACATTTTTTTGTGACAAAGTAGAAAAGGTAATCTGGTAGCATAGGTATATTATAATAATAATAATAATAATATATCTTTATTGAAAGAAATTTGCAAGATTATAACTAAAAAGTACATATTCAGTGTTATGTTTACAGTGGTTTAAAATTACACAAGGACAAAAGGATATCAACAGAAAAAATATATAAATATGAACAGTAGATAAATGAAAAATAGAAAATAGTTATAAATTTTGGTTTTTCAGTAATCTGCCTCACTAGGCTAGCCTGTGTTGAGGCAGTAATTTTTAAATCAATTTATAAGACTTATAGACATATACCTACACTTTTATTAAAAAAGTAATCACATAATAGATTGGTTACATTAATAATAAATTTAAATAAAAGCAACCAATACATTGTTTGTATATTTCCACTGTATAATACCAAATCATTAATAATTTCGAATTTGGGTGAGTGCACCGGTAAAGGCCCTATCATTATTTTTGATCCAAATTTTTATGTTATTTTTGAAAATTTTTTGGGAATCACATTTTTTTATTCTATCTGGAAGAATGTTGTAAAGCCTTGTTGCAAGGTATCTGAAATTTCGTTGACCAAAAGTAGTATGCGTTTTGGGGATTTGTAGTAAGTCTTTGTCATTATTTCGAGTACAGCGAGAATTTAATCTTTTTTCATAGTATTTATGTATATTTGTGTATAGATGAGTAAGGATTGTGTTTGCATATATCTGCCGAACGTCAAACACATTCATAATATTGAAGATTAAGTTCGAGTCTGTAATTAGAGGTAGTCTAAGAATCAATTTTATGATAGTTTTCTGTGCCTTTATGATTGGGTCTAGTGCTGATGCAGTACCGCCTCCCCATGCAATGATACCATACTCAATAATAGATTGACAGACTGCAAAATAAATCATTTTCAAGTGTTGTAAGTCGAGAAAGTTTCTTATCGTTCTGAAAAAGTGCATGGTTTTTCTTATTTTGTTTGCAATTATTTGAGTGTGTATATTCCATTTGAGATATGGATCAATTGTGAGGCCGAGATACTTCATCTGTGTAGTGCGCTCAATGTAGGGACACTGACAAGATTCATCGGAATTAAAACATTTGTGTATTCTAATGGAGACATCATCATGAGGCTGACCTGTTATATTTATGCTTGATGTGACATATTTAGTTTTCTCGGTGTTCAAAGTGAGCGTATTTGTATCTAACCACTTTTTTACAATGTTTATATCCGTTTCAGCTTTTTTGTAGACATCTACCCAAGTGTCAGCTTCAAACAGTAAAACAGTGTCATCGGCAAAACTAACTATTTTTCCCTGAATATTAATGTTACATAAGTCATTGATATATAAAAGGAACAAAGACGGTCCTAATATGCTACCTTGTGGTATGCCATAGTTAGTTGAGCACTGATTGCTAAGAGTGTTCAATATTTTAACTTGTTGCTTGCGCTCATCAAGGTAGCTCTTAAAGAAGTTAAGTTCGTTGCCTGTAATACCGATTATTTGAAGTTTGTTTATTAATTTACTGTGTGATATTGTATCGAAGGCTTTAGAAAGGTCTAAAAATATTGAAATACATTTTTTGCTTCTATCAAGGTTTTTTACTATGAAGTCAGTTACGGCGGCAATAGCGTCTGAAGTACTCTTGTTTTCTTGAAACCCGTATTGATTTTCTGAGAGTACTTTATGGCTAACCAGAAATTTTACCAACTGGGCATTGATAATTTTTTCAAATACTTTGGATAGAGTGGTCAGTATAGTTATTGGTCTGTAATTGTTTATGTCTGTCTTGTTACCTGTTTTATGTATGGGAATAACAATACCTTGTTTCAGGTTTGAGGGGAAGTGTCCTTGACTGATACTAAGGTTAATTAGGTATTCTAAAGGCAATGTAATTTCCATAGCCAGCGTTTTCAATATCTTAGTTGTTATTCCATCTACCCCGGCAGAAGAAGTGTTTTTTAGGGAATTAATTATTTTTAGAATCTCTTCCCCTGACACAGTTTGAAAATTGAATCTTCTTTTGGGAAATTGAAGTTCTGCTTCAGCAGGTAGAGCATTCGCACAATTTGGTAGACGAGAAGCAAGATTTGAACCAATATTTGTAAAAAAATTATTGATATAATCCGCAACGAGCTTGGGGTTTTTTGAGGTGTCAATAATGTTTCCGTCAATACAAAGTTTATTTATATATTATATATATTATATATATATATATTATATATATTATATTATATATTATATATATTATATATATTATATATTATATATATTATATTTATATATTATAATAGGATTTTCCGAATTACCTGGTAACATATGTATAATACATTCAGATTTACAAGATAGAGGAATTACAAAAGATTTACAACGCAAAGAAATGAAATTATGTTAAGTTATGTGTTTAGGAGTTTGAACTTTTAATACAAGTACACTTATAGGAGAAACTATATTAAAATTTACAATATTAGATATAATAACGAACGTAATAATCTATATGATTTTTTTTAAGCGATGTAACTACAATGATTTTTGTAACTACAAATTATTTTGACTGATTTAAAACATGTTTTAAGAACAGTATTTTATAAGTTGAATATACACCGCGCTCGTGTCTTGAACTACTCCTGCTAAAATATAAAAACAATAACTATAAATATAACTAGAAATATAAACTATGAATAATAATTCAATCACTTTCATTTCTCAAATATCGAACGGAATAATTCGACCGTTTTAAATGGATTATTTAAGTAGGTATGTGGATCGCGTATATGACTTCTTTTAATTCGAAGAGATTTGTTAGTTCAATCCGTTCATTAAAAAGGTAATTTTACATCATTCATGAGGTAATTTTAAATAGATAATTTTACATGTTCATTAAAAAATATGAGTATATTGACAGTTAAAACCGACTATGGAGGCCGCGCTAAAGTTTATCAATCGTCGCAAAGTAAGAATAAATGTTAACAATCTCTGAACGTGCTCGCAAATATTTACTAACCATAGATATGATAGATGGATTTAATCAATATTGTATTGATATAGGGTTTTATCGATCGTTCATGCTAGACTTCCTGGAAGGTATCGGGACGACATTGATAACCGTGTGACATTATAATGTGATGCAAAATCTCTAGGTGTCTCTTAAGCGTAAACTTAAAAGAATTAATTATCTGCTCTTTCATAGATGGCGCTAATTAAATTATTTTATGGAAGAACACTTTTTGCAAATTATGCTTTAAAATATAAAAATGAAATATTTTTTGCGCCTGTACAAATGCAGTATTAACATTAATTAATAGTTTTGTACGTGTACAATATCAAGTCAACTAAGATATATAAATGCGATATTGTTTAGGTGATTCAATCGACTTTGTCTTTGTACTTATGCCTTTCACGAAAAAAACGATTTTGTCTATGGATAAAACTCTTTATTCATATTCATATTGTGTTTGTACGGACGCAAAAAATAATTCATCTGAATATTTTTAAACAAAACTAGAGAGGTTTAAAAAAGTAATTTTTCATATCTGAACGCATGTTCCGTTTGACCTTCAGGTGATACTTAAAAGAATACACAATCTACTGTTGCTTTTTGATGGTGCGAATTTAATTATTTTAGGGAAAAACTCTTTTTACAGGTCATGTTTTAAAATATTAAGATGAATATATTTAATGAATCAATTGTTTGCACCCGTACCTACGCAAAATAAATATGGATAATTAGTTTTGTCCATTAATAAACTCGTATCTTTCAAGAAAGGCTAACAAATATAATTTTGGATTGAAACTTGTATTCGTTAGCCTTTCTTGAAAGATTTGATTTTTTTATGGACACAACTATTTATTTATATTCAAATTGCGTGTGTTCGGGCACAAAAAAATATTTCATCTTAAAATTTTAAGGCAAAAACTCCATAAAATAATTAAACTCGCGCTATCCACGAAATAGAAAACATAATGAATTATTTAACTTTAAATTGAACCGGTGAGTTTAAAAAAATTTCTATCTTGAAATATATGCGTACATATAATTATAATTTTTATTTTTTTTATTTAACGCCCAAAGGGCTTTTACATGTTTGGAAGTACAATTAATTCATGACAGATGATTTTTAAACAGATAAAGAAATAATAAAAATAAAATTAGATAAAAAAAGCACACAAGTCATAAAAAAAAAAAAAATACTGCGATTTCATAGGTTTACAAAAATTCAGATATGTTTAGGAATAGTTTTGGAATAAGTTTTTTTACAAGATTAATAAAATTCGCCAAGATAATGTTAAATATGTCAAGATCACCTAAGTGCTGATTTACCATAGTGTGAAATCGTTGTATCGGAGAGTGGTGAATGTAGTTCCGCTTATGAATGCTACAGTAGAATAGTTTATTTTGTCGTATAGTTACTGTCGATATTCGTTAGTTTATTGCCGGAGTTCGCAACAGTCAAATTTAGAGTATTTTGAATAAAAATGTTAAGTCGTTTATTATATTAAGAAAACGCTCTGGAATTTATGTTATGAACACTGTAAAAATAAGCTGAATTCCTTATTGTAATTAATAAATTTTATGAAGGATGAGGCTTTTTACGTGGTGCCTCTCTAGTTGTTCAACATAATATAATGAAGTAAGGAGGATATATGGGCGAGGGGACCAAAGTGGACTAGAGATGAGAGGGAGGCGATTATTACACCCCTTTACCGAGAGCCGGGTTAATATGTCTTCCTATAAACTCAATGACTCTGTTATGGCCCGGCTCGTGTGTGCTAGCTTCTGCACCGCCTAGACTTTATCGATTTAATTAAATTTAATTACACGGTAACACAGCATATTGATGGCAGCTACGTACGTGTTTATTATGAATTATGGACTTAAGATGGATTAGCAACTTCGCTCCGGGCAGCAATAAGACACTCTTGATTCCACAAGGATTTTTATTACCATCTCGTTCCAAAGAATTTTAGTCGGTAGACGTTTAATCCCTTAATGCGCCTCCTTAAGGATTTTTTAAGGCAGTTAAAATAAAAAGCTGCTACCTTCTAGGAAGAGATAAGATTCTAAAGGAGATATCTTTTGATATAAAAGCTATTAAATGAACGTGTTACATTTTTTAATACACAGCGTGTTATATTTATTATTATATATTTTGTAACGTTTACTTAATAGCTATATATCTTTTGATACAATAGCTATTAAATCAGTGGTTCCCTACCGGTGGTGATCCACGAGATCTAAAATGCGGTCAACGAAACATTCGTTCATTTTACTACAAAACCGAATTGAAAGGTATCCAAAAGCTGATTCGTAACCCTTTTGGTATTAGTGAGAAGAAATATATACCGTGGTAGTCCCTGGTCAAAAAATGTGGGGGACCACTGTATTAAATAAAACGTATTACATTTTTCACAAGTAATTACGAAGTATAAAAAGAGCTGGTATTCTAAGTTTTCTTTGGTACCTTTGTCATTGACAACAATAGAGAACTCCAGTCCAATTTTTTTATTTTTTTTAATGAATAAAGACCTTCAAACTTAAATAACTGCATTTTTATTTTTATTTTTATAGTTAGTTTTAATAGTTAAAATAATTGTCAAAGTTTTAATTTTTCAAGACTCCTAAAAACGCAGCGTATCTATGGTGGTTTATGTGATCTCTTCACCCACCTATAGTTTATTATTTTCAAGTTGTCTTTTTGAATCAGTGATGTTATGTTGAGGGAAATTTCCCTAGATCTAGGGGAGAAAAATATTTTTAGGGATAAGGGAAATCAGGACAAAATCTAGGGAAATTTCGAACTATGGCAATTTTTTTATTACATATGACAATATTACTGATGTTATATTTATATATATATACGTATATATATTTGTTGGGATTCCTATGAATCTTAATTATTGTTCATGTACTTACATGCAATGTTATTTTTAATACTGACAACTCAAAATGATATTAGGGAACGTACCCATACTATGTGACACGTTCGGGGGGGGGGTCTTCAAAATACCACGCTTGGTACAAATGAGCGGCGGGTTGCTTAGGTTTTTGGTCACGGTGGGGGGGGGGGGGGGGGGGTTAAAAAGTGCAAAAAGTTTGTCACGTAGTATGGGTACGTTTCCTATGTAGGTATCTAAAAAGATAAATGGGACCTGAACAAAAAAATTATTTATGTTTTAAGTTCCGTTTTTTCGGTGATTGCGGTTGATTTTTATTTCATAAAGTGTTTTTATTTTAATTTGGAATTCAGTTTCTAAATAAGTGGTGAGTGTATTCGTACTTTTAAATTATTACTTCACGTAGCAAAAAGTGGTTTATTTGGAAAAGCACAGTATTATAAGTATATTTACCAAGTTCCGATATCTTTCCAATTAATTAATCATATTAATTAACATATTACAGGATTAGTGTTACACAATCAGGTGGATACGTAGGTAATTGCGTAAATGTGAAATTCTAGGGAAATTTCACTTCGAAATCTAGGGAAATAATTTTTTTGGGCAGAACATCCTTGTTTTAAAATGGCAGAAGGCAGAAGATGGCCGATTAATACTATGACATTTAGGTGTTAGAAGTCGTTTTTTATTCAAGATTAACTGCTTTTAATATAGAAAAACATTGGTAAAATGTCCACATTTCACCGCTACTGTTATTGTTTTTAATCAAAGTGCAATATAAAAACAATCAATCATCGTAAATATTTGCAATCATTGCAAATACATATAACATCGTGTTTTATGTATAACACATACAGAATAGAATTTATAATACACTGATCATGACGATTGTGTTGCATTAACTTGTATAAAAAACCCTTTACTAAAAATAATTTGAAAATACAAACTAAATGTCAAATATGGTCGACACGACTTTAACCTCAAAGGCAAAATTTATTGCAGATTGTCCGCAAATATAGCTCTTTTCGTAAATTGTTGAGGGCCTAAATTGTGTTTCAATAAACACAATAACTATTATTTATCTAAATCTCTATAAACAGTATGAAAATAAACCAAAAACACGAAATATTGAATTGCATATGTGCACAATACACGCAAATGTATATCATTTCAAATGCCAATACAATACACGCGATCACCAGGTGACAGTGGGTGAATGTGACGCGTGACGTCACCATTCACCATTTCAGTTATGCCAACTTGACACTGTGTTTCGAGGAGAGGTTTAAAAATGCACTTTTTAATAATTTTTTAAAAACTCTGCGTTTAATATTATGAAATAAAAGTTATATATTCAGAATCAGCGTTTATTGGTCTATATGAACACATTTTTTTAAAGCCATAATATTTTTCACTGGAGTTCCTTATTGCTAAATAAACGAGTTAAGTAATTTAGTAAGTTGTACTAAGGTTCTCACGGGTTGGAGATAGATGTGTGAGCTAATTTATTTGAGAAAACTATTGATTATTAACAATTTACATTTATATAAATATATTTATACATCAAAAAAGCAGAAACTAAATGTCAAAAGAATATCTTCGCGAACAAGGGATAAGATTCACAAAATGCATAAGATTACCTGCATAGAAAAAAATCAATTGCCTACACAGAAACGCTTATATTTCGTGCAAGCACACAAATTAAATAACAAAAAAACAATTAAAAAATACGTAATATATTAATATTATGAAGTTCATACTAATGAACGAATGCATATTTTAGTAGATTTTTTTTTTTTTTTACATGAGCTCCACACAGGAGGTCCAGAGGAAATTAATTTCCTTCAGGGCCTATGTCATCTTTGGGGATGGTGTGTGGAGGGTTTTTTTAAAGGAAAGGAAGGAGATGAGAGTTCTGGGAAGGAAAAGGGTTTAAGGGGTGGGTAGGAATGTGGGGTTCAGTGTGTCCAGGTCATCTGCCTCCGAGACCAAGACAAACCTCACCCCATGGACCCGGGCATTCCTGCTAAATCACCAAACGTAGCGAACCACTTGGGGTGACCTGTGGCAGAGGTGTTGGTTATTCCCGCCTCCCAAATTGAAGAGGATGATGAGGGATGTCAAACAGTAGGTAAGAATTTCACCTATATTTTTCTTTATTTTATTATTTTTTTTCTTTATTCATTGCATATTATGGTTACATTATTTGTGGATTTTTCGACCATCATGCTAGTCTGATGCCCGTGTTATGGTGGTCGATTAATTACCTTTTGTTTTAGACTTTAGACTCTACGTCGCTTGGTTCCGTGAAATAGATTTTAAATTTCCTCGTTAGGTATTATAATAAACAATGCATAAAAAAGGAGTTTATGTTATCACAGACTTTTAGGAAATCGATCTGTAAAAAACAACTTACTAATCTTCTACAACTTTTCCAAAAAAGTCTTCGTTGAAAGTTCGCGTTGCATGTTTTTTATCCTAATATATCTGCTAAAGCACAATTTAAACTTTGTGCCCATATTCTGAATTATTTCCATTATTTTAAATTATGTAGGCTTATATGCTTATTTTTACGTGAAAGTCTGGATAAAAAACCATGCAACGCCAACGTATTCGCCACACTAAATTATTTTACACATTAAACAATAAAAAAAACATTGCGACAATTTCCCTTGTTCTCCAAACATTCACTAATCTTTGCCACAACTCACGACACATTTTTTGACCCCCTGCCATCATTTAAGAAAAAAACATTACTGGTAACTTAATCAATGCGCACTGACAAGGCTCAACTTCTTAACACAATTCAGACACTTAAGGTAAACATATACAACACCAAATTCTTATTTA
This sequence comes from Limnephilus marmoratus, assembly GCA_917880885.1. Lineage (NCBI taxonomy): Eukaryota > Metazoa > Arthropoda > Insecta > Trichoptera > Limnephilidae > Limnephilus > Limnephilus marmoratus. The sequence continues at coordinate 17,863,562 of OU862909.1, forward strand.
TGTAGATATTTATAATTTTTTACATTTTAGGTATGTATATAAAATAGAAATTATATTCGTAGTCCTCCTCACTAGGAGATCTTGTGCTGAGGGGGACTATGCTTTGGATAAGTTTTCAGCGACTTCTATGGTTTGACTTCATGGTTTGGATAAGGTTTTCCAGAAACTTCTACGATGATGTTTTAAGGATACTAGTAAGTTCATTTTCCGATAGTTCCTTCAGCCAACATTTAATGTCCTTAATGTAGCTTTTTTTTGTTTTAAATTATTTGATACTAAGTGGGAGTTTGTTATATAACTTTACTGCTAAAAATTCAGAACTTCTTTGTCCAAACGAAGAGTTACACTTTGGTATATTAAGTATGTCTGTTTGTTTGGCTCTGGTTTTATGAGCATGTGAGGTGTCTGCCTGTGAATCATTTTTGTGGTGATGTACTAGAATGCTTTTGGGATAGATTTTCTGTATGCTTGGAACACAAACTGTTTAAAAATTTCTGTTGTTCACGTCCTTATGGGGACCTTTAGTATGGTCTTTATGATGCAATTCTGAGTTACCTTCAGTTGGTTTATGTGTTTAGATGCTGCTGAGCCCCATCCTCTTACTCCATATTCCAATCGAGAGTGGCATAAAGCATAATATCTATACTCTCTTTAAATCCCTCATTGAAAAGATGTTTCGTAATTTTTTGAAGAAGTAGATGAGTTTTGTTAGCTTTTTTGAGTTAAGATCAATGAATTCCACTGTAGTTTTTCATCAATTTCAATCCCAAGATATTTAATACTTTTTGTTTGGGTTTTATACGGGCAGGAACATTGTGGAAAATTATTTTGACATTCATGTTATTCGAGGGTACGCTCATTTATTGGTTGTCCTCTTTTGTTTTTGGAGAAAGTTAGATATTTAGTTTTATTCACTTTTAACGTAAATACCCACATACATACAATAATTCTGTTATATGAGTATATCGCTTTTATTTATCTTTACCTCACATCCTTCCATGGAATATAATGACCCCCAGGTAAAAAAGTATGCAATTCACTCGCCAGATATTTCACAGAAATGTTATTTTTTTTACAAGAGCTCCACACAGGATGCCCTGAGGAAAATAATTCCCCTCAAGACGTTAGTCATATTTGGGGATGTTGTGTGGAGGATTTCGCTAGGGAAAGGAGGGAGAGGAAGTTCTGGGAAGGAAAAGGGTATGAAGGTAGGAATTTTGGGGTCAGTGTGTCCAGGAGTAATGGACGAATGAATTCATCCCTTCCACTGCGGTGCAAGTCCTGCTGAGAGAAACCTGCTGGAGAGGTCAGAAGATATCCCTCAACCAGTCTCTCCCGATCCGGCCTGCCATGCCTTAGTGGGCAAATGCATCCGCCGCCAAGATCCAGTAAAACTTGACCCCATGAATCCTGCTAAGTCACCAAACGTAGCGAACCGCTTGGGGTGACTTACGGCAGAGGTGGAAACAAATTGCAATTGTAATTTGGTACCGATCCTTGCAATTATTTCTAAAACTTTGGAAACTGTTTACCACTGTACCTATGAACCTACTGTTTGTTTGTGAAAGAATAAAATAATAATAATGACGACGATAAACCAGTCAAATCGGCAACCCAAGCAACCTGACGCTGTGTCGAGTTGGTATTCATTAAGTTACTGCCGCCTTTGTGTACAATGTAAGACAGAAACCGACGAGAATTACAATACCTTACGTGTGCACAAAAATTGAATTAGCTCTAAGACGTAGGTTATTAGAATTGAATTATTATTTAAAATGTGGGGTTGTTCCTTTGACGTTTTCACAAATTTACGTGACGTGTGCTTTCCAAGGTCCCCACGCAACCACTAAATCATCGCCTTAATCTTTATTGTAATTCGTTAATGGGAAACACGACAAATAGAAATCCCGAGACTGGCAAAGTCACCCATATGTATCTAAATATTTTAATTCATGTATTTTTTTTAATTATTTCTTTATTCATTATTTTTTTAACAATATATTTTACATGTTTTAGCTTAGAATTAGTTACGGAATATGTGTATCTTGGTGTCACAGTAGATTGTTATTTAAATGAGACAAACATAAAAAAAAAACAGTAAAAGACTCAGATCAATTGCTGGCAGAATGTACACATTAAATTTTTCAATCAATTGAAACACTTAAAAGAATTTATATGTCATTGGCAGAATCTATTATAAGATTTGGATTAACAATATGGGGAAATACTACTATAACCAATCTGAAACCAGTCCAAGTTGTACAAAACGCAATTGTAAAATTATTAATCGTCCCTAATATTTTCAAACAGAGACATAATACACCGTTGCTGTTTCAAAGTGCCAAAATTTTACCTGTTAAGGCAATACTATGGCACAAAATTATAATAAAGCACATATTTACCCCGCAGCATTAAGAAAAATTAGAACATAAATACAGTATACAGTACACGCGCAACGACGGGTTAATAGCTCCGAAATTTAATAATAAGTACGGACAGAGAACGTTTGAATACAACATACCGAAGATATTTAATTTATTACCCGACACTATAAAACAATGTAATTCTATTAATAAGGTTAAATATATGGTGAAATATTTTATACGAATGAAAAAATGTATGAAAAAATGTCGAATCTGTAGATAAAATATGTAAATTATAACTTTTAAAATGTTTATGTAACTTAACTATAAGCACCTGTTGACAAGCCAATTCAATTGGCTTAGCAGGACTTGTTGGTTGATATTTTTATGCTTTCAATAAAAAAATTTTAAAAGGTGATAATTTTACGTCTTAGATTATTTACCACTCTTCCATTAGAAGCATTTGTTCGAAGGGGAGTGTACATAAATGCAGTTAAACAATATTATCTTCAACTAATTATTTTCAATATTACAGGCAACTACCCTTTTTAATTGGAAAATACTTGTAATCAGTTGAAGATAATATCATTAAGTCTAAAGTTCGAGTCCCAGTTTCGACCATTATCTTTTTCTGTTTTTCTGTGTTTTATTATCTTTCATATTTTCGTTTAGATTATTATATTCTTCTTCTTCAATGATATATTGTTATTACATCGATGGGAATAACCTTAAAAAATTATAAAAACAGAGTTTGTCTTATGAAAATTAAATAAAATACAATTCTTAAAAATTCTTTATACACGTTGATACCTATTAAGCAAATTTGTTTTTATCATTAACATACAATTTATTATTTAATTAATGAGTAAAATCGCTTATTGTAATGTTTTAATTAAACGATGGCAATATTAGGGAAACCCAATCGAAAATCTGACTCAATCTGATCAATTTGAGGTTTTACTCATTTAGTTAAAAATAAAAAGAATTATAGGGTTGCAAAAAAGATTTATAGGATTGAAAACCGATGTCGCACATTAAAAATAAAAATGAATAAAATTTATCCAAGACACTACTATCTCGAAAGCATTTAGTTCTGGTTTGAATCTTGCAATCATAAAGATAGCAGCCAATAAAAAAAACATGCCTTAAGATAATGAAAATAATGTTGGCAGCTCTTCATCGAAGTATGGTAGAGTTAAATATGACCGAATCGGATAGGTACACATTAGCTTAGTTGGTAGAGCTGCGCTCCGGCAGGCATAGATCCAGTTTTTCTGTGTCTTGTTCTCTTTCATATTTTCATTTAGATTATTATTATTATTATCTTTTTCTTCAATAAAATAAATAAATATCTGTACGAATTTGAAAGAATACCATTAAATGTACTGAAATACTAAAATATTATGTTATTATGTAAATCCATGGAATAAAGATACATATTACATTATATAGAATGTTTGTTAGTGATGTTACGATGGAAAAATTTCTTATTACTGATTCTGAATACAAGCAGCTGAAAATAATGTTTCCTCTCGAAATATTTTCTTTGTGAGAATTGTAAATTTCCCAGCACACTTTGCGCAAAATTAAATAGCAGGATATTGTAATGCAACCCGGAGGAAGACGTATGCTTTGGGCGTTTGACAGAAAGATTTAAGGGTAATTTCAGTTTCAGGTGAAAGTGTAGGCCACCCTGAATCCCCCTTCAACCGGAAAGATTTATCCACGCAATAAACATTTTTCTGATTCGTCCCGACTGTATAGCAGAGTGAAAATAAATAAATCTATCAAATAATTAATCTTATTCGAGGCTAAGCGGATTTGAGCAGAAATATTGCCAAATATCAGACGAAAATTCCGTGAAAATTTTACAACAGACGAATTTATTTTTGTGACATAAATTTTCAGCGGTTCATGGAAAATGTAAATTGCTAACCGAGTGCTTGACTGTCGCCTGAACTGTAAATATGATTTTAGTGCAATATGTACGCCTAATGTATTTCTAAAAATTGCTTTTAGAACATTACTTATGGCTTGACAACATTCTTCATCCCGGGAAGCGTATTTACAAAACCTATACCGGTTCAGTCGCGGTAGCGACTATCTACATTTTAAATATACATCTATGTTAGTTATTTTTTATCACTTTGCAAAAACAAAAAATAATCTAAAATCTAGGTTAAATAAAATCTTTCCAATGTGTATATTAAAATTTCAAAATATTTAAATTTTGATTCTGAAAATGTAAATTGACCGAATCTTTAGCGGTTTTTTTGCTAAGCCGACTACACGCCAAAGTATGTTGTATTTTGTTACTACCGAATACTTCTTCGGAGAGTTGAAATTATTGTTAGAAAAAATATTTTTACAGCGGATTTTCACTCAAGATGCCTTCAGATACAAGTATTTCGACTTTGGTTGTACGGCCGTATATCCCTTTTGCATACTTACTCGAAGAAAAAATCTTCTAAAGGATCAACAGTGGCCGGACCAACTGTCGGCGAACCAACCGACGCAGGATCAATTGTCGCCGGACCAACTGTCATGGAACCCTGCGCTAGTACTTCACTAATTTTGATCAGATCGGAGGTCTGCGCAAGTACTTCACTAATTTTGATCAGATCGTAAGTCTGCGCAAGTACTTTACTAATTTTGATCAGATCGCAAGTCTGCGCAAGTACTTCACTAATTTTTATCAGATCATAGATCTGCGCAAGTTCTTCACTAATTTTTATCAACTCGCCAGGACTCAACAGGAAGAAGCAACTCGGATACTGCATGAGCTTTTATAATGGCGAACTATGGACAAAGTACACACCAGGTGTCATGAATACACTCCAAGAACAATATCACCACAAGTGAAGGGCGGTGTTCCGCCTCCCTTGGCGAAAAGCGCCTCGCAGATGTTCACAGAGCGAAGGGTGCATGGGTTCGCTGCTTCGATGCGCCATACAGTAGCAGGGACGAGTCAACGCTACCGGAGATCGGAATACACTCTTGTCCAGTCCATCGCGCGTCGCCCAGTCCAGTGGCAGGGTGCGCTTCTACAGTGTATACGAAGAATTTCCCTCAAGCCACCGAAGTTCAAGTCCTAATACGTTTACTGTTTTATTTGATTTATTTTGTATTGAATTTAATTTCATGTATTTTATTTAGATGTAAACTTTGATATGGAAGACTAAGTAATGCACTCACCGCTCTATTCAGCAAAAATAAACACATTATTTTATTTTATTTTAATGACAATATAAGGATAAAGTAAAATTACAAAATCAGTAAAAATACAAAATAAAGTTCTTTGTTTACAGTCCTCCTCACTAGGTATTCCTGTTCCGAGGCGGACTGTATGTTGCTGAATGGGTGTAGATTTTTATTTCCTCATCTTCTAGTTTCTTGATTTTCATAAAATAACAATAAATAAAATAAAAGTATTTATGTTTGTTGTCTGCAGGTTGTATTGGGGTTACTTCATAATTTTAATGATTTCCTCATCTCCCTGTTTACATAACCATATTTTTTTTTTTAACATTTGTATCTCCATGGTGTTCTTAATTTCAATTGGAAGGGCATTATATAATTTTGAAGCATGGAAATTATGGTTTTTCTGGCCAAAAGATGTGTTTAATTGCGGGATGTTTAGTAGTTTTGAGGATTTTGACCTTGTAGTGTAGGTGTGTTGGTCAGCAAGGTATTCATATTTTTCTTTAAATTGGAGTAGTGCATTTTTTGAGTATAATTTAATAATGCTGAACATATTAAAGTTTGTAAAAATTTCTTTTGATGAAGTTTTTATGGGTACTTTTAGGATTTTTTTTTTTATTGCCTTTTGCGTTTTAGCTAGCTGCTTGATGTGAATGTTTGAGGCAGTTCCCCATCCTATGATCTCATATTCTATGCGTGATCCTATTATTATTGTTGTTTTAGATTTACTGTAGGTACATATTCGGTTTGTTTTCTCCAATATAATACACATTATTTCATTCCTCGCTATTCATGAATTCACGTTCTTCTACTCAAAATCGTTATACATATTAATAAAGGGTACCTCCCTAAATGTATTATTCTTAAATAAAACATAATTTGATTACCTTGGTTTTTTTGAGTTGTCGTTTTCCCTTCCACCAAGAGATGGTAGCAGTGGGCCGTGCGCCCGCGGAAATGCACGTCACGCTGTATCGCTTGTCGGCCGCCATTGGAGTGTTCGGCTTTTCCATTTCCACCGTTAGAGGGCGCACTGCAGATAACAAAAACAAACATTCATTACACAAAAAATGTGATTTGGGATTTTCACGGCCAAAAGAATTTTTTTTCGGGGTATTTAGCCAGTTGTTGCCCTTCAGGATATCACGATAATTCTTTACACATTTCTCGTCGATATAAATCTTAAATGTTTTAGCAAATAAAACAATTTTGTATTTTTTTGTGTTGTATATTTTTTTTCCTTGCGGTAAATCGGGGTAATAATAAGACACGAGACACGAGGATTATGTTATTGTTAAACACTTTTGTAGCGAAACTAATTAGGAAAACCTTTGAATGGTCTGTATGAGCTCGTATTTTCCCATGAACTGCAAGTACAAGTATGTGTAATGGGTGGTTTGGATTCATAGTTTTGCTATTTGTATTAATTTAGTTTAATGTTCAACTTAAATATATAACTACCATGAGAATCAGAGAGTCTGTGGTATTATAATACCATACATATTTATAAATGAAAGTACATTTACTTCATTGTACAAAACCATCATTGTAACTGTTTTCAATATTTCGTCGCCTCAGTTCTCATTTGTCCAACCGACCATTTTAGTTTTTGTTCAATCTCCATTTTAAAATTTATAATTAAGTATTAAAAATGATAGTTAATCATACAACTAAGAACTATTTAAACTAATGAGACCTTTACCTTTACGGAAAGAGCTTTATCTTATACACCTACCATAATGTTTCATTGAAATAATGAGAGAAAACCTTCTCCTCGCCTAATATTTTCTAATGGTCTGATGGACAAATACGAACTAAAGCGACGATTTGTTAACGCCGAAATATCAAAGTCATGTTTGCGTATTTTTGGAGTTGTTTTGCGATTACAGCGTTTTTCATTGGCAAATATTGGTTTCCAAGATGTAAAATAAACCGTATATCGCACTCGTATTAAAACATGTAGAAATGGACAATGACATTAGAAACAATAGATATGTTGTAGAGATCGCAAAAGTGGCAAGCGAAAGATATGCTGATTGCCGTACTTTAAATTTTCAGCGACATTAGATAAAGTGAGGTATCGAACTTAACAAAATATAAGAATAAGAAGGACTACCTGCCGGTAGTAGGTCGTCTCATGCAACATTCCGTATAGGTCTAGGTATAAGCGAGTAAGCGTATCTTGCCATCTCAGCCACACCCGTCATATCATCATCATTACATCATCATTATCATCATCATTATTATTATTATTATTTTATTATTATTACATAGTATAAAATGAAGTCGCTCAAAATGGATGTGCGCGTTAATCTTTTAAACTACGCAACGGATTTTCATACGGTTTTCACCAATAGATAGAGTGATTGAAGAGGAATGTTTATATGTATAACACATGTAAATTATATCAGAGAAAAGCCGAGAAATTCAAAGAAAACATATTTTTGTGCGATTTAAAACGGCTGGCGGGCCGTAGTATAGTCACTTTTAAAATTCGTTTTACGGAAGAAATTGGAAAATAGATGTTCTAGAGTAAGTAGGTATTTGATTTTCCCTTTTAAAATATCCAATGTTGCATTGCAAGCATTGTATAATTAGTGGCGAGTTAATTAGTTTATATGTATAATACATGCTTATTATAGTAGAGAAAAGCCGATAAATTCAAATATTCAATTCAGGCAGCGGGCAGTGGCAAGCGGGTGGTGTGGATTTTATAAAGATTGGGTAATGGCGTTGTTTTTCGTTAGCCACAGCAACGTGTGGCCGGGTCTGCTAGTATAGAATATAGCACTCGCTATAACTTTGACGTACGTAAATGCTGCCCAACATACTCTTTGAATGAGCGCTTTTAATATTATCGTGACGATCCACAAATACGGTACCGTGACGGCATAAAAAAGGCAATAAACATACGTTACCTATCAATAATGCTGCAAAAATGAGGCACACAATGTACCTAGGTCGGTTTCCTCCAAAGGTAAAAGGTAATAATTTTCTTGCATCTCTCTCACACACCGCACCGTAACGTCTCCGTAGACCCCTACAATACTACAATAGTCTGTCTTTGTTATTCATGATCATGATTAATGTTTGTATTAAGAATTTACTGGAAACATAAGCGTTTACTGGAAACATAAGCCGCATTTTTTCTTACTTGCCGATTAAAAGTATTTTAGACTCTATTATCGTGATTTACTTTTGGGTTATGATGCCGTGTTGCGCTACATCTTTCTTTTTTATTCTTTTTGGAAAGCATCACAGTGTCCATCATCACACATCTGCCCTGATATAATGCCGTAACGCTCACGCTGTCCAAATCGTTGGCTAAAGAAGGAGGTAGTACAACCCGTCATAATTCCCCAAAAGTAAAACAAATACAGTAGAATCCGTTTATTATGACTCCGCCTATATTAACCAACCACTTAACATGTAGTAATTACACTAAGATGTTTGGTTTCGATGTAAAATTTTTTATAACAACGTCGGATATAATGACTTCGCATATAGTGACATGTCGCTTATTATGACCCATTTTTAATAAATTATGTCCGGTTATAATGACCGACATGATTCCTAACACTTTCGGCAGTGTTCGGGAGGGTCATTCTTATGACCGTCAAAATCTAAAATCGTAACTCTTTCAGACGTAGTTGTTTTATTGATTTGATATTTTTATTTCATCCGCGTTGATTTTTGTCCATGTTTTATTTCATCCGAGATGAAAATCTAATCTGGTTTGACAAGTTTTGACTTAGACAGTGAAAGCGCTGCTCTTTCTATTTGCATTGAGCAGTGAGCGCTCAGTCAAAACATGACAGTGAAATGGAATAGAGAATAGACTAATCTTTCTTGGGTAATTTTTAATGAAATTCGTTCTGGCGTTTGCTCAGCTTTAATTGGTGAAAATGGCAGTTGGACTTTAAACGGGATGACTGAACACATAAAATATTACACTCTGAGGAAATGTGCTTGAATTTTAATGAGTGTTTAAAGGAACTTTAAGTTAAAGATACTTTTAGAATGTACATACACAAGAGATGAGTTATACGAAGTTCATAAAATTAATGATGAATTGTATATTTAAAGAATTGAATTTGGGAAAATGTAGTCGTGTTTAAAAAAAAATTGAAACTCGAAAAGTAGTACAAAAAAACATTGAACGAACTGACCTCAAATACGGAAAAAAAGATTTTTCGTGGAAAATATTTTTGAAATAATAATGTGTTTCTCGTTCCTTCACTCCTACCATTGCATTCCCATAGGCTATTGTAACTCTTTTATATACACTAAAAATAAATACATATATTATATATTCTTTACATATAAAAATCTCGCGTCACGATGTTTGTTCGAGATAAACTCCGAAACTACTAAACAGATTTTTATGAAATTTGACTTAATGTGTGTAATTTGGTCGATACTAATAGATTAAATAAAAATAAGACCAATTAAAGTCCAGACTGCTGTCCAGAAACACGAAGATATTAGTGTACAAAACACTTATCAGACCAGTACTTAACAAAATGTTAATTTTACTAAAGAACTGAAGTTTTTAGTTTTTGTTGTAGAAGGCATGTTCGTTAGAGTTTCAGCATTTAGGTGTTCCCTCAAAAGCAAACTATCAAACGTATTACCTACTTCCATCACTGCAATTACTATAAATTGATCTTTAACCATAGAAATAATACTTCATACCAGCTGGTAGGTACTTGGCACGCGGTGCAATGCTATTCACAGAAATAAATTGATTCACCCTGCATATCCTTTACCGTGCGTCCCCCGTTCCATTCCATCTTCCCCGCCTTCCCTCTCCCTCGTCTCTTCACTCTCCGCGAAACCCACCTTCCCCCTGCCTTGCCTTCTTGCCGCTAAAATATATGAAATATCTACATTTTCATTTATACAACGCATTTCATTTCATAACTCCAGAGCTTACCATTATTCATAGCCTATATTACTCGCTGATAATGTAGCTTTCTATTGGTGAAAGAATTTTTAAAATTGGTTTAGTGGTTTAGGCGTCAAAGCGTAACAAACCAACACACGCACTTTCGCATTTACGTATAATGTATTAGCTTTTACCCCCGGCTTCACTCGCATAGTATTAGAGGGGTTTCCACTCCGTCTCCTCCCCTACCACACCTCCTCTCCCCCTCTACCTCTCCCATCTCCCCCCACTCCTCCCACCCTTCCCCCTTCCTCCGCCTTCCCCCCAGCCCCCACACCCTCTCCCCTACCCCCTTCCCCCCTCCCTTCCCGCCACCCCCTCACCTACATACCCGTTACATTAATTTTTCAAACAGCTGGCGTGCCACCTATTTCAATTTTTTGATACAAATTTCACAATGCCAGAGCTCTTAGCTATAGCCTTTATGTTATTCTGATGTATGAGCTATATTATTGTAAAGTTTCATTAACATCCATTCAGCAGTTTTTGCGTGAAAGAGTAACAAACATACATAAATCCATACATCCATACAAACTTTCGCCTTTATAATATTAGTAGGATGGGATTAGTATGGATGATTTTTTTTTACTACGCGACCTATTTACCTGTTACGCATCACGCGTTCACGCTGTTTTTACAGCCCTCTTCCAGACAATAAATTCCAATAACTTACGGTTCATATCGAGCACGAACGAGGCCTCGCGGGGTTCCACAAGGATGCTGTTGGTGGCCTGGCACGTGAAGGTGGAGCCAAGGTCCTGGCGGCCTATGGCGGGCCAGGACAGCCGGTTCTCCGTCACGTCGCCAGTGCTGTGCTCGTACTCCACGTCCACGAGGACGCCATTAACGAGCCATCGGACGGTGGGCGAGGGTCGACCTGGAAAAACGAAAGGTTTTTATCGGTTCCATGACGGTAGTAAAAAATATCTAAATTAACCAAACCTAACCTAAATATTATTTTACCGTGGACGTAAAGGACAACAGTTCTTTGCAAAAAATAACCTGGTTAATTTGCACCAAAACAATAAATACAATACAAATGAACACAATCTCCACTGCGAGTTTATGCTGAAAGAGAGAGTGGATTGAAAGATTTTATCTACCATTTCTTATATTTTATTAATTTTCCCTATTTGGTACGCTGACTTGGGCCGTTTTCTAGATAGAAGTATACGTCTTCATTTTGCGTCAGATAAAAACATAAATGAAAGTTAAACATGCATATTATTATAATAATAATTAATATAGATATAACGTCGAATAAGATTAGAATGAAATATAAATTTGAAATTAAATACTTAAATGTAATTTGAAAAATATAAATATAAAAAAAAGAAAACTAAAAAAAATAAAAACATACTGCACTCCAAAGTAAAACGGATAAAAAAATAATAAATTAAATTTACATGGGGGAAATATTTAATATTTATGGATTTATGGTATATTCAGCGGCCGGGAGAACACTTATTGAAATGTTTTTCTTAAATCGATATAAATTTTTTTAGTTGTGGATCTATCCTATTGTACAAATCCTATGCAGAATGTAAACAGCGCAAACCCGAAGGATTTTAATCAGCCGTTCCGAAGAATTTTTTTTCTATTAAAAAGAAAAAAAAATTACTACTGGCTACTTATCCCGTCCCTATACGTAGCATCACAACGGGATCGAGCGATACGTTCACTGTTTCGTGTGTTTCCGTGCTGTTAGAACGAACATGCGACCCGCCGTTACGCTGTACCGGACGACTCAAATAGGACGTGTGATGAAATAATATTTTTATTGAAATTAATAAATTACTTGGTTTTTACCACTTTTATTGTTTATAAAACCGACATGTTTCGTTAGCAAAGCTGACTTCTTCAGGGTTTTGACAGAACTAATTTTAAATATAGACATATATATATAGGTAATAGAGAAAAATAATCGACATAAATAATAATAAAATTAGAAAGAAAATAATGTTTAAGGGACGAGGGGCAATATAGAACAATTTAAAAAAATTTAAAAGGGGAATAGATTTAATAATGGGTCATTTAAAAACAATTTTTGATTATTAATAATATTTAAATTTGCATTAACACTCTTTCTAATCTCTAAAGTTTCTAATTTATCTAACTGAATGCCATTGACATTACAATGAATTAATTCTATTCCAGTGTTAAAATTAAAGGTATGACTAGTTTCTATTAAATGGTTGGCAAACTCCGAGAAACTATTATTATTTAAAGCTTTCATATGCTCTTTAATCCTTATTTCAAAGTTTCTCGAAGTTTTACCTATATAAAAGCAATCACAATCATTACATTTCAATTTATAAATTCCAGATTTTTTCATTTTGGTATCTCTATCTTTATTATTTACAATATAATTTTTAAGTTTATTATTTGCATAAAATACAGGAAGAATTTCATACGGTACATTCTTTGTCAAGGCATTAGAGATTTTATTTTTGAAATACATAATTTTCTTCCATTTTTTCCCTTCCTGATCCTTTTGTACAGGATAGATATATGATTTAAGGAATTTATTCTTATATTTTTTATTGAGAATGTTTTCAATTAAATTGGTGTTGTATCCATTATTAATAGCAATTCGTTTAATAACATTGAGTTCTATTGAAAAATTATTGGGAGATAGGGGTACATTAACTAATCTATGAATCATAGAATGGAAAGCTGACATTTTTTGAGAAATTGGATGATTTGAAGTGTTGTGGATTACAATGTCTGTGTATGTATCTTTACGAAAAATGTTAAATTCAAATTTATTATTAATTATTGAAATATTTAAATCAAAAAAGTTTATACTCGAATTTTGCCCAATCTCTACAGTAAATTTTATGTTTTTATGGAGTTTGTTTAAGAAATTAAGAAAAATATTAAGTTGTCTCAAAGTACCTGTCCAAACACAGAAAACATCATCCACATATCTCTTCCAACAATGAACGTATTTTAGTAATAATGCACAGCTATTAAAAATCTTATTTTCCAAATTATTTATAAATATATCCGCGACCAAGGGGATGGTACTAGCACCCATTGCCACGCCATCTTTTTGTTTAAAGATATTGTCATTGAGTTGAAAATAATTTTGTTTTAAAACTATATTAAATAATACATTTAAATCCTGAGATAAGTCATTAGGTAAAACTGATGAAAATAAACGATCTTTAATAATAGGTTTACATTCTTCAATTGGAATACTTGGAAATAAATTAACAATGTAAAATGATACTAAAAATGCTTTTTCAGGAATTTCCAAAAGTTTTAAGTGTTCAATCAAATCAAATGAATTTTTAATCGTGTATTTAGGATGAAAAATATGTGAATCCATAATAATTCTATTAATTGTTGATGATATTTTATTGCTAGGAGCATTACAATTTGAGACCACTGGCCTTATTGGTTGACCTTTTTTTTGAATTTTTATAATAGACTATACAACTTAGGGACTTGGGCATTTTTTACAGTTAGTCTCCTATTTTTAATTAAATTAATAATCATGTCACTTTTACAATTTTTTAGAGCATCCCTTATCTGCTCTTGACATTTGTTAACAGGATTAATTTGTAACTTTTCAAAATTATTACCTTGTAAAAAATCCATTGTTTTTTCCACATAATCTTCCTTATTCATAATTATGACACTATTACCTCTGTCAGCTTTCGTAATGATCAGATTATTTTCCCGTGTAGCCCTGGATATATTAATTGCAAGTCTTTTTTCTTGATTGTATTGTTTTTTAGTGAAGTTAGGATTCTTGCTGATGTTTTTTATGACTTCTCCACATTTATATTGATAAGAAATATGTTGATTATTCAAAGCACAATTAACATCTACTGCTAACAACTTCAAATGTTTATTATTATTATCAACTTGTAGGTTATGGTTTAATCCTTTTGACAACAAATTTATCTCTTCCTTATTAAATTCATGTTTGGATAAGTTAATCACACGGTGATGGAATTTAAATATATTTTTATTGTTTATATTATTCGCTGTTTTATTAGGATTGTTATTTTGATTCATATTAAAATAAGTTATTTCTTGGGTAGAATTGTCACATGTAATATTAATACTGTCAAAGTTATCTATTTGTTTATCTTGAAGTTTATTATTTTTAAAACACAAATTATTTATCTTCTTTATTAACTTTTGTTTCTTTTTAAATGCTTTAATGCTTGCGATGAATCTAACATGGTCATCAAGTAAATCCCACTCAACCGGGTGTAATGTGCTGTCCCTTAAACATTATTTTCTTTCTAATTTTATTATTGTTTATGTCGATTATTTTTCTCTATTACCTATATATATGTCTATATTTAAAATTAGTTCTGTCAAAACCCTGAAGAAGTCAGCTTTGCTGACGAAACATGTCGGTTTTATAAACAATAAAAGTGGTAAAAACCAAGTAATTTATTAATTTCAATCATAATGGTGCCACAAAATAAGTTTGCTGTGTTAGAAGAAGTAATATTTTTATTTTTTTTAATTAAAAAAAAATTATCAGACACCAAACACCACATCCACATTTTTTACTCCTAATATGCTCATGAATCGCTAGATAAAATCCTTCGGGTACGTGTTGTTACAATTGTATATTCAAAAGGCAATTTAATTGATTTGTGGCTGAGTTGGCATCGCGTTTGGGTCCCACCCATTGTAAAGTATCTAAACCTAAAGTACCTAAACCAATATTTAAAAAAATAAAGATTACACAACTACAATGCTTTCGTAAAGTTCACAACAAAGGCGAAACTGTCAAAGAAAATCTTTTTTTTTGTATCTTTAATGGAACAGTTCAAAAACGAAATTCATGTATAATTTTATATATTACTAGCTGACCCGACAAACGTTGTTCTGCCATATAAATTATTCCTATTGAATATTTTGGTTTCTAAATAAAAAATAATGAATGTATTGTAAGTGTGGGGATGGGATCTATGACAGAAAGAGGATTGGAGCGCTGTAGAAGATGACCGCCGATAAAAACAAAAACCACCAACTAAAGTTGGAAAATGAAATAAAGAAAATCAATATTAATTTCGAAGAGCAATTGAGTGTACAATATTTTTTGTCAGTCCGTCTTTAGCCAACACAAATAAGCTCGATGGTTTGCCCACGCGAGAACATGATGCCAAATGAAATATCAAAAGATGAAAGATCGATGAGGCGGACGTAGCGCCATATGTCATTCAACAACATAAATACGAAATAAATTAATTTGAAAAATAAATTGGAAATACGAAAGACGGTTAAATTTGTTCATACAAAGATACAAAAATCGCGATTAAAAAATGTGAGGGTAGGGGTAGGAGAACAAAATTTTGGGTTATAGATATTTTTTGATGCCAAATAAATAAAAAACAGAAGAAAAAAAATTGTCAAAAATCAGAATTAATTTTTCTGGATAGGGACACTCTAATCACCTAGCGGTATGAAATATACTTTAAAACCTATTCTCATACCTATTAAATATACATAAAAAATTCATAAAAATCGGTCGAGCCGTTTCGGAGAAGTGCCAGGACAAACACCGTGACACGAGATTTTTATATATAAGATTTATCCACAATCCAAAAGAACTTGGTTAAGCTGCATAAAATGTACTTCCATTTGTTTGGTCTCGAAGTAATTAGAAATAAATGAATATTTTTTTTATATTATCAAATACCTATGGTTTTCTTGTCACTGCGCATTGTTAATTGCATCGAACAATTTGAATTTACAAATAATTTATTATTGTAACATAAAAAACCACCTACGATTCAATGATTGTTTTTAATCAAAATTTAAGTCGGTTCGGCGGCGTAGGACCTGAGAAAATGCCATTTAAACTTCGATCCCAAGCCTTATAATACGCCCATAAAAAGCAGGATTTCTTACAAATGCTACTTTTTGCAGGTTTTTGACTGATTCGTATAAAGTTCATGATGTTTAGTAAGAATCCAAATATACATTGTGAATTTTGCTCTCGTCACGTCGGATCAGCTTGGCAACCTTAAATTGTATAACACGAAATATTATATTGTAATTATGTGAGGTGGTATGACATGTGTGGATGACATTTAGAAGTCTAAAGAGCCGTGTCATTTAATTTAAATTATATTGCATTTAGGCAATTTCGGATTACCACTTTTGATATATTTTGTCGGCGAAGTAAATTTACACATCATTGTTTTGAAGGGTATAACGGTCGCTTAGTTTTGGAATTATTTATACGCTCCAGGATTATACAGAACAATTTTTTTTTGATAAACGAGATATTGTAGATTCATGCCTTTTCCGAACTTAAGAAAAATATCAGATTAAATCCGTTGTATTTATCACAAAGGCAAAACTGTCAAAGAAAGCTAATATTTTTTGTACTTTTTCCGTCGCTCAAACAAAACGGTGTGAAAGATATCACTTCTTTGACGTGGGCAAGCTTTTCAATTTGAGTGATCGTCCTCAGCGCGGCGGGACTTTGTATTCCGAGTACGGACCCGAGCGCCCCCCGAGCCGAGTGTGGCCGCCCGCGCAACCCGACTGCGGCGACATTTAACATCGTGGAAATTCAGCGCGTCGCTTTTTGTCCACAAATGCCCTTCTTGCGGACCGTGTTGCCTGAATGTAAACGCTCCGAGGGCCCATTGTCTCGGCGAACAAAAAGTCGCCGAAGGAGTATAATGCTCGGCCATTACCTGTACGTGGAAAGCAGAATCTTCAAGGGCCGTGACACCGCGCTGAAAGTCTAGCATTCTGAAACTCTGAAACGTGCATACGTCACATTCTGAATGGATTCTTTATTCTAGCTTCTTGTTTTCCTTACCCCTTGTCCTCTACTGCAGTGGTCCCCAACCTTTTTTATCGTCGCGGACTGGTCAACGTTCGATAATTTTACCACGGCCCGCTGAAAAGGGTACGGCGGAGGGATGAGGGGAGGGGGGGGGGGTAAACATGCACATATTCACCATTTTTTTTTACATGAGCTCCACACATGAGGCTCTGAGGAAAATAATTTTCCTCAGGGCCTATGTCATCTTTGGGGATGCTGTATGGAGGGTTTTAAAGGAAAGGAAGGAGAGGAGAGTCCTGGGAAGGAAAAGGGTTTAAGGGTTGGGTAGGAATCTGGGGTTCAGTGTGTCCTGGTCATCCGCCTCCAAGACCTAGACAAACCTCACCCCATGAACCCGGGCACTCCTGCTAAATCACCAAACGTAGCGAACCACTTGGGGTGACTTATGGCAGAGATGTTGGTTATCCAATAAAGGTTCCCGGAGCAGCGGTACCCATTCCCGCCTCCCGAATTGAATATATATAATCGCCGAACCAACACAATCAAACGCGTGTTAGTATGTCACGTATTCTCAATAAAACGATTCCATTTGCATTTGGGCAAGCAGAATATAAGAGCGATGACTCACGATGTTGCGTCTCATTCGAGCTCTTTACGTTATATATGCGAGTGCGCAAGATAGAAGCCCAGTCGTGTTTTTTAGTTCGAAGGTATTGTTTTGGCGGTAACTTGGCGTGAAGGGATTCTTAACTTATTAATTATTTTTTTGTCTATAATAATTAATTTTTTTATTGGGTATGTTTGTATTTTATTTTTAAGCAAAGCCTTGGGTGGCCCGGTAACATTTGATCCACGGACCGGCACTGATCCGCGGCCCGGGGGTTGGGGACCACTGCTCTACTGTGTACTTTTCCTTCCGTCATACAATATTCCCATACATTTGAGGTGCTTTTGTACTATTTGCTCTGCCCTGTTAGGAACACTGATGTGGGAAAGATATGGTTAAAGGCAAAAAGATAAATCCGTTAGCGGTATTACACAGATAACTAACGAACCAAAATACACACCACACGTTGAAATATATGTTAGTGACGGCACCGATAGTAAAGTTAATCATTTTAGGAGGTCTAGCATGGACGATCGATAAAACCCTATATCAATACGATATTGACCAAATCTGTCATCGATGGTCAGTTATCAATATTTGCGAGCACGGTCTACAATTGTTAGCAAATATTTCGACCGACGATTGATAAATTTTAGCACGTTATATATCAGATAATCAGATATCGCTTCCATAGTATCAGATAAGTTTCAGTTAACTGTCAATTTACACATATTTTTTAACCATGTCGTTCATTATACAAAATTCTGGCTTTATTAATGAACGTATTAAACTAACGAAGCTCTTAGAAATGAAAGAAATTGTAGGCGAGATCCATGGACTTGGATAATACATCTGAGACGCAATAAATTTATATCGTTCGATCTTTGAGAAACGAAAATAGTTGAAAGCTGAATAAAAATCTCATTATCCACATAAATCCAGTTTAGTGTCAAAAAGTTAATACGAACTGCAAATTCAATATTACTAATTTATTAATATTTTCACGTAATTGCTTGGCTTTTAACATTTCGTAGTGTTAATTCATAGAAAGTACCTTTAGTGTCACCAGCGTATATCAATTTCTTATTTATTCCCTGACGACTTCATCGATTTCATCAATGTATCACTGCTGGGGCCATCATCTTTCTGATTTCATCTTCAGGACTTGATGCATAAAACGGCATGATATATCGAATAAAATAAAATATACCTCATTTCTGTAAGTTGCGCCGTTTTTTTTAAATAGCCCTTCAAAACTGCACTATCTGTTTTGTCGCACACTGTACTATCGGAAATTAAGCCTATCAATCCAATATTATAAAATTATTGATTTCACTGTACCAGAACTCCAGGCTGTAATACTCTTTTCTTCTCCAAACGTACTCGCACATACAATATGTATAAAATGTATTATCACGTCATTTTGGTATACGGTCTTGAAGACCTCGTTACAGGTTTTCCTAGTATGGTGGTCACGGAATATAAAAATGTAAATAAATATTTACTCACACGCTTATCTTAAACTACTCAAGGCGGATCACGCAAAACTAAAAAAAACATATTTCACCATAATGCACACGATGTAGTGCTAAACCCCTTCTTTAATCATTGAAGAAGAAGGTAAGTTAATCTAAACGAAAATATGAAAGAGAACAAGACACATACTGGTACTCGAACCCAGACCTCCCGTCTCACAGGGACGGGCGCGTTAACCAATTTCGCTACTGACTCGTTCGCGAACGACTCACTTCTATTGCAAACTTCGAAATCAAAATGGCCGCCATCGATCAGCTGATCGGCGCCGTATTTTATTTGTGCAGTGTGTAGGTGATGCTTCGTTTGAGGTAATATTGATTTTAAAAGCTAAAAAAATAATAATTTCAAACAATTTCTATACCACTCTCCCGTAATAATATTGAAAAATATAATAAATATAATATAATAAATAAATAATTCCACCTAAATAATGTTTTAACTTATCGAATAGTGCCATACTTTCCTTCGTATAACTGTCATACAAAATGAACGCCTGTTAAAAAACTTTTCAGGAGTGATGACGTCACACGATTCACTACACGTACGGTGTTTTTCGGGGGAACTTGAAAAATTAAAACTTTGAAAATTATTTTAACTATAAAACAAACTCTAAAAAAATATATTCAGTTATTTAAGTCAGAAGATCATTATTCAATAAAAAAAAAATTGGCCTGGAGTTATCTATTGCCTTTTTCTGTGTCTTGTTCTCATTATACTTTCGTTTAGATTATTATTGTTATCTTCTTCTTCAATGATATATTACATTAATGGGAATAACCTTCAAAAGTTATAAAAAGACCGTTTTTCTTATAAAAAGAATTGAAGCTTTATTTTAATTTTACATTAACTGTTGAAGTAACACTCTACGTAGAAATAAATGGCATCCAATTTTCCGTAGAGCTACGGCTCTGATATCTGGGTTTTGATTTCAAGAACACGGATAACGTCGGCGCTAAGATATGCTAATACTGAAAGCATCAGGATTTTACTTTATTTTTGCCTGAGTCGGGGATAAAGCTAACAGCGCGTTTAGGGCCCCGTATCCTACCGGCTTCCTAATGTTGCGTCAGTTTCTTAAGATTGTATTATCTTTGCTACAGAACTGATGGTAAAGGGAATATCTTGAACAATGAAGATAAGTTCAAATTTTGTTTTAAGAATCTACCTATTAAATCACTCTTTGTAAGAGCGCCCCACTGTTGAATTTTGCCGAGAAATCTGGTCTGAGGCTCCTAGATTTCTGTAAAAAACTCTTGAATATTTAAAAAAACTGGCTATAGGTTTGATAGATTAGGTACTCTAGAAATGAATACGATTAAAACGTCGAGAATATCTGGATATCAGTTGTGAATGTTATGTTGAACCTATTGTCTTTAATGGAAAAAAACTGGCGACGTTTTTTATTATTTACCAGCTAGTTCCCGGCATGCGTTGCAATGCCATATTCAAAGAAATAAATTGTTTCTCTCTGCATGTCCTTTCCCGTGTGTCCCCGTTTCAATCCCGCATCCCCATCGCCTCACGCGTTTCCCTTCCCCTTCCCCACCTGGCCTCTCCCCTCTCCTGCTCCGCCGTCCCGCCAACCCCGCTCCCGCGTTCCATATATTCAGTGCATTCAGTTTTCAAACAGCTCACGTGCCACCTATTAAAATTTATTTCTTTTAAAATTTTATTTTTCATATGTTACAAAATTGTTTGTTTTCGTATATTATATATACAATCAATCTAAATCGCTGATCCCTTTGGAGTTGGAGCACATCTGTTAGACGTTCAAAAGGCGTGCCAAAGGATTTTTTATTTTAATTTAATTTAATTTTATTTTTTTAATGCACTGTGGAATTTATTTATTCGATACAAAATATCTTACATTTCAAGTACACCTGTACGGAGGTCTCGATTGTATAAAACAAAAATTTATACATAATACATAAAACATATATACAAATATAATGTTGGAAAAAAAGTAAGCTAATTTAAACGAAAAATAAAGATTTATGGTTTTGAGCATGATATTTATAATGCCCTAGTCAAAAGCTTGTATTTACCATCGGAGTTTTCATGTTATCTTTGTACGATTGTGTAAGTGGTCTGTTAGTGATATTTTGAGATTATTGAAATTTGTTTTTTTGGTCAAAAATATAGTTTAGTAGTGTTCTAACGTATAATTGGCGTATATCTAATACGTCACAACTGTTAGACAATTAATACCGTTTAAACAATTTTACAATTTGGGAGGCGGGAATGGGTACCGCCGCCCCGGGAACCTTTATTGGATAACCAACACCTCTGCCATAGGTCACCCCAAGTGGTTCGCTACGTTTGGTGATTTAGCAGGGGTGCCCGGGTTCATGGGGTGAGGTTTGTCTCGGTCTTGAAGGCGGATGACCAGGACATACTGAACCCCAGATTCCTACCCACCCCTTAAATCCTTTTCCTTCCCAGAACTCTCCTCTCCTTCCTTTCCTTAAAAAAACCCTCCACACAGCATCCTCAAAGATGACATAGGCCCTGAGGGAAATTATTTTCCTCAGGGCCTCCTGTGTGGAGCTCATGTAAAAAAAAAAAAAAAAAAACCACTATTTTTCTACATTACTATTTTTTCTAAAAAATATATCTACATTTCTCCAAATCAAAGGTTTCTTTATAAGGTTATAAACAATTCTGAAAATGAATACATAAGAATGGTCAAATAAGTATCTATACATATATGTAATAACAATGGTACAATAATAGGAAAAGGTAATATGAGTTATTACTGTGAAATTAATTATATCAAATATAATAAAATTATTACAAACTGATTATTGCATCCCCTTTCTTATCCCTTATCATTACAAGTGGATTGCAATTTTTAAAGCGCTGGCGTCAGGTAGGATATGCTCTCCTTTTTTTACCGGTATTACAATGGAAGACGCTCCGAGTAACTAGCATCATTAATCCCTTTGGCACCGATGCAAAGTCGGAAAACACGCCAAACGCGCGCTCAACGTGATATGTACACGGTTGACATTCGTTACATGATAAAATCAAAATCAAAATCAAAATCATTTATTGTACAAAATTTTCATTTAGTACGAAAGGTATAACTTATAGGTACCTATATCCTATTTCTTCCAGTTAACCTAACATGTTATACAGATATGAACACAAATGAAATATAAATATAAAAGTGGTATAATACAAAGTGAATTTGTTTTAATTTATTATATAAACATAAATATAAAAATAGTTGTACCTATGTGAGGTATTCACTTAATGTGTAATTTATTTATTAATTTTCGGGAAATCGACAGTTTATATTTATTTCAGTTTGTACATAGTATTAAATAGCCAAAATAAAACCAATTACGGATTTCCTCCTTGTGAATTTACTTCTACTGAGACAGCATAATAAGAATAAGTAAGTAAATTTTACAAAAAAGGAATATAAATCCAAAATTATATTAAACAAAAGAAAATATATATATATATATATATACTCAAAACAATTTTTTTAATATAAAAATGAAAAATTACAAAACGAAAAATCTATCAATACATCGGTAGCCATGGAGAGAAGTTTTACATATAAATCAAATCATAACAGAAATATAAACAATAAAAACATAACATTATTCAAGAACTACCAGAGAAATACTCTTTTATCGACCTTTTATATTCAGTAAGTTTGCAATTGAAAATGTCAACATTGGATAATACGCTATTATAACTATTGCATAGTCTGTTCAGGCAAGAATTCTGCTTACAGTTTGTCTTGCATTGATCCACCCTGAACAGGACAGAAGAGCGTGTTGAACGTGCAGGTACATTGAATTGAATTTTATTTAGCAACTCTGGGCATTGAATATTATTGTTGACCACTTTATACAAGAATAGTGCATCCATATGATGCCTTCGTACACTCAATGAAACAATTTTAAAGTGTGAAGCTGCCTCTGCATAGTTATTAAATCTTACAAACGACTTGTAACAAAGATATTTTAAGAATTTGTTTTGAATAGCCTCGATTTTGTTTATGTGGATTTTGTAAAATGGAGACCAAACAACTGATGCGAACTCCAGATGACTACGTACATAGGCAAAGTAGAGTTGCTTAATGATATTGATGCTATTAAAAAGTTTTGTGTTTCTTATGATGAAACCTAACATTTTGGAAGAGAGAAGAGTAATGAGACCTGTTCAGAAGGAATGTTTTTAGTGATGACTTAAATCTGAGTGTATCTTGTATTTGTTTAATATCACGTGGAAGGTTGTTGTATACTTTAATGGCCATGTAAAAATTTCCAAAAGGGTCCTTTTTGGAAAATTGTTTTGTTTGCTTTTGGTATTAATAAATTTTCTGTAAACCTTGTAGCGTGTTTATGTGTAGAGTTTTTTCGTGGAAACTTTTCTGGAGATGATCGCACTAACATGCATAACTCCATTATATATATGTCGGTGACTGTAAGAATTTTCAAATTTTTAAATATAGGTGTACATGAATCCCGATTAGCAGAGTTTGTTATTTTTCTTATTCATCTTTTTTGGATGATAAAAACATCTTTGGCGTTTACTGAGTTTCCCCAAAAGATAATTCCGTATTTTATAACGATAACGGGTCGCTTCTACATATTTCGTTCTTGAGTTCAAGACCCGTGTAAACTTCTTCCTCCCCTCAAAGAGACCCTTCACACCTTCTCCAAATATGACTTAGGCCCTGAGGGAAGTTATTTTCCTTAGAGCCTCCATGAAACAAAATAAATTCATATCTTTATATAGGATAGTCCGGTGTTCCGTAGGAAACCTGCTTGCACAGCGCGGGTGTAAACTGAGCGCCATAAAGTTTAAGTTTAGACTTACAGAATTCAATACTTCGTTTGAAAGCACTATGAAACAATATATAAAAATCTCGCATCATGATGTTTGTTCGAGATAAACTCCGAAACTACTTAATCGAATTTGATGAAATTTGACTTACTGAGTGTAATTTGGTCCAACTTAAGAGATAGGATTGTTTTAATTTCGATTATTGATCTCAATAATTATTGCAAATTAAATGTTTGTTACAGAACAATGTTGTGTAATTATTTGTAAGATCCATAAGTTTGTAATAAATGGCAGTGTGAGTTAATTTAACGACACAACACTTGGTTGTGAAGGTTGGGTAACCATCTAGTGGTGATGTGTTTCGTTAGCCACAGCAGCGCGTGGCCGGGTCAGCTAATACATATATGTATATATATATAACGAAAACTTTTATAAAAAACATAATTAAGGAGCAACTAAGCTACCTAAATAACAAAATTTATTATGAATATATATACTTGATGTGAAAATAATTTTCGGATTATTTATGACCAGCTGGTTCCCGGCATGCGTTGCATTGCCACATTTAAAGAAATACGTTGTTTCTCCTTGAATCACCTTTCCCGTACGTGCCCATTTCTCTCCCGCGTCCCCTTCCTAGCTAGCTCTATTAAGAGGGCATTACCAGAGAAAGCCGGAAATACGTCATTTTCAAAAAAGTTCTTAGACGTATTGACTCTTTTCCACAAAATATTATAAATGGATTTCGAAAGATTGTTCTTTTATCTAGCAGAGTTATGTAATAAATTTTTAGAATTTTTTTAAATTTTTAGTATAATAAGGTTATTCCATAGGTCGTTGGCAGATTTGTTAAATTTTCAAAAAAGTTTTTGTATTATATCACACCTATTTCAAATAATGTAATCATGCAGTAAAATAAATCAATACATTATCTAGCAAAGTTATGTATTAGAATTTTAATTTTAGTTTCAATAAAATCATTAAAAAATATGTACGTACATGTGTTTCGTGACGAAATTGGTCCGTTTGTGTATTTATTTGCGCACTTACAAACTAATATATTTCAGATTTTTTTAACATTCTTATTAAATTTAGACATTATTGAAAAATGATAAATACTTATAATCAAAAAATAACTACAAAAAGTACACTATTTCAATAGTTCTATCATCACGCCTTTCAGCATTTTTGGATGAAGGTATAAATTAAAGCTAATTTGGATTGAAATAAATTCGATATTGAGTTATAATTTAAAAAAGCTGGTACGGAGAATAATCAATCTTTCTCATTGTAACCGCCCTGCACGATCGGAAGAACAACTTTCGACGAAATGTGGATTTTCGTCCGCTGGCTGGTTAAACGCTCTTAATTATAGCCTATATGTTATTCTGATGTGTGAGCTATATTATTGTAAAGTTTCAAAAAAATCCATTCAATAGTTTTTGCGTGAAAGAATGACAAACACACATACATCCATACGAACTTTCGCGTTTATAATATTACAGTAAGATTAATATTTTTCCCAATAGAATGAGCCTTTTTACTATCGTTCTTGTGCTCAACAATTGATCTGGCTATTGTGTATCGCTTCTCTTACATCACAGGTTTACTTTACATAGCATCTCCAAAGATACTAGGATATGAGTGAAACCCCAGGGATTTCTGCGTGAAGTGAATGATTCAATTATCTCTATTTACGAAACTGAATTTGTGGAAGTGGAACATAGTTATTGTGACAATCCGTATTGTCTCTGGTAACTAACTTAGAATAATTATCTATTGAATATTTAAGTAAAATAAATGCAGTTTTATACTTTAAGACTGAACTTTCTCCACTATTTTTCCTCACCAATTTGGGTCATTTGGGTTGTAATTAAATACATTTAATTACAAAGATCTATTTAAATATACAGATTTTAATAAGGTTCGGCTAAGTTTTGTAATACAATATCTAAATTATACTCAGATCTATTGCTAGCATTGGCGCTACTTGCGGCCAACGCTAAACCCAAAACCTGGAAAGGACATGCAATAAACAAGCCGGCGGCTAGCTCTGCACAGCCGGCGCGAGCAAGGTCCCTCTTAAACCCAGGGCGAGTGTCTGTGGTTCGCTTGTTAATTCCTACTCCCCTTCCTTTCCTCAAAATCTCCAGGTCTCCTTCCTCAATCAGAACACAGTTGTTATGCACGAAAAAGGGTTTTATTCAATTAAAGGTGAACAGGGTTCTACAAAAGGCCAGCATCGGCACTACACACATGAGTATTTGGCTATCTCTAATTAATTCTATCATAACGGGGGGAGCTTCTCTCAACTCTCTCTACACGTGTTTAGTGAATTTAAATGTCAGTTCTTAGCACACAGAGGGGTAGCAAGGTTCATTGGTACTCACAAGCAGGAGATAGGCGGTCGGCAGACAGGATTCTGGGTAGGCGTAAACCTCTTTAAGCACAATACACAATTAAAGTAAAACATCGTGAGCGTTTACGGAGAGCGCCTAGCGCGAATCACGGGGAACACAGTTATTCTGCCGAAGGCCGGCGAAGGAATGGGGACGGGGAGCCGCTCGGCGCTTGGCACGGGCGCCGCGCGGTGCGGGGAGAGGGGGCGGAGGGCCTGTGCAAGGGGTCAATTCGCTATTAGCTCGCACGGGAAACAATTCCGTAACGTAACACTATTTATACTGAAATCTTAACTATGTAGTTGTAATTTGGCTTGGGGATTTGTCGTTGTTCATATCGTCATTAAAACGCTCATATTGTTCACTTTAACTACTTTGGTGTCTCTGCGCGGGCCTTAGTAAAGCCGACGCTAGGTCTTCAATGGCAACTTCTACAGATCAGGAGCTCAGGCTCTCTCAGCCGAGTCTCCTACCAAGTCTCCTGCCTGTACCTTTGCCTTCTCCTTTTGGCCTTTGACCTTGTATGTTGCCGGGTGGAGGAACACATTCTCTAAAATCACTTTCTCAAACTCTACGGTAACTTCTTCATCTACCGCCCAGCATCATGCACCACTGGGCGGGGAACGCGTGGTTGGTGTTCCACCTCCTCTCCTGTCCCGATCACTCTCTCTCGTCTCGGTCTTGACGGCTTTGCCCTTTCAACTCGTAAAACCCGTGGCTCTACCCCACACTTCTCCCTTCTTGTTTTTGCGACCCATGTCTGTCAACTGTCTTCTCTTTCATAACTTTAAATAATTTATTTAAATTTACTTGTGACGAAATTTGATTCGTCACATTACAAACGTTTTAAATGAAAAATTCATGTTATTAAAAATATATTTGTTACATTCATAATATCGTAGCGTTGAACGTCAATAGATGTACGTCACAGCTTCGAGCTGTTCCAGATTCTAGCTTGTCCCGCGCGGGCATCGCGTCTGCATTAGAAGCAGACTCGACGAAAGAATTTCAAAAATACCGCTCCGAATTATTATGGGAAGTTATTTCAAAAATGGGTCACATAACCCATTTGGTCCCACGGGATGAACCAGAGCAAACGACCCAATTATGTAAATCCTGAAATAATTTATCGGATAAATAAAGGTGAACGAGGTACAAATGTTAACAATGTGTAGTGATAAGGTATATTTTAAAGAATTTCGCTGTCGGGAATTATAGAAATTCCCCGGGGTTGTTTACAAAACACGACGGGACTAATAAATATCTCACAAAATTTCGGGCGATTCTGGAATACATTTGCAACAAAAACATCTCCTGAAATTATTTTTGACTCGCAAAACCTTCCCAGAAATTTCCCTTTCTCTCACCTGTTTCGTTCAACACACAACATTCCCAACATAATTCAATGAAAACACTGATTCATAAGTGAGATTCTTGTTGATCATCATTTTTAATATATTTTAAAGTTTATAAGAGATTTAGTAATCCCAGTACAATATACATGAAATAGCTTCCATAAATAAGTACCTGAAAATTAATAATTACATATTTTAGGGTAGTTCTTAAACGATTAACACGACGTACAGAGGGAAGATGTTGCAAGACGTAGTGACGAGCCTGGCGGTAGTTGTTTGCAATTAGCTTTCCGGGAGGTATGGATTGCTAATTTATTTTTATTTTATTTATTTTCTTTATTAGGAACATTTACAGGTTTATAACTTTACATGCATTAAAAAATCACAAATTACAATAATTAGGTTATAAACCCAATAACGAATGTTCACATCATGCACCAATAATAATTAAAAAGTCTATAATTATAAAGTTTTTTTTTTGTTTAGCTTAATAATATATAGTTAGGAACTAGATATGTCTAGGGATAACCTAGCTATACTGTCTAGTATATAAAGATAAAGATACAGACAAGATAAGATAAGATAAAAAACAGAGTAGAAAAATAACTAAATGTATAAACATATATTATAATAATAATGAAAATTGAAAAACACCAGACGTAATGTCGAAAGCGTTATATGTAAATATATATATAAAAATATAAGGAAAAGAAAAATAAAAGGGAAATGAAAGTAAAATATTAAAATAAAGTGTTCCAGTTTTATGTTAGATTGAATAAGTATTTTTAAATAAGATAATTACAAAATAAATTTAAAAAAAAACTGAAAAACACCGGACGTGTTTAAAAGTGTAAGATGGAAAAGTAATATATAAATGTACACATACATACACATATATACATTCTTTTAAACTTTCAGTATAAAAATACATAAAAAAAAATTCAATACAAAGAATACATAAGAAATTACGGTATCAATTTCGTTACAATGAATTAAGTTATTTGTTAATTGATGGGTAATTATAAGGCTCCATTAAGTATTTGTCTAAAAGTGCTTAAAGTGCAAGAAAAAATATCGGTATCGATACATTTTTTGTTATAAAGATTGCATGTTCTTAATAGGAAAGAATTTTGCCTGAGACTGGTTGAAGCACTTTCGATATGAAACAATGACTTGTCTCTAGTTTTCTTACTCGGGATTCTAATATTAATTGATGACAAAAGAGCTGGACAGTCAATATGACCACTCAAGACTTTGTATAAGTAAGTCATATCCGCGATGTCTCTCCTACTTCTTAGAGTTTTAAGTCCATAGTGTTTTATAGAGCTGTCTATGTCATAATGACGCACATGTCTCTTAAAGTTCAAGTGATGTACAAATTTTCTTTGTACAGCTTCTATGCGCTTTGTGTGTACATTATACAGCGGATTCCATACAGGAGAAGCATATTCAAGATGACTACGAACGTAGGAGTAATATAATATTTTGAGGGTATGGATATTGGTGAACTCTTTTCCAATACGGAATAAAAATCCTAACATGCTCATGGATTTCTTAACAATAGTATCCACATGTGCCTTAAAAGAAAGTTTATTGTCAATAAGAACACCGAGGTCTCGAATTTGATTGATTTTTTTAAGTGCTTGACTGTTTGTAATAAGATAATCATGTTCGATTGTTTTTTGTTTTTTTGTAAAGGTAATAACGTAACATTTGTCGCTATTCAAGTGGAGATAGTTGGCAGTGCAATAAATATTTAGTCTATTAAGATCTTCTTGAAGTTTATAGCAGTCAAAAATAGAGTTGATAGAAATAAATATTTTCATGTCATCAGCAAAGAGCAAAACTTTAGAGTGCTTAAAGCATTTTACAATGTCATTGATAAATATAGTGAAAAGCAATGGTCCCAGATGAGACCCTTGTGGGACACCTGAAGGTACATTGATAATTTCAGAATTAAAACCATTCACTGCTATTATCTGGGAACGTTTGTCAAGATAGGAGACTAGCCATCGGTACAAATCACCATGTATTCCTAAAGCTAATAGTTTTGACAAGAGTAGACTATGGTCGATTCTGTCAAATGCCTTGGAGAAATCTGTATACACTGCGTCAACTTGGATTCGTTTATCCATTGATTTAGAAATAAATTCAGTAAATACAGCAAGATTGGATACAGTTGATCTTTTTTTCATAAAGCCATGTTGATTCTCAGTTATTACAGATTGAACACAGTCATAAAGTTGCTCATGAACAATTTTTTCAAGGATCTTACTAAAAATAGGTAATTTTGAAATTGGGCGATAGTTCTTAGCGTCGTTTTTAGACCCAGATTTGAATACTGGCGTAATGAGCGCACATTTCCATTGGTCTGGAAAGACGCCTTCTTTCAAAGATAATTGAAAAAGCAGTACTAGAGGCATCGATATTTGTTTGACGCACATTTTTATAAAATGAGATGGTATTTTATCGAAACCTTCGCCCAATGACCAAGAGATGTTATTAATTATTTTTTCTATTTTTTCCTTGGAAACTGAAATAGAACAAATGTTTATACCATTGTTTGCTTGGGGAATATTAGTTGATGTTTTGGGAGTTACATTATAATTATAAGTAGAGGCGAAGTGTTTCGAAAACATGTTACATATATCTAAAGGATTGTTAGCAGTTGTATTCTCTAGTTTCATAGTATTGGGTAACCCTGAACTATTTCTTTTACTTTTAACATAAGACCAGAAATTCTTTGGGTCATGAGATATTTTGAGTTCAGCATTTGTTATAAATTGTCTATGACATTCATTAGACATTTTTTTTTGTCTCGTTCGCATACTCGGATAGGCAGGTACCTTTATTTGAAGTATGGTAATAGTTTATTCGAGATACTCGGCAGGTTGGCAGACTGAGCGGAAACGGGTTTTGTTTTTAAAACGGCACTCTGGACGAGAGAGAACACGGGAGGACGCCGTGTTTTTCTCGGGCACAGTCACCTAGCGATTTAAGTTTTATAATGTAAAATATACCGGAACAATACGACTCCGCGTTGCAAAGAGATCCGTACCTTATGTGTAAATAACGGGATTAACCTAAAGATCCGAATTGTTCGGCCCGGAATTAACGAAGTTTTCGGTTCATCAATGGCCGTCGGCGCCTCGTGCGACGAGAATAAGTAATGCCGTTTATCTAGCTGATCTGGCGACTGGGAAAGTGCAATTGGCGAACATGGACTCCCGCTACACCTCGCAAGCCACGGCGAAGTTTATTTAATTAGTGTTCGGAGTTTTAACTTTAACATCCGCCGCCTACTGAGGCGTTCATATAAAAACCCGCGTACTTGATTTTGATACGCAGAACAGACCGTTCCGGTTCACCGCAACCCCGGATTCGTCGCCGACTCCGTCTGTCAACAAATCCCGTAGGCATCCATCTATTTGGGCTTGATGGCCTCGTAGGACGGGCATCATACTGCTGGCCAGGCTGGCGCAATACACCGGATCATTTCTCATCGTCCTGATGCTCCCAGGGGGGTTTGGCATCGCGACCTCAGCAGGATCACATCAGGACCACCTCTTGGATGCTGGACGAAGCACCAAGCTCCACTACGTGCATCATGCCTGCCCGCAGGCACTTAATCCGAATTAGCTAGTTTTCAAGGTCATGGTCGCAATACAGGGGTGAGTTTTCAGTAGTGTATTTTTTCCCTTGTAAAATTGGTTTATAATACCGTATTGTTTTAAATGTTCGATATTGTAAATATAGAAAATATTGATTCAAATCTCTTTGTTATTTCATATCGATACACTGTAGTTCCTAATGATGAGTAAAGAAGTGATTGTCATAGTGCCCACGCTCCCTGGGAAGAATTAAATGCTCTCCGTCGTTCTAGGAAGAAGGCGTAGTGAATTCAACTGTGGACATATTCTGTCTTGAACAGGATTTGGCGCTCTATTAATAGAAAAGTACGCAGTTGTATTCATCCCGTCTTCTTCCCTCTCAGCTAGCCACATCATATGGCTCCTTACGCCATTTTGCACGTAATAATTGCCTTTTCAACGTGAATTATAAGATATTCACTTAACATTTGGCGAAAAATGAAATCTATCTATCTATCTATCTTCTTCTTCTATCTTCTTCTATCTTCTATCTTCTATATAAATAAAAATGAATCGCCGAAATGTATGTACCCGCAAAACTTTCGAACGACTGCACCAAATCGGATAATTCTTTTTTTTGTGTGTTCGTTATTGTCAGGACAAGGTTTGTATAAAACTTCTGGTGAGTTCTGGCATTATGAAATTTGTATAAAAAATGCTATTGGTGGCACGTGAGCTGTTTGAAAACCGAATGTATGGAAAGCGGGAGGGAGGGAGGGATGGGGGAGGGGGACCTGGGAGGGGGGAGGGGAACTCGGGAGGGGGGTTCGCGAGACGGAGGAAGGGGGGGGAGTGGAGTGGGGAGAGGGAAGTTGGAGGTGATGGAGTGAGAACGCGGGAGGGGAAGGGGACGCAGGAGAAGAAGGGGAGGCGGAAGGGGAACGGGACGAATGGGAAAGGACACGCAGGGAGAAACAATTTCTTTATTAAATGGCGTAGCAACGCATGCCGGGTACCAGCTAGTAGTTTTTAATTTTAAATGCTGTTACTAAAAGGGCCCCATTATTCCTACAATCACCATGACTTTCGAAGCGCATCGCAAAGGGGAAATCCATGTGATGTGTAAATCGCGGGTAGATACCTACATAGGTATCATTACCATGCATACTCGTATGTATGCGATTCTTTAGAAACTTTTTTGAATTTTGTTCCATTAATATTTATATGTATTTTTGCTGGGGACCGAACAGCAAAAGGTGGGTATATTTATTAAGGCATTAAATGCGCCACATCCTGTATTTTTACCCATTTTTTATAAGTACATGAAAAAGGGTTAAAAAAATAGAGACGGAAAAAGTTAATATAATCAGATAATAATTAATATTTAATTTCTACTTCCCCCTTGGCGCCGCCTCTTCAATGATTCCTTTTACATTTTATGTCCGGGTTAAATCGTTCCCGCAGGAAAAACTTAACTCCTTTACGCACTTTTCCACAAACGATCACCTAGTCAATCCACGTTATGCACTTGCATTATATAAGTATAATAAACTCAAAATAATACAAGAACAATATGTCAAAGAGACCAAATGGGAAAATAATTCATCGACTCCAGATATTTTCATATCAGAGGGTTCGGCTCGATGGAACTCCTAATTGGACCTATAAATCTTACTGATCATTAAAATTACGGAACAATTGCAAAATTGAAGAAGCAAATATTTATAAACTGACATGCAGTTTTGATCGTCGATGTTATTGCTTCGGGTTTGGAAAATCGCTTAATAATTATGCGTGTTTTAAACTTGTTAAAATTGGCGGCAGCTGTTATCGGCCCACAAAACACATTGTAAAAGCAATTAAAAGTCATAGAAAATCACAAAACTTTGACAGTCGATTTCGTATGGAATCTTTCCCGTATCCACAAAAGATTCAGAATCACTCCTCTGATGGGTTGATCAAATATGACTAAAATCTAAACGATTACATAATTATACTAAAACAGTCAGTTTACCCGTTACACAATAGTTCCGCTTAAAACTTTCATTAGGGACTAAGCCTTTTTAAAACAGAAAACTATAATACTATGAAGGAAAACTATTTCGATACTCCTCGGGCAATAATATGAGTTGCCACGTTGGACTGGAATGTCCAAAGCATTCCTGAGTGTATATTTATTGTAGTATGAAGTGCTTGGTCCAAAGCATGTGAGTGACCAAATGGAAATCAGATGGGGACGAGTTCAGGTTGTACGTGGGATGGGAGACCTTTTCCATATGTTCACTCTCATGAAGAAGTGGTTTGGTTCCTAGCACTTCGATCACGATGAAGATCTTCAAAATGCTGTGACAGGTTGGCATTTTTCCCAGGCGGCTGAGTTTAATGTAGAGAGATTTTTCAAATTATTTGTTAAATGCTACAAGGAGGCCTCCATGGTCGAAGGACAAGGCCCCCGACTAGTGATCCGAAGGTCGTGAGTTAAATCAGATATCGCCCTGGTGTTAGACCACCATTCAGAATTGAAACGTTGCTTGAAATGGCTTTAACCTTTTTGGTAACCAGATCTGAATAGACAGGTACTTCCCCACCTTCCTCTTTTCCATTTCCTTCCCCTCCCCGCTATCTTCAGCCTTACAACATATTACAATTGGGATAGTCTCATTGCGGACTCATGTGCGGTAGTCACAATAACAAGGTGTTTGAATTTAAATCGCCACTTACTATGTAAAAAAATACTCGCAGTGTAAAGTTGTTTTGAGGCCCGTAATGAAATATTTGTATCTATGCGGGTTTTGACTAACCTTAGCAAAGTCCTATTTTAACTCGATAGTTTTGCATTTCATCTGTATGTAAATTTGTTTTGTACTGTCCAATTCCGATACCGATTCAAGAAGGCGGCCCTTTAAATATTTCAATAAAAATAATATTTTCAAATGTGAAATCGTCGTGTTTATTTGGGATTTCTTTTATATATTTTTTTCAATATTTAGGGGCCGTCCATAAATTAAGTCACACGAATTTCATGATTTTTTGACCCCCCTCCCGTCCCTGTCACACATCGTCATATTTGTGAGACCCCCCTCCCCCTAGTGCGACGTCACGTATTTTGCAATTTTACATCTAAAAAAATTTTGCGTTTAAATAATTTATATTTTTACATGTGACGTCACAGAGCTGATGATTCCCCCCATACCCCTTGTCACACAATGTCACACTTCCTACTCCCCTATCCCCCCCCTTAAGGTGTGACGTAATTTATGGATGGCCCTTATGGTACCTACCTGCTTTTGTTGAATTTTCTTTGAGATAGTGACGTTGCTTTGAACTAATATTATAATTCTAATAATCATTTCCGATTTAATCTGTTTGTATAAAATCATTCATGTTATCCTTAAATTCGTGTTGTGATCCTTAAATAATGCGACTGAATCAATCAGTGCTCTTCACAAAGCCATAACTGATCCTGCGCTCAAAATAACCAGAGATCAGATGACAAAAATATTATCTCTTCTCTCCGCCGTCTCTGGAAACATGACAGATGTAGGAGTGAAAGTGGGGATTCTTGTTGGTAAAATAGAATCCTACGAACGGATAATTGACAAACCTCAACCGCCAGCTAATAACACCTCTTCAATCAATGATTTGCTCGCGGAGGCTGAGGATAGGAAAACCAGAGCGAAGAACATAATTCTATTCAATATTCCTGAAAGTTTATATGAATCAAAAACCACGGCTATAACAATGGACAACGACAAAGTTACCTCAGCAATAGGCGATGTAAACAGTGAAATTATACCTTTGTAAAGATGTACAGACTGGGTCTACAAAAACCAAACAAAATTAGACCAATTAAGGTCGAATTTAATGATTTTATCTCGGCACGTGAGATCTTGACCAATAATGCTAAACTGAAAAATGGTGTCAAGGCCAGAAGTGATCAAACGCTGTTGCAGAGGACTTAACTTCTAGACTTACGCCAACAACTTGAGACCAGAAAGAACAATGGTGAAACCAATATCACCATCAAATATATAAACTCCATACCCAAAATTATTGATTGCACGCCAAAAACTAAAACAAAATAAAATAAAATGCTATTATCAAAATGTGAGAGGGGTCCGTACAAAACTTCCCAAATTATTGACTTCGGCGGCAACTATCACCAGTGATATCTTCATATTAACGGAAACAAGGCTCGATTCAGGAATTAATTCGGCTGAATTAGGCTTCCCTAATTTTAATATATATCGTATGGATAGAAATTCGAAAACAAGTACCAAATCAAGAGGTGGCGGAGTGGTCATAGCTATCTCAAAAAATTTCAGCTCCTTAAAAATATCCACGAAGTACCCATCCATAGAGCAACTTTTTGTCAAAGTGAACACTTCTAGTGGTAAATTAATAGTGGGATGTGCATATTTACCTCCAAATTCTGACGTCCAAAGCTACAGCAATCACTGTGACGAGGTTGAATAAATCTGTGCTAAAAACCCTAACACTAAATTACTTCTAGTTGGTGACTACAACCTGCCTCAATACGATTGGTGTAATATGAATTCTGACAATTATTGTTCTAATGTTAATATTCGTGTAATTAGAGATATGGCTCTCTTCTTAGGACTAACTCAGTGTAATAGTATTCATAATATTGGTGGTCATACATTGGATTTGGCATTTTCAAATGTGTCTGACATCTGTGTTGCGAGAAGTACCGAAATACTATTACCTGTTGATGTTTACCATCCACCACTAGAAATATGTATGTCTAACCTCAAACCAATTCCTATTGAAAAAAGGGTAGTAAAAACTAGAAATTTCAAAAAAGCAGACTATATACAAATCTCCAACTATCTCAACCAGATTGACTGGTCATTCTTGGATAGCGAGGCTGACATCAATGCACACCTTAACTTTTTTTACTCCATTATTAATTCTGCAATTGAAAAATTTGTACCTTTTACGGCTTACAGGGAAACTCAATACCCAAATTGGTTCTCAAAAGAACTGATAGACTTAATATACCTCAAAAAAATATCTCATAAGAAATTCAAACAAAGTCACATGGCTATCGATTATTCCGTATTTCAAAAATTGAGGGGAGACTGCAATAAGCTCTCTGCAGAATGTTACAAAACTTTCATACAATTTGGGAGGCGGGAATGGGTACCGCCGCCCCGGGAACCTTTATTGGATAACCAACACCTCTGCCATAGATCATCCCAAGTGGTTCGCTACGTTTGGTGATTTAGCAGGGGTGCCCGGGTTCATGGGGTGAGGTTTGTCTAGGTCTTGGAGGCGGATGACCAGGACATACTGAACTCCAGATTCCTACCACCCCTTAAACCCTTTTCCTTCCCAGAACTCTCCTCTCCTTCCTTTCCTTAAAAAAACCCTCCACACAGCATCCCCAAAGATGACATAGGCCCTGAGGAAAATTATTTTCCTCAGGGCCTCCTGTGTGGAGCTCATGTAAAAAAAAAAAAAAAATACGTGATGTTGAAGGCTCTATCATGAACGACTCAAATTTTTTTTGGAAATATGTTAAATCCCAAAAATAAAACGGTACTTGTATACCAAGTATTATGTCATTCGATTCTACACTATCCCAAAATCTTCAGGAAACTGTTAATTTGTTCGCCGATTTCTTTAGCGGTGTATATGTTAATGCAAATGTGGATAGCAATATCTCTTGCTCTAATTTAGTTGAGACTCTTGATATATCTGATTGTACTCTAACCATAGATGATATTATATCCAAGCTGAAGAGTCTCGATTCCCGCAAATCCGCAGGACCTGACAAAGTTCCACCCAGATTCTTAGTTAATTGTATGCATTCATTATCGTATACCATACATAAGTTATTTACAAAGTCACTCTCATCAGGTGTGTTCCCTGACCTTTGGAAGTTTAGTCTTTTGACACCCATTTTTAAAAAAGGAAATAAGAGCGACGTAACAAACTATAGGCCAATATGCAACATGTCTACATTACCCAAACTCTTTGAAAGCCTGGTACTAGACAAATTGATATCCCAAATCAATCAAACCATCTCACCGCTTCAACATGGATTTATCAAAAGAAGATCAACCCTGTCCAATTTAATATTATACACGAATGACATTGTTAATGCCTTGACTTCATCACATCAAACTGATTCCATATATACTGATTTCAGTAAGGCATTTGATAAGCTTTCGAGTAATCCGTGTAGATAACATCTACTTGGTGTCCATTATCAATATTGCTTGTTAAGTATTCAGTAAAGTTGACTAAGTTTGTTAGTACTGACCTTTTTTGTAAAAAACCATGTTGTTGAGTTTTCGTAATAAGAGTCTGTCACAGACTCTTATTACGAAAACTCAACAACATGGTTTTTTACAAAAAAGGTCAGTACTAACAAACTTAGTCAACTTTACTGAATACTTAACAAGCAATATGGATAATGGACACCAAGTAGATGTTATCTACACGGATTACTCGAAAGCTTTCGATGAAGTTAACCACTCTATCCTCATTAAAAAATTACACCAATTAGGAATCCATGGTGACTTACTTAGGTGGCTAACTTCATATCTGCATAGAAGACTACAGTGCGTATCAGTTGAGGGAACTAAGTCTAGCTTTTTTACTGTGCCTTCTGGCGTACCGCAAGGTTCTCACTTGGGGCCATTATTGTTTAATGTGTATATATTTGATATTTATAAATGTTTTTTACATGCTAACTAAAAATAAAATTTATTTTAATTATAACTTTCATGATACACAAATCCATGAAATAGAATCAATCCGTGACCTTGGGGTAGTACTGGATGTAAAACTAAATTTTATCAAACACATTAACGAAGTAATCATCAAAGCCAATAAAATGTTGGGATTTATAATTCGCATATCTAAACCTTTTCGAAATATTAAAACTCTGTATTCCCTTTACACCACGTATATCCGCCCCCACTTAGAATACTGCACACTAATTTGGGCACCGTTCTACCAATGCCATATTGACAGAATCGAAAGTGTACAAAATAAATTTTTTAAACACGTAAATTATAAATTCAAATTACTCTTTGCAAATAACACCGAATCCTTAAAATTTCACAACTTTACTCCACTTCAAACACGAAGATTAATATCTGATCAAATATTTTTATACAAAATTCTGAATAACGGCCTGGACTCTCCTGAACTCGTAAATTATTTAAGAATTCACATACCTACAAGGCCAACCAGACTAAACCATTTTTTTCATTTGCCAGCGTGCAGAACCAACCTTAGAAAAAATTCTCCAATCCCCCGTATATGCGCGCAATATAACACGCAATTTAACAATATCGATATTCTTAATAACACTCTTGTGAAATACCGAAACGAAGTCAAACGTACGACCACAAATGTTAATTAAATTAATGCACAACTATAGAAAAGGTACAGCATGAGCATCTCCTGTCCCCATCCCACCTTCCTCTGCCTCTTGCCCTTTCCTCTTCCTTCTTCCTTCTAATATACTTATATGTATATATTTTTTTTTGTTGTTGCTATTTTCATTTTCATTTAACGGTTATTACCAATTACTATTGTATATTATATTATGATAACCAACATTAGCATAAGAAACTGTTTTGGCTTACCTCATGTTTAACCTCTTGTATAACTCATCCTGTATATAAATTGCTGTTTGTTTCTTACAATAAATAAATAAATAAATGTGTGAAAAACTGAAGTTGTTGGGAATGAGAGGGAGTATTTTGGAATGGTTTAAGAGTTATCTATTGGGAAGGTACTTAGCGGTAAAAGTTGATTCTTTTACTTCTTATACATTTGCTGCCTCGGGTGGGGTACCACAGGGATCTCATTTGGGCCCGATATTATTTTGCTTATTCATAAATGATATAGTTAATATTTATAGTAATGTCAAAGTTCTATTATTTGCTGATGATCTGAAGATTTACAGAACAATTAGAAACGATGACGATAGCGCCATTCTGCAGTCAAACCTGAACAAACTATGCGTGTGGTGTTCTGCCAATGATTTACAACTAAATATTGGTAAATGCCAGATTATTAGTTTTTACAAAGGTAAAAATCCTTTTAACTTTTCTTATGATATGAATGGTGTTAATCTTCTTCGTGTATCGCAGATTCGTGATCTTGGTGTTATATTCCACGAGAGTCTACAGTTCAATGTACACATCGATGAAATAACAAGCGATGCAATGAGAATACTAGTTTTATCTTGAGAATGGGGGCAAATTTTAAAAGTCTGTTAACATTAAAACATCTGTATTGCTCACTAGTACGAAGCAGATTAGAATACAATTCCTCTGTATGGTCACCATACTACAATGTTCATTCTCAATCATTGGAAAAGGTACAAAATAAATTTCTTCGGTACATCAATTTTAAAATGAAAATTCCAATCGAATTTATAAATTATAATTACTTACGCGCTGAAACCAGACTTCTTAAATTATCAGATAGAAGAGTGTTAATTGATTTATTATTTTTATACAAAATTATAAAATCTTTAATTGACAGCCCTAATTTGTTGGAACTAATTTGCATTAGCATACCTGCTAGACCATAGGTTCCCAACCTTTTTTTGCCCACCGCCCACTTTGATAATATTTTTTTTTCTAGCGCCCCCCAACTCGTAAATCTGAAACAGCAATTGTCGTCACGATTATATTTACCACAATGGGGGCGGGGAGGGGGGGGGGGGGGAGATAGGATGGTGCAAGATGCGTTTTTTTATTGTATATTTTATTTGGTAACCGGCCAACTCAGATGCACCTCATAAAGGTCATTAAGAAGTGATGATAAAATATTGGTTAAGTTAGGTTAAGGTTACCGGCAATTTTAAAATTATTTTTTCATAGCTTTTAATAACCTTTCTGAGGTGTTTCTGAGATGGTTTAATTCTGAGTTGGCATGGAACCGTTCTGAATTATTTTCATTTTTTTACTTGGGTTTTATTGCTCAGAAAGATTACACTTGTGCAGTAATTCACGTGACACGCTACAGTGGTATTGTAGACCAATTTCCGTGTTTTGACGTCTAACTTTCCCTTTATCCTAATTTTCTTTTTCTTTTTAATCTTTTCTGCAATTTTTTTATTTAATATTACAAAGTTAGTGTTTAGTTTTAATTTGTTATAGATTATGATTCCTAGGTATTTAATTTCTTCTACTGCTTCAATATTTTGATTTTTCTATATTTAGGGTAGTAATTTCGTTGAGTTTCTTCTCTAATACCACGAATTTACTATTTATTTATGGGGGTACATAAAATACATGTATTATGTAATTAATTATTGTAAAAAATATATTATAATTTATGTATCTTTTTGTAAATAAATAAAAAAAAAAAACTTAATAAATATGAGCGTTCCAAACACAGATCCTTGAGGAACTCCGAGGTTTACTTGTTGTTCTTCAGATATAGCATCTCCAATTTTGTTTCTTTGTTTTCTATTTTTAATTTTATTATTAGTATTTCTCTGTCTATCGTTTCAAAAACACGTCTAAAATCCAAGAACAACACTACTATTGTGATTTTCTTCTGATCCATACTGGTTTTCCATTATGAATATTTGTTTCTAAACCCTGCTGTTTTACAAGAATGTTATTTTTTTTCAATAAATTTTCTCATCTATGGATTCTAGTATTTGTTCTTATTTAGGTTATCCATTTATTTTTCTGAGGTCTTTTGAAATTTTTAGCATTTATTATTTTGGGCGCTGTTGTTATTATGGAAGTTTTCCACGACTGCGGAAAAATTCCCTTTAACACAGATTAATTTATTAGTGCAACTACTTAAATTTTTTAGTCATCGTATTAAAATTTTTAATTAAATACTCACTGTTGCCTAAAAATATTATTATTCTCTCTTCTTTCCGATGATTGAGAAGAAGTATCTGTGAATAATAAAATACTCTTATTTATGTTTTCGACACTTAGTATTAAATGTGGCTATTTTAGTTTTATCATCTTCAACTCCATCGGGAACCTAACTTCCTTAATGTTTTCCTTCTGTTTGCCACTTATAATTTCTTTAAGTGTAGTCCACATTTTTCTTGAATCTCTTCGAGAGGTAATAATTTTTAGCCTCGAATACGATTTTTTGGCATGTTTTATTTCTGTACCTATGCATGTTTCTAATTTTCTTACAGGTTTCCCACCATTCTTCTGGAATTTGTATTTTACAGGCTTTTTATCTTTAAATATACTACTAGCTGGTTCCCGGCATGCGTTGATGTATCATTTTTAAAGAAACAAATTGTTTCCCTGTTCCCCTCCCGCATTTCCTTCCCCTCCCGCGTTCCCCCCCACCTTCCCCGCCTACCCCGTCCCCTATTCCACTTTCCCGTCCCGCCAATCCCCCTACCACGTTCCATATAACAGTCCCAGTACATTCAGTTTTCAAACATTTCGCGTGCTTCCTATTACAATTTTTTTATTCAAATTTTCGCTTTTCATTCAAAACAAATATTCATTTTTATATATTATAAGAACAATCAATCAAATTTGGTACCTAACGTAGGTATCTATTTAAAATATCTATAATTTAAATAATCCATTGATAATTCTTTTTTTACTAAAAAAAACGTTCAAAAACACAATTCGATTTCGTCAAACGCGCGAACTGTCAAACGTGTGAAGTTAAAATAGTCGTTAAGTTTTCTGAAATTATCCAATTTTCTTAAATTTTCTTTCCGTGAGAACCTTCTACAAAGTTTTGGGAAACTTAAAAAAAAGTGAAATGAAGACGTGACCAAGGGAAACAGGAATTCATTTTATATATAAATACTAGCTGGGCCCGGCATGCGTTGCTATGCCATTTAATAAAGAAAAAATTTCTCCCTGAGTGTCCTTTTCCATTCTTCCCGTTCACCTTCCGCCTCCCCTTCTTCTCCTGCGTCCTCTTCCCCTCTCGCGTTCCCACTCCGTCACCTCCACCTTCCCTCTCCCCACTCCACTCCCACCCCCTTCCCCCGTCCCGCAAACCCTTCTCCCGAGTTCTCCTCCCCCCTCCCAGGTTCCCCTTCCCTTCCCAGGTTCCCTTCCCCCCTCTCGCCTTCGCCTTCCATCTTCCCCGCCTTCCCTCTTCCCTTTACCGCTCCCTCGTCCCGCCAACCCCCCTCCCGCGTTCCATATATTCAATCCCAGTAAATTCAGTTTTTAAACAGCCCGCGTGCCACCTTTTACAATTTTTATTCAAATTT
Organism: Limnephilus marmoratus; assembly: GCA_917880885.1. Taxonomy (NCBI): domain Eukaryota; kingdom Metazoa; phylum Arthropoda; class Insecta; order Trichoptera; family Limnephilidae; genus Limnephilus; species Limnephilus marmoratus. The sequence continues at coordinate 17,906,363 of OU862909.1, forward strand.
CCATTTTTCATGTAGGTATATTAAATTTAGTACCTAACATAGGTACCTAATAAAAATATCTAAAATTCTTGATTCGATTCAAACTATTAGGGGAGTACCTACTTTAAATAAATTTATGATGATTTGTAATCTTGTGCTTTTTGTATTGAATATTAAAATCTCCACAGATGATTTTCACGTCTCTAGTATTTATTTGCTAACGGCACCATTCTTCAAAAAAATCTAAGAATTTTGTATCATTTTGATTTGGGGAATGATAAATAGCTGCATAGGTTCCCAACTTAAAATCGTTCAATAGCCAGTAGGTATCCAGGTATTATTTTTATCTAGTACCGCATTTGTTGTGACTTTGTAAGAGATATTGTTTACATACTCACACACACGTACAATACAGAATTAATGTGATAACTCCACCTGTACGCCTGCTAAATGAGTCGCATCTAATTGTCGAATAGCCCTGAAATGTTGTTTCATTTTGGTTAATTTCTTCGGTAATACAGGTTTCGCTCATCCTCACCATGTGCAGTTCGTATTCTTTTAGCATGTCTTCAACTTCTTCGATATGTGCTAGTAAACTAGCTATGGGTTTCTCTGGGTCTTCTACCGCCCCCCTGAAAGTCTGAAACGCCCCCCAATTTCCTCTTTGCCTTCTACCGCCCCCCTGAAGGTCTGAAACGCCCCCAAGGGGGCGTTATCGCCCACGTTGGGAACCTATGTGCTAGACAAACTCGTAGTAAAGATATTTTTAAATGCAACAATAAACTCAACACTAATTACTCCATATACTCACCAATTCCAAGAATCCACAACCTTGCGAATAAATACTGCGAATCTATAGATATATTTAGTGTTGACAGTTTTGAATGTTTCAAAAATCAACTAATCTCGATTCTATCTGCTAATAATTAACTTTTATTATTTTTCTCATAAAATATTTTCGCATCTAAACCTCACCAGTAAAATGTATACTTACTTTATAATATTTTTGCAGTTCTATTTACACTTTGTTCTATGTCAGGTCTTATTATTATTGTTAATAATATGTATAAATATTTAAAGCTGAATTGTTTTAGTTTTTTGTAAGTACAACTTGTACTATTTCATTTCATTTCTTTTTTATGTTGTAATATTCTTTACCTAACGAGTTGTTGCATTCATATTTATTCTGTTTTATTGTTTATGTAATACATGTAATTAATATTGTTAATTATATATTTACTTTTTTTTTGTAAAAGCCCACTAGGGCGTTAATAAAATATAAATAAATAAATAAATAAGTTAATTCAATGTTTGATACCCCTGATTTATTATATGTAATCTCTTTTCATACTCCAGGCAGGTCAGTCACAAGACAGTACCTACCATATTATTGTAGCAATTCTACATCAACGTCCCAATATTACACTCCTATGCGACGGATTCAACAGCTAGGAAATAAATACTCCGATGTTGTTGATAAATTTAGGACATCAATTTTAATATATATAAGCAATATAAGCATATATTATTGAAGTTTTTTTTTCATTAAGTAAGGAAATATTTTGATAAAGCTATCTATTTACGAGTATAATTTTGTAAATATGGTTACATATATGTAAAAGCCTAAATAGGTGTAAATAAATAAATGAATAAATAATTAAATAATTCCTTATTTGAAATAAAATAAAATATGACATAAAAAAATATTGTTTGTAATTTGGTAGATAGATTTTTAAGTGCCTACCTACTTTAAAAAAAAAAGAAAGAGAAACTTTCCCGGATTACGAATAACCTGACAATATTTTATAATCTCCTACTATCACCACAATAAGCGAAAAATGTTGCTTGTGTCGTGATGGAGGACTTACCCAGCCAATGAATCGGACACGCGACGTCTGGTTGGGGCCAAAATGCGATGCCAACTCAGCCAATGACCGGTACTTACTTTCAGAAGATATTTTGGTTTTGATTTTAAATAAGAGAAAATTATTTTAATAATGTCACATCACAAAGTATCCGCTTCATATGAACACATATGAACAAAAGAAAATTATAAATTACTTCGAACGCGAGTTACCTCGTTAGCAATTTTAAGTAAAAACTGTAACTCTAAATTCAACTCAATTCACTTTAAACTCCAGAATTCTGTTGATAATGTTAACAATTTTATTTGGAAGTTTCCGTCTACCGAATTCATTTTAACTTGACGGGCTCATTCGTTCGCGGTAACTTCATTAGCTTTGACATGTTTGCTGCGTATTTTCGCTATGCCCACTGCACACAACAGGACATAGGTACTCGTAAATGTATAATATACGACGTTAAATAGAGCGCTCCCTTCAAGTCCTGCTGTTTGCGGGAACTTAAAAAACCAGCTAAGTGCCATTTTATAATGTGAAAAAATGTACAAAAAACAAAGAAACAATCACAAATAATACAGAAACGTTAAATTGGATATACGTTTTTAGATTTTCACGGCCAAAAATATTTTCGTTATTTGTTTTCGGGTGTTGTGCCTTGTTGCGCTACCTTCTTCTTTGGCCAATGTTTCGGACAGCGTTGGCTAAAGAAGGTGGTAGCGCAACACGACATAACACCCCGAAAACAAATAAACGAAAAAAGTTAAATTGGATGTTTAATGTTATTGAAAAACTAAAAATTTTCAGAAAAAAGTGTATAACAATGAATATATTTTTAACCCGTCTGCTTGGTTCAATATATTCGCACCTCACAATCCGGAAGCCTCGGTTTCGCGCGTAAATTCTGAAACCGTCTCTTTGGATGGAGATTGTAAAATATCTATGCAAGATAGCTTTCATATTTCAAAGACATTAAGAAGCATTATTTCGATCTCTTTCGTTCTCTTCCTGGTTAAAAGAAACATACATATGTTTGCATGAGAGGAAGGGATATATAGCTTTTAAAATGTAAGGTCGCTCTGGGACGTTTTTGGTCTTATGAAAGTAAAACGCGATTACGTGTTTTGGGATGTAGTTATTCCTAAACAAGCAGACGGGTTAATGTTGGTTAAAACTGCTACCAACCATCTGGAGCCAGTGAGACTACGTTGGGCAAAACTAGGGTGTGTTTTGAGACTGAAGGCAGCGGAAAAGGAACAAGGCGGGGAAGAGGAAGGCGGGGATTGGCTATTCCGATCTGGTCACCAAACACGGCTAAAGCCATTTCAAGCAACGTATTGATACGCAATGGTGGTCTTTCACCAGGGAGATGCTGAAAGTATCTGCCAGTTTTAGACGGTTTGGAGCAGTTAGGACTCTTATGCGATATTTACTTAAAAACAGCCTTTCTACGTTATGATGCTATATGATTGTCATTGAGATAGTGATGTTTCTTTGAACCATTTGTGAGAATTATATAAAAAAAGTTAAATAAAATGATTTATTAGTTATTAGTAAGCGCTTATTTTATACCTATCTTAGAATGATTCAAGAGGAAATCTTGGTTTTTATTTGTATAAATAACAGAAAATTAGAAACTTTTTGGATGCCAGGTCTACTTTTTTTGTTATTAGTTTTTGGGATATTATGCCGTGTTGCGTTACCTCCTTCTTCAGCCAACGTTTCATACAGTGTTACAGTGTCCATCATCAGGGCAGATGTGTGTTGGCTAAAGAAGGATGTAGCGCAACACGGCATAATATCCCAAAAAACTAATAACAAAAATACTTTTGGCCGTGAAAATCTAAAATCGCCAGGTCTACTGTTCGCGGAACTACTAGTTAACTTTGTTTAAACCACTATTTTAATTAAAAAATATATCAACATGTTTCAGAACTAAATGTTTCTTCATCAGTATTCAAAGTACGTACTTATAATTTAATTAAAATGATGCCACAAAGTGAATTCACAATTATTATTAAAAACATTAATACAGTTGCAGAGCTGAGTAGTTAAGTTTTAATAAGTGTTCCATCCATGTCCTGATTAGATTCCTGGCAGTAATGACATAATTTAATCAGCTTACCTCCTCGCACCCGGCAGGTCAGCATGAGGTCGTCCCCCTCCTCCTTTGGTCCTATTCGAGTGCCGTCAAGGATGCCCCCGGACCTCTCCACTACCACGGGCAGCCCGGGAGGCACTGTAACAAGGGAGGATATTTATCAAGGGGTGACTGATCACTGAACTTTACATAGATAAAGCGATAACACCTACCTATTTGGATGTAAAACATGTACAATGATTAAGGTTTCTTGTATATTTATAAACAGCACAGATCTGTGAAAAATCAAGGGAAAAAGGGTATCAATTAATACAAAAGTAGAAAATCTCTGTATGATATATAAATCAAAATATGTTTGCTTGGGGAAATATGAGTACATGAGTGAGTATATGAGATGTCTATGCATTGTTAAACCATTCACCCGATTGCGATGAAACTTTGGGGATTTGATGTGCGTATGCCCGCGATAGTTTCTATTTTCAATAGTGAGCTCTGTCTTCATGAAAATGCGTTGCTAAATCGTTTATCCGATTGCGTGGAAACCTTGGAAAGTTGTTGTGAGCACGCCCGCAAAGGTTTTTATATATACTGGTGACCTCTGGTATTATGAAATTTATATAAAAAATTGCAATAGGTGGCACGCGAGCTGTTTGAAAACTGAATGTATAGAATGTGGGAGGGGGGAGGGGAACTCGGGAGTGGGAAAGGGAAGTGGGGAGTGGGATGCGGAGAAGGTGGAGTGGGAACGCGTGAGGAGAAGGTGATGCTGGAGAGGAAAAGGAGGCGAAAGGGGAACGGGACGAATGGGAAAGGATACGCAGGGAGAAACAATTTCTTTATTAAGTGGTATAGCAACGCATGCCGGGAACTCACTAGTACATTTTATAAATAAATAAATTAACACGGCCAAGAACAGAACCTCGAGTAATTACTTGGAAGGTAACTATGCTTATCATTACACCACCAATTATATTATTAGAATAGGGACAGAATTCATTCCATCGTTTGTATACAGGATGTTAAGGTACGTACTTGACTTACTTTAACCAGTGATTCCTGACATTATTTGGAGTAAAAAATGTAAATTAAATTTTGGTCAAAAACATTTTTGATGTTTTTTTTAAAATTTTTTCTACAAAAACATAAAAAAATGGTAGTTGTTGAACAGTTGGAGGCGGGGTAAGGGGTTCGTCAGACACCCTGCTGAGTGACCAGTGACGACGTGCGGAAGAATTTTTTTTTGTTTGATTTTGAAGAAAAAAAATTTGAAAAAAAAACAAAGTCATCAAAAAAGTCACCGGAGACCAAATTTTCATTTACATTTTTTACTCCAAATAATGTCAGGAATCACTGGTTAAAGTAAGTCAAGTACGTCCCTTAACACCCTGTATATTTGAAAAACGAACTTTCACACTAAAAATGTTCAATTATTTTACATATGTATGTAATATTTTATATTTAGATTATTTTATGTAGATAAACTTTTGTATTTTTATTTAAGTTTTTTTTCTTGTATTTTGCATTTTTATTTATTATCTTTTGTATTTTTATTTACTTCTATTTTTATTGATATATGTAATGATAGGTACTGCTACCCGGTTCAGAACAGATATTGTCTAGTGAGTCGGGTAGTGCACATGATCTGTAAATAAAAATTGATGTTAATAAACGCCCGGGTTGCCTGCAATTAAAAAAAAATACGCATAGTGTAGGTACTGAAAAAAAAAGATTAAAGTATTTTTGAATTTTATGATGTTATGTGGGTATAAACATCCGAAATTAAATTGTTTACTCGCACAGATCCTTGAAATACCACGGAGAGTCGGAATTCCAGACATATCAATTCCAATTTTGAAAATGATGCATTCTAATAATTTTCTGTATGTTTGTTTGATGATAGGTAGGCACTTTATCATGATGATGAATATATGGGTATAATAACATAGTTCTATGAATTACCTACATTGGATATGTGTTACATTAAAATGGTGAATGAATACTGTTGCAAAATGACAAATGTAATACGTTGGAAGAAAAACCTTCGTTATTAGAATTATATAATAAAAATAATAATATCTTTATTCAATGAAATTGGCAACATTATAACTAAAAAAGTTTTTTTAAAAGTTATAATTTAGAACGAGTCGAAGAAACGACCCGTTCTCATGTGGCAAATGTCAACCGTGTACAAATGTTGGGCACGCGTTTGGCGTGTTTCCCGACTATGCACCGGTGCCGAAGGGATCAATGATGCTAGTTCCTCGGAGCATATTCCATTGTAATACCGGTAGAACAAGGATAGCATTCCCACCCGACGCCTGTGCTCTAAAGATTGCAATCCGTCTGTTAAGATGGGAGAATCTATCAAACGGACCGCCCGTTGTATAATTATACAATATTTTTAGTTGTGTATAGCCTGCCTCACTAGGTGAACCTGTATTGAGGCAGAATTTTTTGTAAGTTTTTTCTCGCAATTTTATCTATGGTTTTTTATAAATGTGTAAAGTAGGTTTCTATACAGCAAAAACTTTATTTTAGTTTACATTATTATTTGCATATACACAATACAAAAACTGCAATAACAACTGTCAATGGCTGGGCGTTTGGGTGAGGGCACCAGTACAGGCTCGATCATTAGAATATATCCATATTTTAACATATTTTTTAAACTCTCTCTGAGTTTGACTCAGTTTGATGTTTTCTGGGAGGATGTTGAATATTTTTGTGGCAAAGTATCTAAAGCTACGTTGACCAAAGGTGGAAGAGAGTGCTGGAACTAACCTTACTATTAACCTTAATATTAACCGAATTAACCTTACTATTTAAATTAAATTAAATTTACGAACCTAGAACCAGACAAAAATTAATAAGGCTTATCTATATTATAATGAAATTTTACATTCCTAATATTTTCTCGAATTATTTGGAAAGTAACCACTAAAAACAAAAAAAAAACTACCTGCTAATTATTAGATTTTCGTGATTAGGAGTAATAATTATAAACTTATTGTTAATAAAGTAATGAATACAGATAAATTAAAAAAACGAGTATGTTTTAGACCACACGACTGAAGTAAAACTTCTGCTCCATCTATATAATAGGAAGAGAGAAAGAAAATGTGCGCGCGCACTGCTCTCTCTTGCTCCTACATTGTGATACAGTCAATAGGCCTGCACTGTGTCTTAGATAAACGAAACGTAACTGGCTATGAGAGAAAGACAGAAAGAAAATGTGTGCTCGCACCTCTCTCTTTTGCCCCTACAGTAACATACGAAACGTAACTCACTCACTTTCTATCTTCACTAACTTATAACTAACTCCTTCTCAACTTTGAAATATGTATTTAAAAACAAAAATAATTTCGAAATAAATGAAAACAGAATGAGCAAAAGAACAAATAATACATTTTACACTCCACAAACCAATACTAAATTATTGCAGACACATAGCAGTTTCATTGGTCCTCGAACATTTAACCTTCTACCACTACAAACTCAAATGTTAAATAAAATGATAAAATATGTAAAAGAGATAAAATTATGGTTGAATAATGTAGATATCGAAACGCTTTTTCTATAAATTTATCCATCATTCTACAACTCACTTTCTGTAACTTTCTAAACTGTAGTACAATATGTTTTCTGTTTATTTTATTTTTTTATAATAACTTAAAAAAAAAAAATTGAAATTAGTATGTTTTTCTCCATATGTAATACTAAATTTTTATACTAACTTTATATTTTATATGTTTTTTAAGTTTTTTTATACTTTGGGTACTTAGAAATATAGTATTTTGTATTAATATTACCCACACTCAGGCAGTGCCTTAGTGGGTTTTCATTTCTTATTCATATTATTTGTTATTATATTTTATGTTATTTTATACTATTTGCTATTATACATTATATCTATGTACAAAGAAATGGAAATAAATAAAGTTAAAAAAAAAAAAAAAAAAAAAAAAAAAAAAACTACCATTCGTCTCGCTTTTCGCAACGCTCTCGTCACGCATTCGCCAGCTTACTCCCCAAGTCAAGCGTGCGTAAAGAAGTTTTACTTCAAAAATCAAATAATATAGTTAGTTAGATAGTGCAAACAGAACTATTGTTCAATATCTTTCTAAAAATTATGCGTAAACTTCATAGTACAGCAAACTGTCTCCAACCGCAAACTAAACCAGGAAGGCAAATACATTATTATACGGCAAGGTGAGTACATTATTATACTCACAGAAAGAGAAGAACTACTTGCAGCTAATAAATTGTAGATTGACCAGAACTCTTGGAACGAATACAGATACGAGTTCCTAATAGACGAACCAGATCAGACACGATTCTTAGCCTCCCTCGGTGCAACACTAATTCTACGCAGAACTCTTTCATCTATCGTGCATCCAACACTTTCAACCCACACTACACACAAATTGACATTTTTAACTCTGCACCACACTCCTTAAAATCACACAGACGCTCTCTCGATACTCTACAATAACAATAACTATAGATACCCTCTAATACAACCACCACTCTACAAACTTCCTTTTTTTCTCTTTTAATTTTTTGTCACGCATATTTTTATTACTATACCTCAACTTAACCGATCCCCCCCATACTTCCCCCTCCCTATTCCTACCTAAATAACTCGGCTCTCAAAATGTAATTTTTCATTAGTAAATATCTCTGGAATCACTACACTTGTATACAATACCTATGTGGAAACCTGTAAATGGTTCAATTTACTGTGACTCAAGTACTACACGCTCTGTTATTAATGTAAACTTTTGGTCTCCCAAATAAATAAATAAAATAAAATAAAAATAAAAAAATAAACACAAAACTGGCTTTCTGAGTACGCGGCAGGCTAACAAATTAAGATGAAATGCCTCCGGAGGTCAAGTTGCTAATCAGTCATGTTATAATATTATGTTCGTATCCCACGCGTGCAGTGCACCACGATATTGGCAAAATGTTTGCACTTCCGACTCGCGCGGTAATAATATGAATTAGCATGGAAGCTGGGAGTTGGGAGTTTGTAGATGGGAGGTTCACTTCCACTTCCCAGCTTCCTCATCCACATCCCTTCATTAGCCGGCTGGTCCGCCGTGCTATCTCATTAACCTAAGAGCAAGCCGCGGGAGCATCGGGCGAACAGGCGAACACGGTCCGCGGAACGTGCGTCTGTTAGCTCTCACGGCGGCGTTTTGAGTGTTACATAAATAATATTAGGGGGGACTATATGAATTTTCCTTTGAGTGAAAATTGCTTTTGTTCCAAGAGTAATGGGGACGACGTGATATCTGCAGGGTTCCATTGTTTTATTTATTTAACAGAAAGCTAACACATTGCGTTATTTTCCATTGCCCGGGTCATTTGTTGAACACGTAGTCCAAGATCCAATTGTAAAATGTGTCGGGAATTCCAAAATCGTGACTTGTACATTTTGTCACTGACCTAACTATTTAAAACATTTTGAATTGTAAAGTTGGCTGGGGTTGTCTCAATATGAAGAAGGTTTTGTTGTTATCACCGCTCAAATGTTGCACATGTCGGTTTAGAGTTTAACTTCTTTTTAATTGTTAGAGTCAACATTCCTCATTATCTTCATTCAGACAGAGTACACAACGCACAATTCACAACACACATTCCGAACTAATAAATTAATAATAAATACAAATCACTTTTTCAACTTTGGTTACACAACTAAATAATCAAAATTATCAACTTGTTTCAAAACCAATGCTTTCTTCAGTCTAAATTATATTCTAATGAAGAAACCATTGGTTATAAAAAAAATGATAATAAAATTTAATACAAAACTAATGCAAAACAATTATATCTATTTAGGAATAAAGTTTTTCAACAACTTTCCCACTGAAATAAAAAAAACCAAAGACATCAATATACTGAAACTCAAACTGAAGCTACACTTCATCAGCAATAATTAACTAAATAATTACCTGATAAGTTTTAAGATTTTCACGGCCAAAAGCATTTTCGTTATATGTTTTTGGGGTGTTGTGCCGTGTTGCGCTACCTCCTTCTTTAGCCAACGTTTCGGACATCGTTGCAGTGTCCATCATCAGGGCAGATCCGGCAGATCCGTTAGATGTCGGAACGGATCTGCCGGATCTGCCCTGATAATGGACACTGCAACGATGTCCGAAACGTTGGCTAAAGAAGGAGGTAGCGCAACACGGCACAACACCCCAAAAACATATAACGAAAATAATTACCTGTTTTTCTCTTTCTTTCTAATCTCTATTATATTTAGATTTTCGAATTTTTCCTAAGTGCACAATATTTTAGTATGTAATCGTATCCTATGTATGTACACCTACACATATAGATGATCCAGAAGCTCAATTGATCCTATTATATACTTACCTATTGCATAATGTTATTCTATTTCAGTTATAATTAGTGTAACTCGCTCATCAAGCACAAGAACTAGCTTCTTCTTTGGAGAGATTGCAAGTTTTAAATAATTTCTGTACCGATATTTTGTAATTTATATAACTCCACTGTACAATTAAATATCTATATTAAATAAGAAAAAATAAAAAAATAAAAAAAAAGTTTTGCTATATATTGGTGTTAATAAAGTTAGTTAAGAATTTAATTTAATTTATCTAAATAATAATTAAGCCATCAAAAGGGCAAAATATGGTTCATGAAATCATTTGCAACATTATTAAATTATTATGATATTTTCGTTTAGCTTTTCGATCCGCTTGAGACTTGTTCGATTTTACAATTTAATAAAAATGATTAGGTGTATGAAATAAATTAAAATACAATTCGGCAAACATTATGAGCTAAGTAGTGTGTTTTACTTATTAGGGCGTTAAGGACGTTTTGTACTTACTTTAACCAGTGATTCCTGACTATTTGGAGAATAAAATGTACCTAAATGAAACATTGGCCCCCGGTCATTTTTTTAAAGTTTTTTTGTTTCAAAATTAATCAACAAAAAAATTCTCCCACAAATCGTTAGGGGTCACTCACCCGAGTAAACGCTTAATCCTTCATCCCGACCCTGACTGTCTAATTTATACTTTTTTTTTTTAAAACAGTTTAGTAGTGTTTATATATAGAGATATTGAAAGAAGGGTGAATGCCGGTAACTCCATTAATGGTGGACTGAGTGCCATTGGCGCTAATAAAAAACTGTCAAAAGAAGCGAAGCTAGCAGTCCACAATAGAGTTCTGGTACCTACCCTGATGTATGGCAGTGAGGCATGGAACTGGCAGAGGAAGGATGAAAGTAAACTGAATGCTGTTGAAATGAGATCCCTGAGACGTATGTGTGGTAAAACAATGTATGATCGTGTGAGATATGTGGATATCCGCAAAGAATGTAAGGCTGATGTAAGCATAATGAATAAGATTAAGAAAGGGACCCTCAGATGGTTTGGGCATGTAGAGCGAATGAACGAAGAAAGTAGTGTAAGAAGAATTAATTTTTTTTTTTTTTTTATTTATTTACAAAAGGATACATAAATTATAATATATTTTTTACAATAATTAATTACATAATACATGTATTTGATGTACCCCCATAAATAAGCAGGGCTTGTGTGTATGGGGGGTGTTATAATATTGGTTCAATTTAATATTTTTTATTCAGTTCAAATTTCCAGTGTAATTTTTAAGCAGAGTTTTAAATTTTTTTATGTTTCTGTTCATGTTTCTGAGATATGATTTAACTGTCCTATTGTTTTTTACATTTTGGAATAGGAAGTATTGATGTTTGCCTAAGATTTCTGTTATTTTTGAAGGGTGCAACTTTATTTTGAATATTATCTTTATAAATTTGTAATGTTGCGTGATAAAAGTATAACGCACTTAATTTTCTGACCTTAAATTGTTTGAATAACAGTTCGGATGAATATGAGTAGGGTTTTTTTAAAATTGTTTTTATTATTAGTTTTGTGATATGTAAATTGTTTGTGTTTGATTTGTATATGTACCGCCCCATCCTATAAGCCGTATTGTACAATTGATTGACAGAAAGCGAAGTATGTGGTTCTAAGTAATTTTTCGTTTAAAATATCTCTTAAGCATCTAAATATATATGTTAGTTTCCTTATTCTGTTGTTCAGAATATTTATGTGTGGGGACCATTTTAAACGCTGGTCTATTATTATGCCCAGGTACCTAATATCGGTCTTGCTTTCTATGTTTGTACATAATATATTGCATTTGTGGTTTTCTGTATTTGTCACAGAGTGGATTATTATGTTTAATTATTTAGGTGTTTCTTGTTTTTTAATGGAAAATGGTAAATAATAGGTTTTTTTAGAATTTAAAGTCAACAGGTTTTCATCAAACCATAATTTTAGTGCATTGATATCTGTGTTTGCCATTTTATTTAATTCAGACCATGTGTTTGCTTTAAGTAGTAGGACTGTATCGTCAGCGTAGGAGACGCAAATGTGAAAAAGTCGGGGACGCCCGAGGAAGACATGGCACGATCAAGTGAATCAGATACTTGAGTCGGGCCATGTCAAAAGTCAGAATAATAGAAGAGTATGTATGAGACGATGTATGAATGTGAGTGAGGCAAAGAATGTGTGCCAAGATCGAGTTGTTTGGCGGTCCGTCCTCTCTGCCTACCCCTGCGGGGAAACGGCGTGATGGTTAGTTAGTTAGTTAGTGTTTATAGGTATGTATAGTTGGCATATGTCTAGTATGTCAAACGAGTTGAATATTTGATCTGCATCATTCGTTTTATGTTTTAATGATAATTCTACAATTAATTAAGAATTAATCTGATTTCGCGAGAACTCACCAATAAACAAAATTTTAAAGTAGGTTTAATTACAGAGATATTTGAGCAGTTTAGACTTGAATGCAACAAAAAATAATTTACCCATAATATTTGCTTAGTAAGAAACTCTTATCGCCGGCTACTATCAAAAGTAAAACTTTAACCAAAAGTTCTAATGATACTAGTACACACTCAAAAAGTCACAAAACAAATATATTTTAGGCAAGTTGTGGAGTAAATAATTTAATAAAGGGTAGTCAAGGGCAATCAAAGAAATACGACTTAAATAACTTTTTAGTTCTAATAGAGGCTCTAAGAGTAGGCGTAGTTAATTTTGAATTTACTTTGTTAGGTTAGTTCTATTCGAGCTTTTGAAGTCCATGTGATGCAACATCGGTTCTACGCCTTTTCATCCCCCGACAAAATATCCCCGACAAAATATCCTACGGACAAAACATTCCCCAATAATATATCTATTTACACTTAACAAAATATCTACTTAAACTAACGTAACCTTACCTAACCTAACCGAACAAAAAAATGGGACAAACATAATAACGACATCCTGTAAAGACAATAAATTATTGTTAAAAAATAGTAAAATGAGACAAAAATAATACAGATCCTGTAAAGACAATAAACTGTAGATAAATGAAACAATGTTACTTTGTTTGAACCACTTGTATATTTGTTTAAAGCCTACCGGTTTCGAAACGACCGTTCCTTCCTCATGCCAAACGTATACGTTTACTATATCCCTGAGGAAGGAACGGTCGTTCCGAAACCGGTCGGCTTTTAACAAATATACAAGTGGTTCAAACAATGTAACATTGTTTTATTAATGTATAATGGATAACCACAAAGTTTTAGCTACATTCAAAAGTTCAATAATTTATTGTTCAAAATAATACAGACATCCTGTAAAGACAATAAACTATTGTTCAAAAACAGTAAAATGGGACAAAAATAATACAGACATCCTGCAAAGACAATAAATTATCGTTCAAAAATAGTTATAAGAAAAAAATTCAGCGTAGAGGAGATAACATTTTGTCCTTGGGATATTTTGTCGGAGGATATTTTATCGGGGATATTTTGTCGGGGGTTGAAAACGCGCATTACCCCAAGCATCGCACAATACATAAGAATTCGTTATTGGCATCTAATTTTTATACATTCTGATATAAAATTGTGGTATATACGCGACGCGACCCCTTCTATTTCACAGGCTGTCACGGTGCGTTGATGGGGTCGCCCAACAAATCACGTCAAACCTATTATTCATAGTTGTGCAGGATCCGTTGACGGATGCGGTATGATACGAAGATGAATGCCCCACTCGCTGGCAAGAATGCCGTCTCTTCGAGGCCATGAGGGTTGGGAAATATACGTTTATGACAAATAAATCAATACACTACTATTATATTCATACCAGTAGTTTAACCAGCTTTTTTCGCCCAAGGTTCAATATTTATCTAAATAGTCAAAGTCGAATACTCCGCTGACTAACAAGAATGCTACCCCTTCGGCACTGGGATATAATACTAATATTTAGATTATTTGTAGAGCATTGCTTTTGTGAAAAATCTCCACAAGGGCGGTGTACAATTTATTACGAGTTCCTTGGCTCTTTCTAATTTAATTATTTACAAACACATACAAAAAACATACTTACTTGGCAAGTCACTTCCGATAGACACATTTTTATTAGAAGGCTTATGCTCGTAGAAGATACGACTTTGCACGCAGAGGACACTATATTTAAAACACTGGACAATGCATGATTTTACATTTACTCCCCATTACTGTTGATATTATATTTATGAGAGGATTAGTGGCTAAAGTACATGATATTTATTTTGTAAGGCTGGAGAATTTAAGACTCTTTAGGATCGGAGAATTTTCACGAAATTACCTTAATAAGCTTACAAGTTCTTTTTTATTTACATTTTTACACAATTAGTAATTTAAAATGTCGTGGGCTGTTATGTTCAAAGATACATACACACCTTAATGAAAGATGTAAGTTAGTTTATGACAAATAATCAATGTATATACATATATTATAATACTATTACCTATATTCTTACTAAGTTTTACTGAATTCGCCCGAGGTGAATTTTTTATGAACCATTTAAAAACCAATACTGTGGATTAAAAAAATCACTATTTTTTAATTTTAGATATTAATCGCTTAAAATGTGTTTTGTAGAACATCGCACAAAAATTAACGTTTTCCTTGTTTTTAATAATAAATATCATAATATACCAAAAAAAGGATCTGATAAATAATTAAAATCATGCACGACAGCTGTTTCGTTTTCGCCGAAGGAATGGGCAAATCATTTATCGAATAGAATCATCAGAGGTACAACGTTTGGTTGTCCATGATGAAAGTTATTCCTGTGTGAAATTATTCATCGAACTCGAAATTGCTTTGAATTTAAGTGTCTTTTTCAAAATTGGAACTGCTCGTGTGATGAATATTTAAGTCACGCGATAAAGTAGGTTACCAACCAACATGACATAATATATAATATTTTAACAGAAAAGTATTTCAAATGTGTTTCTGAAAATTGTACTTACTACAATATTTCATGATTTTTCACGGATCTGCGCTAGCTCTAAATATTATAGAGGTTTCACTCTTGAGATCTGACAAATGATGATATTTTTTAATGGAAGGAACTAATTCGACGTTTTTCATGCAAATTGGGTTAAAATTTCAGACACAAAAACCTACGCATGACATTTTATGACGTCAGAACTTACCGATCGAGAATTCTTGATATTTGAGCACATGGGTTTTCTGATTTCAAGTGCACGAGAAGTTATCATTTATTGCTGATTTAAATAAATAAAATAAACAATTTGGTCCAGAAAAACAAACAGTTTGAGACGAAAGAAAGCGCAAAAAAGATCGCTATTGTTTATTTAACAATCACCTGACCTGAAGTGATGTGCTGTCTGTTCGTATCGAACCTTTTCTGAAATATTAAATAAAACAATCGTATGTAAGAAATTTGTGCGTGATGGTGGAATCTTGTTTCCCGAGATATTAATTTTTATGGTTTTCTTAATATTTATGTCTATGCTCGTATATACACTCCGTTAACGGGTAAATGGCTGATGATAATACTTGTAATGTACTTAAAATATGATAGTAGATGGTGAATTTATTTACTAACTGTACGCAATTTTTTTAAATTTTTACCTGTTAAGGCAATACTAATCTTTTATGTACAATAAACAGGCAGGGTAGGCATACCGCCTACACTTGAAAATTTTATTTTCCCCTCTGCTTTTCCCCAAAGAAATAGGTAATGTATATATTTATTAATTATTTTATACTAACCTGTACATATAAAGCACTTGCATACTGCTCGTTAACACCGTATGCGGGGACATTGGGGGGTCCAGCTTTGTTTAATTAAATGTAGAGACGTTCAAATAAAAAAGAAATAGCTTCTTTGTTAGAGCCCTGAAGGAGTAACCGTAAGTTACTTATACCGGGGCGGGTATGCGGTGGAAACCTCCAGTGTTAAGGCAATATGGCACAAAATTATAATTCAGCATACCCGGCAGCATAAAGAATAAAAGTTAATAGTTCCGAAGTTTAATAAAAGTACGGAGAGAGAACGTTTGAATACAACGTACCCAAGATATTTAATTTATTACCTGACACTACAAAGCAATGTAATTCTATGAATAAGGTTAAATACATAGTGAAAAATTGGCTATCGGAAAAAATATTTATATTGATATGTATCAATTTGGGAGGCGGGAATGGGTACCGCCGCCCCGGGAACCTTTATTGGATAACCAACACCTCTGCCATAGGCCACCCCAAGTGGTTCGCTACGTTTGGTTCCTTCCCAGAACTCTCCTCTCCTTCCTTTCCTTAAAAAAAACCCTCCACACAGCATCCCCAAAGATGACACAGGCCCTGAGGGAAATTATTTTCCTCAAGGCCTCCTGTGTGGAGCTCATGTAAAAAAAAAATCCATGAAAATATATATGAAAAAATGTTGAATCTGTAGATACAAGATGTAAATTATAATTTTTAAAATGTATGTAACTAAACTATAAGCACCTGTTGATAAGCCAATTCAATTGGCTTAGCAGGACTGTTTGTTGATATGTATTAACTATTGTTTCAATAAACAAAACAAAAAATAAAAAGAAATGGTAAAGTAGTAATGTTTTGCGAACACCTCATTAGGAAAACCCACAGATAATAGAAAGGGAAAACCTGTGCTGAGGGGTAACATTAAAACCACTCTAGAACACGAAATGAAACAATTTAAAGTTAGATAAATCGCCTGGAAAGTAATAATAATTTTAATAATTTATGGTTTAATATTAAACCCCATTAATTAATATATGTATGTACTGTACATGGACGAACTCACCGACAGGCTAAACAATGCAGGGGTAGGCTGCCAAATTGGAGGACAGTTTCTGAACAACATCAGTTATGCGGACGACATGGTATTGATGGCACCATCCATAAGGGGCCTACGAATTCTTTTAAAGATCTGCGAAGAGTTTGCTGAAGAAACAAACATGCAATACAACCCCACTAAAACGGCTCTACTGGTCGTAAGATATGGACAAGGACCAAAAAATATTCCACCAGCAACCCTGAATGGTGTGAACCTGCAGGTGACTGAAGGAACTAAATACCTTGGACACTTAATCACCAGTAATCTGATGGACGATGACGACTTCGATAGGCAAAGAAGAGCTCTCAGTGTAAAAGCAAACATGCTCAGTAGAAGATTCCGCCTTTGCAGTACTGCTGTAAAAAGGACGCTCTTCCTTTCCTTCTGCGCAACACTGTATACGTCTGAACTCTGGGCAAACTACAAGAAGAGTAGTATAGAAAGACTTCGGGTTCAGTATAACAACGCCTTCCGCGTAATGTTTGGTCTCCCCAGATATTGCAGCGCTTCCCGGATGTTCACGGAGGGGCGAGTTCCTGGCTTTGCAGCCCTTATTAGATCCAGGGTGGCAGGAATGAGGGAAAGGATAAGCAGCTCTGGAAACATCCTCGTCATGGAAGCCCGCCTCAGTCCATCATCCAGTATTGATGCACACTGGAGAAAAATACTGGCTCCCTACGTGCTCACAGAATCCTGAAAGCTTAATATTATTATTTCTTTTGTTTTCCTTTTACTACTATTAGCTTATTATCTTTTTTTGTTTCGTGTACATTCATATCCACCTTCTTTTTCATTTTTTTCCTTTCAAATACTTTGTACATGTATGTTTATATTATACCCTTATAGAATGTGTGGGATTGCACTCTCCTCCCCACATACTGGAATAAACACTTATTTATTTATTTATTTATTATACCGTATACCCCATAATTTTTTAAAATTTTATTAGAAAAACTCTATTTTTATAACTTTGAAGATTACTCCCACCATCTTTGAAGAAGATAACATTAATAATCTAAACGAAAATATGAAAAGAACAAGACACAGAGAAACAAAAAGATAACGGTCGCAACTCGGACTCCAACCTAGAACCTTTCGTCTTACCGGGATGAATATCCGTTATCTTTTTTTATTTTTCTATGTTTTGTTCTCTTTAATGTTTTCGTTTAGATTATTATTGTTAACTGTTAACCTCTTTTTCAAGGTGACATTTAAAAAAAAAATTTTAATGGCTTTTCACCCCAAAGGAGTGTAATAATTTTTATTTAAGCCGCCGCTAACCGAATTTCTACCAATTTCTTACATATCTCCCTTAAACAAATTTTTAAGCCCTTAAAAAGAATATATTATTTTTTAAGATAATATCTAGATATCTAGACGCGTTTCACGCCGAAACGCATTTTACGAGGCATATCCAGAAAGTAAGTGTACTGTTTTTTTTTTAATTTTTGTTTTTATGAAAAAGTGTATTAGAAAAAAAATACAGGATATTGTTGATACACTTGTTGACTATTTTTCCAAATAATTGCTAACCCGTTCAATGCATGTGGTGAGTCGTGGCACAAGTTTCTTTTGCCCATCTCGAAGAATTCTCCCGCCAGCTCCTTCCTCTCTTCAGGGCCACTTTCTGCACCTGCTCGTCGGTTGAAAATTTATTTTCATCCATACATGCCTTTAGGAAGGTGAAAAGATGATAATCTGAAGACGCCAAGTCAGGGGATTACGGGGAGTGGTTCAAAACATCCCAATCATATGAGTCCATGATCTTATTGGTGGCTAAGGCTTTGTGAGGTCGGACGTTTTCGTGAAAAAGGCAAACTTCTCTGGTCAGCATTCCCCTCCCTTTGTTTTGAATGCTCTTTTTTTAGGGTACACAATATTGTTGTGCATAGATGATCTCAATCTGAGGCCGAAATTTGAACAAAATGATGCCTTTTCGGTCCTAAAACACTGAGGCCATGATTTTTTTGCCCGAAATTGTGGTTTTCAATTTTTCCACAGATGGGGAATTGGTGTGACGCCACTTTGACGACTGTTTTTATTCCCAGGCATGTAATGAGTCATCAACTTTCATCTCCAGTAACAATAGAGATCAGAAATACTCACCTTTTTTTTCTTGTAGGTGTTATTTCTTCCGTGAGTAAAAAGCAGATCACAGCACTAGGCGGGATTTTTTGCCGACAACTTTCAGGCAACTGGACACTAAAACGTGAGTTTACGTACAACAATGTTCCTGCGATGCTCTTTCTGGTCAGGAGACCCCCCTGTACCACTAAGTGTTGCCAACCCTCAAAAAACTAAAAACCTCCGCCCGTTGTGGTCACAGTACACTTACTTTTTGGATATGCCTCGTATATTAAATATATTAAAAACACGTTTGTTTATATTATTTTAGAAGTTATAATTGTGAAAAAATTCACAATATTTCTTTTAATGATACTTAGGACGCCTTCCACGAGATTCTTGCTCTATTTTAAACGAGTGGTATTTTATTAACATTTTCGCAATTTTCGCTTAGATTTTATCGCTTTAAATATTAGCGCGCTTCTCTAACATTCGTAATTGTTAATTGAAATTATATCTTTCCATCTTCTTCTTTTTGAGCACAGATACGGCGCCTTAATTATTTAATAATAATACTTTTTAACAGTTTATCCGTGAACCTGCTAGGTAATTATTATTACGCGCGTTAGCTGTTTCGCTCTCCAAAAGCGTTACCAATTAATAGGAGCCATTTAAAAAAATATTAATATGAATATTATTACATATTATAAAATCTTTTTATTGGCCAATATAGAGATATAATCATCGGGGGCGGTTCCAGACTTTTCATGAACTATAAGTGGTAAATTGATGTTGTTTAATTTAAAGTTTTTAGTCTTTCACAAAAAATTGAAATTTTAAACAGAAAAAAGTCGTATTTTTCAATCTCTGAAGCTTACTGAAAAGTCACGGATCGCCACTGATTTATCCACAAAAGTCTGTTTAAAGTCTGGAACCATATGGCTTGGCTTCATTTATTGTCTTAATGGTTCTGTCCTCTCCACTCGGCGTACATGACCAAACTGCTCTCACCATGCTTGTTGTGAGGGGTTCACCCATAGTGTGCCAAGAAATTTACCTTGAATTTCCTAGTAGCTCACCGCACTTAACACGATTTTATGGTATTTTGAACCTTAAAAAATGCCCATAGCGCACTTAAATACATTTTATTAGCTTGACAAGGAAATAATGTATCCAAACATTATCTTGCTTATTCTTTCGCCATTTGCAAACATATTTATTTTACATGTGAAAAAGTACGTAAATATAATAAATCTCTAATTTTTTTTCGTTTGTCTTCATTATAGAATATTTTTTATAACATTAGGGAGAAAATAACATTTCTCTGATAATATACTCGTACTGGTTGGACATTTACGCAATACATACTACAAAGCTACTTACCTAATTTACCTACATATTACTTACCTACAAACATCATAGACCCTGTATTTGTAGCTGGTATTGTCACATGTTTCTTTCCTACCCATTCCTGTATACCTGTCATTTTATCATACCCACATTCAGTCTTTAATCGACCATCGCCGCATGAACATCTCTAACATACCGCATCCGCAATTAATCCCGCATACCGCGACTAAGTGAAGAATAAACCCAGCCAAGAAAGTAGAGTGCCACAAGGTTCCGCAGTGAGTAATTTTTTTCCTTTCCTTATGTGCATTCTTGTTACTTGTGCAGTGGTCAAACACATTTCAAAATACATACAAGATCCTTCGACATCCACATCCGCACATAAAACACATTTCATTCATGGGAGGAACAGTGGCGCATCCGGCGCAATAAAGAACTGTATGATATATATCAGGCCCTTGGCATCTCAGCCCGTATGAGACTCCTCAGGTTGAGATGGGCTGGGCTCGTACAGAGAAGGCCGGATACACGCGTCCAAAAAAAATTTTGACACGCGTCCAAAAAGAGAAAAGTGGAAAGACCCAGACTGAGGTGGGAAGACGGGGTAAGTGGGGATGCAGTACAGCTTCTCCTGGAGGCAAATGTTGCAGAAGGCCAAAGCTCGATATGGGCTGTAGCGCCATCGAAGACTACTAACGGGGAAACCACACGGGCTTGATTAGATATATATACAAAAAAAAAATATATATAAACACTTTTTTATATTTTTTTACATGAATACCGCACAAGAATCTCAACTACTCCCAATCGTCTGGATCCAGTGAGACTATGGCTAGGCATCCCGAACTGGGGTAAGTTGTGAGTTTGAAGGTAGTGGGGATGGGAAAGAAATGGGGGAGAGGGAGGTGGGGAAGTACACGGCTTTTCAGATCTGGTCACCAAACACGGCCAAAGCTATTTTTAGCAACGTTTAAATTCTGAATGGTGGTCTTACACCAGGGCTATACTGATAGTATCTACCACTCTGGAACGAGTCGCAAATATATTACATATTATTTTAAATGAATAAATTGAAAAAATCACACAAATTAATAAAATAAAATTTATTACGCACGCCGGGGTTTTGAACCCGCTATGGGATTGCAACTCCGGATTGCAAGTCGATAACCTTACCCCTCAACCACGAAGGCCATTATGTAGAAAGACGGTGAAGTCAATTTTAATTATAAATAGCAAAGACCCGTAAAAAATCACGGATAGTGTGAATTCTCAACAAATCAATTCCAATTAAAAAATGGCAATAAAAACAATTTTCTGTTAGCTATATTATAGGCATTAACTATATTATAGGCATTTATCGCTTGCCTGAATTCTCCAAACAAGCACTTCCGAAAACTTTGAAAATGATGATATTTAAATACAAAGCAAAAGTTCTAGATAGTTCATTGAACCGAAATGAGTATTTTTATAATAAAAGTGGAATAAAATTTTAAATTGGCTTTAATTCTCAATTTTTATTTTTATTTGAAGGTTAAACCCATACATTTGTGGCGACACATCATAATCTCTTCGCCATCAAAAGAAGATAGAGAAATATTTAATATTCGCGCGGCCGGCGCTGGCAAACCTACTTGCCTAGGTACCTTCCTACTTATACCGCCCGCGATGCACTTTCTCGCCTGCCGAGCCTGCTCGACGATAATAATATCGCCACCGCCTAGAAAGGTCTCGAGATAGCACCGTACAATATCTGTACGGCGCCGAACATTCTCGTCAACTGCCGAAGGGTCGCGTATTACCTACCGTGTGGGTAATTACTCGCCGCGGCTATATAAGCAGCCGATCGCTCGCCCGCTGCAGTTCAGTCTCACACTAACATTCAGACAATATCTCAGCATGTAACGATCACCGCACACGTGATACTGCATGGCATCTACACATATCCAGGGCAGCTTCCCGAGGTCCATCACCACGTCTCAGCTACAAGGCCCATCGTGCCTTCAGCTCCGCAGAACAGCTACATCCCGCGACTTACAAGGCTTGCGTCACCTTCAGTCCAGGGATCAGCTCACCGTTTCATGGCACCCCGAAACCCACCGTGTTTCGCTGCCATGGAAACACGCTCTGCCTCGCCAGGACTACCTGCTACCGAGCCACTCACCGTTCATCTCCGCGACACAAAGCGTCGAGCAACGGCCTGGAAGATAGGTCATCTCCACCGCCAAGGTGTTGAGCAACTCGCTGACCTTCACCACACCATCTCCATCACCTCCGTACGCCTGCAGCATCTCATCACGGCACCCTGCATACATCATGTTACTGCTTCACTGACCCTCGCTACGTAGCCCAATAAACGACTGACTCATACATCGACTGACGCCTCTCATTTCTGTCTCCCGCTCCCTCACATTTAATATGTAATTAAAGAAGAAGATAATACTAATAAATCTAAATGAAAATATGAAAAAGAACAAGGCACAGAAAATAAAAAGGTAAAGGTTGCAACTTGCAACTGGGATTCGAATCCAGGAACGTCTTACCTGGACAAACGAGATCAGGATCTATCGTCTTAACAAAACCAATTCGGCCATTGAGACCTCATATTTTTAAGTCATTTTGGTCAATCTCATATTTCAAATTCACAATTAACAATATTACCTTAGACTGTTTTTTCCCCACATTTTTGGCAGCTACCTTTTTAAAAAGGAGAAATTTCTGAATTTTAAATATGAGATTGACAAAAATGACTTAAACATAAGAGGTCTTATAGCTGAATTGGTTGAACCGCTTGACCCG
Source organism: Limnephilus marmoratus (assembly GCA_917880885.1). NCBI lineage: Eukaryota > Metazoa > Arthropoda > Insecta > Trichoptera > Limnephilidae > Limnephilus > Limnephilus marmoratus. Next base: position 17,929,727 of record OU862909.1, read on the forward strand.
GTAAGACAAGATATCCTGGGTCCGAGACCCAGTTGCGACCTTTACCATTTTATTATTCTGTGTCTCGTCCGTTTTCATAATTTCGTTCAGATTTATTAGTATTATTTTCTTCAGTGGTTTTAATCTTAAGATTTGGGATAACTATTTAGGAAATTTTCACCCGGCAGGCACATTAACACCGGTATTCTCTAAACGTACATAGTTTATCATTTCTAGATAGGAGTTTGGAACCCATGAACTTTTTTTAAAGCCATAAATGTCACATAACATTACAGAAAGAAAACGAAATAAATACCACGTCTAAAAGCAATGCCTGTACGTGTTCATCATAATAAAGTTTCGAGTGGGTACATCTGTGCGACTAATGACGACAATCCGACAATTGGCCCGCCGACAGATGACCCCACTGCCAATTGATCCCTCGGACAGTTGATTCCCTAAAAGATTGTTTCTTCAAGTAAATACGGAAAGAGGATATATGGTATACACGGTATACGGTAGGATATACTTATATCTGTAAGCGTCTTGAGTGCAAATCCGCTTTTCAATTATTTTCACTAACGATAATTTCGAGTCTCCGAAGGAGCATGCGGTAAGACTATGTATATACCATAAGTACAACGTATTTTGTTATTCGACCGTACAGCCTCACCATATGCCATTTCGGGCACTCGGAAATATTGTTAGTAAAAATATTTGTATAGCGGATTTCCATTCAAGTCGCTTGCATATATACAAAAGTGTATTGTATTTGGTTGTATAGTCGAATATCCTCTGTGCATACTTATTTGAAGAAATAATCTTTCAGAGAATCAACTGTCCAAGGGATCAACTGTCCGAGGGAACAACTGTCAGAGGGATAAACTGTCAGCAGGCCAACTATTGGATCATTGTCATGGAACCATTAATGACATAATGTATTCCGATGTGCGTCCGTTCAATTACTTTCTATAGCTGGAGTTCCAAAATTCTCAAAATAAATAATTCACGCGTCAAGGTTTACGAATATTCAAATTTAAAGGGAAAAAACCTCTTACGGCGTGTGAAATTGGTACTGCGGATTCTGAATTATTTATGATCAAAATGTCCAGTGGCGGAGCGGAGATTTAATAATGCGGCCCCCTTTCGTCACACCTCATTCCGGCTCACACCTCTCACTGTGGCACTCGCTCACGTTCACTTCTCATTCTGGCGCACTCCTCCGGCTGTGGCGTGAGAGAGCCGGCCACGTTTGGACAGCTGCAGCTAATTGGAAAACCTTACTCACATTAATTGGTTACCGAGATTTCTTAAATGCGGAAAAAGTATTCCGTCTTCGAATTAAATGGTAGATTAAGCTCACGACTAACCCACGCTAGAACAACCTCTACTTTTTCGTTTCTACCATTTTTTTGGTAGAAGGGTCTGGAACAGAATATTTCTATAGGTCACGCAAAGATAAACCTATATTATAAGCTTTAAACGTATTCAAAGTAACTACCAATCTTCAAGCTCAAAACCTTGAGCAAACCGGTATGACTAAAATTCAAATATTTAAATCGTAATCATTATCGACGTTACAACCCTTTTTCTAACCCTTTCTTAGTTCTGCGAAATACCTTGAAGCCACCTCCACGAAATACCTTCATTACTGCGGGTCTCATACTGCCTCCATCCAGTTCATTACTTATTTATTTTCGGCTATTATGCGTTAAGATGCGGCGTTGGTCTCCATACCTATATTTAGACCACTCTCCTTCGTCCTACAGGCTTATTATGTTGATTATATTTTTAAATAAGTGATTGAATACCAATAGAAATGAAAAGCATTGTAAAGAGTGGGGACATAAAGCAATATATCCAATTATACTAATATCGTAAGTACCTTGTTGTGGTTTTCTGTTTGAAATCTTTTGTTGAAATATTTTTAGAAAATCCTTTGTACCGAGAATACAGAATCTTGCTCCAATGGGTCGGGATTAAAAAGTACTTAGGATTACAAAGCGGACAGTAGAGCGAGCTACCATGGGTTTACTATTCTTCTTCTTCTTTGTGTGCCGTATCAGGTCCCCTCGACGTTGGCGATCACTCTTGAAAATGTCTCTCTGTCTTGCGCTGCCCGGAATAGCTCTTCCACACTTCTAATGCCAGTCCACTCTCGTATATTTCGCAGCCAAGACAATTGTCTCCTACCAGGCCCTCGGCGACCCTCTATCTTGCCTTTCAATATTAAATGGAGCAAGTGATACTTCTCCCCTCGAAGTATATGACTCAGATATGAAATTTTCCGGATTTTTATTAATGTAAGCAGTTCTCTATCTGCTCTAGCCCGCCTGAGAATTTCTGTGTTGGTGATCATGTCGGTCCATGGGACCTTGAGCATTCTCCGGTGAAGCCACATTTCAAAAACCTCTAACCTGTTCATGGTATTTACTTTCAAGGTCCATGTTTCACATCCATACAGCAAAACCGACCACACATAACATTTTAGCATTCTCTGCCTTAGTTTTAAGCTGATATTGTCATTGCAGAAGAGGGATTTCATTTTAATGCACGCAATTCTTGCTGCTTCAATTATGCACATAACTTCTACATCTGGGTCAAGAGTCTCCGTGAGAATACTACCGAGGTATCTAAATCTTTCCACTTTTTCGACATTGCAACCATTTAACTGTATCACTGATTCAGAGTGATCTAGTCTCCAGCTGTTTGTTATTGAACAAATAATTCAGTTGAATATCTAAAATTATTCCATAATACTGTAAAAAGTTTCCACTAAAAACGGACATCTTCTATATTCCTAATACTGCACGGAACAAAAGGGTTAGTTTTTGAAATACATCTAAAGTTTGACCCGAGGAAACGTTCGAGTTTCGCCATAAATCAAATGATATGGAAAATTTTATTTCGCAGACCGTAAGAAAACTTCCATACTTTAAGAACCGGAGAAAGGGCGTATTTTTGTTTTACATAAAATAGTTTTATATCCTGATGTAATCAAGAGATGAGCTAGCTTATTAGGGCTTCTGGGATTTGGAAAATCTTCGGTCTTGGATGGGTAGGTACTCTTTATTTTAATATGTAGGTATAATACATTTTTCCGGAAGATACGAGTATCTAAACAAAATATCTTGATCGAATTCTGGAGTTGTTTCTTCAAATGTTTCAGAGGAAAAATCTTTTCGTATACAAGAAAGATTCCACGTAATATTTGGTAAGTTGTTAAGGTTTGTGTTTTTTATTTTTAAACTTTAAAAAATCTTATTTCAACATTGTTTATGTAATAAATGGCTAATGAGGGTCTTTTTACAAAACATTAATAGAACGTAAAACATTGGTAGATCAATTTTTTGTTGGTTTTTTGCTGTTACAGCGAAAGAAAATAGCAATTATTTCAATGAAATACTTCAAAAACTTGTTTTCAGAATGAAAATAATGAAATTCCTTTAGGAATGGGATTCTAAAAGGAAAAAAATGTTCCTGGTATTTTGTAATTACCTTTCAGGTTTACGAGGTGCGTTTAATAAACTATCTACCTTATTAAAAATATCAATTTAATGATTTAATTTAATTTAACTAAGGTCTAATGGAAAACATTGTGTCTCCATTACTATCGTGGTTAAACAAGAAAAATACGGTCTAAACGGTGTTAGAAAGAGTAAATACCACGCTTTGTATTTCTAATTAAGAAGTTATCCACAAAATAATTAAAATGTACCTCTTTATGAAACCAAAGTTTCCGATCGCAATTTGAAAAAAAAACTGAACTTTGGGGATTTTTAATTAATTATTTTTACGTGAAACGACCGACATTTGAGTTGACGATAACGTTTATAAAACATGTCGTTTATAAAACGACATTAATGTAATTGATGATAACGTTTATAATACATTTTCCTAATTCTTTTTTTCGTTTTCAGTAATTTTAGTTAGAAAAAATGTAAGGTGGGCCATTTTAATTTTTTTTAATGTTTAAATTTTTGTATTTCAAAAACTGTGTGCTATTTAGAATTATAAGAATTAAGCGTAATTCATTACCTTTCAACAACAGTTTTTAGTTTTCGGATGCGTTTATTTGAATTTTATAGTGAATATTTTGCCAATTATACATAAAATACTGCTAAACTGTATTTTTGAATAACAAAAAAAGATTTCAACAAGCACAAACTGTCATTAATAGACCAGTTAGATAAGCGTTCATAAAAACACAAAAACTCCGATGGCAAACACACGCTTTGGACAAAGACACCACAAAAACCAGGCAATATAAGCTTTCAACAATATTTCACTTGATGCAAAAAAAAATGAAATATAAAATTAAAAGACGCATTTAAGAACAAAAAGGCAATTTTACAAAAAAAATCATAACGTAAAATAATAAAAATATACACGTAAGACATAATATATTATCATTACGAAACCCATATCATTATATACAATTGTACCTCATAATCATAATACAGTATAATCTCACAAATCCGGCACCATTAAAAACCAGAGGGTGCCGGATTATTGGAATGTTCGGATTACTGGATTATAGAGAAAAAAATAATAATAAATAAAACAAAGCATTTCATAAAGAAAATATACACACTATTCACACTTCAAAACAACAGGTAAATGCGTACGCACGTGCACATATAAGTGCTGATAAGTTTTGAGGTTAGACTGCTAGATGACGATGCCCCGATGGAGCGCATAGGCCTAGAGGGGCGAGGGAGGCGCGGGCGGAGGGTGCCGGATTATTCGACGTTTCGGTCTATTGAAGTGCCGGATTAGTGAGATTGTACTGTATATATATATTCATCACCACCGCTCATTTTTTTGTTAAAATTTATTACTTAATATCTTATTGAATATTACTTAGGGCAGCCAGTGAGGCCCACATTATCAAATAATGTTTTAAAATTAAGGTTATTGTAAAAACAACATATTTATATATTGCATCGACGGAACACGATGAGTTTCAGTTAAGTGCGATTCCGCCTATTACAGTGGCATTATGGGAAATTGTTTCTTGTGTGAGCCTAAACCAAGGAAAACCTCGATTTAGAGCACCACCCGGTGATCAAATTTCCCACCAAGGATAGGAGGTAGCTGAAGGAGATCCATGAACACATGGCAGTAGTTTATGGGGGGTTTGCTCCTTCTAACAATGTAAAGTTTTGTAGTAAAATTTTGGAGCTGGCGGCTTAAGTAGGGTTTAGAATCCATTAGAGACGACCCTCAACACTTTCAAAGAAATGTGCAAGAAAGGCGAAGGGCTAATTTGGGCGGAGAGACATCTAGACGTAGACAGGTACAGTAAGGAAAATAATTTATAAATCTAAGGAAAAGTGCGAAATTGGATGATTTCAATTCTTAAAAATTCCCTTTATATTATGTGCAAAATCTATGAATGAATGGGTAAATGTTCATCGTTTGGGTGTTTCATACAAAATATTGATCAAAATGAAAGTCTTACGTCGCGCCGTGCAGCATGATACGAAAGGCAGATTGGAAAAACATCTCTTTGATGATCACTCATTTAATTTTTCCTCCACATTTTGTCATCACGACACATTTAGAAATGAAAATATTGAATCCAATGTCTGATTTACAAATCACTGTTATCAAAAGTTTTCTGTTTAGCTGTTTTTAAAAAGAGCAGTAAGAATATTCCTTGTTCATAAACATTAAAAAAACAACATACAGTAAGTAGCCCGTTATTTATATTTCACTTTAGCTGGTTGGTAATACATAATATTGGAAAATGAAATAATTCAACTTTGTATAAATAAGCTGGATGGACAGGGTCACATATGAAGATGTTATGGTTCGGATGAATAAAGAAAAGGAAGTAATTAAAACCATAAAAATCCGAAAACTTCAATATCTTGGACACGTGATGAGACATCCAGAGAAGTATGAGATCCTGCATCTCATAATGCAGGGAAAGATTGCCGGAAGACGGGGCCCTGGAAGAAGGAGAACCTCATGGCTGAAAAACCTGAGACAGTGGTTTGGCCAGTCTACCGTGGAGCTGTTCCGGGCCGCAGTAAACAAAGTCCGCATAGCCAACATGATAGCCAACGTCCGTTGAACGGACAAGGCACAAGAAGAAGAAGAAGTATAAACCACTTATATGATGCGCAAATCCGACCGGTTTCAATTTTTTTCAATTTTTCTGAGTTTGCTAACCATATCATTGAAAGTAACCATAGTTTTGAAAAAAATACAGGGATAAATATTTAAAAAAAAAGACCATAAATTGACTAATTCCGGAATATATAAACTCAAATGCAATGATTGTCCCTCATTTTATATTGGAAAAACAACTCGTAATTTTGAAATCAGAATCAAAGAACATTTAAGGTGTCTTAAAAATAATAATTTTTCTGAGTTTGCTAACCATATCATTGAAAATAATCATAGTTTTGAAAAAAATACAGGGATAAATATTTAAAAAAAAAAGACCATAAATTGACTAATTCCGGAATATATAAACTCAAATGCAATGATTGTCCCTCATTTTATATTGGAAAAACAACTCGTAATTTTGAAATCAGAATCAAAGAACATTTAAGGTGTCTTAAAAATAATAATTTTTCTGAGTTTGCTAACCATATCATTGAAAATAATCATAGTTTTGAAAAAAATACAGGGATAAATATTTAAAAAAAAAAGACCATAAATTGACTAATTCCGGATTATATAAACTCAAATGCAATGATTGTCCCTCATTTTATATTGGAAAAACAACTCGTAATTTTGAAATCAGAATCAAAGAACATTTAAGGTGTCTTAAAAATAATAATTTTTCTGAGTTTGCTAACCATATCATTGAAAATAACCATAGTTTTGAAAAAAATACAGGGATAAATATTTAAAAAAAAAAAAAAAATCGGATATGCGCATCATATAAGTGGTTTATACAAAGTTGAATTATTTCATTTTTCTATAATGGATAACCACAAAGTAATAGCTACATTCAAAAATACATAATATAGGCCTCGTGGTACGATCCTCGGCTAAGAATCCGGAGTCATGTCAAATTCATGTCAATTCACAAATTTTTCAGTAAAAATATTGTATAGTATATTTTAGGCTTGATATAATAATAATGTTTGGATAATTTCTATAGCACCGTCTTAGTGAGAAAATCACCTCAAGGGCGCACTTACGTTCTAGAGTGAGAGATACTTTCATTATTTAATATTTATTTTATTTTTATTTTTGTTTTAATTTTTTTTCTCAAAAAAATACTTTATAAATATGTATAACTATATGGGACGTATGTATTGCACTATCCTCACCACATCCTGGAATACAAAAAACATTTGCCCTGGTGAAACCACAACCTGATGAAATTGTAATGTTGCTTGGAATGGCCCTAGCTGGTGACCAGATCTAAATAGCCATGTACTTCCCCACCTTGTTTTCTCCCATCTCCTTCCCTTCTCCACTACCTTCAGCATCACAACATAGTCCGATCGGGAATACAATAATCTCACTTGTTCCAGACGAAAGCAGTCGGAAATCTTATGCGGTACTCACATAAAAAGGTATTTATAGTTTGATTTCAGATAAATTCGGTTTTCCCCTGAGCCCTTCTTATAACTTCCGTAAACCCCGAAAAAGTTCAAACTATATAAATCTGTTGGCAAGGTCGTGGCAACTGTCTCCTGGGATAGGGAAGGATATTTTCTCCCGGAGTTCATGCCACGTGCGAAAATCATAACGGAAGAGATTTATTCCAAACATTGGGTTGCTTCGCGAGAGATTATCAGGGGAAAGCTTACACCAACCCTAATGCTTCTTCTCAGTTTTTCGTTTCAGTAGCTAAACCACCAACCTTCAGCTCTGTTACAACTTTTGAAAAAAAAATAAACCTTTTAAGACAGTGACTTGCAAACGTCTTAGAAGTCAAGCCGGTGGTGACGGCCTAGTTTGCAAAGCAACCGGGAGCTTTTATCCCAAGGGTATTAACTTCCTTCCGGAAAATGTGGATAAAGTGCATTGAAATGTCTGGGGACTACACTGAAAAGAAAAATAAAAATCGTATTGATCTGTCAAACTATTTTTAAATGGGGATACAGAGCAAGAAACGTATTGAGATTGTTTTTCAATCGTTTTATATATTTTGAGTTAACAACGACATACTTTTTGAATATTTAAAAAAAAACAAAGTTACAAAATATAGAGCTTTCAAAGTGAGCATCATAAAAAGGTATGTAATAGTGTCCTGTGAAACATTTCTATCCTCAGCATGCAAGGGCTAGAAATGTTTAATTAAAATGATTCATTTATAAAAAAAAACATGAAATTTTGTTGTAGGTTCGCTTGGAAATTTGGCATTTCATTTGGAAAATTCGTGTAGCTGAAGGAATTAGTCTTAGAAAGAACCTGACCATTCGGAACTTGGCACCAAGCACAGTTAAAGCTGTTTAAGGCAAAGCTATCGCTTTGATTCTGAATGATTGTCTCTCACCAGGGTGATAACGAGAAAATTTTCCACCCTGGAAAATTTTAACTAAAATTCATTAATTATTAAACGTCCCTTGTCCTTCTTATATTGTATTATACAGCAGGTGCGTATCCTTGATACAATTAGTAATATAATAATGAGAAGAAAAAACATAAACAAGGAGTTATACTCGAGGTTACTTTATTATTTAAGAATGTTATCATTACGGAAAATATAACTAAGAAAGGCTGGGATGTGTCTGCTGGGATTAGTTAAGATCGCAGCCTCCATCTCGAGATGAGAAGGAGAGATAATGCCACAGTACTAATATATTAATATAATGATAAACAAGGTTATGAGCGAAATGAGACCGTAAAACCGAAATTGAGGTTATCTTCTTTTAGGGGGAACGATCCACGCGAATACGCTCCGGCGCGGCTTGTATTGATTGCATATTTTATATGAGCAAACATTTTTCGAGGGCATGATATTTTAATCAGGTATATAGTACGCATTTTTGTGCCTATACTTTGATGGGTGATATTGGGAATTTTTAAACTACAAGTTTAGTCGTGCGAAATGTTTGTTTGATTTATTGATTGTTGTTTGCAATACACAAAATGAGTTATTGAAAACAATTGTTTGCATTTATTTTTGAACAACAGGTTGGCCATGTGAACACATTTAGAAATAGCTTTTGACAGTTGTTCGGTATACGTTTCCAATACTGGAAACCTTTTAAGCTGTCGTAACATTTATCGAATGTTTTATTGAATATTCTATTTGAAGCAGTTTTGTAGCTTTTATCACAAACAATAAACTGTCTAACGGGAGTTTATGTCACTTCTGCCATAAGTCACGTCAAGTGTTTCGCTACGATTGGTCACTTAGCAGGGGTGCCCGGGTTCATAAAGTAAGCTTTGTCCGGGTCTTGGTGGCAGATGCATCTGCCCAACAGCGTTGTGAGAGGCTGGATCGGGACAAACTAGTTGGAGGAGACTTTTCGATCTCTCCAGCAGGATTCACTCGGAGCACCGCAGTTGGAAGGATAGATGTGTTTGTCCGTCACTCCTGGACACACAGTCCTCCAGTTTCCAACCTACCCCTCATACCTTTCCCTTCCAAGAATTACCTTACTTCTTACCCCAAAAACCCCTCCACACAGCATCCCCAAAGAAAGTATAGGTCCTGAGGGAAATAATTTTGCGCAGGGCCTTTCCTGCGTGGAGGTAACATAAGTGTATCCTGAAAAACCCACAGCTTTTCTAACTAGTATTTTTTAGGACAGCAAAGGTATTTTTTAGCTCGCAATATTCTATCATGAGCTATAGTTCTTTGAAACACTAATATTGCTGTCAAAGAACAAGGCTTCACGCCTTACACACATTGTGTGTTTCATATTGATTTGTTAATAGGCCACTTGCATGGATTTCATAACGACTTGGAAAAAATCATGTGGATAGATCTTTTTACTAAGATTAAGAAAATGTTAGTAAAATTGTATAGAAATGTACAGTTTTTGTTATTTTTAAATAAATAAATCCATTATTTAGGCTTGTGACGTCACTACATGAAAATGTCCCGTCTCCGAAAATGTTCCTATTATTTTTTGTAAAATTCCACACTGATTTATTTTTTTATATGGCATCATTTTGATTTCAGGCGAATTTTTGAATTCGTTCACTAGATTTATTGTTTGTTCTCTGCGAACTTATCATTTTTTGACAGATGCTCTGAAGAGAACCCCGTACTTTTAATGATCTACGGGGTTCTCTTCAGAACGTGCAGATGATGTCGGTACGTGTTTTAGAGGTATAATGATTATGGTGCTGATTTTAACAAAATAAAATTTTATAATATTCGTATTATTATTATAATTTACAAGTACAAGTATATTACATTGAATTTAGTAATATAGACGCTGTTCATTATAATGATTTATGGTCAATAAGATGGACCAAGGAAAAAAAATATTTATGAGATGTAATATTTTTGGTATGCCTCGTTATTCTCCTGTGCCATTCGTGTGGAAAATGTTCTTTTTTTTTAAAATGATTTTCGGCTATGTAATTATCGTTTTTTCAAACCTATAAAATTATGTCCCGTCTTTCCGGTTTATAAAAAATGGTCTGATTTATCGGATTGAAATTTTCAAAAAATCCCCAGGGTTTCAAAAATACGATTAAAAAATAAAAAAATACAGAATGTCTTAGAATATTTGCCTAAACCGGAAAAAAATTAAAAAAAATTTGATGCAAGTGGCCTATTAGCAGAATGAAAAATGGTGAATAAAACATGTCTTAGATCATGAAAATCTTATAGTTCATCACAAAATTTTATAGTTCCGCCTCTCGAACGAAATCACTAGCGCTACACTACGACATCAACCGAATAAATGGTGCGCATTTTAAAAAATGAAGTTATGCTCTCGCACCCTGTATATGCTCACTGACACAAATACTTCCCATAATGACTCTGCCAAAATGCAGCATCACTGCTGATGTCATACAATTAATTCAATACTCTTCACATATCAACACTAAACTAGCCTTTAATTCCGATATACACCTGCACAAAACACGATAACAAAATAAATACACCTATCGTCATCTCAACTCCTTACAATATGTGGCACATACGAAAAACAACGCATTACCTAATGACCTAAAACTTCCAGAATTAAACAAAAAAACATTGGCTAAAGCTCTAAAAGGATATTTTCTCAGCAGCTTTCTAACCAGTGACGAATTTAGCTGTCTTTCTTTATAACTCTTGTATATTCTTTTAACTGTATCAAATGTGGTACTGTCCATTGAACTACCCTTTAAATTAATATTCTTATTTAAAAATAATTTTCTTTGAGTTGTATAATGTTATCCTTCCCGAAATGAGTTGGGAGAACACGTCGGGAGTAATGTATTATAAACATCACGTAATAATTTTTTAATATATTATCACTCACAAATAAAAAAAGTAAAAGAAAATTCCAAAAAGTGGCTTTCCTAGATAATTTATTGATTTATTTTACTTGATGATCATATGATTTGAAATGTGTAGGTATTGTATAAAACAAACAAAAAATAACAAATTGTGTACCAACGGAATAATCTTATAATGAGAAAAAAAATATATTTTTTCAAAATTTTAAACATAGCTTTACTGGATAAATTAAAATTTTTTCGAAATTAATTTATATTTTTTTGTAGAAAAAATCGGAACTCTGAAATTTGATTTAAAAATGGTATATTTCCGGTTATATCCTCTCAATATTAAGTATTGGATTTTCTTGTTTCCTTTAAAGAAAGGTCTGTTTTTAAAATGAAAGTGCTTATAAATATTTGCTATTCATCATAATATTTTTACCTATATTTTTTCTAAAACATTTACATACACAAAGGTTTATATTTTTTATTCTCTATTATTGAGCACGGTATGAACTAACGACATAATGAAAAACAACATTTTGTTTCATCTCATACTCATTTCATTTGTGGTTAGTTCGCATATTATTTTTCTACAAATTCCCTCAATTATTGTAATTTAATTTTTTTATTATTTCGTATTTACTTAACCTGTTTTATAGAGTTTGTTGTTTATTTTTGTTTACTTTTATTCAATTGTGAAATTATTAACTTCCATACGGGCGATGGGTGAGGATTGATTAGGTATTGGCAGCGGATGCGTCTACCCACCGAATGCGTAACAGACCGGATTCGGAAAGACTGAATGAGGGAGTTCTTTTGACCTCTCTAGCCGGACTCTCTCGATTCATTACCTTGCACCGCAGTGGGAGGGATGGATTCATGGGTACATCACTTTTAGTCAAATTGACCCCCAGATTCAAACCCACCCCTCAAACCTTTTTCCTTCCCAGAACTTCATCTCCTTCCTCACCATAAAAAACCCCCCACACAGCATCCCCAAAGATGACACAGGCACTGATGGAATTTTTTCCTCGGGGCCTCCTGTGTGGAACTAATGTAAAAAAAGTGAATCCTAGTGTGGTTAAATTGTGTGTTAAATACGTTTTAATTGTAAAGAAACGATGAATAATTTGAAAAAAAATCACGACTGTGAAATTAATACAAGAATAACGTGGGTATCCAATCTACCTATATTTAATATGGTTCTATAATAACACTGAGAATAAAGTCAACTCAACGCCTACTTAAAAAGTCATTAAAAGCTATGAAAAAATATTTTAAAAATATTGCCCATAACCCTAAGTACCCATACTACGTGACCAACTTTTTGCAAATTTTAACCCCCCTCCCTCTCCCGGTGACCAAAAACCTAAGCACTCCGCCGCTCATTTGTAACAAGCGTGGTATTTTGAAGACCCACCCCCTAAACGTGTCACGTAGTATGGGTACGTTCCCTAACCTAACGTAACATATTTAACCAATTTTTTATAATATTTTTTTATCACTTCTAATGACTTTTCCGAGTTGGTTTCATTCTGACTTGTCCGGTCACCATTTAATATTATTCATTTTTAATACGTATCTCGTGGCGGATCAGAAATATATATTTTTTAATGATATAAAGGAAAATAGCTTACCAATAACGGTGAGATTGAACCGGAAGCTGATCGTCTGCGAATTCCTGTAGTCCACCCGGCAGCGGTAGACTCCCTCGTCGTGCCGTTTCACGTCCTGTATCAGTAGGGCAGCCGGGGGCGGCGTTGGGCGGAAGTTGGCGCGTGGCCCGAATACCCCCGGGGCGGACCAGTGCCGCCCCTCGGACATGCCCACCCCCCGAACGTCGAAGCTGGAACCAAATTGATAGGCTGATGAATATTATGGAAACGACAAAGTGCATCAATGGACAGAAATGCACAATATTTTGGTTTGAATCCAACAATCGTTTATTTATAATCAATCAATCTTTAAGGTTCTATAACGTTTATCAATTGTAAGGATTTAGGTCATTGGTCTGCCTATTTCTTGCAGCTACAAGTTACTAACTTTTTTTTACATTAGCTCTACACAGAGGCCTTCAAGAGAATAATTCACCTCAGGGCCTGTCATCTTTGGGGATTCTGCGTGGAGGAGTTTTTAGGAAAGGAAGGAGAGGAAGTTCTGGAAAGGAAATGGTGTTAAGGTTGGGCAGGAATCGGGGGGTCAGTATGTGATGGACGTATGAATCCATCCCTTCCACTGCGGTGCAAGGCGATGTTTCGAGAGAGTACAACTGGAGAAGTCAAAGGGAATCCCTCAACCATTCTCTCCCGATCCTGCCTGCCGTGCAGCTGGTGGGCAGACGCATCTGTCGCGAAGACCCGGACAAACCTCAACCCATGAACCCGGGAACCCGTGCTAAGTCACCAAACGTAGTGAACTGATTATCCAATAAATGGTTCTCGGGGCGGCGGTATCCATACCCATCTCCCAAACTAAAGCATTGCTTTGATGAAATGAATCATAATACGCGTAGAACGAAAAAGAGAATGCAAATAAATTAGAATACGAAATTTCCTCGTCACTAATACTTGTAGTACCTATACAATTTTCGGCGTCCGCAGATAAGAGAATTTAGTTGCGGAGACAGTTATGTTTCAACAGTTGCGGGCACAAAAATCATTAGGCAAACCCTACACGTTCAATATTTATTGTGATCCATAAATATTTATAAAATAGCGCGATATTTACTGAACCGTAGGTTAGCCTATTGCCGGCTCACAATATGGATTACAGATGTCGAGATTGCTGTATTCCATATCGTGAACCTACGTGATTAATATTGACTGATACATATTGAACGTGTAGCCTAGGCATCAATATTTATCGCGATCCACGGGTTCACGATAAGGAATTCAGGAATCAAGACATTATCCATATTGTGATCCGTAAATATGCTAGCCTACACGTTCAATAAATATCAAGATATTTGATAAATATAGATAGACCAAAAAAAAAATTAATCAAAATTGATGGATCACAATCCATCAAATCACAATCAATAAATACGGTTCGTGATATGGATCGCGATGAATATTGAACGTGTAGCCTGCGTTCGAAGGTGTACGGAGGAGTGCACAGGAGAGACTTTAAAGAAAACTGTAGACCTTTTTTGAATTTGTATGAATTTTGAATTAGATTTTTCAACTAAAGTTAAATAAAGTATCTCGTCTGCGGGCGTTCTTTATTATTTTTTAAACATGATACCGCCTAAAGAGTTCCAACCACTCCTTACTATCCAGAGCCAGTGAGACTATGGCATCCCCAATCGGAGTATGTTGTGACGCTGAAGGGGTAGAGGCGGAGATGGGGAGGAGGAAAAGGGGTTCCGTGCTGTTCTGATCTGGTAACCAAACATGGATAAAGCCATTTCAAGCAACGTTTCGATTTTGAATGGTGGTCTTTTATATGAGAGTATCTAACACTCTGCCGCAAGTTAACTACATATTATTTTACATGAAATATGTGATAAATAATACAAATTTGTTAAATAATATTAGACGCGCGCCAGGAATTGAACCTCCGACCCCCGAATTCGTAGTCGAAGGCCCTTGAGTGATAATAAGAATTATACTAAATAATTGTTTATAATCACACAAAAGAAGGTGCTCAAAATTGGTCTTAGAAAAAAACACTTCTATCTACGTTTTTAGCAAGAACGGTCACAAATTAGGAACAAACGATTATTTTCTTTTAAATTCGATTGCCGCCTCCCTTTCGCTTTAGCAGTAAGTGCAAAATCATTATCTGCAATTAGATATGCAAAATATAAAGTAATTGATTAAAAGACATAAAGGTCTTGTTCAATTTAACAATTTTTCAAAAAGAGCTCAAATCGTGTTTATGTTATTAATGATACAAGTCAGTCAATTTCTTTATATTAGGTACAATTCAATTTTTCGTTTGAATGTGGAATTGTTCATCCGTTAAAAGATATTTTTTTTATTGGTGCCCTTTTTTACTCATTTAAAGTACGCTCTAGCGTGTTTAAATCGCACTTTATGGAACGCGCGTTTTTTAAAGTTACCATGGCAACATCAACAAAGCACAACTCGTTCATCTACATCTACTACGTTTTGCTCCTCCATCCATGTTATGAACCTTTCATATTCTTTTTTATAAACGTCTTTGGATTTTTCAGGTATTAACCGCGATTCTGCTTTGGTATTTAAATTATCAATGTTAGAACTCATTTTACAACACACAATAACTAGTAAAAACTGTGATGTCAACTATTAATCTTATGTGACAGATTGCAAATTAATGTTTGTGTTTTTCATTTCCATGACAACAAGATATTGTGATGTAACATCACGAATTCATTAATAGTTCTTATTTCCAAATTTTTAATAATAATATCAATATTTATGTTTTCAAAGTGTACCAATAAAAAAATATAGCGTAAAGTATTCGTGGATAACTGGTCTTTAAAACACTTGCTTTATTTCGAGCACTCGGCTACGCCGTCATGCTCGAAAAATCGCGCGTGTTTTAAAGACCTGTTTATCCACCTATATTTTAATATACTATTTGTTGTTTTTATGGAATTCATATTATTACGAACTAGCTCTACAGTAAGGTTTTAAACTTTTATTATCTTTCAGCTTTTGATTTTAATTTCGTTGAAATTCCACGTAACGTTATGATCAGAAAACTTGTTTATTTAGTAATTAGAATGACTAAAAAAAAACTTGATTTTCAACTTTAATTAAGTAATTCTATTTGAATGATTTGAAATTTCTGAAAAGATGGTAATTTTTTTTAAGAACTTTTAATAAGAATATGTTCGTTATAAAATAATATATTTGAAAAATTAAAGCTAATAACATTTCATCGTACGTTTAATGCCTCATATTAGAGGATACTTTGAACTGCTTTGAAGATATCAAATTTTCAAGATTCACGTTTTTCAACTATCCTCCTCAAATTTAATAAGAAACCTTCTTAATTGGGGGCGTATTTTTACTTAACACAATATGAGAAAGATAAATCCAAGTGATATTTATTTAGACATATTATTCTTCACCTGTTTTACAAAGCTTTTTATATATTTACACTAATTGGGCGGACTTTCCCAAGTACATACACGAAGGGTAGTCAAAATAACTGACGACAGTACATTAAAAAAGAATTGAAGTAGGGTAAGAACATTTAAACAAATGAAACCATTATCCTCCAAGAAAATATTACCGATGAAGCTCTTCAAAAGCTTGTACTTGTACTTCTCTAAGCCAGCGTTTATTTATAAAGCGTACTAATTTGGATGAAAGTTAATAATGACAACCATTTCAATTCAGACAGTGATATATTTTTCCTTACCTTCAAATGAGTTAAAAATTAAACTGCTGTGCACAAAGTCAAAACAATCTCAATTAAAAAAATATATATATCATGTAATATTTTAGCGTTCATTCAAATGGCAGTATCCGACCCGTTTGTTTCCATAGATTTACAAGAATGAAAACATGTAGTGCAGCAAAAAAACAGGTTTACAGAATGGGTTGTATCATACAGGTATAAAAAGGTTAACTCACTGTAAGCTTTCAGGATAATTTAAGTGTGGGGGCTTACTTGCCGTAATGTATAGTAGACATAGATAATGTATGGGGGTACTAAAATAAGAACGAGGTTCTATGGGGTTCGCGAACAATTATGAGTAAAGAACACTTCATTAGAGGATATGGTAATTAATTAATAATTGGTATTACCAACACTGCCTTAGGTCACCCCAAGTGGTTCGCTACGTTTGGTGACTTAGCAGGTGTGACCAGGTTTATGGGGTGACGTTTGTCTGGTTCTGCATGGCAGGCTGGATCGAGAGATACTGGTTGAGGGAGTCCCTTTGAATTTTCCAGCCGTACTTTTTCGGAATATCGCCTTGCACCGCAGTGGAAGGGATGGATTCATACGTTCGTCACTCCTGGATACACTGACCATCAGATTCCTACCCACCCCACATACCCTTTTCCTTCCCAGAACTTCCACTCCTTCCTTTCCTAAAAATACCTTCCACACAGCAACTCCAAAGATGACAAAGGCCTTAGGGGAATTATTTTTCTAAGGGTCGGCTGTGTTAAACTAATGTAAAAAAAAACTAACGCAGATCCGTAAATATTCAAGAGATAGTCCGAATTCTTGAAAAATCAGTCCCGCTTTTGAAACAGAACGCAATTTATTGCTGGCCTGAATTATTTACAAAATTCAAAGGAAATTCGTGTTCATTAAATCAGAGTTACACAAGCAGACACACAACTGAAATTAGTATTTGTAATTGTTTAAAACGTCTTATATATTATATATTAGCAAGTAAAATTTGCTCTAGTTACTACGCGTTTTATCGATTTTTTTTTCATTCTAGTTGCATGATTAAAATTATGCAACAAACTATTGAGTGTTCAAAGGCCTCATCTGGTCATTGAAATGACGTTACGGGTTAAGAAATACTAGAAGTCGAGTCAAAATTAAGAAGAAAAAGCATACCAATCGTGTGTTTTCAGTGAGACACATGTCTTCTTATGGTTATTGAGCCAACATCGATAAGATCTTGAACAGGATTCTGTGTTCTCTCACGTTTGAAGAGTGAATTAAAAGGTCAGAGAGCAAAATGCACTACATATGAACAACGTGTTTACGCCAAACGAAATAGTCTATTTACAATTCGTGATGCTCGATGATAAACGTTTCATGATGTGCATACTGTACTCAGAATTGAATGCGTTTGAGGAATTCCGGGAAATTTACAACTGGCAAAGCCAATTTTTCGAGGAATAATAAACAGAATCTGAAAGTGACATCTTGAAAGCTGCGGCTGAATTTTCATGTTAAAGGAAAAATACGGGTAGACAAAAAAACGAAATAAAAATAATCTGTCCAAACTCACTACAAGCAACTGATTATTTTGATGTTCAGAGTTTTCTATTTTGTAGATTCAACATGAATATGACATTGCTCTCGTTTTAAAGAGAACGATGAACGTTTGTGCCAGTATCTTTCGGATATTTGTAACGGCTGCGGCACGTTGAGAACCCACGATTTCGGCTTTCCGGATTCTAAAAGGGTCCATAATCGGAAACTTTGTGTCAAAGTAAAAAAAACGAAAATCTAAACTTCTTTGACCGAAAATTACCATTTTTTAATGGCAATACCGAACAAGAGTCCCGACTGCTCTCTTGTTCTGTATCCGTGGGACAATGGAATCTCCAATAGGGGTATATTGTTTACTGAAGTGGGTACGGAATTGGCACAGATTTGGGGAGATCTAGGTTGGGAAGTTAACGGCTAAAGCCATTTCAAGCAATGTTTTATTGTGGCCGGCGATAAATTTTGCACTTTTGTACATTTAGCGTGTCTGTTTGTGTTGACGCAACCATATACTTCTCCCTTCCTCCTTTTAACCTGCTATTCATATATCTGTCCCTATCTGACAGTGTTTGGTCAATTTACCTATGTGTGACATTTATAAAAATATATTATGTTACAATCAGTCTATCAAATGAGCCCTAGCTGTGCTGCATGTGTGATTGTGCAATCAATATAATCAGTAGCGTTCAAGGCCATAATAACGATTATTATCAACAAGAACATCAGAAGACAAAGGGTAAGTCAGTCCCAAAAATCTCAATCTTAATAACTCCCGTAGTTGTGACATATTAACATTATTGATTACAGTCCACAAATTGATTCGCGGAGAATTTTGGGACTACGATTTGCTTAGCTCGAGTTTCATGACAGTGCAGGATAATAAGGAACTCCAGTAAAAAATATTATGACTTTAAAAAAATATGTTCATACAGACCAATAAACGCTGATTCTGAATATATAAGTTTTTTTTAAAATATTAAACGTAGTGTTCGTAAAAAAATATTAAAAAGTGCATTTTTTAACGTCTCGTTAAAATACACTGTAAAGTTGGTACGATTGAATGGTTAGTGCTGACGTCACGCGTCACCAGTCATTGTATCACATTGTATTGAAATCAATTGACATGTAGGTATGGCACAAGCCATCAGTATTAACAACATTTCATGTTATTCTTTATTTCGTACTGTTTATAGAGATTTAGTTGTAGTGTTTATTGAAACAATATTTAAGCCTAAATAATTCAGTATCAAAAATAGAGGTATCTCTATTAGTTTATCTCTATTATTTAAAATATTGAAAAACTACTGCACAAAAAAAATAATGAATGAAAAAAGTAATGTTCTTCTAGGGAGAATACTTCGAACAACGGAACAACGGATTTCAAAATGGCGGCAGTAGATCAGCTGATTGCCCAATCCCATACTAATTTTTCGGTAGTGATGACGTCACACGATTTACCATATTTCCGGGGGGTCTCGAAAAATTAAAACTTTGACAATTATTTTAAGTATTAAAACTAACTCTAAAAATAACAACAAAAACGCAGTTATTTAAGTTAGAAGTTTTTATGCACCAGATTTAAATGTCCGGGTTAAATTTTCCCCAAAAAAAAAAAAGGAAAAAAAGAAGGAAAAACTAAACCCTTTCACACACTTCCCCAAATGATCATCTAGTCAACCCACGCTATGCAATTGCACTATATAAGTATTATAAATACAAGAACAACATGTCAACCTACTAGAGACCAAATGGGAATATAATTCACCGACTCCAGATATTTTCATATCAGAGGGTTCGGCTCTGTGGCATTTCTAATTGAACCTATAAATCCTACCGATCCCTCAATATAAATATTTAAAAAATCCTTTGTAATCCTACATGTATTTAAAATGACTGATTTTTGCATTTTTATATACAAATTCTTTGACAAATCTAATATGCTTAAATTTTGAATCAGATTCCTAGGTATTATGCCAGTGGCCGAAATAACAAATGGCAATATTTTTATAGTCCGAGAATGCCAAATTCTTTTAATCTCATTTCCTAAATCTGTGTATTTTCTTATTTTTTCAGAAATAGTTTTTTGAAATTATTATTATTATTATTATTATTCATAAAAAAAATAAAAAAAAATTGGACTGGAGTTCTCTATTATGATTACACTGTACAACATTGTATACACTTTTTCTACAAACTATTCAGACAAATTTTAATCAAGTTTTTGCGTAATATGCCCATTGTTTTTCCTAGGTACAACAAAATATATTTAACTATATTACCCACGCACAGGCTGCGCCTTGGTAGGTCCCATTACTCTTATGATTTTCATAATATGTATATATAAAATTAGGAAAAAAAGGAAAAAAAGGATAATTTTTTTTTTATATATATATTTGAATACCTCTCCGGAATAATGATCTGCAGAAGAAAACAATTTTGTTCAGGAGAAACAAAAAACAGCTCCACACCTTCATATTAATTAATCACAGATAATAATCACGTATATGACTGGTCAGTGGTTGAGTGGGCATAGCGCTTGGATCCCATCCGGGCGTCGCGTGTTCAATTCCTCGGCTGGCTAAGTCCTCCATCACAACACAAGCAACATTTTCGGCTTTCTGTGGTGGTAGTAGGAGATTTTCAAACATTTTTGGGTTATTCGTAACCCGGGAATGTTTGTCTTTCTTTTTAAAAATTAAAAAAAAAATTAAATATGTAAAAAAAGAAGAAGACAATTATAAAAAATCCAAACGAAAATATGGAAAAGAACAGGACACAGAAAAATAAAAAGCAGCGGTCGCAGCTGGGACTCGAAAAAAAGAAGATAAAATGACCAGCACCTATATTGATCAATATTCAATAAAAAAGCCGCTTTTTGACCTAATTTTCTATATATAGCTCTTTCTTCCTTGTTAATCCAGAATATTTTTGGCACAGATTTGTTGAACACTTGAAATGAATATTCTGCCTCTGATTGATTGTTCTGTTCATTGAGAATACTGATTCTTCTACGTGTATATAATATTCACGTTTATCGATTGAAAATCATTTCCATACAGCTTGCCAGGCCCAATGGGCTTGTTATTTGGTACGAAGCCCTTTCACAGGAACGTGTTATTATTGTTGGGATTAAATTCCTGAGCCTAAAGGAAGGTTTGTGAGTGAAGTATCGATTTCGCATCAATCACGCATCGCTAAGTCCTTTTTCATTTAACGTTTCCTATAATAATATCTCGTCGCCGGAGTTTCAGTTTTAGGGAAACACTATCGCATTGTGTCATCGGCTGCTCAACTTTAGGGTTGACTATTAGCACTAGTATATACATTCAAAGAAATATTTCAATTTCCATTGATATTTTAACACACTTTATCAATGACTAGTTTCAACACTCGACTTCGATACTTTTTTTAAATAGAATAATATATTAATCCTCCTAATAATATATTAAATTTAATTTTGTTGATTATGTGAAAAATTATACAGTATAAAAATTGGCATATTTTTAAATTATTGACAGATACATTGATATTAAAAGGTACCATAACTTATAACGAATATTTATTTATTATATTTATTTTTTATTTATTCATTTTATTCAGGTTCTCCATAAAACAGTTATACACTAAAAAATTATGGAGAAGATTATATTTTTTTAAAGTATATGGGGGAAGTTTAACTATATTGTGGCGTATGTCAAGAGATAGTTACTGAATTCTCTGTAGGTGACATTGAAGATGTCGATGCTTATTGCACAGTCGTTAAGCAGTTGAGTCGCCCTGCTTAATGGTGCATTCTGATAGGCAGAAGTTCTCGCTTTCGGAGCATAAAAAAGTGCGTGGGATCTCCCATGAGTATACGCGTTAGGGACATAAAAGTTGATCTCTTCCAATATTGGCGGATTTAGTATGGTACCGGTGATTAACTTACAAAAATGTTTGCCTAAAAATATTTTCGGCGGGCTTCTAGGGAGTTAAAATCGAGCATTCCTGTTAAGAACAATGATGGATAAAGGAATGGGTAGTATGTATATTCCCTCATATACAGGTAACGCATAAACCTTTTTTACACTTTTTCTATTTCTAGGATATGGTTTTGTTCAGAAGGGGCCCAAATAATGGAGCTATATTCCAGGATGCTGCGGACAAGTGCGTCATATGTTCTCGGTATTGCAATTCCATTAGTAAATGATCTCGCATTACGAAGAACAAATATGACCGGGAGTTGATGGTTTCGTTGGAATTGGAAATAAAAAATCTGTACGAATTCATAATTCAAGAATGTTCAAAATCTACCTTTAGAGAGTTTTTGCTGTTTTAGACAAAATATTTCTGCTTTGTAGTTATGTAAAAAAATCTTACTTCAATGCCATTTAATAATGATTTTAAAAGCATTTGTTTTTATTTTCACCTTCACCTCGAAAGTCTAATCACAGCTTACCGATTTAGTGTTTTTTCTCCTTGAAAAAAAAACAGATTTCTGATATAGAGTAATCAAGACAGTAACATAAAAACCTTCATGAGCCTTAGATTCCCTTAGGCTGCGGTTTGTTTCTGAGAATTTAAAAAAATCCTCAAATTTATAAGTTAATATTCAAGATGGGCGAAAGTTCTATTCAAGTTTTTTTTATTACCGGAATACTCTGGAACAGCCGGCCCGTTATGAAATAATAGCAGAACTTGAATTTTAATTTTGAAATTTGATGAATTGTTCTAATTCTGCAGGAAAACCCGTCCATGTTTTAGTTTCAATCTTATTCGATTTTTAGATTTAGTGCGGCGACCACAAAGTGCCGAACGCATTAACGCGCGACAACGTGTCATTATCGCCGAAGTGGCGAATCAAAGTCACCTTGGAATAAAATAAATTTCCTTCAATTATACACAACACTTGGAAATCATTTAACGCGCGTAATTCACGGTCTTACGCGTGTTTAAACGGAGTTGTTCGGAGCCGATCCGCTAGGGATTTAAAGAAAATCCTACACGTCGCGTGCCGTAGTCAGATTAAACATTTAGATTTTTTTGTGAACAAGTATTTGAGGTAAATGAAAGCTACGGGCGGTCGAGCCGCCCGACTTTGGTCCTAGGCCTTCGAGCGGGCGTTTCCGCTCTAAACTTTTACTGTCGTACTGAGGACATTTGGAGTCTATAAGTACACCAGTAGGTACATCAGTAAGTACACCAGTAAGTACATCAGTAAGTACATCAGTAAGTACAATAGTTAGTAGATCAGTAAGTATATTAGTAAGTATATCAGTATGTACATCAGTGAGTAAAACGGTGAGTAGATAATTAAGTGCATCAGTAAGTACATCATTAGGTACATATTTGGTACAACAGTACGTACATCGGTAAGTTCATCATTAGGTACATAATTAGTACATCAGTATGTACAATAGTTAGTAGATCAGTAAGTATATTAGTAAGTACATCAGTATGTACATCAGTGAGTAAAACGGTGAGTAGATAATTAAGTACATCAGTAAGTACATCATTAGGTACATATTTGGTACAACAGTAAGTACATCGGTAAGTTCATCATTAGGTACATAATTAGTACATCAGTAAGTACATTAATAAGTACATCAGTAAGTAAATTAGTAAATACATCAGTAAGTACATAAGTAAGGACATCATTAAATACATCAGTAAGTACATCATTAAATACATCAGTAAGTACATCAGTATGTACATCAGTGAATAAAACGGTGAGTAGATAATTAAGTACATCAGTAAGTACATCATTAGGTACATATTTAGTACAACAGTAAGTACATCGGTAAGTACATCATTAGGTATATAATGAGTACATCAGTAAATACATCGATGAGTACCATCAGTAAGTACATTTATAAGTACATCAGTAAGTAAATCGGTAAATACATCAGTAAGTACATAAGTAAGGACATCATTAAATACATCAGTAAGTACATCATTAAATACATCAGTAAGCAAGTACATCAGTAAGTAAGTAAGTACATCAGTAAGCACAGCAGTAAGTACATCAGTAAGTACATAAGCAAGTACATCAGTAAGTACATCAGTAAGAACATCATTAAGTAAATCAGTAAGTACATATTTTAATGGTTTTTGTGGAGAACATCAAATTAAATAAATTATGGTGGCAGTATCTTCAATATACCATGTACAGATAAGAAAAAAATACATTTCGATTTGAGAAAATATCGAAATACAAAACAAGCAAAATTTGTTGTTGGTTTTGGTGGAACATGTATTTTTTTAGTCGTGGTTTTGTCGAGTCAAAGGCGGTAATCAGCTAGCTAGAGCATGATTGCTAGGATTGAAAATTACGACATTATTAATATTGTTGAATCTGAAAATAATTTTTATTTATTTTAAAAATTTTAATTTTTTGTAAGAACATTTTTCAGTCTTGGGAGGCACAGTCTCCCTAGACTGAAAATAAACATCTTAACACTCTGCTAACCAACAAGTTACGGACCGTCACTGGCGGTAACCGAAAATATAATACACACAATTAATGTCTTATATACATATGTTTTAATCGAAACTGACATTTTGTTTTGATAAATTGATATTAGAATGAATATGACCGGCAGTGGAAAGTTTCGTTGAAATTGGATATCGAAAAATCTCTACAAATTTCATGACGTCGATTGCAACCAATGTCGCCACTG
The DNA here is from genome assembly GCA_917880885.1 of Limnephilus marmoratus. Lineage (NCBI taxonomy): Eukaryota > Metazoa > Arthropoda > Insecta > Trichoptera > Limnephilidae > Limnephilus > Limnephilus marmoratus. The sequence continues at coordinate 17,954,632 of OU862909.1, forward strand.
AGTAAATATATTTTAGTTCTAGCCTAGGTTTAGCCTTTAGCATACGCGCTGTCTCTCTTACACTCACCTGACATCGTATACCGCCATCCGATTTGATACTCATAATGATAATGAAACTCAATTCTGTAATTGAAAATTTAGGCTTGATTGGCCACGATCACGAAACGATTGATCACGAAACACAACCATATCGAATTTCTTCTGTTCCTTTTTGTATATGCCGGCGATGCCATCGTCAAAAACTTTTGCATATCATTAGAGTTAAAATACGTTTGATAATCATAACACTAAAACGAAACAGAAAATTATTGCCCTCGGCGTACTCTAAATATTGCTAAGCTACCAAAAATTGTTCAAGGTACCTAAGAATGTATTAACACATACTTACTCTGGGGAGGTAGGTATCTAATAATTTTGAGTTACTTGATCACTTCTTGCAAAGAAAACTCTCACACAGAATCACATACTCGTATTTTGATATGTTGTAGACTGATAAAACGCCGTGAGTAAAATTTTGACCCGCAACTATATTCACTGAACAATTTCATAGGTATTTCTGGCATTTAACGCTGAAATCGTATAGTTTACGATATGGGTACCGCCAGAATTCCATTGTAATTTTTTTTTTTATCAACATAATAACAAAGTTCGTTCGATACACCACAGACTCTCTTTGAATGCTCTAATTCATCTATTTTCTTAAATAATGCCGTAAATTGAGAGAGGTGTAATTAAACTGATCCATTCGAAAATAGATCTTCATTTTTTGTCTAAAACATGGATAGGTACCCCATTTGTGCTTAGTACGGCAGTAGAAATATTTATTTTTTCAGATTCCATGAAAACTACAGTAAAAAGGAATCCTCAAAGGTCCGATTTTTTTTCCTTTTAAACATCGACATTTTGGTACCAATTGAATTGGATTTCAAATTATCTTGGCGGAAAGATGGCGATTTTTTTCCTTGGATTTTGAATAAAGACAGAAAGTCAGACATTAATTTTAATGCGCAGATACTATTAGAATTTAATGAACGTTCCTGGAAGATAATTGTTGGCATTTTTTCCACTGGCAATGGCTGACATTGACGTTCTTCCAAGGAATTTAACGATCCATAAGTAAGTAACTACTACCATAAAAAATTGAAAAGTGGAAAAAATAAATGATCTGTGAAATCCAGGGTGTTGCTTTCCAGATAAGGTTTTTAATTTAGATGATTTTATTTTTAAGAACACATTAGCAGTCCATCTAAACATACTCGTATTTTGCAGAGTTTAATCTTTTGCAGAACTATATTATTTAGGTTAATATTTCTTTTTTTTATTCTGGAAATTCATGGTGGAATTATTTTATAATCAATATTTATTACAAGAGAAAGTATGCACAAGTGTGCGTCCCGCTAAAACTTAGAAATGAGCCCCGATATGATTAAGGGAGAAGAAGGTTACTATTTTTATCTGAATGGCGTGTTTTTACGGTGTTTTTGAGGTTTCACACTCCAGAATTTTTTAGAACAGTCCAGAAAATACCAGAATATTCGAGAGCATTTCAGAACATCCCAGAATATTCTGAAATGTTGTGGAGTGATCGGGAATAAGGAATCGGAAACATCATCGTGGAACATTCCAGAACGCTCTCAAATGTTGTCCTAAGCGAAGCCGTTAGTATTATACACCCCCCATACACACAAGCCCTGCTTATTTATGGGGGTACATCAAACACATGTATTATATAATTAATTATTGTAAAAAATATATTATAATTTATGTATCTTTTTGTAAATAAATAAAAAAATAAAAAAAATATATAAGTCGGCTAGTATTATAATAAAAAAAACCTTTAAAACTTATTTCTATTTTATTTATTTTTTACCGTAACCGGTTTCAGTTAAAACCGTCTTCAGACGGGTACAAATGTTTCTTAATCTACAGTTTATATACATAACATACGGGGGAGAGAGAGTGGGGTACTCTTAAAGGATTTTATTCAATTTATATGGTTTTTCCATATTTGTTAAGACGACATGGCTATGAATATGGAAAAACTATATAAATTGAATAAAATCCTTGTAGTCTACCCCCTCTCTCTGCTACATGTTATGTATGTATATAAACTATAGATTAAGAAACATTTATACGATTTATACTAGTCTGAAGATGATTTTAATAGGCTGAAACCGGCTACCGTCAAAAATATGAGTAAAAAAAAAATTATACGTGTTTTATTATTATTATTATGCATTTATATTGTTGTATTTCGTGAAAACAACATTAGAGTGTCAATGTTAGATGATGTGTGTTATGGTGGGTCACGACTGTATGGGAAAAAAATCTTGTTTTGATTTGTCTAATAGTGAAAAAAGGATGTTAAATGAAGATATAAAATCACGTAATTTTTAAACGATATTTGGATATCATCTTCTTCCTCCGGATTGACTTTAAAATTTCACAGAAAAACCCACCCTTGTTAAATCTTAAATGAATGTTAGAAAAACCATTAAAAAATAACTAGGTACTTTTAATAAAACACGATATAGAAGGAATATTTTGATTTATTTAAAAAAAAACATATATGAATATAATTCAAATTATCTGAAGGCAGTGTATTCAAATACCAGCAAAATCCTTCTTACTCTCAAATTTCGGAATATTATATTGCGAGACTCAATCTTGGGACTTTTTGTAAATGATTTCGTAAAAATATACTATATTTACTGTAGAAGATAACAAAAAATATGATTTAAAAGATTCATAGTAATTTTTATATACACTAGAAATAACCCATTTAAATGAAAATTTTTGAAGTGAATCCGGAGGAAGAAGATCGTGTCAGAAATTTGAAAAATTTTACCCATTTGGCACCCTTTTATCGCTCTTAGAATTTATCAAATTTTTTTTAAATGACCCACCTTAATGTGTGCACATTTATTTTTGATAAGAACGTAAAATTATGCAGGGGATGTGGTGATTTGTATATGCTCAGATTACATTTATTTGTTTTTTGATTGATGAAAAAGGGTTTTTTATGTCACGAAATATGTCACAAATCATTACTAAATATAAATCTAACGCAGGTGTTCAAGTTCACCTTCACTAGACATTTTAACGCTTAGAAAGAAAACAATCCACATAATGGTAATGTAATTATAAGAATAATTATGTTTTGTTCAAGTACTCACAGCAGACGAGCGCGAAATGGAAGGTTAGATGTAGTTTTATGATAACACGATAAAATGGCGAAACATTACTGGAAAATACAGTACACTTGTGTTAGTACTGTAATGTTTGAGTTAACTGAAAAGGAAATTACATCGAATGACTTAATGAAGGTACTTAGTTATGATTAGTGTGCTAGCTACCATTAAGAACCCCACCCACCAATAATTAATTTCCGAAAACGCGTAGGTAATAAAAGGGTCGGTAAACAAAATCCTTGGATTCAATATAACTATTTCGAGCTGATAAAAAACTATGGAAACATAATTTAACGATTGTGGATGTATAAATATTTTTTTCACGATAAATACGGCCTTCATATATGGAATTAAAAATTATAACCAGGCGGCACGAACGCGGCTACCGTAGAGTATTAGGACCGGCGTTCGGGCGCAACGTACGGATTGTGGACGTATGGGTAATGTTTTATACAAAATTACAAGGCCCGCCAACCCCAAACAAAACACGTGCAAAGTATGTGAATAGCATGTCATTTGGTCATGGGATAAGCGCTCTGTGTGAGCTTTGTTTAATTTCCATCACACACACACACATTATTACCACTACACCTCAAACCAACCAACTCTCACGTCATATTTATATATCCGTACTTTGGTGGTCACGAAAATAGCCACTTATTTTTCCAAGCCCGTAGATATTATTTATTGCTTCATTCGATCGGATACGATGATATATAAGGAAATATTTATGTTTTTATGCATGTTCCGTGAATTCAGATAAATAAATTCCTTCCGGGTCACGCGGAAATTACGTAATATAATTCGATCAAATCCTTTTATTTGTTTAACATTGAACTACATAACTTAGATTAAGAATGGACATATTTGGTTTATGCCAACATTATTTGTTCAACCTCATTGTTTGTTTTAAATAAATTACAAAACTTTACAAGTCTCCATTTGCATACGGGAACATAAACAACAAACCCTTGTTCCTATCTGAAAACTTAAATGTTCCCAAAACCTTTTTTTGGCTATGTACGAGTTAGTATAAATCGAGCCCATATTTAAATTTGTTATGTTCAGGGGCAGACTGCTGTATACGTAACAATGAAACCTTTTTTAAATTCCTATAAATTTAATAATGAAAGTTACAATGTGTACTTATCCCTTTACGAATGTTGTAAATATTCCATTAACTACTTTTTAATGCCCATTGAAATAAGTTGTTAACGAATTGATAAAAACATTTCCCGCGAACTCGGCTTAAGTACCATTTTGTTTAATGTTGAATATTGATCAAAACTATTTTCACGTCAACGGAAATTCCACGCCATGATTGCAGGTTGGCATGCACACAAATTGAATATTATTTGGTCACCGGGTAGGAACTCACGACTAACTCATTCACTCGAATAAATCTTAAGAAAACTCCAAGTAAAATACACCAACTAAGCACAAAAGTTGTTTAATGATCCTCGTGATAAATTAGATTACGGTGGAATGAAGTGTGCTTTTTGCTCGGGGCCCAGTCGGTGCTTTCTTTTTAATATTAATTTACGGCGAGCGAGTGGGCCTTTTCTTAACGTGTCAAGTAGTGGCCGTAGGTTGGCAGTAATGGTGGGCCATTTGTGCCCAGGTTGTTATTACTGGCAACACATTTTTTTGATTTATGCCGCCATTTGGTTTGCATCGAACGTTTTAAATATTTTAAATTGGAAAACGAAAATTCGCGGCCACCGGCAATGAATCACGAGGAGGTATGAAAAAATGGTGTAATTTTTCGTGTAGCCATCATTAAAATTCGGTTTGCATAAATGATGAAAATAACGATTATTATTTATGTCTATTACATTAATCATACCACGACGGTATCATTTGCGAGATACTCGTACGTCTTAAGAGCTTCGATTACCACGATTTAAAAATAATTTTGATTTTCATTCGCTTCTTTCTTTGACAATAACTTAAGAGCGTTTAACCAGCCAGGGGACGAAAATCCACATTTCGTCGAAAGTTGTTCGTACGATCGTGCAGAGCGGTTACAATGAGAATGATTAATTATTCTCCGTACCAGATTTTAAAAAATATAACTCAATATCGAATTTATTTCAATCCAAATTAGCTTTAATTTATACCTTCATCCAAAAATTCTGAAAGGCGTGAAGATAAAACTATTAAAATAGTGTACTTTTTGTAATTATTTTTTGATTATAAGTATTTATCATTTTTCAATAATGTCTAAATTTAATAAGATTGTTAAAAAAATCTGAAATATATTAGTTTGTAAGTGCGCAAATAAATACACAAATGGACCAATTTTCGTTAAGAAACACATGTACGTACGTACATATTTTTAAATGATTTTATTGAAACTATAATTAAAATTCTAAAACATGCGTTTGCTAGACAATGTATTGATTTATTTTACTGCATGATTATATTATTTGAAATGGGTGTGGTATAATAAAAAATCTTTTTGAAAATTTAAAAAATCAGCCAACGACCTATGGAATAACCTTATTATACTAAAAATTTAAAAAAATTCTCAAAATATTACATGCGAATGCTAGATAAAAGAACAATCTTTCGAAATCCATTCATATTTTTTTGTGGAAAAGAGTCAATACGTCTAAAATCTGATTTGAAAATGACATATTTCTGGTTTTCTCTGGTAATGCCCTCTTAAGCGGAACGGCTGCGCGGCCTTTTTGATACAAATCTTAAATTTGAATTTGGGGCCGAAATTACAAACCAAAATGAATAATTATTTTCTTAATCAAAAGGTATAGTAATTAAGAGTTTCAAGGATAGATAAGCTGCTTTATTTATTTGTCTTTTAAATTATAAAATATATGTAGTTAAAGAATTTCTCGATTTTGTTGATTGAGTTGATTGATGGGCAACTTTGGCAATTATTTGTAATTATTTATAAAATAAATTTACACCATTTACCATGAATATATGATAAAGTATAAAATAAAAAAAACATAAGAAAAAGGATTTTGATTCACACAAATTTGTTATATTAAAATTTCTACCCAAAAACAATGTTTGAAGTTTTTTTCAATATTACTTTTCATAATATTAACGCATTCATAATTTAATAATATTACTTTTCATAATATGAAGGCAGGGCAATACTATTTTTTTAATAATTATTATCGACTAACAAAAAATGCCAAAGTTGCCTATCATGCAAAATTGAATACCTATTACACCATTTCAAACTAAAATAAATAAAAGAGCACATATAAAAAAATAACTATTCAATTTTGTTAAGCATTTTGGCCTCAAATTCAAATTTAAGTTTTATATGAAAACTAGCAGACCCGGCCACACGTTGCTGTGGATAACGAAACACAACGCCATTACCAAACCTTTATAAAATCCACACCACCCGCTTACCAGCTGCCCGCTGCCCGCTGCCTGAATTGAATATTTGAATTTCTCGGTTTTTCTCTACTATAATAAGCATGTATTATAGATATAAACCTTCCTCTTGAATCAACCATATTATTATTATTATTTTTTATTTAATAATAATATAGTTAGCGATCGCCACTAATTATACAATGCTTGCAATGCAACACTGGGGGTGGGTTTCTTCATTTACCGTGAATGCTAAATGCAATGCTAATTGTAAAAATAAACGATCGAAATTTAAAATTTTCTATGCATTTGACCGTTTACTTTTACAATTAGCATTGCATTTAGCATTCTCGGTAAATGAAGAAACCCACCATATTTGAAAGGGGAAAATCAAATACCTACTTACTCTAGGACATCTATTTTCCAATTTCTTCCATAGAACGAATTTAAAAAGTGACTTTAGTACGGCCCGCCAGCCGTTTTAAATCAAACAAAAATATGTTTTCTTTAAATTTCTCGGCTTTTCTCTAATATAATTTACATGTCATCATCACTATTGGCTGTACAACCCCTGGTGGGTCTTGGCCTCCTCAAGAGTCTTCCTCCACTCATCTCGGTTTTGAGCCAGCTCTCTCCAGTTTTGAAGCTCCAAGATAGATGTCTTTGAGGACGTTGTCGCTCCATCTTAGTCTTAGTCTTCCCAGGCTCCTTCGCCTTATTGGTCTTGAGTTCAGCAGGGACTTTGGTGCTTGATGCTCGGTCATATTCTCCACATGACCCAGCCACCGAAGTCTTCCCAATTTTATAAATTTTGCGACGTTTAGCTCCTTAAACAAAGTATAGAGCTCATTATTATAACGTCTGCGCCAAAGTCCATTTTCTAGAACCGGTCCGAAGATGCGCCTCAAAATTTTTCTTTCAAAACCGTCCAGTGCTCGCTCATTGCTCTTAGTTAGTAACTACCCAAGTCTCAGCTGCGTACGTAAGTACTGGTCTGATAAGTGTTTTGTACACTAATAACTTCGTGTTTCTGGACAGCAGTCTGGACTTTAATTGGTTTTGTAAGCGGAACTAACAGCGATTTGCGTTCACTATGCGTTTCTGGATCTCCTCTGTGGTATTATTGTAGTTTGTTATCAGGGAGCCTAGGTATGTGAATTTGGTACCGTTTCGAAATTTTGGTTTCCACATGAGAGAGTCTACATCTTCTACAGCTGTCACGAGAAGGATCATGCATTTGGAACAGGTTTTATTGTCTCAAAAAGGGTAAAGCATTTGGTCAAAGGCTTTACCGCGGTTGATCATAGAATATCACTTATTCGTATATCTGGAAAATTCTTTAATTATAGTATTATTAATGTCCACGCACCCACAGAAGACAAAAGTGATATAGAAAAAGACACCTTCTACGCAAAGCTCTCGAAAACCTATCAGGACTGCCCAAACCATGATGTCAAGATAGTGATAGGGGATTTTAATGCAAAGATAGGAAGGGAATCAGTGTACAGACCTACAGTTGGAGCACATAGCCTGCACGCAGAATCTAATGATAATGGTACAAAATTAATTGATTTTGCAACGTCCCACAATATGATTGTGAGTAGCACATGTTTCCCAAGAAAAGATATATATAAAGGAACATGGAGAACACCAGATGGTAGAAATGTTAACCAGATAGACCACCTACTTGTTGAGGCAAGGCATAAATCTGATTTAATGAGCATACGAACATACCGTGGAGCAAATGTTGACTCGGATCATTACCTTGTTATCTCCAAAATACGGAGTAGAATATCAAACGTGAAGAAACAGAGGGGATCACGCACAAATAAATTTGATATTGAAAGCCTAAAAGTACCAGAAACAGCAGAAAAGTTCATTACAACCATAAATCATAAGTTGGATGACATCAGCGACCATGTGGAACAACATGATATCAACTCATACTGGGATGGTGTTAAGTCTGTGATTACCAATGCAGCTGACGAAGTTCTGGGAAGCAGGCAAACAAAACCAAGAGAATTATGGTTCGATGCAGAATGCCAACAAGCAACCAATGTGAAGAATGACGCATATCTAAGAATGCAACAGCGACATCGTACACGGCAAGCAGAGATGGAATACAGAGAACTAAGAAAGCATGAGAAAAAACTGCACAGAAGGAAGAAACGAGTATTTCTCGAGAACCAAATCAAGGAAGTGGAACTAGCCAAGGCCCAAAACAGAAGTCGACTTTTCTATCAGAAGGTAAACCATCAAAGAAAAGAATACAAGCCCAGAATTACAATGTGCTATGACAGCGAGGGAAATATTTTGAATGAAAAGTCAAGAATTCTGAATAGATGGGTGGAATATTTTGATGCTCTGCTAAACGGAAGTGTAGATGAGAGTGTGGGTGAAAATTTGACAAGGGATGGAAACATCACTGATGGTGGTACTAATGATGATGACAATGTCGAGCCGCCACCAACATTAGAAGAAGTAGTGGGTGCCATTAAAAGTCTACATAACAATAAATCACCTGGAACTGACAACATCTCTGCAGAGTTATTCAAATATGGCGGAGAGAACCTTCAAGTCCATATATATAATATCATTAAATCCATCTGGTGCTCTGAGACTCTGCCAAGTGAATGGAACTGTGGAATAATTTGCCCCCTTCACAAGAAAGGAGACCCTATGAACTGCTCTAACTATAGGGGCATAACGCTGCTGAATATCTCATACAAGATCCTATCAAATGTACTGTGTGGTAGGCTTATGAAATATTCGGATGGCATAATTGGCCAATATCAAACTGGGTTCCGTAAGGGGAAATCTACAACTGATCAAATCTTCTCACTGAGACAGATACTGGAAAAAACAATAGAATTTAATGTTGATACATACCATCTCTTCATAGATTTTAAGGCTGCCTATGACACGGTAAATAGAGAAAGACTGTACAGAGCCTTGGATGAATTTAATATCCCAAGAAAACTGGTAAACTTAGTAAGGCTCACAATGTCTAATGTTGAGTGCCGAGTCAGAATACAACAGGATCTGTCAGACACCCTAAAGACCTTCAATGGACTAAGACAAGGAGATGCACTTGCCTGCATTTTATTCAATTTAGCGCTGGAAAAGGCCATCCGAAATGCAGGTATACAAACCACAGGCCATATTTTTAACAAGTCTGTTCAGCTCCTTGCTTATGCTGACGATATAGATATCATCGCACGCTCAGAATATGAACTAAAATCGGCGTTTAAAAGCTTAGCTACGTCGGCAAGGAACATGGGATTGGTCATCAACGAGGGAAAGACAAAATATATGCCCGTACATGGACGCCAGAAACCAACAAGTATACAGATAGATAATTATACATTTGAAACTGTCAACGAGTTTGTATATCTCGGTACTATGGTGACAAATGACAACAATGTATCCAGCGAAATCAAAAGAAGAATAGTAGCTGCAAATCGATACTACTTTGGGCTACAGAAGCATATGAAATCTCGCCACCTTACCAGAAGAACTAAAGTCCTGCTTTACAAGACCCTTATACGACCTGTTCTTATGTATGGTTCGGAATGCTGGACAATCAGTAAGGGTGATGAAGGAGCCCTAGAAAGTTTTGAAAGGAAGGTGCTGCGAAGGATTTACGGCCCAGTCTGTGATAATGGAGAATGGCGTATCAGATACAACCAGGAGCTATACGATCTTTATGAGGACCCTAATATCTCCAAGGAAATCAAAACTGGAAGACTCAGGTGGGCTGGACATATCCAGAGAATGAGCGAAGGAGATATTCCAAAGCGAATTATGGATGGTGCACCTGGGGGTCGGAGAAGAGTTGGAAGACCAAAGCTTCGATGGCTGGATGGAGTGGTGAAGGATGCAAGCACCATCGGCATCCGAAACTGGCGCAACGCAGCACAACACCGACAGTCATGGAGGCAGGCTCTGCTGGAGGCCAAGACCCGACCTGGGTTGTAGAGCCACAGATGATGATGATGATGACATGAGAGAGTTGGAATTTAGAATTATTTATATAATTATTTATTATTTTTAGAATTTACATGTATTATACATATAAACACAAGTTTACTGTGCTCTTATACAATCATCACTAGAATATGGTATTATCAGCTGGGGAAGTGCCACAAATGCTTGCCCAGAGCCTTTAGTAAAGATTCAAAAACTAATTTTGAAGGTTATTCTTAAAGTCCCGTTGAGAACGATCACTGATTTTATTTTTAAGACACTGAATGTTCCGAACCTGCAAAAATTGTATTAAAAAAATATCTTGCTTCATCAATTTAAAAATACACACATGTTTGAAGAACGAATGAACACAAGAACCTTATGAGAGTCAAATGAAAAATCTTTCAACATCCCAGTTTGTCAAACTTCTTATGGGCAAAGAAGTTTTAAATATAATGCAACAAAGCTGTACCTACTGCAATCTTCTATTTATATATATATATATATGTATAACATACTTGAATTGTATATTTAAAAAAAATAAATTTATATTAACCTGCCATTTTCATAATATTACTACAAAATCTTAGATAACCATTCTGTAAATTGCCATCTCTACACAGGCGTTTCACATCTAGTGAGATGGGCAATACGTCATTTTATAACCAAATAATTTTTTATTTATTTAATAATTAAATTAATAAATAAATAAAAAAAAACATTCCTCTTCAATCACTCTATCTATTGGTGAAAACCGTATGAAAAGCCGTGAGCGCATTTTGAGCGACTTCATTTTATACTATGTAATAATAATGATAATGAAAGCTTAAAATAATAAGCTTTTTGAAAAATATTATGTCCTTTTGGAATACAGATTTGCTAGTTAATTTAAAAGGTAAGAAAATAGTAGTACCGGGCATTTCAATAAAAAGAGGGATTTTTCAAGGAGACTCATTGAGCCCTCTTTGGTTTTGCTTAGCATTGAATCCCCTTTCTAAAATGTTAATTAAAAGCAAGTTTGGAATAAAAATTAAGGGTAATACAAGAGAGAATAGTATAGTTTCACATCTATTATATATGGATGATATAAAATTATTTTCAAATTCTGAATCAAATTTAGAGAAAATGATTAAGGTAGTTAAAATTTTTTCAGATGATATTAAAATGACTTTTGGTTTAGATAAATGTAAAACTATCCATATAGAGAAAGGCAAAATTGTAGATGGAGACGAGGGTATATTTAGAAATTTCAAAATTCAAAGTATGAAAGGGGATGAGGTTTATAAATATTTAGGATACCCGCAATCGAATAGATTAGATCACACTAGTATTAAAAATGATATTAGGATTAAATTTCAAACTAGGATCAGAAAAATTTTAAAATGCAATCTATCTGCTAAAAATTTAGTAAAAGCAATAAATACTTGGGCAATACCTCTACTAACGTACCCATTTGGCATAATTAAATGGTCCAATACAGATTTAGATAGTTTAGAACGATTAATTAGAACTACGTTAACAAAATTTAATTGCCATCATCCAAATTCAGCTATAGAACGAATTAATTTACCTAGAAATTTAGGAGGTAGAGGTGTAGTCAAAATAACATCTTTGAAACACAATCAGGTAGAAATGCTTAGAAATTTTTTCCATAGGAAAGCTAATAGCTCAGAAATGCACAAAATAATTTGCAAGGCAGATAGAAATATTACACCTTTAAATTTATATGACGAGAATGCCAACATTCTTATAAATACTAACCAGGAATTATTAGATTCCTGGTCAAATAAAATTATTCACGCAAAACACTTCAATTATCTCAACCAAACGTATGTTGACAAACTTTCGTCAAACAAATGGTTGGGTATTGGAGAGTTGAGCGCAGAAATAGAAGGATTTATGCTTGCCATTCAAGATAGAGTCATTATTACTAAAAATTATAGAAAGCATATAATCAAAGATATAAATCAAATTGATGATTTATGTAGAAAATGTTTGGCTTTTCCCGAAACTATAGAACATATTATATCGGGATGTTCTATATTAGCGCCTTCCGAGTATACATTTAGGCACAATCAGGTTTTAAAAATAATTCACCAAAGTTTGGTAATTAAACATAACTTGATTGATTGCCGTAATGTAGTACCATATTATGAATATGAACCAAATTCATTTATTGAAAATGAATTTTATAAAATATATTATGATAAAACTATACTAACAGACAGAACAATTAGTCATAATAGACCTGATATAGTTTTACATGACAAAATTAAAAAAAATAACTTATATCATTGATGTAGCTATTCCAAATTCCTGTAATATTCAAAAAACTGTTTCTGAAAAATTTGAAAATACACAGATTTAGGAAATGAGATTAAAAGAATTTGGCATTCTCGGACTATAAAAATATTACCATTTGTTATTTCGGCCGCTGGCATAATACCTAGGAATCTGATTCAAAATTTAAGCATATTAGATTTGTCAAAGTATTTGTATATAAAAATGCAAAAAGCAGTAATTTTAAATACATGTAGGATTACAAAAGATTTTTTAAATATTTATATTGAGGGATCAGTAGGATTTATAGGTACAATTAGAAATGCCACAGAGCCGAACCCTCTGATATGAAAATATCTGGAGTCGGTGAATTATATTCCCATTTGGTCTCTAGTGGGTTGACATGTTGTTCTTGTATTGTTTTGTATTTATAATACTTATATAGTGCAATTGCATAACGTGGATTCACTAGATGATCATTTGGGGAAGTGTATGAAAGGGTTTAGTTTTTCCTTCTTTTTTTTTTTTTTTTTTTTTTTGGGGGGGAAAATTTAACCCGGACATTTAACAACAAAATATGTCAAATAATGTTAAGTAGTAATGAAAAATCTACCTGAAGTACATAGATATAATATGAATTAATTATATTTTTTATTTATTTTAAAACGCTCATATTTTCACTACACGAATTGATATATAGGCACAATGTTCACAATGCATCGCGATATGTATAAAATTTATTTATTTTTTCTTAATTCATGTAGGTTTTTGTATGCTTTTCGAATACTACACTAGGCACAATTTATATGCCCGTATTATGATAGTCGAAAAGTAGTCGTTGCATAATACTTTATATCATTCTTACTTGACACTGCATAATATATACATTCTATATTAACCACTCGGACCCATAAGTTTGTTTTCACGATAATATAACATTACCAGACATACGTGTGACATACGAGGCGTACATGACTTTATATTATAATTGCTTTAATTAAACAGTAAAAAAATAGAAATGCGAAAAAAGTGTTAATTAAAAAAATTATCAGGGGTAAAAAATCTTCCAAGTACCGTATTTATTTTTCATTTTATTAACTTAACTATTCTTCATTTGAACACGCTTTACCAAAATTTCACTTTAAAATCTTATAATAACAATTTTTAACACAATTAATCATCTGAAAAGCGGCCAAATAAAAAAAAACGAGTGTGAAAGAGACCACACGACTTTTTTTTTTTTTACATGAGCTCCACACAGGAGGCCCTGAGGAAAATAATTTCCCCCAGGGCCTATGTCATCTTTGGGGATGCTGTGTGGAGGGTTTTTTTAAGGAAAGGAAGGAGAGGAGAGTTCTGGGTAGGAAAAGGGTTTAAGGGGTGGGTAGGAATCTGGGATTCAGTATGTCCGCCTACAAGACCTAGACAAACCTCACCCCATGAACCCGGGCACCCCTGCTAAATCACCAAACGTAGCGAACCACTTGGGGTGACCTATGGCAGAGGTGTTGGTTATCCAATAAAGGTTCCCGGGGCGGCGGTACCCATTCCCGCCTCTCAACTTGCACGACTGAAGTAAAACTAAAAGACAAACCTCGCCCAATGAACCCAGGTATCCCTGATAAGTTACCAAACGTAGCGAACGGGGTGACCTACGACCTATGGGTGACATATGATATTGGGGTGAAATATGACCATGGGGTGACCTACGACCTTGGGGTGACCTACGACTTTGGGGTGACCTACGACCTTGGGGTGACCCACGACCTTGGGGTGACCTACAACCTTGGGGTGACCTACGACCTTGGGGTCACCATTCTTATCCTTTTCCTTATCTTTATTGCTCCCTAAGACAAGCGTGCGTAAAGGCTCGACCGTCCGCCTATCAACCGATCACCGTTCGAATCAATTACCGTTCGCGTGACATTTTTCGTAACAATCACCACTTTTCGTAACGCATTCACCAGCTTACCCCCCAGGTCGAGCGAAAAGAAGTTTTACTTCAAAAAGAAATGAGAAAAAAAACTAACTGCAAGAGGAATGTTCGCTTGTATAAATGAGCGTACTCCGAAAAGACAATTCGTAGCATTACTTACGGTTGATTGAAGAACACGGATCTCGCCGTACTGAGGGAATATGTGAATATTTTATTGGATACCGTCTCACAGATAAAAATGGAATTTTTGATAGAATTTCTAAAAATAAAATGATTTTATTATTTTTTTACTTATTGCATACTTTATAGTAGTAGTAGTATAGTAAGTAGTATTTAGAAAAAAGACGCCGGTTTCGATTGTTGGTGCATGAATAAGAAATGTGATATATTATATATTTTATATACATTTTCTTTATTACACACCTTAGCTTCAGAGAAAAATGAAATTTTCTTGTTTATTTTGTTTGTTTTTGTTAATTTGTCTGTCCTGGAACGGGAAACTTTCCTAGTTGGACAGGCAAAGCTTCCTAATTGTAATTTGTCCTTTCTTTTGTATCTATAATAAATAAATAAATAAAAAAAAAGTAAATAAATAAAATTTCTGCGTAATGCGTAACATTTTTCAGGTTCAATCAAATTTTATTTTCAATTTTAACTTTTAATTACATTTTTAAGTTTCAATTTTCTGCTTTTTGACAAGACAATGCAATATGCAATAAGACAAACAGTAAAGTAGGTAGGTAATAAAGTTATGTATGAATTAAGAATAACAAATTTTTTATTAGAACAACTCTCTTTTTATAACATTTTGAAGGTTTTTTTTTTAAATTAACTCCGCACAGCAGGCCCTGAGGAAAATAATTTCCCTCAGGGCCTATGTCATCTGAGATGCTATGTAGAGGGTCTTTTTGAGGAGAGGAAGGAATGAACATTGGTCTTGAAGAGACCCATGTTGTATGAAGGAGGAAATACAGAGGCCGGCAAATCGTTACACAGCCGAACTGTTGAACACAAGAACGAGTTGAAAAAGCGACGCGTTCTGATGTGACAAATGTCAACCGTGTACATATGTTGGGCACGCGTTTGGCGTGTTTCCCGACTATGCACTGGTGCCGAAGGGATCAATGAGGCTAGTTCCTCGGAGCATCTTCCATTGAAATACCGGTAGAACAAGGATAGCATTCCCACCCGACGCCTGTGCTCTAAATATTGCAATCGTTATTCCTATCAGTCCCAGTTTCGATCGTTATCTTTCTATTTTCCTGTGTCTTGTATTTTTTCGTCTTTTTGTTTAGATTATTATTATCTTCTTCATCGATAAGAATAATTTTTTAAATAAACGTATAATAGTTTAGGTACAAAGTAAATTTGCAACAAACAGCAACCCTGTGTGAAGTTAGCAGAAGTAATTAACACACATTATTTAACAGCATAAAAATATTGCTTTCGGAATTTTGAAGTTAAGGTGAAACAGGTGAATTTATATAAATAATGTTTTAATCAATATAATAATAATTTTATCATTTAAAACGCACTGAACATAACACATAACAGTGATGAGCTACCGGCGGTCCGCGGGCCCATTTTATGTGACCCGCGAACCTTCTTGTAAAAACATCAAAAAGTTTGCGGTAAAGAATATCCAAAGATTTCTGTTTTTTTTAAGGGCTGAGCGGAAAACTTCAGCCTTTCTTCAAAGTTTTGAATCAGCCCCTCAAAATATCAAAAAGAATTCTTACGCATTCTCGTGGTTCGATCTTAAGCGTAGAAAAAAAATTACCTTCGCAGCACAGCGTTTTTCTTATTAAAATTTATGTTTGATAAATTTTCAAGATTTCCGTCTTATAAAAAAACAAAGATTTTTTGGAAGAAATTTTTTTTAGGTTTTTTTCTAAATGTTCTTTATTTCAAAATGATAAAAATCGACAGCATTGGTTTAGACTGAATTTAGTCTTACGCTGACCGCACGCGCACCGTCGGGGCTGATGGTCGAGATATATGTATGAACTTCTAGGAAGCGTTTTTGAATGACGCGTAGCTATCAGCGCGCAAGGTGGTCAGCGCTGATGGCTACGCGGCCGTACGCGTCGCGCGTCGGCACCGCGTAGCTGTCGGCGCTGATGATCGCACGAGTGCCTCTGCTTTCAGTGAGCGTTCTAGTGTCAAGCGGAGCGGACGTCGTCAGCGTGTACAGTCATGGCGAATCGTTTTAATTTTTTTGGGATAGGTTGTACAAAGCAGCAATAACGAATACACTCCGCATTTTAAGTCTTCGTCTGTACAGTAAGGAGGTCAGTACGATACTGAAACGAGCCACGCTGAGCCTCAGCGATGACGAACTACGCGCTGATCTATGAGCGCTGACGGTGAGCGTGTGACTAAATTCAGCCTTTGCATTAGAGATATAAATTTTTTATATAAGTTTCTTACGTTTCGTATATTGTTTTCAAATCACCGAATTATACATCTTGCTCAGATCAAATATTGACAGGAATTACTGTTTAAAGTAAGTCAAGTACGCCTCTTTATACCATCTATAACTATATTAATTTAAAGGTATTTTTTGTTACGATTAATAAATGTGTCTAGTGTACCTCCCCATCCTATTTCACAATAGATAATTGATGATTGATTGTTGATTTTTAATTTGTTAGAGGGCATTACCAGAGAAAGCCGGAAATACGTCATTTTCAAAAAAGTTTTTAGACGTATTGACTCTTTTCCACAAAAAAATTATAAATGGATTTCGAAAGATTGTTCTTTTATCTAGTGAAGTTATGTAATAAATTTTTAGATTTTTTTAAAATTTTTTAGTATAATAAGGTTATTCCATAGGTCGTTGGCAGATTTGTTAAATTTTCAAAAAAGTTTTTGTATTATACAACACCCATTTCAAATAATGTAATCATGCAGTAAAATAAATCAATATATTATCTAGCAGAGTTATGTATTAGAATTTTAATTTTAGTTTCAATAAAATCATTAAAAAATATGTACGTACATGTGTTCGTGACGAAAATTGGTCCGTTTGTGTATTTATTTGCGCACTTACAAACTAATATATTTCAGATTTTTTTAACATTCTTATTAAATTTAGACATTTTTGAAAAATGATAAATACTTATAATCAAAAAATAACTACAAAAAGTACACTATTTCAATAGTTCTATCATCACGCCTTTCAGCATTTTTGGATGAAGGTATAAATTAAAGCTAATTTGGATTGAAATAAATTCGATATTGAGTTATAATTTAAAAAAGCTGGTACGGAGAATAATCAATCTTTCTCATTGTAACCGCCCTGCACGATCGGAAGAACAACTTTCGACGAAATGTGGATTTTCGTCCGCTGGCTGGTTAAACGCTCTTAATGTTGAGAACTTCCGTCCGTAAGAAATATACGTAAGATTTCTTAATTTTGAAAAAGTTATTAACACGGTGAGCACGATACTTGATTGTAATTAAAATTAAATATACTTTTTTTTAGGTAAGGTTAGGTTGCGTTTCACATTCAATAATCTCACAACTTTTTTATTAAGATGCAACCGATACATGTAACGTCACACTATCATTTATTTTTTTTTACAAATAAAAATTCAATTTTAAAATCACTTAAAATAAAAAATTCAAACGGACTGAAAAGTGAAACGAGTGAAAAGAACTTAATCGTTTTCTTCCCAAGTAGTTATATAATTACAGAAAAAAAATGCCGAAAAAACAGCTTAAAACATCTTTTACGAAATAAAGAGAATTTTTCGAAGAATTTCTATTCTATGATGTCCTCTTGTATAAAGTTATTTTCTTTAGAAACTCTCATTTTCTTTTACCATATTGAAAGCAGCTTTCAATTTATTCACACAACGTCCCGACAAATTAAAAAAGTTGAAAGGAGATTAAAATCTATTATAATCAATGCAAGAAATCACGGTTCCCTGAGGAAATATGAAAAGTAAAATGCGAAGCGAAAATATTTTTCCTAGCGCATCTCTAGGGGCTCAATTTGTTCAATCTATAAAGCTATATATTATTATAATACTTTCATACATAAGCCGCCATCCACACAGACCTCACTGTAGAAAGGTGACTGGTATAAATCGATTTAGAAGGTCGAAAAAGTCACGCTTCGGTCCTTTGTACGAAGTGCTGATTTACTTACATTTGAAACATTTCTTTCGAACTCAAAGGGCTGAAAGTAAGATCAGATGTCGCTGCGTCGTTATCTCTTCTGATAAGAGGTCTGCTAAATGATGCCCCCGTTAGAAAGTTGCTGAATATTTCCTCGCCCCGGTAACAAGACGAGTTATTGAATATGACCCGTTTTAACACCTTCGAAGTTACTTGTCGCAAGTTTTGAAAGCATCTGAATGAAGTTTTATGCTCAAAGGCAACTGATTGCTTTTGTCACGATGGGCGAGCACAATTTAAATATCTTTTGCTTTTTGTAGTTCATAATTCACCGTTTTAAGAATGCCAAGGGTTGATTTGCGAAATATGAAATACAGTGAATAAAAAAAAGCTGAAAGCTTTAAAAAATCAGTCGACTTAAAGGCATTTCTGTACCTGGTACTTTGCGGACAGTTTCATCATTATATATTTTTTAAATTATTAAAATATCAGAGGAAATTAAGTTTCGCTTTCGTTTCCATAATTTAGAATCAGTCTTTCACTAACCAATATTCAAGCTTATTCGGTATCGCTGATTCGGCAAATGTTATTTGCACAGCACAGGCCTTGTGCTATGTTGGCACAATTATATTCAGTTATCGCTATTATTTTATGTATTCTACGGATTATCTCTGCTTTGTAGTTCCATAAACAGTGGTATCAAATAATAATCATGGAATATCACATGACGGGATTAGAGCGGATAAACACTAACTTTAATCATGAACGTTAATTTCGCCAAATCCTTTCGTGATAAAAACTTGGCACGACAAATAAAATAAGATTATTATGAAATTATTACCATAAATATAAGGTTATGAGAAATAAATAACATAGATCGTAAGTATAGTAATCGTAAGCTTAAATTTTTTGACACACGTACATACTTACATTTATTGTGCTTTAAAAAAGAAATCAAAATGTCGATTAAGAAATTTCTTAATTTGGCCTAAGCCTTCTCAGCGTAATGGTCCACCCACTGGATATTGGGTCAGGTGATTGCACCGCAACAATTTTAACGTAGGTTTTGTAACATTGATTGCCAAGTGTGATAAACCTTGCAAAATTGGTCACATATGTGGAAGAAAGAGGAACACTAGATATGGGATATGGGCGTCTTTCGTGATTCAAAAGTCTGGGCAAATCCACGTTTCATCATAATTACCAAATTTAAATAGGCGGATCACGATGCGCCTAGCCACATCGTAGTCTGCCACCATTTCACAATGTGCCGGATATAAGTTAGGCACATTATTGTCGCACAACATTCAAATAAAGCGCAGGCAGCGCCTCTATTGGTGCATTTTACAACTCTTATTTGAATGTGCCTAAGCGAATAGAAAGGCGGAATGTCGGACATTCATCTTTTTTATCAATTGTAAATCTGCCTTTTCGTGATGTGTCCCGGCACTTTACGAAATGGAGGCAGATCACGATGTGGCTAGGCACATCATGATATGCCTGATTTTACGATCGGCTGCCGACATATCTACGATTTGAGGCAAGTGTGGAGCGCATGCTATAAAATTGAACCAAAAGGTATTAAATCAGTGGCGACATTGGTTTTCATTCTATTCTACATGAAAGCCACACGGATGATTGGTAAGTGGTACGCAAAAAAAAAGTTCGAATCGTGAACTCTGGTTTAAAAGGTTTTTTTTATGGTTATTTTAAACTCCATTAACAATGAACTAGTGAAATGTCAATTTTATGGGTCAAAATAGTATGAAAAATAGACGTTGTTTGTTCAAATCAGAAAAAAAACATTTGTTTTTTTTTACATTGAATCCATCCAGGAAGCCCTAATAATAAATATTCCCCAGGGTTTATGTCAACTTTAGAGATGCTGTGTAGAGGGTCTTTTTAGAGAAAAGAGGGGGAGGAAATTCTATGAAGGAAAAATGAATGAAGGTTGGGTATGCATTTGAGGGCAGAGTGACGGACGTATGCATGGTCGAGAGAGTCCAGCCAGAGAGGTAAAAAAGCCCCTCTCAATCAGTCTCTCCCGATCCGGCCCGCCACGCAGTAGTTGGGCAAATGAAAACCAAGACATAGACCAACCTAACTCCACGTTTTCGGGCACCACTGCTAAGTCACTAAACGTGGCGAAACACTCGGGGTGACCTACAGCAGGGGTGTTGGTTATCCAATAAATGGTTCCCAGGGTGGCGGCATCATGTTGAAAAAGTCTTTAAAATACGGCGAAAGCAGATAAATAAGCTAGTAAAAGAATTAAAGATAATTGTACGTGATTAACAAATACCTGAATGTTGCACAACTGATGTTGAAGTTATTTATATACCAAACTTGTCTAAAAACTTTGTTTCATATAATTAGATTCTAATAAAATGTAAATAGTTGGATAACAACTTGACGGTTTGTCGCTTCAGTATAATAAAGACTGCAATATGGAGGCCATATGTAATTTAATTTTTGCTAGGTTTTATGGAAACTAACCGCTAGCCCTAACTTCAGGTCAGGCTGGTCGAGGGTTGCAGATGGCGCTCTTGGACGCTGGCCAACCCTACCCGCCCAAACAACCCCGACCACCCACTTAATACACCCACCCCCACTGTAGGACAAACACACCCTGCTGCCATTGCTTCCCGCAGGGGTTGGAGGCTATAGGACCGGATTTAGAGGGGCTCATTGTCAAATATGATCAAAGGGCAAACTATCCATAATAAGACAGGCCGTAATATTTAAAATCTCTACTAAACTAATCTATACTGTTCGTTACGCTTCCATCCTTAGGGTCTTCGGGTACGTTCCCTTATTTCCCACTTACTATCGTCAAGGCACAACCGAGAAACCGGCTAAAGGGCGTGCACGTTGAGATTCATTCACTGCAGACCGACCACCATACACATTCTGGCTGGTACTGCCAGACGACGAGAGAGTTATCCCACCCGACACAAGCGTTCTTCATATCACAATACTTGTTTTCATTATCTTTTCTTGCAGATGCTTCCGACATACGCAAGATGCCATTACCCTGCGAGCAGCCGCTATGTTTTTCTGTTATCTTTTTTTATTTATTTAGTAAATCCCTGACTTGCTTTATATTATTCGCATTTTGTAAATCATGTAAGCATTTGCATACTGCTTCCTAACACCGTATGCAGGGACACTGGAGGTCTAGATTCGTTCAAACTTAAATGTCATTCTTTCAAAAAAATTAGAGTCCTTGCGAGAGCCTTGAAGGAGTAACCATCTGTTACTCATACCAGGGCGGGTAAGAGGTGGATTACCTCCACTGTTCGTTACGCTTTCACGCCTATATGTACCCCATTTGTACTTAGTACGGCAGTAGAACGTATTTATTTTTTCTGATTCCATGAAAACTACAGTAAAAGGGAATCCTTAAAGGTCCGTTATTTTTTTCCCTTTTAAACATTGACATTTTGGTACCAATTGAATTGGATTTCAAATTATCTTAGCGGAAAGATGGCGATTTTTTTTCCTGGATTTTGAATAAAGACGAGAGAGTTCAGTTGCGGAACAGTTGCGTTGCAACATTCGCGTACGTAAAAATCCATTGCGGTATATGGAGGTGCGCACACGGTAGACTTTTTAGTTGGGAGACTTTTTTGAAGTTGTGTGAATTTTTGAAAAGTTTTTCCAAACGACTTTTTCAACTGTCTCATCTGCGGACGTCCTTAAAGTATTAAATATAAAAAAAAAACATATACTTTGTATCTTGATGTACAAAGGAGTATAACAGAACATTAGTAGATGTTTCTAATTTTTTTGTTTGTAATAAATCAAACCAAAATTTTCCTTTGAAATCACAAAATTTATAAGAAGGTAGTTAAATACCAATCTATTTAGAATTTGAAATTAAAACATTTTTGTACTTTATTCCACTTATTATATTTCACCAGGACCGGTTTCATCCCATTATGGACATTTTCAGACTGGTAGTTGAAATTCTGTAAACGGCATTTATACACACTTAGGCAGGGGTACACAACAATGTCTCTATATAATGAATGTTTCTATTTTGTTAATTTTAAGGTATTATAAGTTATTTTGATTTAAGGTACATAGAGGTAATTATTAAGTTCATTATCAAAATTAAGAACGATGTTACATATTAAATCGATATTATTACTTTAAATGCATATATATATATATATGAATTTATATAATTGAAAAGGTTTGTGATTACTGATATATTATTTTGGTAATGTTGGGTTATTCCCTCCTTGTTGCTTAGCGCTAAATATTGATGCAATATGGTATTTATTATTATTAGGGTTCTCCTTATATAAGTAGATGTGCTATCTGCTGTTTTTACTATGTGGGTCTGCGCTTCCAGGTGTCGCCGATATTGTTTACCAATTAACAAATAAACTAAAAGAACAAATAATTAACGAATAAACCAAACGAACGTTAAACTAAATGAACGAATTCTTTCCTTATTCAAAATATATTGTTAACCAATATTAATGCACATTTTCAAAAAATCAACGAAATGAACAAATTCTTTTTGTATGAAAACTACGCTAATTAGCGCTTAGTCCGGCGACAGTTGCGCGGACACCATAGCATATCTCCTTGTGTATTTGAATATCTTTGGGGTTCTCCGTGTATTTAGATTATTACATTTAAAAAAAAAAAAACTACTTAATTGTTAACCAAATATTTCATGTAGGTAACTGTTTTATTTTGATTTTCAAGTAATTTTCTAAAATTTCAAACCGTCGTGTTTATTTGGACTTTTTATTAACATTTTTTCCTGTAAGTACCTACCTGTCTGAAGAATTTTTTTTAATATAAAATGGGATAATTTCCTCCTTTTTTTTTACAATTATTTTTGGCTTCCACTCTTCAAGGGTGTTCTAGGCCATCATTTGTAATTTTAAATGATGGCCTAGAACACCCTTGAAGGGTGAAAGCCAGAAATAATTGTAAAAAAATGTAAGAAAATATCCCATTTTATAAAAAAAGAAAATTATTGAAAAAATGCAAATAGAAAGTCCAAATAAACACGACGGTTTGAAATTTTAGAAAATAATATTTACTGAACTACGAAAACAGCTTCCTATCATTTTGAGACAGAAACAGAGTATACAAACAAATTTACAGACAAACCAAAATGCAAAACAGTCGTGTTAAAACAGGACTTTGCTGTGCTCGGTAAATAAGTGTATTACGCGCAGTAGTTACGTAACATAACATGATAACAAGAGTATAAAATAAGCCAGTAGATACTACGTAGTTAGTTACAGCGCAATGGGTAGTAAGTTTATCACTATAACGCAAAAACAAACATGTGTAAAGCATATTTGTAATAGTGCAAAATCAACTACATCAAATTACAACAAACTCGAATAAGAAATATATTCATTCAAACCAAACAAATAAACATTAAATTTCACAGAAAACCTCTTAATATCAAAGGTAAACCAAACTATGTGGAATGTATGAAACGGTCTTGAATGGCCAGGGTTTTCATTAAATTCAGTTTATTTTTTTGGAAAAAAACATGAATATACGGTTAATAATAATAATAACATTATATTTATATAGCGCAGTTTTGTGACATTTCACTTCAAGTGCGTTTAAACTATAATAAATTTAAAAATAATCCTACATATTGAGAAAATAATAAAAGAATATACATTATTTACAAAACAATGACATAAGAACAAAATTAACAAAGATAGTGCTGTTATAGCACACACGGGTCAATAATAATAATAGACTCAGAAATGCACAAAATAATTTGCAAGGCAGATAGAAATATTACACCTTTAAATTTATATGACGAGAATGCCAACATTCTTATAAATACTAATCAGGAATTATTCGATTCCTGGTCAAATAAAATTATTCACGCAAAACACTTCAATTATCTCAACCAACCGTATGTTGACAAACTTTCGTCAAACAAATGGTTGAGTATTGGAGAGTTGAGCGCAGAAATAGAAGGATTTATGCTTGCCATTCAAGATAGAGTCATTAATACTAAAAATTATAGAAAGCATATAATCAAAGATATAAATCAAATTGATGATTTATGTAGAAAATGTTTGGCTTTTCCCGAAACTATAGAACATATTATATCGGGATGTTCTATATTAGCGCCGTCCGAGTATACATTTAGGCACAATCAGGTTTTAAAAATAATTCACCAAAGTTTGGTAATTAAACATAACTTGATTGACTGCCGTAATATAATACCATATTATGAATATGAACCAAATTCATTTTTAGAAAATGAATTTTATAAAATATATTATGATAAAACTATACTAACAGACAGAACAATTAGTCATAATAGACCTGATATAGTTTTACATGACAAAATTAAAAAAATAACTTATATCATTGATGTAGCTATTCCAAATTCCTGTAATATTCAAAAAACTATTTCTGAAAAAATTTATTTATTTATTATTTATTTATTTATTTATTTATTGTGAAAAACAGTTAACATGTATATCCAATTACATTTCACAATTTTTAGTTAATAGTGTAAACTAAAGAATATCTTTATTTCGCTCTTGAAATGATTGAAGTTCGATCGAAAAATGTCAATTTCAGAAAAAAGGTTTAATAGTGAGGTCATTCTCCCCAGAGGCATAACCATTGGTAGGTTGGTCCTGCCTCTAGGAAAAGTAAAAAGTCTGTGTTGCCTTGCTCTGGTGAAGTTATCGGGGACATAAAGTGAAATCCTTTCCAGGACATCAGGATTACAAATGTGCCCGTTTAGCAGCTTGTGTGCTACTAGTACCATTGCAATTTTTCTCCTAACGTCGAGACGATTTAGTCCCAGCATTCCCGCGAGAAAATCAGAGGGATACAACAAAGGGTAGTACCCAAACTCTCGCATGTACAGGTACCGCATGAACTTTTTTTGCACCTTTTCAACATCATTTGCGTATAGGGCATCTTCGGGTCCCCATATTACTGATCCACTTTCGAGAATGCTGCGAACCAGAGAGAAGTAGAGCATTTTTATGACTGCTGTGTTGGAAAAAGATTTTGCGTTGCAGATTACAAAGCCTAGCATTCGCATCGCAGAGTTGCACACCGAATCGATATGAGAACGGAATGTCAGGCGTGTGTCAAAAGTGATTCCTAAATCCCTCATTTGTGAAATATGTTTTAACGAGGTACCAGACATTTTGTAGTTATAATATAGAGTACTCCTAGCCCTTGTATAGAACATAATTGTACACTTTCCGCTGTTAAAATAGAGTTTATTCAGATTACTCCATTCTACGATTCCGTCGATATCGGTTTGTAAACGAATAGAATCTGCTTTCGATATTATATTGGTATAAAGTTTAATATCGTCAGCAAATAACAAAAAATTTACAAATTTTATAAACAGTGATATATCATTTATAAACATAGAAAATAATAGAGGTCCTAAATTAGACCCTTGCGGGACCCCAGAGTTTGTGAAGTAAGGTTTTGAAGCAAACTGCCCTTAAACTACATATTGTTTTCTGTTAGATAAATAATTGTGGAAGAACAGAAGCATTCTATATGAGAGACCTAAATATTCAAGCTTTTTTAGTAATATGAGGTGATCTACTTTATCAAAAGCTTTAGCGAAATCGTTATACGATACGTCTACTTGTTCGTTGTTATCCAATGTATTTGCGACATAATCCGTGAAAACCATTAAGTTGGTCGTTGTGGATCTGCCTACTCTAAACCCGTGCTGCTGATTTATGAGAAAAGGTTCTACTTTACTATAGATATGTTTATGTATAATAAGTTCAAATAATTTGGCCGGTGCCGAAAGAATCGCCACAGGTCTATAGTTCGATACATTTGATTTATCGCCGCTTTTGTGTAGGGGCGTGACCTTAGATATTTTCCAACGGTCGGGGAATTTACCTGAATTTAGAGAAATATTAAATATATGTAAGAGAGGTGACATTAAATAAGAAAATACACAGATTTAGGAAATGAGATTAAAAGAATTTGGCATTCTCGGACTATAAAAATATTACCATTTATTATTTCGGCCACTGGCATAATACCTAGGAATCTGATTCAAAATTTAAGCATATTAGATTTGTCAAAGAGTTTGTATATAAAAATGCAAAAATCAGTAATTTTAAATACATGTAGGATTACAAAAGATTTTTTAAATATTTATATTGAGGGATCAGTAGGATTTATAGGTTCAATTAGAAATGCCACAGAGCCGAACCTTCTGATATGAAAATATCTGGAGTCGGTGAATTATATTCCCATTTGGTCTCTAGTAGGTTGACATGTTGTTCTTGTATTGTTTTGTATTTATAATACTTATATAGTGCAATTGCATAGCGTGGGTTGACTAGATGATCATTTGGGGAAGTGTGTGAAAGGGTTTAGTTTTTCCTGTGGGGAAAATTTAACCCGGACATTTAAATCTGGTGCGTAAAAAAGCGGTGCTATTGTCTATTATTATTATTACACAGGATAAAACGAGAACTTTAAAACTAAAAATATAATATACTAACAGAGAGGCAGTTTGCGTTCAGAAATGAGAAATATTCTGACATAAATTCGGATATTAAACATAAAATAAAGATACAATTATGAGGAAACCGAAACCAAACAATTACGGGAAACTTGAGAACATGGCTTATTATAACGTATATTGAAATAATATTAGGATTCATGAATGGTATGATTTTTCAAATAATTTCGTTTTTAAAGCCCGTTTAAATTCAGCCAAATTCTGGATATTAGTAAGAGCTGAGGGAAGTTTATTCTAAATGAGAGGGCCCGTTACATGAAAAGAGCGATTATAGTAAACAGCTCCATTTGACCTAGAAAGTTCGATTAGACGATTAGTAACATCTAGATCTGCTGACCTTAGAGTAAGCTGTCTCTCGCTTAAGTTAACTTAGGTTCCATGCCAACTGAGGATAAAGTTAAGTCAATACCTCTTTAACCTTACCTAACGTAACCCATTTAACCAATTAAAAAAAAAATTAACACACAGGAGGCCCCGGGGGAAAATGTTTTCCTCAGGGTCTACGTCATCTATGGGGATGCTGTGTGGAAGGTCTTTTTGTGGAAAGAAAGGAGTGAGCCTGGGTTTTGAAGAGGGAGAAAACACAGAGGCCGGCGAATCTTTCCACTCAAGAACGAGTTGTACAAACGACCCGCTCTCATGAGACAAATGTTAACTGTGTACAAATGTTAGGTATGCGGTCGGCACGTTTCTCAACTGTGCACCGGTTCCGAAGGAATCAATGACGCTAATTACTCGGAGTATCTTCCATTGAAATGCCGGTAAAACAAGGACAGTATTCCCTACCGATGTCTATGCTCTAAAAATTGCAATCCGTTTGTTGAGATAAGAAAATCTATCAAATGGACTGCCCGTTTCTGCACAGAGTCAAGGATTTTTTTCAGATGTTTTATGGCTCCAGACCAGAGCTATCAAAATCCAACGTTGGGGCGCACTTGCGATTTGTACAGGGTTAGCAGATGTAATGTTAAAATATCTGCGGGCCTTTTATACTAGAAAGTATGCCCAGCTTATGAAAAGCCAACTTAAATCTGGCTTCAATGGAGTGCCCGTACAGCTGGTCACTTAGAGTTATACCAAGCATTTCAATGGAAGGCCTATTCCGGCACGATTGGGTCTTTGAAACATTATATTCGTCAACGCTATTCTTACCCCAAGAAGAAACACTCTCGAAGTAACAACCATCCTTCCTCTGCTTTAAAGTCCTTCGAGGTATTAAAGTGTTTATAATATTTGGGGCTTATCAAATAAAAAGCTAATGTGAACTATCATCCGCGTAACAATGAATTGGTGCACGTGACAAAAGGTTATTGATGTAAACAAAAACAAAGTCGGAGACAGAACAGATCCTTGTGGGACGCCAGCGTTTATCGCTTGCAAGGAAGAGTGAAACCGTCAGCAACCGTCTGAATCCTTAAAAAATCGGTAATCCACTTACGAAGAGATGCGGGATATAATTGTTATTTTATTTATTAATATTTAACATTATTTTATGTTTTACAAAGAATCTGCGTTTTTTCTTTAAAGATCTGTTTCCGCTCTAGGCCTAAGTACAAATTTGATTAATATTTATTGAGTACCTCAAATTTAGATACGTATTCACTTAGAAATGTTTGTATACCTTAATGCCTCGGATTTCACATATAAACAGCATTATACGGTCATAAAAGAGCACATAAAAATGTGAAAATTCTCCAAATATTTCAACAGAACTTTTATTGCCGCTGATTAACGTTCATTGTACGTTGTACGGAATATGGTTTTCACACGTAAATTGATTATCCATGTTACAGTTTGACAGGTTTGTCATGTAGCGTGCGCCGTGCGTGTAATCTGGCTAAAAAACATTCGAGGGCGGGGCGGTGATGAGCTGGGAAGTAATGACGCCTCCGCCCACTTTTCATCAATCGCATACATTAAGAGGAATATCTGTGCGGCCTCAAAATAACCTACCAAGCTTTATATACATTTTATAACAGGTATAGCTATGTCTAGTAAGGATGCGAGCCATCACATCCGTATCAAATGTTTATCATAACTTTTGATTTAAAAAATATCGTTTTGGTTCGGTCTTTTGGCCTCAAATCCAAAATTAGGTTTTGTATGAAAAAATCCATACATTTGTTCCATTTACGTAAGTATTAACTTATTGAATCAGTGTCTTCAGTGTTGTCAGCCGCTGGTAAATCCATGCTACCTTATTAACTTATTACTAATACTACTACCAAGATACCTTATTACTAATACTGATACATGCACATATATTAGTAATAAGGTACCTAAATAAATTCCCGTAAATTAAACAAAACTCTCTTTTTCATGCCTTCTTTGGATAATCGAATCGAAGAGTATTAATACCGTAGCGTCTGCGTGGTTGAATTTCGGAACCCAGCTACGAGTGCATGTCGAACGCCACGCATACGCGCCGCGCCACAAATAACATCTGTGTACGTAAAATTTCACGCAAAGCTACTGTTATAATTCGGTTTGGAATTCAAGAATTCGACACAAGATGTCGCTATTTCCGTCAGCAGGTCGGACGGGGACGTCTCCTCCCTATGTATATCTGTTACGAATTTGTGAATATGTGGTATCCCTTCGGATAAAGTGACTATGTATAACATATGACGTCATTGCTCTGTATCGGTTACTTTGTCCCGGTGACTAGCTACAGTGGATCCGAGGAACTGGCTGTTTTTTGGAATCCGTTCGTATTGAATTGGGTTTTTAACGCTAGTTATTATTATTACTAACATCTTCTATTAGGTGTGAAAAGCTTCACACATCCTTTCAATTAATCGTTCCTCACCAAAATAAACGTCGAAAGTAGCGGTGCTTATTGCTTACCCGCTATGTTCAAAATGCTTGGTTTATGCTGGTGGAAGTTATCAGAATTAAATTACTCTGCTCTCCCCCATTTCAATCCCTTGGTCTTATTTATACATATTTAATTTCCATGTGTATAACAAACTCTATTACGATTGTTTGACCAGATTAACCTAAAGATTACTTTAGTTGGATGTACACTCCCCTTCCGTTAAATTACGCAAATGCAGCCCACTGGGATTACAAAGTTATATTATTAAAAAGTTTGTTCTACTTGTTTGATAGGTTTGACTTTAAAATGATAATTTCCTTCTCGAATTATAGGGTATTCTCGGGCACAGAATGTTGAAACAAGTGTTTTATGTCGTCATATCGCTGCGGCCAAACTCCCAGTGCGGGCTCTGCCTGAAGTTGGCCACAGTCGACTATTTCTGTATTAATATGTATGCACAATAGAGTACGGACGACGTAGAGTTGGAAACTTTGCAAATATACGACAAAATAGTTCTAGAAGAAGCGAAAACTTGCAATTGGTTACAAATTGATATATCGAAGACGTAATCTTTGATTGATAATCATGAAAATAGGCTGACGCAAAGCTCGTACATGTTTACCATTATGTTATTTTATTGTCTTGACTGATTTAACAATACGACAAGATCTTGGCAGCAATAAGAGGCAGTTTCAATCAAAAGATTTTAAAGCGATATTTCATTTTGTCGAATTAATTGTTTTAGTTTTTAAAGCCGACCTAAATAAGATTAATACAATTTGGTAAATAATTTTTTTTTTTCTAAGAACCGTCTCCAGCAACCGTAAAGTGTTTTTTGGTAAGGCCACCTATGTATATGGTGGTGCACCAGTCTCAATTCTCGTACTGTGAGTACCTATATCTGATGTGCAGTCTGTTTTAGTTTGAATTTAACACTCGCTGCCGAGTACGGGAAAAACACAACATTTTGAGGGTTTCTAGATATAGCTGACGAGGATTACAAAGACCTTTGTGAAAATTTCGATCATCTTTCGAATTTCAACATTTTACTGTATCGCAGTTGAACTTACTCAAAACCTTTCATATTTTATGCTTTGCGCTGGTGTTCTACTACATTTGCTGAACTTGCGAGAATAATAACGTTGTTTGGAATTAAATAGAGACACTGCTTATAAGAGTTACGCTTTGAACTTTTGTATTTCAACAGAAATTGCACTTAAGACGAATTTATATGCTACGTAATTTTAATATCTTGTAAAGCAAGATATTTGAGAAAATCGCATGTTGTGCTAATAATTATGATGGATTCTCTCCATAGGTATGAAGCAGAGAAGTCAGCCAATCAACCAATGGTGCACACCTATGCTTGTACTTGTATTGATATGTTAACTAAAAAAAATTTTTTTCGTCATTATATTAGCAGTTCCATTAAAACACGTTATTTTTTTATTACTTCATCTATTTCATAGGTTCCCAACGTGGGCGATAACGCCCCCTTGGGGGCGTTTCAGACCTTCGGGGGGGCGGTAGAAGGCAAAGAGAAAATTGGGGGGCGTTTCAGACTTTCAGGGGGGCGGTAGGAGACCCAGAGAAACCCATAGCTAGTTTGCTAGCACATATCGAAGAAGTCGAAGACATGCTAAAAGAATACGAACTGCACATGGTGATGATGAGCGAAACCTGTATTACCGAAGAAATTAACCAAAATGAAACAACATTTCAGGGCTATTCGACAATTAGATGCGACTCATTTAGCAGCAGGCATACAGGTGGAGTTATCACATTAATTCTGTAGTGTATGTGTGTGTAAACAACATCTCTAAGTCACAACAAATGCGGTACTAGATAAAAATAATACCTGGATACCTACTGGCTATTATACACATAATCACCAGTAATCTGATGGACGATGACGACATCGATAGGCAAAGAAGAGCTCTCAGTGTAAAAGCAAACATGCTCAGTAGAAGATTCCGCCTTTGCAGTACTGCCGAAAAAAGGACGCTCTTCCTTTCCTTCTGCGCAACACTGTATACGTCTGAACTCTGGGCAAACTACAAGAAGAGTAGTATAGAAAGACTTCGGGTTCAGTATAACAATGCCTTCCGCATAATGTTTGGTCTCCCCAGATATTGCAGCGCTTCCCGGATGTTCACGGAGGGGCGAGTTCCTGGCTTTGCAGCCCTTATTAGATCCAGGGTGGCAGGAATGATGGAAAGGATAAGCAGCTCTGGAAACATCCTCGTCATGGAAGCCCGCCTCAGTCCATCATCCAGTATTGATGCACACTGGAGAAAAATACTGGCTCCTTACGTGCTCACAGAATCCTGAAAGCTTAATATTATTATTTCTTTTGTTTTCCATTTACTACTATTAGCTTATTATCCTTTTTGTTTCGTGTACATTCATATCCAACTTCTTTTTCTTTTTTTCCTTTCAAATACTTTGTACATGTATGTTTATATTATACCCTTATGGAATGTGTGGGATTGCAGTCTCCTCCCCACATACTGGAATAAACACTTATTTATTTATTTATTATTTATTTTATTTATTGAAGGATTTTAAGCTGGGAACCTATGCAGCTATTTATCATTCCCCAAATCAAAATGATACAAAATTCTTAGATTTTTTTGAAGAATAATGCCGTTAGCAAATAAATACAAGAGACTTGAAAATCATCTGTGGAGATTTTAATATTCAATATAAAAGGCACATGATGACAAATCATCATAAATTGCCTGGGTAGGAAGCAACTTGTCAAAAATTATACAAGAATATGAAAAAACTCTAAAGCCATGATTAATTTGGTAATTTCAAATGACTTTTACGCGAAGGTTAATGCTGCGGAAGAATTCAAAATCAATCTGATTACGAAAAAATTATTACAAAAATTAGACATAATAGTCTGAAGCCTCAGGGAACACGAAGAATAATATATATACAGGAATAAAAAGAACTATAATAAGGATAAATTGTGTACGGCATTGCAAAACAAAAAGTGGATCTGCGATAACCAAGGAAATTTAGACATTTTCTGTCTAAATTTCCTTGGTTCCTTGGTTCTCGGTGAACTAATAGGACACCTGAAAACAGTAGTAAATAAACTAATGCCTACAACGAATATATCTTCTCTTATATATAAAAATGAATCGCTTAATGTGATGCTAAGCGCAAATATCGAGATCAGCTGAATCGATTTCGCTAATTCTTTTTTTTTTCGAATATTCCTTGAAGTACGAGGATGGTTCTTACGGAGAGAAAAATTAATAAAATTGCGCAGAAATTGGATAATTTTAGAAAACCTATTACTAACCTAAACGACTATCGCACGTTTGACAGTACGCGTGTTTGAGAAGGATATTTTGCAAGACAATGATTGTTAAATAAATTTCTATTTTTGAAAATCTTTAAGTTGATAAATTTATTTAAAGTAGTTACTCCCCTAATAGTTTGAATCGAATCAAGAATTTTAGATATTTTAAATAGGTACCTATGTTAGGTACCAAATTTAATATACATGAAAAATGGAAATTTTAATAAAAATTGTAAAAGGTGGCACGCGGGCTGTTTAAAAACTGAATGTACTGGGATTGAATATATGGAACACGGGAGGAGGGTTGGCGGTACGAGGGAGCGGTAAAGGGAAGAGGGAAGGCGGGGAAGGTGAAAGGCGAAGACGAGAGGGGGGAGGGGAACCTGGGAGGGGGAGGGGAACGTGGGAGGGGGAGGAGAACTCGGGAGAAGGGTTTGCGGGACGGGGGAAGGGGGGGGAGTGGAGTGGGGAGAGGGAAGGTGGAGGTGATGGAGTGGGAACGCGAGAGGGGAAGAGGACGCAGGAGAAGAAGGGGAGGCGGAAGGGAAACGGGACGAATGGAAAAGGACACTCAGGGAGAAACAATTTCTTTATTAAATGGCATAGCAACGCATGCCGGGACCAGATAGTATTTATATATAAAATTAATTCCTGTTTCCCTTGGTAATGCCTTCATTTCACTTTTTTTTTAAGTTTCCCCGTACTTTGTAGAAGGTTCTTACGGGAAGAAAATTTAAGAAAATTGCTCAGAAAATTGGATAATTTCAGAAAAGTTAACGACTATTTTAACTTCGCACGTTTGACAGTTCGCGCATTTGACGAAATTGAATTGTGTTTTCGAACGTTTTTTTTGTAAAAAAAGAATTATCTATGGGTTATTTAAATTATAGATATTTTAAATAGAGATCTACCTACGTTAGGTACCAAATTTGATTGATTGTTTATTTGTTTATTATTTGTTTTGAATGAAAAGCGAAAATTTGAATAAAAAATTGTAATAGGAGGCACGCGAAATGTTTGAAAACTGAATGTACTGGGACTGTTATATGGAACGCGGTAGGGGGATTGGCGGGACGGGGAAGTGGAAGAGGGGTGGGGGTAGGCGGGGAAGGTGGAAAGGGAACGCGGGAGGGGAACAGGGAAACAATTTATTTCTTTAAAAATGGTATATCAACGCATGCCGGGAACCAGCTAGTAGTATATTAAAAGATACAAATAAATAGTATACCTACGAAATCCCTAAATCTTCTAAAAAAACAAAGGGATACAGCCTGATACAGCTTATACAGCCTGTAAAATACAATTTCCAGAAGAAAGGTGGGAAACCTGTAAGAAACTTAGAAACACGTATAGGTACAGAAATAAAACATACCAAAAATTCGTATTTGAGGCTAAAAATTATTACCTCTCAAAGAGATTCAAGAAAAATGTGGACTACACTTAAAGAAATTATAATTGGCAAACAGAGGGAAAACATTAAGGAAGTTCAGTTCCCGATGGAGTTGAAGATGATAAAACGAAAATAGCCAAATTTAATACTAAGTGTCGAAAACATAAATAAGAGTATTTCATTATTCTCAGATATTTCTTCTCAATCATCGGAAAGAAGAGAGAATAATAATATTTTCAGGTAACTGAGTATTTAATGAAAATATTTAATACAGTGACGCAAAAATCATCGACGTTTGGAATTACTATAGGCATAATTAAATTTAAGTAGTTGCACTAATAAATTAATCGTGGAAAACTTCCATAATAACACCAATGCCCAAAATAATAAATGCTAAAAATTTCGAAGACCTCCGAAAAATAAATGGATAACCTACATATGAACAAATACTAGAATCCATCGTTAAAGAAGAGATGAGAAAATTTATTGAAAAAAAATAACATTCTTGTAAAACAGCAGGGTTTAGAAACAAATATTCATAATGGAAAACCAGTATGGATCAGAAGAAAAATACAATAGTAGTGTTCTTGGATTTTAGACGTGTTTTTGAAACGATAGACAGAGAAATACTAATAATAAAATTAAAAATAGAAAACAAAGAAACAAAATTGGAGATGCTATATCTGAAGAACAACAAGTAAACCTCGGAGTTCCTCAAGGATCTGTATTGGGACCGCTCCTATTTATTAAGTATATATATTAATGATATAGTGAAGTGCCTAAAGTACTGTTCTATCAAACTTTTGCTGATGACACACTTTTATATATTATACCAAATAATATCGAAGATGCATTGTCAAAAAAAGCTTTTTTTTAAAGAACACTTCTATATTATATATTAAAGTATTTTTTTCTTCGAATAAACTGAAAATAAATGTAACTAAAAGTAAATTCATGGTATTAGAGAAGAAACTCAACGAAATTACTACCCTTAATATAGAAAATCAAAATATTGAAGAAGTAGAAGAAATTAAATACTCAGGAATCATAATCTATAACAAATTAAAACTAAACACTGACTTTGAAATGTAAAATTAAAAAATTGCAGAAAAGATTAAAATGAAAAAGAAAAGTAGGATAAAGGAAAAGTTAGACGTCAAAACACGGAAATTGGTCTACAATACCACTGTAGCGTGTCACGTGAATTACTGCACAAGTGTAATCTTTCTTAGCAATAAAACCCAAGTAAAAAAAATAAAAATAATTCAGAACGGTTCCATGCCAACTCAGAATTAAACCTTCTCAGAAACACCTCAGAAAGGTCATTAAAAGCTATGAAAAAATACATTTAAAATTGCCGGTAATCCTAACCTAACTTAATCAATATTTTTTTATCATCACTCTTAAATGACCTTTATGAGGTGCTTCTGAGTTGGTTTCATTCTGAGTTGGCCGGTCACCAAATAAAATATACAATAAAAAATAAAAAAAAACGCATCTTGCCCCATCCTATCTCCCCCCCCCCCCCCCGTTGGTAAATATAATCGTGACGACAATTGCTCTTTCAGATTTACGAGTTGGGGGGCGCTAGAAAAAAAAATATTCTCAAAGTGGGCGGTGGGCAAAAAAAGGTTGGGAACCTATGATCTATTTCATCCCTATTTCCCTTGGTCCTGCCATAACTTCAGAATGACTTTACCTATTTCATTCATCTTTTTTAGAAAGTTTTCTAATACTTTGTAGAAGGTTCTTACGGAAAGAAAAAAATAAGAAAATTGAATAATTTCAGAAAACTTAACGACTATTTTAACTTCGCACGTTTGACAGTTCGCGCGTTTGATGAAATTGAATTTATCAGGCAACTGTTTTTTTTGGTATCAAAAGAATTGTCTATGGATTTTTTAAATTATTGATATTTTAAATAGGTACCTACATTAGGTACCAAATTTCATTGATTTTTCTTCTAATATTCAAAAATGAATATTTGTAATATACGAAAAATGAAAATTTGAATAAAAAAATTGTAACAGGTGACACGCGAGCTGTTTGAAAACTGAATGTACTGGGACTGAATACATGGAAGGCGGGTGGGGGGTTTGAGGGAGAGGGGAGCGGGAGAGAGAGAGGGTGGACGGGGAAGGTGGAAGGGGAACGCGGAAGGGTAGGGGATGCGGGAGAGGAACGGGGACGCACGGGAAAGGACATGCAGGGAGAAACAATTTATTTCTTTAAATATGGTGTTGCAACCAGCTAGTATTTAATAAAATAATCGGTTACTCTTGTATGAAAATTCGAAATACTCAATCGATTAAAACTATCAGGGAACCCTGAAATGACGAAAATGAAGATGATATTCCACCATATTTTCTATTTTCGGTTGGGAATGGTCTAATAATAAGTGACCCGTACTCCCAAAATATATTTACGTATTGTTCAAAAATAGGAAAGGTTAAAAACATTGTAATACAATAGTTCACCATAATTAGGTATAGACGAAAGGTTCAAAATTTGGAAAAAAAATTATGTTGTTTTGTATTCGAAAGAGGAATATAATGGACAACCTATCAAAATATCCGCCAAGTGGTTCGAAATAAAACCCGTACGAACATATGAAACGGCAAATGGAAATTCATTATTATACGAAAGATTCTCTTTCCAAGTTGTCATATGAAACGGAATTTTCGTGTATTCTTTAAGTGCTGAGTCTTACAAAACAAATGATATATCATTTTATTTGTTACAATATTGTGATGAACAGTTGTTTGACGATAATTAATACAGCGTTTGCTAACAAAAACAATGGAGTTCTAATAATGAGATAAGTTTAACGTGGCGTATAGACGTAAACAAGTGACATAATGAAGTGTTTTATTCTCAAACGAGATTATATTCAAACAAATTTAATATTCAAGCCATGTTGATTAAAAATGTATTTGAAATACTCGTGTAAATTTAACGTTCGTCTAAATAAATAATTAGAATTCTACGTGCTCCATAGTATTTTACACGAACGAAATATTCAGGAATGATTGAAATATTTAAATAACGTACCTGTACAAAGGAATTCCAGCGTCATCTCTAAACCAGAAAACCATGTGAACTTTGTCATGGTCGACAGAAGTGACGTCACAAGGCAATTCTGCTATCCTTCCCTCCACAGCCTGTATGTCGAAGGTTTTCACTGGAAAAAGAAAGACATGTTTTAGTGCCTGGATGAAAATATCATTTAATGAAGGTAAGCCAGGATAATTTTTTAGTAAAATAGACCATAGTTTCACTCCTAAATAAATTATTGAAATAGAAAAAATATATTTTTTTAATACATAAATAAATATTACGACGAAGTCAAAAGGTTTCGATACTCGTTGAGCAATCCTACATACAGGAGTTTAGACAGATTTCAAATAGAACAACAACATGTTTTTCTTTCAGAAGTATAAAAATAAATATATTTGGTTGATTTTAGGTGTTTCTTCTATTGGACGTTTGCATTGTTTTTTTTTATTATTTATTTATCTATAATAAAATATATTTACAATGGTTTTATTTGTATGCCTGTCTCACTAGGGTATACCTGGGTCGAGACAGGCGTACAGGTATATAAATGAATATAGTAGTTACAAGGATATTTCAGGTAAAATACATATTATGAATAGAATTAAAACAGAAGGGTGATTGGAAGGGTGGTAAATCTTTTAAAGAGAGTTATTTTAAAAATGTTGGAGATGAAGTAATGAAATAAATTCTGCCTAATCTATTTATAGGTTAAATTTGACAGGATTCCATTATTTTCATTTATTTTATAAGGGTTAGGTTGTATGTGAATAGTTATTTCTGTCTATGTGTGATTTATTTTACAGATATTTGTGATAGTGTGGCGTCCAATACTTATAATCCATTTTTTAATATCTTGTTTGAATTTTGTAAAGGAGTCACTTTGTCTGATCGTAGTTGGTAGTGTATTGTATAGTTTACAAGCTATATATTTAGAGTGTCTTTGCCCGAAGG
The DNA here is from genome assembly GCA_917880885.1 of Limnephilus marmoratus. Taxonomy (NCBI): domain Eukaryota; kingdom Metazoa; phylum Arthropoda; class Insecta; order Trichoptera; family Limnephilidae; genus Limnephilus; species Limnephilus marmoratus. The sequence goes on from OU862909.1 coordinate 17,993,549, forward strand.
TGGTTTTGAAAAAAGGAGTTTGGAGAAGTTCGTTGTTTTTGGCTAGGGTATTGTGTATTGTTTGTGTAGCTTTGTATGGTGTTTTGTTGTTTTTGTGTAAATTAAGTAATATGGATCTTGAGTAGAGCTGTTTTATGTCCATAACGTTGAAGGAATTGAAGATAGTATCAGTGCTGGTAGTAAGCGGTATTTTAAGAATTATTTTTATGATTAGTTTTTGTGCTTTCATGATAGGATCAAGGGCATTGGAATATGCATTACCCCAGGCTAGAATTCCGTATTCGATGTGAGATTGGCACAATGAGTAATATACTGTTTTTAATAGTTTTAGGTTAAGGAAATTGCGTGTTTGTTTGAAAAAGTATATAGATTTTCGGATTTTGTTTGTAGTATTATGTATATGTTGTTTCCAATTTAGGTGTGTATCGAAGGTTACTCCTAAATATTTGATAATGTTTACTTGCTCTAGGCACGGGCAGTCACAGTTCCGGTTTAGAGATGAATTTTTACATTTGTGTATTTTTAATGGCGGGGCTAGGTATGACTTTGTGCAACACACAATCTGCAATTTCGAAGAAATATATTATCAATTAGAGAGGGGGGATGGGTACCGCCGCCCCGGGAGGTTTTGGTTCGTTTGGTGACTTAGCAGGGGTGCCGGAGTTTATCGGCTGAGACGTGCTTAGGTCTTGGCGGCGGTGCGCCTGCCCACCAGCAGCTCCAAATGCCTTAAACGGTAGTGGAATGGATGGCTTCATATATCCGTCACTCCTGGACCCATTGACTCCTAGATCCTAGCCACCTGCTCACGCTTTAAGAAGCCGGCGGATCATCCTACGGGTGATAGGGACTGTCCGGCTCAAAAAGCAGCGGTGGAGGCAGCCTTCCGCATGACTGATTATGGCTCCTCTTAATCCCCTCTCCTTAGGTCAGAAAACCTTCAGCGATCCCGGATGGCCACACTGGAAGTACTGAGGGTCATGACTGACCTCAACATCGACATTATGCTTATTCAGGAACAGTACACCTGGGAAGGTAAGACCCCCATTAATTTTCCGGGTGCGGTACTCGAAGTTGGCCGCTCACCGGGGGCGGGTGTCCTGGTCAACACTACATTGATCAGTCCCCTCCTTCTGGCTGGTCTTTCTGATGAATACCAAACCTGTGTATGTATTAGATTTGGCGACACTGAGATCTTCCTGATCTCAGTTTACTTTAAATTTGGGAATCCGGTAGGACCCCACATCCTGAGTCTGACGCGCGCGCTCAACGCGCTTAAAGGCCGTAACATTGTTATCGGAGGTGACTTTAATGCACGCTCACCATTATGGTTCGACACTAGCGATTGTAGAACGGAGCGATCAGACGCCGTAGAAGACCTGATTGCTGCGCAAGGTCTTAGCATCATCAACGAACAGAGTTCATTTTGTACCTTCTCGAACATACATGGTGAGAGCAACATTGATCTAACTCTCTGCTCTGGATCTGTTGCGACCAGGATTTCAAAGTGGGTAGTCCATGAGTGCGCAATAAATTCGGATCATAGATTGATTACTTATACGGTTGGTGTTAGGAAAACAGAAGCTCCAAGATCCTCCTGGAACTTCAACACCACTAGGGCGAATTGGGATAACTTTGGGGAAGCGCTACGAGATACGTTAAGGGATTTTCACCACGTAGCTGCTACTGATCCGGATAATTTGGGGAATTTTTTCAATAGGGCAGTTGTATCTGCTGCCAACTCGTCTTTGGGAAGATCAAACCCGAAGACGAGTATTAGAACGCCGTGGTGGTCACCTGAGCTGACTTCGCTCAAGGGGGCCTTCAAGAGGGCCTACAGGGCGCTTGGGTTGTCCAGGAGTGGTAACTGCACGGAGGAGGAGACAGTTGCGCTTCAGGCGAGCCTGAGGTCTGCCAGGTCGGCCTTTAAACGGGCCGTTCTCCTAGCGAAACGAGCTGCTTGGCGTAATTGGGTTAAAGACGTGGGTAACGCCAACCCGTGGGAAATCCACAGCGCAATTGCAAAATCCGGTAAAGGCTCTGACCGGTACTTGTCAACCGTAATTGGGATCACAGATGGGAGGAACGCTGAGACGGTGGATGTGGCCTCTACCCTCAAAACACTTTTGGGTGAGTTAGTTCCTGTAGAGTCAGTAGTTGGGGAAAGTGACCACCATAAACAGATCAGAAATCTGTCACGGCTGCCACCGAGAGACCTCGCCCAAGAGGATAACTTCATTCGAGTCACTAAAGCGGAAATTGAAGTGATAATTAAGGGTTTGGGTCCTAAGAAGGCACCAGGGCATGATAGGCTCAATGGCGTAATTGCGAAGCAAGTCTGGGTCCACGCCAAGGAGGAGCTCTTCCAGGTGATGGACACGTGCTTGAGGAGGGGAGTTTTCCCCTCTGAGTGGAAGCGCGGCGTGCTCCGGATTATACCAAAGGGGAACGGAAAACCACTAACGGACATCAAGGCCTACCGGCCGATTACCCTCCTTCCCGTTTTAGGCAAGATCCTTGAAAAATTGATTAGGCAGCGACTCCGACAAACCCTGTCTCCGGCCAGTGACCTGCAGTTCGGCTTCGTCCCCGGTAGATCCACGGTGCACGCCCTGTCGTATGCGCTTGAATGGGTGAAGGCTTGCCCAAAGAGGTATGTAGTTGCAATCTTCCTCGACATCACTGGTGCCTTCGATCATGCGTGGTGGGCAATGATACGTACAAAGGTGAAAAACAGGCAGTGTTCCAACTTATTGTTCAAAGCCATCGATGACTACCTTTCTGATCGTACCATTACGATCAGTTTCGGTGACTTTTGTATCCAGAGGGAAGCAGACATGGGATGCCCGCAGGGTTCCATCCTTGGACCTGACTTGTGGAACATCTCCTTTGATGACTCCTCCAGGTTACCCTTGCCTGAAGGATGTATCGCTGTCGACTACGCTGATGATAAGTTGTATCTGGTCGCTGGGGACAGTAGAAAGGAAGTAGAGAGCAAAGGCAGTGAAGGTTTGCAGATGTTCCTGGACTGGGGTGTAAGAAACAAGATGACCTTCGCTCCCCATAAGACCAAGGGCCTCCTGATGAAGGGCCGTCTCAGTAGAGAAAGAAATCCTACCATCAGAATGGGAGATTCTAAAATCCGGTTTTTTGAAACAGTGAAATACTTAGGCGTCACACTAGATCGGTCGTCCTCTTTTCTGGCTCACGTCAAAGAAGTATCCAGCAAGGCTCAGGCTCTCTTCTTGAAGCTAAGGAGACTCTCCACAGCTGAGTGGGGATTGCGTAATCCGGTTCTGCGAACGCTATATAGGTGCGTATACGTGGCGCAAGTCTCGTATGCCGCCTCTGTGTGGGAACACCGCCTGGATAACTCGCTCATTCTCTTAGCTCTCAAGCGACGCCAACGAACCCCCTTGCTGGCACTCTCCGGTGCGTATAGAACCGTGGCTTCGGAAGCTTTACCCGTTTTGGCTGGCATTTTGCCAATCGATCTGGAAATCAGGGAATTGCTTACCAAGCAGAAGTTAACCAGAGGAACTCCGGCCACTCACCTAGGCGTTGTTCTGACACCGGGCGGGCCGGGGACTCTCCCTGGGCTGCTTCGTGAAATGAGGGATCTGTCGCTTCATGAGTGGCAGGTCCGTTGGGATAGATCGAATTTGGGAAGATGGACCTTCTCCTTCTTCCCATCAGTTAAAATCAGAATGGAAGGGGCTTATCTCAGACTGGATCATCACATTACCCAGCTTCTGTCCGGGCATGGGGAATTCAGGGGGAGACTTCACACCCTCTCCCTGTCCCCCCACCCCAACTGCGCATGCGGATCCACCAACCAGTCGGCCGAGCACATTCTGTGGCACTGCGAGATCTTGACGGATGCCAGAGAGGAAATGCTCGATGGTTTGGACGTACCTATCAGACCAGTGTGGAACACTGATCTGGTATCGAACAGGACGAACTTCGAGTGCCTGAGGAAGTTTACAAGGATCTGGGTTGAGAGATGGCCTGAGCTTAGAGTCGCTGATTAATAGATTTTGACACCAGGTGTACTTGTTCCTGACTTACCACGGACTTTCTTCTTTGCTTCTTCTCTACGACCAATATTGCCCAGGATGTACAGTATTTATATTTTCTTTCATGTTTATTTGTTTTTCATGCCCTGCGTCATTGAACGCTCATGTTTTGATTCCAGGTACTTGGTTTAATGCCTTACATTTTTATGTTATTTTGTAACATACACTTTAGTTATGATTACTCTTTTAGTTTTTTAGTTATGATTACCGTTATGATTTAGTTATGATTAGTTTTTTTTAGTTATGATTACCGCGTAGAACTGAACTCACTTGTTTGTTCTGTGCCGTCCTTCTCCCCATATAAGGGGTTGGACCCTGGACCGAGTCCCCGCCTACTGACCATGGCCGGTCTTATGGAACTGGTGGAGTTGCACCTGTCTGCCGCGCCACCCCCCGTGACATGAAGAGGCTGGGAAGAAGGCTGAACGGCATCCGAAAGCTGTCCGTCCCGCCTCCGGCGACCCGACGCTTTTCTCCCTAGGGTCTTCTTCTATGATTTCCAGTTACTTTCGTCTAGGCACCACCGGCTAGCTGGCTTAAGGACGACGCCGCCGGTTATCGGGAGGCCGGACAATTAGCCTTCTTCATTCTCTCGGGTACTGCCGATAGTCAGGTTGTGGTGACACCAGTTCTACTCTGTATATATACATTATTTTTCTTTTGTTTCTTTTTTCTTTTATGTACAGTGCCTTGTGCTGCCCGCCGGATTGTGTGTGGTCTTTCGCTGTCATGAGCTGATTACTCATGACGGCTGCTGTCATTTTGTATTACTTTATTTTTTGTTGATGTTACTAACAACTTGTTTGACTGTCCATGATGCTCACTGCTTTTGCATTGACACCTCCATGGGCTTTAGAATTGTAGAGATTGACCATTACAGTACAGTCCTGTAGGCGCGTCCGCATACCGCTACCTAACACAGTATGAGGGGACATTGAAGGTCTAGATTCGTTACATTAAATGTAGAGCCGTTTATTCAAAAAAATTAGATTCTTGAGAGAACTCCGAAGGGGCGACCATAAGTTGCCTATACCGGGGTGGGACAGTGGTGGGTACTTCAATGACTCCTAGATTCCTACCCACTCATCATACCTTTTTCCTTCCCACAACTTCCCCTCCTTCCTTTCATTAAAAATACCCTCCACAAAGCATCCCCACATATGACAAAGTTAATAAGATACATGCCATGTTAACTTAAAAACTTAAATCCTAACATAAGCGACTTCAACATACCTGCGTATATGTCGACCTGCCTATTTGAATACGCCACAAGAATAGAGAATCAAAACACAAATCTCGTCAATGGTGACCAAGCTCAGCCAAGGATCAAGAGGTCACAAGGTTTCCTAAACCCGTCGAAACTACGAGAGTTTATCTCAGTTAGATGGAAACTCTTGAAAACGGAGGCAGCACGGAATTCAAAAGAGGAGTAACAACTTGAACATATCTGCATTGAACAGTGGATAAACAATAGCTGATGGTGGTATTAATATGTTTAAATTGTTGAAACCGAAAAATACTGATAAGTCAATCAAACGAACATTCAGAAATGTGTTGTCTGTTCGTTTGCGATAATAAACTATTACAGCGCAAAATAAACGTGATCATATTTTCTGAGAAAATTCATATCTTGTTGAGGCGTTGTTGTTGATCAACTGTTGGAATTCTTATAAACCCTAATAAGAAAGCACGTTTTCAGAATGTTTCAAGCTCATTAAGGTACAATAATGAGCTTTTGATTGATGTTAAGGCTTCCTAATTTAACAGGTTAAAAAACGGCGGTAAAAATTAAAGGAAAATCAAATTACAAAGATGTTAAAAAGGCAGTTCCGGGAATGTTCTGCGAACGGGGAAAAGTCTAGAGATAAAAATTACTTCCATAAGCTGAAAAGCATTTCACCAGGACATTGCGTGTCGGCGTTATCTTCCTTTATAGAGATTTTCTTCAGTAGCGGTAGCATCGGACTGAAGGGACGGATACTTTAATTCAGGAATTTCAAAAAGTCATGTAAAATAATGCCACAATGTAGAATGATAAGAAAATTCGCGTGGAAACCTAAATAAAATTGTATTAAAACGGATATTTTTGGCAAACCGCCCGTGAGATTTCAAATAACAATACAATCATTCGTGAATTAGTTCCGCCAAAGAAAAGAAAGCGGTCTGAGAAAATATCTCCGACAAAATCCTTTCAATATTAATGCGAGTCAACATATTTTTAGAGAAATTTCACTATTTTTCTTTTCCTGGATTGAGATATGGAGCTTTTGAAACGGGGGTGTTATCATAATCGGGATCTTATTGTTGTAAAGCTTTCCAGCAAAATATACCACCGAGTTAAAAATATCTCCGCGATCCCTACTAAAAAAACAGGTTTTCTTTGATGTGGTCCGTACTACTGGAAAGTGCATTGGAGTCGGTAAGGACTGGCTCCAGATGCCTTCTGCTATCCGGAGGCTTTATTATAGAGCCGCAAGATGTCGGAGATGAGCGCCTTTGGCGAATATTACTTAATGATGATGATCCTTTACGAGTGGGCGGGGTGGCCGGGGGCGGGAAGGGCGGGGGCGGCTGCGGGACGGGAGTAATCAGAGGCGTGGCCTTTGATGAGCGAAAATATAAAAAAAAGAACAAAAGAGGGGGATGAATATCTCAAATGAAAATGTCAAATATTATTATTGTTCCCTGGTATATATTTTTTATTGTCGTGTTTTTTCAACAATCGGTTTTTTGAAAATATTTATATAGATTGCTGTTTGTCCTTTGCCTTGTACGAGAAATGGAGTTTTTAATTAAAAAATGAATGGGCTCAAGTGATCATAAGATCAATTTTTCTCCGTTTTTCTGGCTTACCATTTCCATTAAATATACCATTTACGGAATCAAGATGAACGTTATCAATTCGCCTTCGTTTGAAGAGTATTTGAATTTTTTAGTAGGTACGTATATATTCCTTAAAAGGTTTATTTTAATTTATTACCTGAAACTCAATGGTGTATCGCTCACGCGTTAGATTGACGGCAAGAGTCGACGCGACGCGACTGTGAGAAATGTTTCTTCGCCGTAAGGTATTTAGGCTGAAGGCTTCTTGGATATAAAATCTAAAAAATCGTGAAAGGTAGATATTTATTTTTGTGGTACGTAATATAAACACTTAAAATAAATTGTTTTAAATAAATATATGTTAAACTTGCCTAGAAAAACGGCGAGGCTTGTACTTAAATAACTTAATCAAACCAATGAAAAAGCGTTTTAGTTATGATGTAAATTAAATTTATGAGAACTTTAAGCTTATAAACAGAAGTTATTATATTGTAAACAATCTTAAGATTTAAATAAAGAACATTTGTTCATTCAAATTGTTGTGATAATGTTGTTTACGGTAGACTGGACGATTCCGCTTAAACGCTTAAAGTAAATTTACTGCTTTCCCTACAAACATAATTTTTTTAATATTTTTACTCGGAGATCTTTATACAATCTTTATTCTTTATACATATGTACAAGGCAGTTCAGAAAATAAGTGTATTGATTTTTTTATTTGAAAAAGTGTATCAGAAAAAAAATTACAGGATATTGTTGATACACTTGTTAAATATTTTTCCAAATAATTGCCAACCCGTTCAATGCATGTGGTGAGCCGTGGCACAAGTTTCTTTGAAGAATTGCTTCTCTGCCCTCCTTGACGAATTCTCCAGCCAGCTCCTTCCCCACTTTCTGCACCTGCACGTCGATTGAAAATTTATTTTCATCTATACATGCCTTTAGGAAGGTGAAAAGATAATAATCTGAAGATGCCAAGTCCGGGGATTACGGGGAGTGGTTCAAAACATCCCAATCAATTGAGTCCATGATCGTATTGGTGGCTAAGGCTGCGTGAGGACGGACGTTTTCGTGGAAAAAAGCACAATTCTCTGGTCAGCATTCTCATCTTTTTGTTTTGAATGCTTCTTTCGTGTTTTTTCAGGGTAGGTACACAATATTGTTGTGCATTGATCGTCTCAACCTGAGGCCGAAATTCGACCAAAATGATGCCTTTTCGGTCCCAAAACACTGAGGCCATAATTTTTTTTAACCGAAATTGTGGTTTTCAAAGTTTTGACAGATGGGGAATTGGTGTGACGCCACTTTGAGGATGATTTTTTCCCAGGCATGTAATAAGTCCCCTACTATCATCTCCAGTCACAATAGAGCTCAGATCCTCACCTTTTTTTCTTATAGTTGTTATTACTTTCGTGAGTAATAAGCGGATCACAGCACTTGGCGGGATTTTTTGCTGACATCTTTTACGCAAATGGACACTACAACGTGAGCTTACGTACTACAATGGTCCTGCGATGCTCGATCTGGTCAAGAGACCCCCCTCTACCACTCAGTGTTGCCAACCCTCAAAAAACTAAAAACCACCACCCATTATGGTCACAGTACACTTACTTTATGAACATGCTTGTATATATAAATCTCGCGTCTCGATGTATGTTTGAGAAAAACTCCGAAACTACTTAACCGATTTTGATGAAATTCAACTCTCTGTGTGTAATTTGGTGCAACTTAAAAGATAGAATAGTTTTTACTTCGATTATTGACCTTAATATTTATTATTGAGAATTAAATGTTTGTAATAGGACAATGCTTTGTAATTGTTTGTAAGTATCTAACAAATGGCGGTGTGAGTTAATTTATCGAAGGGTCAGCTAGTTGGGTTCTAAAATTTCAATATGTTCTGAAAATCTATAATAATCTTTCTAACAAATTCGATGTAATAGTTTCTCTCTCCAGTTAAAATGGAATTTTGAACATTTAATTAAAGTATCTCAAAAAATGATGCCGTTCCTTTCTTGCCACCGTGTAGCTTTGATTTCCGAAATTGTGGCTAAAGATCCACAGAACAATGGCCCCGGTGGCGATAATCGCTTGAAGCTGCCTCCGGAACCGCTCAACTATTTGTTTTGGTGGGAAAACAATGCAGAGTTTGCAAAGCTCTTGTCCCAAGTGTAAAGTTTGAATGTTGTGCTGCAGACTCCCGCATGTTTTAGAGAGAGAGACTCATTAAGAGAGAGGCGAAAGCTCATAGATGGAAAACGCACTAAAATATATCATCTCTATGTGGTTGGCCCTACTCCAATAGTCTTTTGTGATCTAAGTATATACAAAAATTAATGTATGTTTGCTTACTTGTTTGTTGTTTATGTATCGCTATATTAAGCATAGGAAATGTTTGAAACTTTCAAAATATCTTCTTTTCAACCGAGAGAAGGTTTATGGATTATCACAACCACATGAAAATATATCTGAAGAGTTTTTAAACATTACAAAACTTTTACAAAACTGTCAACCATGTCGCACATAGAACGATATTTTGCAAACCAGCGATTGTTTTTAATCAAAATCAAATTGTCGAATAAAATCTTAAAATTGATAAATTTACGATTCAACTACGATACTCCCACAATACGAATACTTTGAATATAATCAAGAATTATACGTATTTTAAATAAGTACTGTAATTAGTTATGTACCAAATTAATTGTAATAGGGAACTTGCATCACATTTTTTAATTTTTTTTCCGGTTCAGGCAAATATTCTAAGACATTCTGTATTTTTTTTAATCGTTTTTTTTAAACCCTGGGGATTTTTTGAAAATTTCAATCCGAAAAATCAGACCATTTTTTATAAACTGGAAAGACGGGACATAATTTTATAGGTGTGAAAAAACGAAAATTACATAGCCGAAAATCATTTAAAAAAAAGAACTTTTTCCACACGAATGGCACATGAGAATAACGAGGCATACCAAAAATATTACATCTCAAAAATATTTTTTTCCTTGATCGATCTTATTGATCATAAATCATTATAATGTACAGCGTCTATATTACTAAATTCAATGTAATATACTTGTAATTGTAAATTATAATAATAATAAGAATATTATCAAATTTGATTTTGTTAAAATCACCACCATAATCATTATACCTCTAAAACACGTACCGATATCATCTTCACGTTCTGAAGAGAACCCATTAAATGTACGGGGTTCTCTTCAGAACATCTGTCAAAAAGTCGAACCAAATGATAAGTTCGCAGAGAACAAGTAATAAATCTAGTGAACGAATTAAAAAATTCGCCTGAAATCAAAGAGATGCTGTATAAAAAAATAAATCAGTGTGGAATTTCACAAAATTAATAGGAACATTTTCGGAGACGGGAAATTTTTATGTAGTGACGTCACGAGCCCAAATAATGGATTTATTTATTTTAATATAAAAAACAATGTACATATCTAACAATTTTTGCTAACATTTTCGTAATCTTAGTAAAAAGATCTATCGACATGATTTTTTCCAAGTCGTTATGAAATCCATGCAAGTGGCCTATTAGTAAGGTAACAAATTTTGTTGATTGTTAATTCATGAAAATGTTTGTCCTTTTTGACTTTTATTTGTAATTTTTTACTTTTTGTTGGTCCTTTACGCGTTCCTAAACTATTCATCCGATTGCGATGAAACTTTGGGGATTTGATGTGCGCATACCCGCGATACATGTATATAATAGTGAGCTCTGGCGTTATGAAATTATTTCCTATACTATTCAACCGATTGCGATGAAACTTTGGGGATTTGATGTGCGCATACCCGCGATACCTGTACATAATAGGGAGCTCTGGCGTTATGAAATTATTTCCTATATTATTCATCCGATTACAATGAAATTTTGGTGAGTTGTTGTACTATTTCTTCATGTAAGTCGCATTGCAATGTATGCCGGGAATTTAATAAAACACAAACAAAAAACAAATATATCACATCTCTGCAAAATAGGTACTACTTTTATGTAAAATCACACTTCCAATGTTGTTTATGAATCTAAGACTGCATTTTCCGAAATCAGGCTAAGCACAAATTTTGAATTTTTTTCCGATCTGAATTTGTAGACCAAAAAAAAAACTACAACAAAAACAATTAAAAAAGAAACTGATTGTTTGCAGGAAATCAGATACTTCAAAGCATTTTTACAGGCCTGAAAATTTATTTTCTTCTAGTCTTGTGAAAGAAAATAAAAAAATGCTTCGTAACCATAACTCCAGATGAAGATAATCTAATGCTGGTATTTTATAAAATAATCTATTATGTTTCCATTAAGTATTCTTACAGGGTGTCCGGGGGTATAGTGTATAGTGCATCGATTCGAGAAGTCATGACACAAGATTTAAAAAAAAAGATAAACTACTTTTCTCCAAATTTTGCAAATTCACTTTGTGGCACCATTTTATTAATGAAATAATTAAAAACACTTTGTTTTTACCACGATAATCTTTATTTAAAAAGTCAACATGTTTCAAGAACGATGTTCTCTTCATCGGGACATTATATGTACATATAGGTCCCGATGAAGAGAACATCGTTCTTGAAACATGTTGACTTTTTAAATAAAGATTATCGTGGTAAAAACAAAGTGTTTTTAATCATTTCATTAATAAATTACTTTTTTCGGAATTCAATTGTCTTTTCTTCATATAAAAATATTTTTCCACATAATTTTTTTTCACACAAACAGTTCAACTAGACGTTTGCATAGTGCAATTCGCATTACACAATCTGCTATTTTGAAGAAATACGTTATCAATTAGGGAGGAGGGTATGGGTTCCGCTGCTCCGGGAAGCATTTATTGGATAACAAACATCTCTGCCATAGGTCACCCCAAGTGGTTTGCTACGTTTGGTAACTTAGCAAGGGTTCTACGGCTGAGGTGTGCTTAGGTCTTGGATGTGGTGCGTCTGCCCACCTGCTGCGTGGCGGGCCGGATTGAGAGAGACTGGTTGAGGAAGTCTTTTGACCTCTGTAGCCAGAATTTGTTCAATTTCGCACGTAGAATCACTGGATAAAATGCCCAAAGTTTCATTACACATGTACACAAGATAGAGAGGATGCGAAGGACAACAAATTTGTGGTAAGCGTCAAGGGGTCCGCAGGGTTAAAAAGGTTGACAACCGCTGCTGTAGAATCATTTTCCGTGGTAAGTGTATTTTACCCCGGACACCCTGATTATGTTGATTTTCCTGATTTAAAGATCTTTAAAAAATCAAACGCCACATTCAATTTGTTTAATTTGGGAGGTGGATACAGGTGCCGCCACCCCGGGAATCATTTATTGGATACCCAACACCCCTGCCATAAGACACCCCAAGCGGTTTGCTATGTTTGGTGACTTAGCAGGGATGCCCGGGTTGATGGGGTGAGGTTTGTCTAGGTCTTGGCGGCGGATGCGTCTGCCCAGGACGCATCGAGAGAGATTGGTTGAGGGAGATCTTAAGTACTGGGAGGGACGGTTCATAGGTCCGTCACTTCTTGACATATGTACCCCCGGATTCCTACCCACCCTTAATACCCTTTTCTATCCCAGATCGTCATCTCCTCCCTTTTCCTGAAAATAACCCCCATACAGCATTCCCAAAGATGACATAGGCTCTGTGGGCTTTTTTTTTCTCATGGCCTCCTGTATGGAGCTATTGTCAAAGAAAAGTTAAATTAATTTGACCGCTACATACAATTGTACATTAGATACGTTTTTGATTTTCACGGCCAAAAGTATTTTCGTTTTTTGTTTTTTGGGTGTTATGCCGTCTTGCATTACCTCCTTCTTTAGCCAACGTCATGACGGCTATGACGCCACTGCGTGTTACGGTTATTTTGTACCTGTGACTAGCGATCACTATATGACAGTGGATTCGAGGAAAGTACAATATGGAACCGGTTCCTACGCCATTGCCTATCTCAGTTACTTTGTACCGGTGACTAGTGATCACTGGATGACAGTGGATTCGAGGAACGAGTTCTTATTGTAGCACGCCTGATTACGGAGACAATTGAAATCTACAACCATTTTGAAGTACACTGTAATACCTGCTCGTAGTGTAGTGGAGCTGGCAACACGGAATCGCTTCCAAGTAAATAAGCACACATTTCGCCACTAACAATTACATATCTGCCCCGATGATGGACACTGCAACACTGTTCGAAAAGTTGGCTAAAGAAGGAGGTAGAGCAACACTACATAACACCCTAAAAACAAATAACGAAAATTGTACATTAGGTTAAATATTCCCTCGAGGGTGTTTTAAACTTCCTGAACTACTGATATAATCTAATCAAACTTGACTCGTACCAGTCACGGCAGTTTTGAAACCCGAGGTGCGCCGTCTTCCTGAACTATGTCTTCCGTCAATCTTCCCCTGGATTATCAGTTCGATAATCCTGTATTTGTCACTTATGGTGATATGAATAAAATTTGTAGTTGTCTTCTTTTAAAATCTAGCACAATTACACGATTTTCAGCATTTCGATGAAGATCTTCAAGTAGTTTACCTATCGTTGTTCGGGAATTTTGAAGATTTGCCTATATAAAAATATTTCCTTGTTTACTTATGGTTTGAAATGTAAGGGTGGTCAATTTGTTATTCGAATACTGTGACACTTAAAAAAAGTTTTTTCTAATTAGAATTTCTTGTTTAAAAATTTATTGGGATTTTTTATGAACACGGTGTACATGGAAATGAAATGGTTGGAGAAATTGCAGAACTTTGTTGCATAATTTTGATTGCGTTTCATGTTTGCATTTTACAAGAGAGTGTATAATTTCCTTAACGCTAAAAGGTCAAGTTAGTTAATTTTAATGAGGAAGAGTTAGATTAAAATATGACAGGCATAAAAAAGGTAAACAATATGGAGCTCCAGTGAAAAATATTATCGCTTTAAAAAAATATGTTTATATAGACCAATATACGCTGATTTTTTTATTTTATTTTTTTTTTTTTTACATTAACTCCACACAGGAGGCCCTGAGGAAAATAATTTCCCTCAGGGCCTATGTCATCTGGGATGCTGTGTGGAGGGTCTTTTTGAGGAGAGGAAGGAATGAACATTGGTCTTGAAGAGACCCATGTTGTAGGAAGGAGGAAACACAGAGGCCGGCAAATCATTCCACAGCCGAGCTGTTGAACACAAGAACGAGTCGAAGAAACGACCCTGAATATATAAGTTTTATTTAATAATATTAAACGCAGAGTTTTTAAAAAACTATAAAAAAGTCCATTTTTCATCAGGTTGTAAAAACACGCCGTCAAGTTAGCATTATTGAAATTTTAGCGGTGACGTCACTGTTCGACGTGTCGTGACGTTACCGTAAAGTCATTGTATGGGAATGTATGACACAAGCCATCGTATTAATTTATTCGTTTATTTACATACTGTTTATAGAGATTTAGTTGTTGTGTTTATTGAAACATTATTTAGGCCTAAATAATATTTCAAAAATAAAGGTATCTCTCATTAGTTTATTTCTATTATTGAAAATATTCAAAAACTACTGCATTAAAAAAGAGAATACTTCGAACAACGGAATTCAAAATGGCGGCAGTTGATCAGCTGATTGCCCGATCCTATAGAAATTTTTCAGGAGTGATGACGTCACACGATTCACCATACATACGGTGGTTTTCGGGGGGTCTTGAAAAATTAAAACTTTGACAATTATTTTAACTATTAAAACTAACTCTAAAAAAAAATAAAAACGCAGTTATTTAAGTTAGAAGGTCATTATTCATAAAAAAAATAAAAAAAATGGACTGGAGTTCAGTATTTAAAATAATTAAAAATATTACATCAATTCGTACATGTTCCAAAACATCAATTCCAGATATTATGTATTTTGTATTGCGCGAGTGAAACTTAATGGTGTGGTATCTGTAGTGTTTTTATCTAAAGGGGGTGTTTGTTTTAGGTATTTGTAGTTGATATGCCAATTTTGTTCTAGTATTGCGAAAATTTTGTTGGATGTTAAATGTATTTAGCAGTATTATTGTAGAGGAAAATTAGTATGTGTGTGTTTAAAAAGTAAGTTTTATATTGTTTGCAATGTTTTTAAATATGCTTAAACTTATAACACGGGATTTGCACTCTCATATATGATTGAAATCTAAAAATAACACCACGTAAGAGTATTTTCATAATTCATCTCCGAATCGAATTGCAAGTCTCGCTTCGGAGGCCTAAATATAAATGCAGTTCCCTACAAACCTGAGTACAGAGTTACCGCTCGAATACCGTGATGCAATATGTTAACATTTAAGGGCCAATAGAAATTGTTTATTGTTTATTTTATAATCTATTGTTTATTTTATCGTTCTGCTGCCTCGAAGCTATCTACAATATATAAAATTTTTTACATGAACTCCGCACTCAATGAGGAAAATAATTTACCTCGGAGCCTATGTCATTTTGGGGAAGCTGTGTGGAGGGTCTTTTTGCGGAGAGGAAGATGTTAACATGTTAATGATTAAGTCCACGAAAGCACCCACCTAAAATATTTCTAACTACCTCAATTTTGTGTTTGATAATTTTAAGGTTCAACCGCCATTCATTCGCCAAGGTATAAATAAATTTTGTACTGGCACAGCGTCAAAATAATTTTTGCATTGTAAGCACTGAGAATTTTTAAAACAATATTTTATTTATTCATATTTACATAAATTGACTCGAGGATGGATGAGAGATTAGTATAATGGTTGATATTAATCTGATCAAGAGACTAATTGGAAACTACACAACTTGAATCAGACAAGGGAATTGATTTTTCGAAGCGACTAATCACATGGTGAATTATTAAGATTTCTTGTTATTATAATTTGCTTGTGTTTATGCACCTTGGGACTGAAAATAGAAATTTAATGGAGATGTTGTAATCGATTAGAGACCAAGACTGAAATAACGCTAACTCCCTGTTTGACAAAGTTGATCAACTAAGTACTTTTACAAAGCTTAGGCTCAAAATAAACCATTTAGGGTAAGAAATAATTTATTTATAGACTGTACACAATATATGAGTTTTACTTACCCATTATTATAACAAAATAGGTATGGCCTATGTTCATTTAAATCGTTTAAACGGGTAAAATTGATAAAATATTTTTATGCTTCTTAGTAAAATCAATTTTCCTTCCCAAATAGTAATTTGTAAATCTTCTTTTTTATTTTACGTGTACTTGTATCCTATGTTAACCTAAATAATTCAACTATAACATTTTCAAGTAGGTACGTCTTTATATTCAACCACGCTTATAGCAACTTGCTAACATATTATAAAAAATAATAACAGTTCAAAAACCAAACTCATTAAAAGCAGCGAACACAGCAACACTGAAGAGACTATACACCAGTCTGAAAATGTCCGTAGTAGGATGAAACCGGTCCTGGTGAAAACAAATAAGTGAAAGAAAGTGCAAAATTGTTTTATGGAATTCCACCACGAATTAACAGTTCAAAAACTAGACTCATAAAAAATAACATAAAGTTTCTTTTCCGAGAAGTAAGTTAGGAGAAACCTTCCTTGAAAACAAGCAAACATTTTTCAGTAAATTTACTGATCTGTTTCCCAATTATTTATAAAATTCGTATTCGCCTTAGGGAGCCTGGAAAAACATATTTCAAAAACCAAATTAGAGGTAAACTCAACATGTAAAATAAATACGTAATATTGCGAAAGTAGTGTAAGCTCTCGACAAAATACACGAGAAAAAATGTAGAAAAATAAACTTGATTTAATTGTTCAAAGAATCGTTGAAATAAAAAGTCTTGTGAAATATTTTTTAACTCATCGTTTCTCGTTGACATCATCCACTCGTAATATCAATAAGATTTAATATCTCAAGTATATTTCAATAGAAATAATGATGGCCCAGTGAAGCACGGGGCGGCAGTAGATATGGCATTTTGTAAGTTAATAATTTGGGTTATCTTGCGATTCTCGGCACTTGGAATTCGGGCTCTTAGGAAAAGTTTCAGCGCGCGAACAATGGGTATTTCAGTTAACATTCACTTGTATTTGAAGCCTATTGTTAAGGGAAAAGTATGTATGATTGCTGAAATGAACTGTAAACATTTCGAGTAATTTAATTTGGGACTGTGAATGTCGGAGCTTATAAAATTTCCCTTTGTCACTTTGTATGGAATTACTTTTAAAATTGAATTTTCTGGAGGACCTAGTTTTTTTTATCAGTTTATGAAAAGGATTTTTACATAATATTCGTACAACAGATTAATTTTTGAAAGGGTTCAGAAGTTTATAATAAATAAAAACTTGACACAGTTTAATATATGTGTGCTTACAAAGTAGGTACTTATTAGGGTGAACATTTAATAACGGATTCATGGTAGGTAAAAAATATAAGTAATAATTTTTGAAAAGATCAATTTTTTAAATCCAAATACACCACATGTTGCCTTTTTTAATGAAAATGAAATACTTCGCGTATACCAAGTATTTAACCAAAATAATCTAAATGTTTATCCTGACGAAAATATCATTGACTTCAATTTATGTTGATGAATTATTAGTAGTATATGCACCACAGAGTAAATCTGCGATTACTGACGAAAATATCTTATTTCTTTATCCTGCCTTAGAATTAATTAGTCAAGTACGTGTAAAAAATCCAAACTATGAACCAAACGATTTTAACAATGACCTAAACATCACGTTTGGGAGTACTTCAAGGATTCGTCTTTGATCCACTTACTTCATACTCTTCACATGAGATTTCGTTAAATAACAAAGTTTAACATTAGATTCGGTGGATTGTAAGTACATAATATGTATGAATGTTCAATTAAATATAAGTACACAAATATGTATTTATATATATAAATAGTCTCTTGAACTCATTTATTTGATTTATGAGGTAAGTTTTACCCCTTATGGTCCCGCTTCAGCGCTCAAAAAGAAGAAGATGGAGAGATATGCAATTACGAACATTAGAGGAGCGCGCTAATACTTAAAGCGATAAAATTCATACAAGCGAACAAAAATCTCATTTAAGGTATCTTAGTTATCATTGAAAGAAACATTGTGCATTTTTTTCGACTATAACTTTTTAAATAACTGAAACGAACGTTTTTACAATAATTTTCTAAGCTGCGATTTTTTTCTATCGAGGGAATTTTATATAAGTTGCGTTCCGGCATGGAACGCATCTAGATATTATCTTCAAAAATAACAATTATTTTTTAAGAGCCTAAAAACATCAAATGTTTAAGGGAGATATGTAAGAAATCCGTAGAAATTCGGGTAGCGGCGCGCGTCTTAAACAGCAGTAATTTTCTCCAAAATTTCACAAAAATAGCTAAGAAAATAAAGCGGTCAATTGTCTTTGGAAGACGCTCTAAGCATTTTCACTATCTTAATTAATATTTTAATGAATTTTTAGAACCTTAAAAAAACCATCTTGCGTTAATTCAGGTATTTTTATTGTAAGCTTAAATTCAAGCGTTCGCTAGAAAACCATTAGTAGGTAACATGTATGTTCCTTATCGCTTAAAATAAGTCAAATATCTTTTTCACTTAATTTCCATTTTTAAGGAAAAAAAATTTGAAATTGTTTCTGAATAAAACATTACGTTAGGTATTTAGTTTACCGCTCTTGGTAAAATACTCGCATAATATTTTAAATATGAAAACTCTGGGTGAAATAAAATATTACCTCTGATGAGAAATCATGTATCAAGTCACAGGTGTTGGAGGATTTTCACTAAAAAGGATTTCCGAGGAAAAGCATTTTTCTTTACGAAATCTCAATTTTCCACCAAACAGGTGTGAGTTAGAGCGCGAAGGCGTCTCTTTGTTTGGTTTCATTTCACGAGTGCTAATAATGTATTTGCTATATTTGTATTCGCTTTACATACAAGAGGCAACTCGACACATTTTCATTGTAGAAAATTACAGAGATCGACCAATTAACTAATTCCAAAGGAAACATCAAATCCGCCCATCGAGTAATGAGGCTGTGCTTATCAAAAGGAATTATTTTAATCTACAATCCTGTCGTCTGCCGAATGGCTGTGGAAATGAACAGCATTATTTATTCACTCCGCAACACCCAATAATTTAACGTAGGCTATCCCTCAAATTACCCCCCAGGGATTTTATGTGATAGCTTTCTGGGCATTGGTCAGTTTGTAGTTTGTAGTTTTGATGAATGTTCAAACTGGAAATGAATAGTTTTATACCTTATCACGACTCAATAACTCATCACAAACTTCAATTATTTGACAACTTAACCCTTTCTCATCCAAATTAATTCCTACAGATATAAAAAAATAAATAACATATGATTAAAATATTAGATTTTTTTAAGGTTTTTTTTTTAACTGATAGTTTAGGAAATGTTATTATTAAAACGACAGTGGTTCTGAGAGGTAAATGATGTATTACTATAAAAATGGACCATGTTCTGCAAAGAATATTAAAAAATATACACCAATTAAGGACTGTACCACACAGGGTGAGGCACACAAGACTGTAGAAACAAGGGGTGGTTCCGATCCACGGAGGCGTTAAGATATCGGGAGAGCGTCTCAGGGCTGTCCGCTTGGAGAGCTTGTCTGAAGGTGATCCAAGGGCTCGTAGTTCCTTTTAACTAGCCTAGTTTGGTCCGTAGAGAGTAGAGTGTCCTAGGTCCAGGGGTAAGGCAATGGTCAGAAAAGAAAAGAGGCGAATGGAAGCAGGTCAGAGCAAGGGCGGGCAGGCAGAGAGAGATGTTGACGCGAAGATGGTTAGTTGATTACTGACTGGTTTGGAAGGGCTTCTAGACCCTATTTATTAGGCCAAGGTAGAATGCTAGAGCACTCTGCCGTTGCTATGTCCATTGTTGGGCCGTTATGCTTAGGGAGGATTCGTAGAACCCATTAAAGACGTTGGCCATCGGGTCCGGATTCCGAGAATCCAGTGAAAGTGCCCGATGGTAACAAAATTCCCTCTGCTCGCTCGCCTCACCCTCGAACGACCAGAGTCGTTTTGAAATGACACGATACTTTAGGATGCAAAAAACAAATATTATATCAATGTACTTATTTGTTGTATTTTCATTATATATGAAAGAAGGTACGTTTTAATGTAAATAAAAACGGAAAAATATATGAAAAAATCAAAAATACCTTGTCCCTTTTAACCCTTAATTTACCCGGTAGGTCCCTGGGACTCCATTGAAAACTTTCAGCGCTCATAAAACCATTAGTTTTTGGAATTACAAATTGTGCTTTCCAGTACCTTCATGCAGTGATGCGTTACGGGGGAGAACGGACGTCGATGCGCGCGGTTCCGATAGGCAAGTAATCATGCTGGTAAAAAAAGTAACCACGCTAGTGGAGTCCCACGGACTGCACTAGCGTGATTATTTTTTTTTGTTCGAACCATGTTCTTTTTTTGCTTTTTACAAGAATTGATTATATTATAGTTATATTTCTTTAAAAATTACTTAGAAAAATTATTTAGTTTTGAAATGTCGGGACTAGAAGTTAGGTTCGCAATTTTGTTACAAAAAGTGCCATATTCTAGAAGTTCCTTAATAAAAGGCTATGATTCTATAATTTTAAGTAAAAACCTATGCCATTGTAAAACCAAATAAACAATAAATAAATAGAACTAGCATTTCATTTAAAAAAGTGTTTATTTCATGATAAATTTATGATTTTAATTCCTGGAGTTCTGGGGACTCCACCAGGTAAATTGTGTATACATGAAATCACCGGGTAAATCAAGGGTTAATACTACAATTTCCTCGGATCATAGCTTTTCAAAAGGTGTGATCAACGATTCTTGTTTACGATATGAAGTGTGTACACAATGCAGCTAACGCAATGAAAAAAAAAACAATGTTGCTTAGAAGGATTCACTAAACTATTTGTAAAAAATCGCAAATAAATTGGTTTAGTAGTTACCTAGTAAAAAAATTTCAAATATCACGTCATTTTAAAATGACTCTGGTTGAGAAAGGGTTTAAAAAGGAATATCGATTTGATTGATTTAAAACGTGTTTTGATTGGACACGAAGATAAATTATAAAGTTGGTATTTATTCCCTGCAACTGTTAGTTCCATGAATACAATTATGTGAACAAATTTTATATCACGAACAATTCCAATTTGCTTATAAAGAGAGTGATTCATGAAGCACAATGATATAATATGTTGACAACACTAGACCGACAGTAAAATATAACCTTAATAGATTATTCCCATGTTAATATAAATGGGTCGATTATTCTGCCCGGAATCATAACAAATAAAACTGCTCGGAAAGTTAAAAAATTTAAGTACTTAATTTCGGCGTTGAAATATAAAGGTATATATTAATGTATTAGAACATTTTGCAGAAAACATCGAAAATTAAAACATAATATTATACGATAAAGGAATAATTAAATATTTTCACAGAAATCGCAGCGATCCTGACCGGACCGAAAAAAAATAATGTACATAGATCCGATAATTTATAAGAGGAATAATTGCCCTGCATTTTTTTTTTAATTATTTTATTTTTTATTATTCATCTTTATTAGTTTTGAGTTACAATTTGTTTTATTCTATGCCTGTCTCACTAGGAGAACCTGTATTGAGAGCAGGCAAGGCAAGCAGTTTATAATAATGACACATACAAAGTACAAATAATAACACAATATTACAAGTAACAGTTAATCATCAACGTAAAATTGAAAAAATAAATACTTATAAGTTAGTTTTGATAAAATCTTTGATGTTGGATCTATTTTGGCTGGTAATCCAGGACTTGGTGTCAGATTTATATTTAAGATACATTGTGTTTTGTCTAATTGCCAGTGGAAGTGTATTATATAGTTTTGTTGCAAAGTATCTAAAATTTCTTTGGCCAAAGGTTGTTTTAGCAAAAGGGATAAGTAGGAGATTATGCCCTTTGGTTCTAGTATCGCGAGCAGCTTGGACATTTTCAAAGGTAGTTCTGTGTTTGAAGAGGTATGCTAATATGTTTTTGGCATAAATTTGCCTAATGTCCAAGACACAGATTCTCCTAAAGATTTCATCCGAACTGCATGTGATCGGTAGTTTTAATATAATCTTAATAATTAGTTTCTGGGCTTTAAAGATCGGATCAATGGCGGCATCGTTTGCTCCTCCCCAGGCTATAATACCGTATTCAATTAGAGATCGACATAGAGCATAGTAAATTGTTTTGAGTTGAATCAAGTTAAAAAAGTTGCGAGTATGTCTAAAGAAGTATATTGATTTTCTAAGTTTGTTTGTTGTAGTGATAATGTGTTCTTTCCACTTTAAATTGCTGTCAAAGATAATACCTAAGTATTTGATTTTAGTCACCCGTTCTAAGTTAGGGTAATCATTACAATATGATATTGTCTAGAGCAGTCATTTAATTATAGTTAACGATATTTGCGAGCACGGTCAGCATACGAAACCGATAGTTGCAGTCGGTGGTAGACAAAAGCCGGCGGCCTACAAGGTATCGGGTATACTTGACTTAACCGTCAATATACACAACTTTTTTAATGATGTCGTTCGTTATGCAAATTAACTGGCTTATTAATGATCTAATAATGCTCTAAGAATTGAATGAAATTGTTTACGTTATTCATAGTTTTAATTAATCCTCCAAAGGCGCCATCAATTTATTTCGTTCCAGCAAACGAA
Organism: Limnephilus marmoratus; assembly: GCA_917880885.1. Classification (NCBI taxonomy): domain Eukaryota; kingdom Metazoa; phylum Arthropoda; class Insecta; order Trichoptera; family Limnephilidae; genus Limnephilus; species Limnephilus marmoratus. The sequence goes on from OU862909.1 coordinate 18,016,136, forward strand.
AATTGTTCAAATATCACAAGTTATGACTAAAGACCTCAATAACTAATTAAATCCCCTTTGCAATGTCAAAAAGTACAACGGACTTCCAATGTATTTTAAAGTTAGTATTTCAATTCGACATTGTAAATTTATTAGTTTTTTTATTTCTAAGGTAACCATTTGACGTTTAGCCGTTTGACGTTTAGCCATTTGACGTTTGGACATCTGTATAAAATAGTCGGAAGATGAGCCTATCGATTTGATATTGTTAAGTTATTTGTGCTAGACCCCTGAGAGTTCATAGATCGATAGACTACGTATCATGAAAAGAATACGATTTTACCCACTTCTTTAATTTATCAAACTCCAGTGAAAAATATTATACCTACCTGATAATTTAATCTTAAATTGATTGAACACTTAAAATCAATCTCTTTCCAATCAGTGAATCCAACCCTTGAATCGAAGGAGTTGCTAGTAGGGTATAAGTGATGTATTCTGTTGTAACTGCTTTGTTCATATTGTTATTAGCTTTTTACGTCAACGACATGTGCAATTTATTTTAGAAGAGGATGTCGCTCTTTGTAATGTATGAAGAGTAAAAAAAAACATTTTTAAGAATACCGCTGTGTGTCAAATTTTAATGTACAACATTTTTCCGCATAAATTCTATAAGAAAAACTCTCTTTTTATAACTGTTGAAGGTTATTCCCATCAAATATATCATTTTAGAAGAAGATAACAATAATAATCTTAATGAAAATATGAAAGAGAACTAGACACAGAAAAAAATAATGGTCGCAACTGGGACTCGAACCCAGAACCTCTTGTCTAACCGGAACGTGCGCGTTTACCAATTCCGCCATTGCCACCTTCTAACCTCATATTCGTTAATCTCATATTTCAAATTTTAGAATTAACAATTTTATCTTCGACTATTTTTTTCCATATTAAACGCGACTACCCTTTTTATTGGAAACAACCATTCTAAGAATTGATTTGTAACCTTGATAGCGTCTCGGATAAATATAACCGATTTTATTTATATGGAACTACTAGCTGACCCGCCAAACGTTGTTCTGACATTTTATTTCTAGTGAATGTTTTGGTTGTTAAATAAAAAATAACGAATGTATGTAAGTGTGCGGGGATGACCGCCGATAAAAACAAAAAAAAACCAACTAAAGTAGGAAAATGAAATAAAGAAAATCAAAATGAATTTCGAAGAGCAATTGAGTGCACGATATTTTTTGTCTGTCCATCTTTAGCCAACACAAATAAGCTCGATGGTTTGCTCACGCGAGAACATGATGCCGAATGAAGTATCAAAATGTCGCAACGCTTCTCGTGAATGTCTTGCACGTGTGTAGATGAAAGTTCAATGAGGCGGACGTAGCGCCATCTGTCATTCAACAACATAAATAACTTCGTTCGGTTTGAAATACGAAAGACGGTGAAATTTGCTCATGAAAAAATACTACAATCGCGATTAAAAAATGGGAGGGTGGGGAAAGTTAAAATGTGGGGTTACAGGTATTTTTTGATGCCAAATAAAAAAATACAAAAAACATTTAAAAAAAAAAAAATTCTGGGTAAGGACACCCTAATCACCTAGCGGTATAAAATATACTTCAAAAACTATTCTCGTACCTACCAAATATACATTAAAAATTTCATAAAAATCGGTTAAGCCGTTTCGGAGGAGTGCGACTACAAACACCGTGACACGAGATTTTTATATATAAGATTGATTATTGAACGGTTTGACAGACGGTGGCAATGCGCACGTCCCGGTTAGATAAGAGGCTCTGGTTCGAGTCCCAGTTGCGACCATTTTCTTTTTCTATTTTTCTGTGTCTTGTTCTCTTTCATATTTTCGTTTAGATTATTATTGTTATCTTTTAATTAAATTGCTTTTCTTGACGATTTTTCATACAAAACTTTTAAGAAATGCATGTTTATTGCATTTTAAATATTAAATATCATGAACAAGAATATTGTTGGATTCAACCTTTTTCCTGGCACGGGCTCAACTAATGAAATAATGGAAAACTGTTGTATCCGTGTTGGAAAACTACAACCTACATTGAACATACTTTTTCGATTACCTTTTCTGACACAATATCACGTAACAAAGTTAACTCATTCATTCGTCATTATAAGTTGCGAGAATAATGTGTTGTTTACCAACTACTGGCGGCATCCCGCGGAGCGGTAAGCGGACGATGTAGCATCAATCATGTTGTTAGTAATCTCTTAGTGACCTGTCCAGAGTCCAGATGGAATGCTTAATCTCATCTACTCCGCGAAAAGCCACACAGAAGTGTACGGTTAAATAAAGGGAAGGGAGAGATAATATATTTCCATGGACACTGTGTGAACTAACAACTACCCTGAAAGAAGTTGGTTTCAGCTTGTAATCTGCAAGATCTCGCCTCGATAAATTTTAGCCGCCTGAGTTTGTTACATTATTTTATATGCCGTCTTACATTCGCACCGTAAGCCTCGTAGATCCAAATTAGAATATTACCTTTGACGATGATTTGTGCTGAGAGGTTTTGAGATGAGAGTAAAAGCTGCTGACTTAGGCCTTAAAGGTTTCAATTAATAAACAGCTGAAAGACGTCCATTTTAAATTTACAAAGAGAGCTGTGACATATTTCTCACTGGTGAAGAGCTTTATGAAATACAAAATAAATATAATGAAAATCAAATAACCTCGTTTACACTACTATATAAATAACAATATTAACATGTTTCAATAACAGTATTATCTTCATCAGGACAAGAAGAATAAAGAATAAATAAATAATAACGAACAATTATCTTCATTAACATCTTGTCATGATGAAGATAACATTGTTATTGAAACATGTTGATATTGTTAATTATATAGTGGTGTAAACGAAGTTATTTGATTGTCATTATATTAATAATGTTAACCACAAAGTATTTTTGCTAAGTTTGAAGAAACAAAATAAATAACTTACCATTTTTGTCCAGTAGCGTGGAGAAAATCGGTATGGTGAGATGGCAGCAGACCGCTATAATCCAGGTAAAGATTGTCTTGCCAACATGTTTGTTTGATTTCTTCATGGTATTCAGTGTTGGCATGCTCTTATTTCACAATCACTTAACAACGCGGTACACATTACATTCATTATTGAACACACGGAAATGTCACTTTATTTTAGTTCACTTTCGTAAATACTGAAAACATTGTTTAACTTGTTCTGTTCAAAAAACTATAAACACAACACAAAAGTTGTAAAATAATATTTTACGGTTTCTTTATGTTTCAGCTAAAATTAAATTTGGCGTTACAATTACAATCCGAAGGTTTTCCAATATCCTAAGATAACAACCCAAATACTGCTAAAAGTATTACTTAATAATAATTAATTAGAATAATGTGGATACTAAACAAATTGTGTATGTTTGCTAACTAACTTCATCAATCTTAACTAAAAGATATGTAATAATTATTACAAATAATATCAATATCGTAAGCATGTGAAGAGAATTCTTACAGTTGAAGGAAGTACCATCTGGTCCGGTGGGTGTAAATAATTCTCAAATGTTAATTACGATGAACCTTTTCCCTTTCTGATAAAGCGCTAATTTTATATCGAATAACAGATGCATGCCGGAGGGTGCTTTTATAATATTTCCCATGGCTAAAAACAAACCCTCTCCGAAACAAAGCAAATATTTCCACAGCCTTTGCTCAACGAGATAGCAATCTATGTGAGATTAACTAAAAAGTTTCAGGCGTGAAAAGCGATATTATCGCTACACTGAGGCAATGTTTACCTTCTCATAGGCTCTACCAGCTATTCCCGCTTTACTTTACTAATGCTTTGAAAGAAAGTGACATTCAGAGCGCTGAGGGCGGGAAGTCTCTCAGATGGGATAGGGGACACTTTGGATGCTTTATTGACGTGGTGATAGCATAATACGAATAGCTTTAGATCTTTCCATATTCAGCATTAATGAATAGCGTGCGATTTTTTCAAATGATTGCAAGGAAATTGTTTTCTGTCTCATTTCTCAAAATCTAATTGAAGACTAATTGACAGAATCTATCACCCCTTTCTCTCATTAAAAATTGATTTAAAACGAATTTGTTGAAATAGATCATTTAATAATTGTCGAGTTAGGTAGCCGGTTGATAATCTACATAATTAAGCGTTTCGGGCAATGATTCGTTTGTAATTTTGAGGGTGAATCTGTTTAATTTAAATATCAAAATATTTTATCTCATCCTGAGAGATATTTATATAGCAAAACCAGTATTCAGACAAATATTATGGTAGAACTAAGTAGTTAAAACAACGCATTTAAAAGAATATAAAATAAAAATAAAACTTACAGTAACATTGGCCTTCAATCTGATATCAATTTTTAACTATTATATACTATTTTTATTAAAGGGAACAAAATCTATCTATCTATATTAATTCTATTATTCTATATTATATATCCTTATTCTATCTATATAAATAGAAATGAATCGCCGAAAATGTACGCGCATAACTTCCGAAGGACTGCACCAAATTGAATAAATTTTTATTTTTTGGTATTTTTTTTTTATTTTTTTAAATTATTTTTTTCAATTTTTAATTTTTTTTAAAATCTTTTTTTTGGGTTCATTATTGTCAGGACAAGGTTTGTATAAAACTACTTATGAGCTCTGGCATTATGAAATTTGTATAAAAAATTGCAATTGGTGGCACGCGAGCTATTTGAAAACTGAATGTACCGGGACTGAATGTGTAGAATGCGGGAGGAGGAGGGGAACCCGGGTAGGAGGTTCGAGGGAGTGGTGAGGGGAACCAGGGAGGGGGGAGGGGAACCTGGAAGGCGAAGGAAACTCGGGAGGGGGGTACGCAAGACGGGGAATGGGGGTAGTGGAGTGGGGAACGGGAAGGTGGAGGAGGTGGTGTGGGAACGCGAGAGGGCAAGGGGACGCGGGAGAAGAAAGGGAGGTGGAAAGTGGAGAAAAAAAGTGGCTGAGGGACACTTTTTTTATGATCCATCGCCTTGTACCGCAGTAGGAGGGATGGATTCATACGTATAGCATCCCTGGACATTGATACCTTAGATTCTTACCCACCCCTCGTACCCTTTTCCTTCTCAGAACTTCTTCTCCTTCCTCTTCCTAAAAAAGACCCACCACACAGCATCTCCAAAGATGACGTAGGCCCTGAGGTATTTTTTTTCCTCAAGACTCCTGTCCTCAGCCTACTACTATTCATAATGGTCATGAATTATCTAACAAGTCAAGAAATGAACATTATTCTCAAGACTAGTGCTATGATAGCAGATAATCACTGTGACTTACAGAATAGCCTGGAAAGGTGGAGAAAGATTCTGGAGGATAATGGCCTAATAAGTAGCAGGAAAAAGACTGAATATTTGTATTTGCCATTTGAAGACACAAATGCTGTAACTCCTTCGATGCAACTGGATGGAGTAACATTAGCCAACTGTGATTCATTTAAGTATCTGGGCTCACTAATCCACAGAGACGGAGGATGTGCAGCGGATGTCATCCATAGAATAGGTGTGGGATGGATTAAATTCAGATCCGTAACAGGAATATTGTGTGACTCCAAAATGCCCATAAAACTTAAAGGAAAGATATACCAGACTATTGTAAGACCCGCAATAATGTATGGCTCCAAATGCTGGACTATGTACAACTCCTACTCTAGGCAACTCGAAACAGCAGAAATGCGAATGCTTAGATGGTCGGCAGGAGTATCACTAAAAGATAAGATCAAAAATTTACACATTCGTGGTAGCCTGGGTGTCACAGTCATAAATAGTAAGCTGGAGGAACGACAGTTGAGATGGTATGGACACATAAGACGGAGACCATCAGACCACACAGTGAGGCAGGCAATGTCTATGGAGCTTCATCGACAGTCATCCAGAGGAAGACCGAAGAACTCCTGGATGACTCAATGCTCCAAAAATTCTTCAGAGAAACGGCCTGGATGAAGGCGATACCCAGAACAGAAGAAATTACAACCTGAGAACGAGAAGAGCCGACCCCAAGTCCCAACAGCCTACCTAGGCAATGAGTTGGGACAGCGCAAGTAAGAAGAAGACTCCTGTGTGGAGTAAATGTGAAGAATAAAATTTATTCCACAACAACGTCTTCTGCTCATAATGATGGTAGTTTTCAAATATTGTAAGATTTTTCGTGATCCGTGAACATCAACTTTCAATTTTCTCTTTTTGTCTTTATCAATCTTGATTTTGGGAGGCGGGAATGGGTACCGCCGCCCCGGTAACCTTTATTGGATAACCAACACCTCTGCCATAGGTCACCCCAAGTGGTTCGCTACTTGGTGATCTAGCAGGGGAGCCCGGGTTCATGGGGTGAGGTTTGTCTAGGTTTTGGAGGCGGATGACCAGGACACACTGAACCCCAGATTCCAACCAACCCCTTAAACCCTTTTCCTTCCCAGAACTCTCCTCTTCTTTCTTTCCTTAAAAAACCCTCCACACAGCATCCCCAAAGATGTGTGGAGCTCATGAAAAAACAATCAATTAAAAAAATATATATATATATTTTTTTAACACCAATTTTAAAAATTTGCTACTAATGATTTTTATTCCTACACTAGCTGGTTTCCAGCATGCGTTGCTATGCCATTTAATAAATAAATTGTTTCTCCCTGCGTGTCGTTTCCCATTCGTCATCTCCACCTTCCCTCTCCCCACTCCACTCCCCCCACCCCTTCCCCCGTCCCGCGAACCCCCCTCCCGAGTTCCCCTCCCCCCTCCCAGGTCCCCCTCCCCCATCTCTCCCTCCCTCCCGCTTTCCATAGCAATAGCCGCTTCCTCGCGTGCCACCAATAGCAATTTTTTATACAAATTTCATAATGCCAGAGCTCTGGCAAAAATCTTGTCCTGACAATAACGAACACACAAAAAAAGAATTATCCAATTTGGTGCAGTCGTTCGAAAGTTATGCGCTTAGGAAGACATTCAGCGATTCATTTTTACATTATAGATATTTTAACTTTTACGCCTTTCCATTTAGCTATTAATTAGGGCTACCGATATTGCTTAGTAATAAAATATTAACAAAGTGTTAATTAATAAATAAACGATATAAAGTCGAATGGGCAAACTAAAAATAAGCGAGAAACGACACTCGAAGCAATTTCGGAACGGGAATCAGTTTGGTCCTGGGTATTTCGGTTTATTTTATATGGGACACATTCAAATTTAACAGGTGAATCAAAATGGCATTAAAACGGTTTAGGTTGGACAATTCGAGACTTAATTGGAGGCCGAACACAATTTGGGCTGATTGCCTGATGAAACCGGTACGAAAACATGGGATTATATTGGCGGTGTGTATTTTACAATTATCCGATCGGAATAATTAAAAAGAATGAACACAATTGGTTTAAGAATTGATTTAATTTGTTGAAATCAGCTCGGAATTCAAAGTTGATTAAAAATTTCTCTTATGATAAGGGTTCGGAATACAAATATGTGAGCAGAAAATTCGAATTTCCGATAAAATTTCGGTGTAATTCCAATTAATATGGCACATTTTTCGTCTTTATTTATTATCCTAGCTCTGTTTTAAAAGTTATTTTTTAATATAAAATAAGTAAAATAACACAGTGTAGATAACACTTAATGAATTTTTTAAAGAAAAAAGGTCAACTTCAAGAGGGGCGGATGCGCGGCCGTTTTCATAAAAAAAATAATTTAGATAAGGCCGAAATACTTCTAATCAGAAGGTACAACAACTAGTACGGATATGTGGTACTTTATACATTTTGGTTTAAAATTATAAAATAAAGACCATTAAAGAATTCAAATTGTCATGTTTTTAGAGACAACATTGAATATTTTTTGTTTGTTAATGGTAATTGATAAAAAAAATCTAGTCCAACCTTCTACGTAAATTTATTAACACATAATTTTTTTTCAAATAGAACGTCTTAAAAAAGCGTATTTTGAGTTGAAATTTTATATTTACAAAAGAACAAATTTTGTATTCCAACGTATTTGACTGCCAATGCTTTTGACTCGTAATCTGAAGGTCGCGGGATCGAATCCTAAATATACTTATATATTTTTTTGATAAATTTACGTTATTTTGCAATTGATTACATGAAATTAATACGTAGTGACCCTTAGTATTGCTCTGTTGTAAGACCACTATTCAGGATTGAAACGTTGCTTGAAACGGCTTTAGCCGTGTTTAAACCTGTAGATTGTAACCGTGTCTCTGATTACCAATTCTGAATAGCCAGGTACTTCCTCACCTCCCTTTTCCCTGTCTCCTTCTCCTCCTACTACCTTCAGCTGCACAACATTCCCCAATTGGGAACGCCATAGTATCATTGGTTTCAGAGGGAAACAGTTGGGACTCTTGTGGGAAATTCACTTCAAACACAAACCAAAAAATCTTTTGTAATTTTAATTTATGCCCATCGAAAATTCAACTCATAAATGTACTTATAACTTTTAAACAATAATTATCAAAGTCGCCTCTAAAATAGTGAAAAATTTAATTTAAATTCAAAAGACAAATAAATAATTAAGAAGATTTTGTAAGAAAAACTGAGCAAATTTTACAACGCAAAAGCTACACGTTCTTGGTATTACTCCCATTATTCGCCAGCTTACTCCCCAAGTCAAGCGTGCATAAAGAAGTTTTACTTAAAAAATGAGTGTCACTACCTGAGCGTCACATTAAACCAAAAAAATAAGAAAATGAAACTGAATTGGTACGCACGTATATTGTGCGATGTTATTTTTTGGCCTCTGTAACTGATACAAATAATTAACGAATGTCATGTATTATTTTCTATTATGTTATAACGATTCCCGACACGCAGAAAATAGCATGTCAGCGCGATGATGTAACACCGACAGTGATGTTATTATATTAAATGAATTCATTCATTATTTATAATGGTATCATTATGACAAATAATAACATGTAATTATGAGTGTTATTTTTTTAACAAGCCAGAATGTTTTGTTACGATATATTCAATACAAGTTTCACTGAAAATCATTTGAATAGTAATGATATTGTTAAGTAATATTTTTTTAAGTGATTAACCACCCGTTGTATGTGAGATTGTGAATTATTATTATTAACTAATATTATTAATTCAAATTGTTATTATCGCTGTTATTACCGCCTACAAAACCAAATAAAATCCAGACTGTTGTCCAGAAACACCAAGATATTAGTGTACAGTACAAAACACTTATCAGACCAGTACTCACATACGCCGCTGAGACTTGGGTACTAACTAAAGAGGAATCAGCGAGCACTGGATGGTTTTGAAAGGAAAATTTTGAGGCGTATCTTCCGACCGGTTTCAGAAAATGGATTTTGGCGCAGACGTTATAACAATGAGCTATGTACTTTGTTTAAGGATCTAAAATTTATAAAACTGGGAAGACTTCAGTGGCTGGGTCGTGTAGAGAGAATGACTGAGCATCAAGCACCAAAGTCCCTGCTGAACTCAAGACCGACAGGGCGGAGGAGCCTGGGAAGACCAAGTTTAAGATGGAGCGACAACGTCACAAAGATATATCCACCTTGGAGATTGTAAACTGGAGAGAGCTGGCACAAAACCGTGATGAGTGGAGGAAGATTCTTGAGGAGGCCAAGACTCACCAGGGTAGAGCCAAGAGTGATGATGATGTATCTGAGATTATATTGTCATCCCCAGTTAAGAGGAATATAAACGCTAGAAATATTTCGAATCTCATGCCTGCAAAATTTTAAAATCGAGCGTCTTTTTGCACGAGGCTAGTATAAGCGAAAAAGTGGTTTTTATTTATTTTGTGTATAATTTTATAAGAACGAAAAAAAGTTAGAACATGGAAAACCTCAAAAATAGTCTTAGCCATAAAGGGATATTTTTTAAAAATTGTTTCTTGTATTACTTCATAGTCAAGTCATGAAAAAACATATTTTGGTGGTTTACGCTTATATTTTTTGTTACGTAAATAATAATTATATTGTAATTCCAATACATAGAAAAGCTAGTAAAAGCTTTGATTTATCCGTTGCATATTTTTTTATGTTCATACTGTAAGCCGATTTGTCGTAAAGATTAATCAAAATAGTATCTAAATAGGATTTCACGTATATATTCATCTTAAGGTATGTTGTGTGGCTGAAGGGAGTGAGGAGGGGAAGGAAATGTGGGAGAGGAAGGTTAGGAAGTACCAGCATAATCAGACCTAGTCCCCAAATACAATTTATGCTATTTCAAGGAACTTTTCGATTCTGAAGGGTGTTCTTTTACCAGGGCAGTAATGTGTGGCTCAATTAAAATGACGAGAGATTAGCGCTGGACTCACGAAATTCGCATAGTTTTCGATTTGGTGGTTCTCAATCAACGTCATGTACGGTGACCCGACAGTTGATCCAACAACAATTAGCCCCCTGAAATGATATTTAATAAAAAATATATTATTTTATGTGCATTATTTACCAATTTAAATTGTAAAATCGATTTAAATAATAAGTTGGTGTAAATATCAAATGAATTTATATTATTTAGTATTTAACCGCCAACTGGTTAATATGGAATATTTTTTATTCAAACAGTTAGATTTTGGTTTTAAGATGTTCACGGCAAAAGCATTTTCGTTATTTGTTTTTGGGGTGTTATGCCGTGTTGCGCTACCTCAAATAAGCACACACTTCACCACTAAAAATCACACATCTACCGAATCTGCCCTGATGATGGACACTGCAACGATGTCCGAAACGCTGGCTAAAGAAGGAGGTAGCGCAACACGGCATAACACCCCAAAAACAAATAACGAAAAAGTTAGATATAGCTTTATTATTACGAAAACTGAGTATTTATGTGGGGGAGACAAAAAACATTCAAAAATGCATTTAACATTTTAATTTCGTTTAAATTAATTCACTTACGCAGTATACGCCATTTAATATTATAATAATAGATAACCTAAAAACGGAAAATAATATAAAAACATTTAAAAAAAAACTATTTAAACTCAAAATGTTGGAACGAAATTAAAAATATTACTTCTTACTACTGTACTATATAAGCTCTGTATTTAAGTTAAGAAAGCGAAATATTATGTTTCTTTTAACTTAATAATAATAAAAAAAAAATATATATATATTTTTTTTTCATATAATATTTCATAGACAATCAATCAATGTTGCCAATCATAGAAAAAATATTATTGCCATATAAACCAATAATGTCCATGTTCTGACGTGGAAATAAAGGTATTAGAATAATTACACATACCCGTTAGAAAAACCCTGCTTTGCCAAACAAACTATTCAAAATCTGGGATGTATATCTAAATGATGATGACATGCAGCTTTTGCAGTTTGAACCTTAACTCATTAATATTCGTATTAATTCGAAGTAGGTACTTTTTTCTTTTTATTTTGACGAGAATTTATTTTATAAGATTGGTACTTCGGACAAATGTCATATTTGATTGTCTATTGGTTAAAAAAGGAAAATTCCGTATTATCCGTGCATATCCGTGTATCGAACTTCGACAAAACGAACGTTCCGTATTATCCGTGAGGTGGACTATATGTATATTTACCGATATTTAATATAAAATTTGAATTTTCGGTGTATTTTTCACCAATTTAAAACATAAAATAGACTTAAAAAATAATCTTAATAATAAGTTGGTATAAATATCAAACGAATTTATATACAGTGACGATTTTTTGTACTAATGCGCTGGTGTACACAATATAGAGAAGTAGGTTTTCCTTGATGCATTTGAATGAAAACGTGTTTTCGGCGGTACATCCTCTGCACAATCCTTCGAGGTCACTAAGTTGTATTTTGTGTAATCAGGTACACCGTATTTTCCCTAAGCCGACTGCATATATTGTATATAAGTATGCCGGGGGACCAATTGTCAGGGGATCAATTGTCATGGAACCGTCATGTGCATTGTCAGTTTTGTAGTTTTCGGAACATTTATTTTTTAAATAAGGAAGGCCCCGTACATCGTTGAAACTCCAAAAAATCCGAAACGAATAGTGACAATTTATTTTGCATATAAAGTTGATGGTATTTTTTTGCATTAGCTCCACACAGGAGGCCGTAAAGAAAATAATTTCCCTCAGATCCTCTGTCATCTTAGGGGATGCTGTGTGGTCTTTTAAAGGAAGGGATGTGTAGGAAGTTCTGGGAAGGAAAAAGGTATGAGGGGTGGGTAGGAATCTGGGGGTCAGGAAATCCAGGAGCGACGGACGTGTGAATCCATCCCTCCAACTGCGGTGCAAGGCAAAGGGTCGAGAGTCGATCGTCGGTATTATTGAAGAGAGTTAAGAGGGAATGACCAGACAAAGCCAGAAATATGTCGTTTTTAAACCAAATTTTAAACATATTGACTCTTTTCCACAAAAAAATTATAAATTGATTCCGAAAGACTGTGATTTTATCTAGTAAAAAGATGTTTTAAATTTTGAGAAAATATGTATATTTTTAATACAATAAGGTTTTACCGTAGGTCGTCGGCAGATTTGTTAAATTTTTAAACAAAATTTTGTATTATACAACATACATTTCAAATCATATAATCCTGCAGTAAAATAAATCAATAAATTATTTGGGAAAGCTACTTTTCAGAATTTTAATTTTAGTTCAAATAAAATCATCAAAAAAAGATCCGCGCCCTCATTTTGTGACAAAAATACTTCAGTTAGTCTATTTATTTACGGTCTTACAAACTAATATATTTAAAATAAAAAATACATTCTTATTTTGCTTAGACATTATTGACAAATTATAAATACTTATGACCAAAAAATAATTTCAAAAAGTACATAATTTTAATAGTTTTATCATCATGAGTTTGACCATTTTTGAATGTAGGTATTAGTTAAAATTATGTTAAAGTTATTATGTTAAAATGCTGGAATGGAGAAAAATTAATCTTTCTCATCGGAACCGCCATCTACAGTTGCAAGGGAACGATCGCAAAATCATCGTTCGACGAAATTTAAATTCTCGGCCGCTCTTAAGATTGCCGTAATGTATAAGACAGAAATTCACAACATAAAAACAACTATTTTCGACAGTACTTCACTAAACTTAAAGACATAAACACGAAGAAGTAAAATAGCGAACTTTTTCATATTCATCGCGTTCAAAATTACGACAGTTCTATATAAGCGTAAGAGTTTAGAGTGAGACGGAATAGTTTGAAAGAGAGGTAAATGCAAGTAACTCCATTTGAAGTACTGAAAAAACACCCAAAGAAGCGAAGCTAGCAGTCCACAAAGGAGTGCTGGTACCTACCCTGATGTATGGCAGTGAGGCATGGAACTGGCAGAGGAAGGATAAAAGGAGACTGAATGATGTAGAAATGAGATCCCTGAGGCGTAAATATGGTTTGTATTCCAATATCTTAGGGTAAAACCATGTATGAGAAATGTGGAGATCCGCAAAAAATGCAAGGCTGATAAATAATGAGTAAATTTAAGAAAGGGATCCTCAGATGGTTTGGTTTGTAGAGAGAATGAATGGAGTGTAAGGAGAATATAAGACACACATGTGAATGGTACAATAAGTCGAGGACGCCCGTCATGGAATCAGATACTTGAGTCGGGCTTCGTTAAGAGTCAGAACACTACATAGATGTATAAGACGAAATATTAATGTGAATGAGGCAACGGGTGTGTGACAAGACCGAGTTGTTTGGCGTTCCCGTCTACCCCTGCGGGGAAATCACAATATGATAGTTAATTGGTTAGTTAGGAAATATATTTGGCCCCCTGCGATATTGTCGTAATACCGGTAGCCGAGCAAACTAACCGCCAAGACATCGCAATACAAGAACATGAGCAGTATACGGCCATTTTGCCGCCAGGAAATTGCAGTAAAAACTTACTAGAACCTTAAAGAAAGAGACCCAAAAGATGACCCATACATTTTTTCCAGTCGTCCGTTAACAGAAATACTTACCGTGAGACTCATTCCAAGAGTTGTGTATATTCGTAGATAATTATAAAAAAAATAGTAATTTCGATTGGTTAGGTGTGTTCCGTAACCGGAATTTATTTTCTTAGAAGTCACTTCAAATCACTTTGAAAGATTGAAGTCTATTTTTGGGGTGGGTAGGAATCTGGAGGTCAATTTGTTCAGGAGTGACGGATGTATGAATCCACCCCTCCCACAGGCGATTGGACGAGAGTCAATTAAGAATAATTTAATCAAATTATGGATTTAACAGACTTATCTTGCGATTCAGTAATAAACTACAAATTAGTTAATGGCTCAATGGATGCACCTGACTTAACAAAGCCAACAGCGTTTCGAGTACCAAATCGTAACACGAGACTTCCAGAGTTGTTCCTTGTTTATTCGTCAACAACAAACTATTTCATTAATTCCCCAGTCCAAAGGATACAACATCGGAAATAAATTCAGTTCCGTTGATATTTTCATTTATTTCGTACTATAATTTAAATCAGAAATTTGTAACGTTTTGCATCGCTAATATTATAATATAAAATCTGCAATTTAAAATATGTAATTTACTTTCACTCTAGACAGGACTTAAACCTTTTTCTACTTCTCTCTTATATGCATATATGTTGTGCATACAATTATTACGTTGATTCAGTTGGTTCCTATCTTATTTTTTATATTCCATAGTTGGCTACAGTGCCAAAATGGATGAATTGAATTACTTTTACCATTTTATGCAGTTGAAAATAAATACAATTATTATTATGTTACACAATTTTATCCAATAATGTAATTTTATAAGATTTGTTTTATGTAAAAGCACAAAGGGCGTAAAAAATAAATAAAATATATAAATGCTCAATGTAAATCTTATATATAAAAATCTCGTGTTACGGTGTTTGTGGTCGCACTCCTCCTAAACGGCTTGACCGATTTTTATGAATTTTTTTATGTATATTTGGTAGGTATGAGAATAGGGTTCAAAGTACATTTCATACTGATGTGATTAGTGCGTCCCTATCCAGGAAAAAAACCTACTTTTTTGACAATTTTTTTTGTTTTGTATTTTTTTTATTTGGCATCAAAAATACAAATAATTCCAAATTTCAATCCTCCTACCCCCACCCTCCCGTTTTTTCATCGCGAATTTAGTATTTTTGTATGAATAAATTTAACCGTCTTTCGTATTTAAAACAGAGAGAAATTATTTATGTTGTTGAATGACCGATGGCGCTACGTCCGCCTCATAGAACTTTCATCCACATATGCGCAAGACATTCACGAGAAGCGTTACATCATTTTGATATTTCATTCGGCATCATGTTCTCACGTGGGCAAACCATCGAGCTTATTTGTGTTGGCTAAATACGGACTGACGAAAATATTGTACACTCAATTGCTCTTCGAAATTCATATTGATTTTACTAATTTCATTTTCCTACTTTAGTTTGTGTTTTTTGTTTTTATCGGCGGTCATCGTCTACAGCGCTCAATTTCTCTTTCTGTCATAGATCCCATCTCCACACACTTTCAATACATTTGTTATTTTTCATTTAATAACCAAAATGTTCACTCGAAATAATTTATATAGCAGAACAACTTTTGTCGGGTCAGCTAGTAATTTATAAATATTATTAGTAAAATAATTGAAAAAACCCTCTAGCATAAATGGTGAAATTCGTTCTCAGGTACGATATATATTTTTTCACATTAACTTGACGGTCTTCGGCTCCGTGGCGAGGGGCAGGGTTCTCGACTGAGGTCGCAGGTTCAAATCCCGGTGGGCGCAGATAAATTTTAATTGATAGATTTGTGTTTTGCACAATTTAATTATTTAAAAATAAAATAAGATATATTTGCGGCACGTTCCAGTGTGGAAGAAACTGAAAAGCTAGGTACTTCCCCACCTTACCCTTCCCCACCTTCCTCTTTCCTATCTCCTTTCCCTCCCCACTTACCTTCAGCCTTACAACATACCCCAATTGGGAATGTCATAGTCTCACTACTCCAGACGGGAGCAGTTGTAAAAAGGAAGAAGAAACATTTCGGGGAAGGAAATAAATAGGTATCAGGGATGGGTAGGAATCCGGGGGGCGGTATGTCCAGGAGAGACGGACTATGTATGAATCCATCCCTCCTACTGCGGTGAAAGAGGTGGGTCGAAAGATTTCACTGAAGAGATCAAAGAGTCTTCCTGAACCGGCATCTCCCGATCTGGCCCGCCACGCAGCTTGTGAGCAGACGCATCTGCCGCCAAGACCTATATAAATCTCACCCTATGAACCCGGGCATCCTTGCTAATTCATCAAACGTAGCGTAAATTGTTTTTATCTACGACACATAACGACATGAGTGCTCTTGGTACCATTCTGGTGAAGACTACCATCCAGAATCGAGAAGTTGAGCGTTACTTGCAACGGTCTCATCTGTAGTTTATAAAATGCACTGAATAGTCAGGTGCTTCCTAAACTTCCATTTCGTCGTCTCCTAACATCCCTACTCCATTCAGCCTCCCAACGTACCTTAATTGAGAATGCCATAATCTAACTGGTTTTAGACAGTTTGGCCTCTTGAGCAATAATCGTTTTAAGGTTTATTTGAATGAGAGCTCCACTCTGTTTCAATTGGCGTAAGTAATAAAATATGATATTTTTGTACACGAATATAAAAGGATAATGCTTTTACGATGCTGATTCTTAAATTCGTGAAAATGGTATAGCCGACTGAACGTCAACTCTACCCGTAAAAAATAATCAAAATTGAGATATTCACACTAGTTTCCCATAAAATCCATTCAAACTCAAGGGTGCGTTTTTGTTCGGATCGTTTAGTGCCGGGGATCATCTTTAACGCGAAAAATCTGAATAATATTTTCCATGTGCGTGGGAAATATTTCAGATACAGACTCGATCCGGCGCTATCGCATTATGGAGACTATTTATCATAGACGTTCCTGTTTCTGATAACCACCCCCGTCACACTCGCGGCTCGCGAGCCCACCAATCCACCAACTCACGCGTCAGGGCGGGACGTAGACCTGCGTCTATCTGGCATGGGTTTTAAAGGGTAATTTTTGATTACATCTAGAGCTGTCATCTTAAGGGATGGTATTTTGAGGGTCTTGTATAAGAAAGGCAATGGTAATAGTGAATTGGAGCCAACCAGAAGGAGAAAAGACCTATATTTTCGTAGTTTTTGAGCACAAGAACCACTCGATCACAAAAATGTTAGCTGGAGGAAAAGAGTATGGGCGGTAGGTAGGAATGTGGCGGTCAATGTGTCCAGGAGGGACGAACGAAAGAATCTATCCCTCACACTGCTGTGAAAATCGATGGGTCAAGATGTCGAGATAATGGAGAGTTCAAAAGATCTCCCTCTTCCAGTCAAGTGAGCAATCGCATCCGCCGCTAATACCTGGACAAACCTCACTCCATGAATCTGAACACCCCTGGTAAGTCACCAAATATAGCCAATTATTTGGGGCGACCTACAGTCAGGGTGTTGGCTATCCGATAAATGGTTCCCCAGGTGGCGACAAAAGCAAAATTTTTCGCTTTCTGTGGTGGTAGTAGTATCTAGGTTTGAAAATATTGTAAGGTAATTCGTAAGCACGTAATAAAAAAATAAATATTTGTAGGTAATATATTCTGCATTGGTTCATAGTTTTGAAACTTAAGCAAAAAAGACATTATATTGATGTTTCAAAAAATAAATTACGCTCATGATTAATTATTCTAGACAATTAAACAAAGTATGGCAATAAATTTCAAACCAGAGAATATTATTAATTGTAAAATACCTAGGTTAAATGTTCAAGAACGTTTCAACACATTGTTAAACAAATCAAGGGCATATTTGCAAGGATCAACTTTGTGGCTTGCCATGTTTTTGTTTAAAAACCAAATTGGTAAAATGTCTTTACTTTACCGTGTTCGGGACCGTTAAATAAAATAATATAACTCGTATAATTATTGAATATATTAACGTAATGTTTACTGTGTGGTGGTCGTAGGAGAAGAGACCGTTTCTCATACAAGACATACATGCGTTTTATAACCTTCATTCATGTCCAAACAAAGAAACAAAGAATCCCAAACATTATTATTTTGTTCTTATTTAAACTAAGATCCACATTCATTACAATTAGGTATTTTAAAAGGCCCATGTCTCGTTGAATATTATTTGTAAAATTATCGGTGTCGTTGTCTCTATACATTTTCAATTGGAAAAACCAATTTTGTTCCACGTTGCGGAAAGCTATCGCCAACTTCCCGTGAAATATGTCGAACACAGTTCGGTCCCGGTCCTTAATAACGGCCCTGCCTCGGTTCTATGGATGACGAATCCCAGCGATAAAAGAAAACTGAGTGAGAAGTCAAAGGGTACAAAGGGAGGAGAGGCAAAGGCATTCGGATAACGCATTGAGATAAGATTGAACCAATTGCGTCGCTTTGACAGAGCATTATGATTGGATGTCAGCATTCAAATGCGTACTTCTTCTTTGTGTCGTTTCGGGACATCCCCTGGATGAGAATAATACCTATATTATCTTATTTTTCTACAAAACACGTGGATTTCGTTGTTTTACCTAATTTGTCAAAACCAAATAATTAATCATTGAAGAAGTAGATAATAATAATAATCTAAATGTAAATATGAAAGAGAACAAGATACAGAAAAAGATGATGGTCGCAACTGGGACTCGAACCCAGAACCTCTCGTCTATCCGGGACGTCCGTTTACCAATTCCGCCTTTGCGCCCTACTGTCAAACCGTCATAACAGCAAATATCATATTGGAAATTTTAGAATTAACAATATTATCTTCAACTAATGTATTTTTCATATCATATGCAACTACCCTTTTTATTGGAAACAATCATTCTAAGAATTGGTTTGTAATGTGGATAGCGTCACGGAATTGGTAAATGCACGTCCCGGACAGACGAGAGGTTCTGGGTTCGAGTCCCAGTTGCGAACATTATCTTTTTCTGTTTTTCTGTGTCGTGTTTTCTTTCATATTTTCGTTTAGATTGAGATTGTTATCTTCTTCTTCAATCATATACAACATTGACGGGAATAACCTTTAAAAGTTATAAAAAGAGAGTTTTTCTTATAAAAACCTAATAATTAAGTTCAAACAATTGATTTGATTTGTTGGTATTTGATGACGATTTTCTGTTTCAATTAATCAATTTAGGTACTTAATTTGATGCTTGAGAGATCTTTGTTTGAATTAAGAAGTTTGGCTCAAAAATTCTGTTGATTTAAACTCACACCTTTCATGATACTTTTTTTTATTTAAATGCTCGACGAATTTTCGAACATATTTAATTCTTTCCATGCTCTACGAAAATTATTTGATGGATATAATTAACTAAATAAATAACAGTACTATTTATTTGTGTAATATATTCAACATTAAAAATGATAGTTTATTTTATTTTGCCGTGAAGTTTTGACTCCATTAGTCACTGGAAAGTAGTTAGTAATTAATTCTATTTGGCTCGCGATGAATTGTTAATAAGCGTATGTTTGAACACCGTCATTAAATAATAAAGCTAAACAAATTAATAAGTGCTTTTCACGTTATTTCACTGATAACAATATTATTCACATGCCCGTAATATGAATTGTTGGCCTAAAGAGCGAATGGCGAATGGCGTGCCGTGTGCCATTTCGGTGATGTTTTAAAACGTCAGAAAGATAACGGAACGGTAGCATGAATTTAAATGTGTAATTGCAGGCCCAAGCGGAATTCGGGAAGCGAAATATATGAAAAATACGTATTCATGTATGCCAGGTACTTCATCATAACCATAGTTGGATGATAGCTCCCGCAAAGTGAGCCTTTTAAATTGATGATATGCGTCCTGCAAAAAATAAAACCCGGAATATGAAAAAAAAATACCGGTTCGGTCGAATGATTTTTACCCGCTCTTCAAACACGCTCTGTCTTTGATAGTTTCCTTTGATGTTGGAAACGTAAACATTTTCCAAATCCCCGTTTTCGAAATCTCATTTTATTAACGTATTTTAATTTTGCTATCTGATTTAATTTCTAAAAAGCGATCATCAGCAGAAAATGTCGAAAGATTTAAGCATAATCCTAACTTAACTACAAAATCAATTTAATTTAATCTAATCCAGCTATATTCAAAACTTTCAATAAAAAGTGAAAGGCTATAATTTAAAATTTGCTAAATGATTTAATTGTAACTATTCTTTCGTTAAAGGTTTTGAAAAAAAAAAAAAATTCGTGCAAATACCTACGGAAAATATTTTGGTCAAACTTTTAATTTGCATTTGTCAAAATCACGGTAATATAATTTGTTAACAATGCAACCTTATTTCTTAAACAATGTAGGTTTTTATCAACAGTCAGTAATTTTTTTCAAAATCAAAATACTTAACAAAAATTATGTAATCACATTTGAAATTAAACCAGGTTCAAGCAAAATACCTACATAATTCTCAGGAGTTACTAAAATCACGACATAAAATACTTACTTGTTAAAACTTAATAATTAATCAACAAACCGAACATTATTAATTTAAACGACGCATTCACCGAGAGGGAAAGTTCTGATAATTTATAAAGTAAACGCATAGAGATGTTTATTCACAGGTGACACTTCAAAACTCCCACCGAACAGCGCAATTAAAAAACAGCGTTTGCGCGTGCCAAAAATTCTCATTTTTATTCGTGATAACAAGCATTATTTGTAATCGGATCACGCGTCCGTATTGGCATAGTTCCGGCCCGATGCGTATATCCGAAAGCCCTCGCTCGAGAAAAAGTCGAAAGCTCGGGAGCTGTGAAAGCGGTGAAAGTTTGGCGCGACTGCGGACGGACGTTACCGCCACGGAGTTGTACGCGATACTAGAGAGGGTGGTCGGCGGAGAAGCCTACCAGGCAGGCAGTGTGGCTGTACGGGGTACGGTGTGCGCTATCCGCTGTATGGTTGTATGGGCAGGCGCACGCCCAGTAAGGCCTGTACTGAGATGGCTCCGTATGCGGGGAAAGTTTTCATTATTCACGTGATGGATCTTATGGTTTGATGATGACAAGTCGCCTCGCGTGCCTACCTGACTGAGTCGCTAATGATTTATCATTTATAGAGTTATATGGACCAGCTTTGTTTTGAGAGGTAATGGACAATATGATGGCAGCTCATTAATTAGACCATGAATAAATAAGCAGTGCGCCAGCTTTGGAACCTTCTATGTATATCTAATTGAGTTGCTTCAATTTAAGCCGATTAGAGATGCCACCTGCGTGGAGGGAAATAGCACTTTCATTTACTAATCTCTTATTATTAAATTTCAATAAAACGATTTTCATGAAACTGTCAAACTATACTAAATTTAGCGTAAATCAAAATTTATTTTTGGTGTAGTATTTCGCGGAAAATAAAAAAAAAAAACTTTTGAATGTAATGAATTAACCAATTCGTAGCTTTTCCGCGAGGATAAATATATTATGTAAGATGGGACCAGAGGCGGACATAGAAAAACAATTCGAGGAGACAAGACTTCGGAGAGTTTGCCGTATTCATTCGTAATTTATATGTTTATATACTTGTGTAAAGTGTTTTTAGTAAGGTACGTGTACATTGTGCCGCGCAGCGCGAACTTAATTTGACTTTGAAGAACTCGCGAACTACGATTACCTACATTAGCAATTAATATAGATTAATATTTATTTTCTTATTTAAGCCATTTCATCTAAAGTAGATCTGACTCTCTTGAGTTTCTATGTATATAAATAATGCAGACGTTGTTGACAAAGTTGTTAATCTGTCCTCCGTAAAGAATATCTTGAATATTATTTTTATCGACGTTACGTGGAAGGGATTCTCACTCTCGCCGTAGTCATAATTATTTTCATAATTGGTTTTATGTCATTTCCACATTGTTTCTCTTGGCCATTTGTTCTTTCCATGCCCAGGGATTGATCTGTGCCAAAATTTAAGATCCACTATTGGCTCGTTGAGGCTACCATTTAGATCAGTAATAATCAACCTTTTAGCGGAGAGCCAAATTATCAATTTGTTTAAGGGCCGCAGTGTGCAGAGTACAGACAGCTTGACATGGTTAACTTTGCAGTCGGCGGTGTGGCAAGTCTTTTTTATATTTTTTTACCATAACTTATTAATAAAACAAACATAGAACGCAAAAAGAAAGCACTGCAGACGAAAATATTCTATCTGCAAGGCAAAACTAATAAACGCTGTCGATTTTTATCATTATTAAATTTAAAGTACATAGTATATTCGTTAATATTTCTACATCATATTTTATAATATTATTATATAAAAATATATACTTCAAACACGAGTTTGTCGCGAAATAATTTTGCAATTGTGAAAAGTTTAAATATTTATAACATATATTATAACAGAGCACCCGAAAATCCGAACGATTATTAAATAAGAAATATAAAAACTCTGTTTTGTTGTTTTCATATTTTATAATTACCCCCAGATTCCTACCCACCGCCCATATCTTTTTCCTTTCTAAAACTTTCTCTACTTCATTTTCCAAAAAGACCCCACACACAGCATACCCAAATATGATATATGTCCTGAGGGGAATTATTTTCCTCAGGGCCTCCTGTGTGGAGCTAATTAAAAAAAAAATTCTAATTCGGAAAGTTTTATTAAACTAAAATTAATAATGAATAATTTAGTATTTTATAAAAAAGAAAATCTTAAAATGCATCAAACACAGGTCTCAACAAAAAAGCGAAAGTCTGAATTTTTAATGGTAAAAAGCTTATTATTTGGAGCGGCTGATTCAAAACTTTGAAGAAAGACTAAAGTTTTCCGGTACAGCCTTTTACAAAACCACAGCAACGAGAATTTTTTGATATTTTATTTATCAGGGTGAGTCGTACTAAAAGGCTATGAAATGTTGCTCACCACTGACGTAGATCACTTTTGTCTTAGCGGTATATTACTCTTCCAAGATTTTTGTAGAACGAATTCAAATTTTTAAATTCTTTCAGTTTTTCATTCGCTAATAGACTGGGATCTGTAAACAAACTTCGGAATCCAACTAAAATGCATTTGTGAAGAATCAATGGATCAAAAACCAAGTTATTCACTTTACTCAAAACATTATAACACCTAACAACACATAACCCAACCTAATCAATTAAAAAATAATATTTAAAAAAAACTATGTTTTTAGACAGAAAATTGTATCACAATATTATTTATACCAGTGGCTGTGTTCCGTAGAAAAATGTACCAATCTGATTTAGAAGATAATTAATTTATTTATACAATACTGTAGCTATGGATCTAACCACTTGAAGCAAGCCTTTCTTGACAACTCTAAGGAGGATACTGTATTTTTACTTATATCGACAGGATAACCCTTAGTCCAAAACATGCGAACACCTCAGAACAGGTTCTCCCGGTGAGTGTTCACAAAATGCTAATACTAATCTTTCTATGTACATTTATGAATAAATATTTTTTTTTGTACTACTGGAACAAGAATATATGTTAAGTATGTTCAAGAATAGAATTAAATCCTATCCTATTTATATTATAAAGCCGAAAGTTTGTATGGATTAATGGATGTATGGTATGTATGGATGTATGTTTGTTACTCTTCCAAGCAAAAATACTGAATGGACTTTAAAAATTCTTTCTGGTAAGCTCTGGCGCTATGAATAAGCTCTGGCGTTATGAAATTATTTATTATACGTTTATTGTCCATACGAAAAGCAAAGCGTTGCTTGGTAAAAAGGTAATTATTTGAGCTGTCATTTTGTTGTTTGGTTGCTATGGAGATCCCTTTGATAGTTAAAATTATACTAATCTATACCAATATTATAAATGCGAAACTGTATGTGCTTGATTGTTACGCTTTAATAGGTGGCACGCGAGCTGTTTTAACATTGAATGCAATGGGTATAGAGGGGCTGGTGAGGGAGAGGGGGGGGAGGGGGAAGGGTGGAGGGTGGTAGGAGGGGGGAGGGGAGTGGAGTGGGGATAGGGAAGATTGAGGAGGCGGAGTGGAAACCCCCCTAATCTGTGCGAGCGAAGCCGGGGCAAAAGCTGTAAATAAATAAATGCTAAAAAATTACAGTTGCATCTAAAAATGGAATGAAAATTGAGATGTGCTAATAATCATCTGGACTCGCGACATCAAAGTTGCATCACTTGTAGTTCGTACCTTGTTCATAGGTAAAGTTTTTTTTTTGCTTGGTTGTTTTTGGTAGCTTTATTTTGATTATTCTGGATGGAACGCTAAACAATCTTGTCGCTCGGTCACATTTATACATAGTCAGTTAATTTATTATTTTCGTTCTTTGCATCTAAAACACCTCGTCATATTTTAGGATCTCCTTATCTTCTACATTACCTATTCGTGGTCGTACACGAGTGTACTCGTTTACCCTACGCCTAACGGATGATTTAATAATTGTTTTTGTGTATTGTAAACATTTACTATTTAGGTAAAATACAAAAGTAATAAACTCTTAGCCCCTCATGCAAATTTGTTAGTTTTTCGGGTCAATGGTCTCTTTTTAAAAAAAAATGACAAACATTCACGTGCTACGAATAACCCGACAATATTTGAAAATCTCCTACTACCACCACAGTAAGCCGAAAATGTTGTTTGAGTGATGGAGAACTGGATGATGGAGAACTTAGCCAGCCGAGGAATCGAACACGGAACGGGTGGGACCCAAACGCGATCAACCACTGACCGGCTCATAGAAATCGTTTTGTCCCCCTTACTATCGTAGCAAGAATATGATCGAAATAGTATTGGAAAGAGAATACACGTTATAAACGTTGAAAGTTAACACAAAAAATGAAAATGTACACCTTTATGAAACCAAAGTTTCCGACCGCAATTTGAAAGAAAAAAGTAAATTTGTGATTTTTTTTTATTAATTATTTTTACACAAAACGATAAAAAATGAGAAGATGATACTGTTAATAATATATTTGTCTAATAAAATCTGCGAGTTTTTTTTTCGTTATCAAATAATTTTAATTAGAAAAAATGTGAAGTCAGTCATTTTTAAAACTTTTTAAAGTCTTCAATCAAAAATTTTATATTTAAAAAATTACGTGGTTTTTTCTAATAATAAAATTTGAAAGCGTATTTCATGACTCTTCAAAAACAGTTGTTGGTTTTCGGATGCATTCACAAATATTCCATTTATTTTTTTTTTACAGTGAATACCGCACAAGAATCTCAACTGCTCCCGTCTGGAGCCAGTGAGACTATGGCATCCCCAATTGGGGTATGTTGTGAGGCTGAAGATAGTGGGGAGGGGAAGGAGGTGGGGAAGAGGAAGGTTGGAAAATACCTGGCTATTCAGATCTGGTCACCAAACACGGCTAAAGCCATTTTCAAGCAACGTTTCAATTCTGAATGGTGGTCTTACACCAGGGCGATACTGATAGTATCTTCCACTCTGGAACATGCCGCTAATATACTATATATTATTTTAAATGAATTAATTGTGAAATAATACAAATTAATCAAATAAAATTTATTTGCGCATGCCGGGTTCGAACCCGCGACCTCCGGATTGTGAGTCAAGAGTCTTACCCACTGGACTACGGAGACCGTCAATTGGAATGTATTGCACAGCGAAAATATACTGAGCTGCTGACAGAATATGGTCGAGGCCTGAGGTGTTAAGTGGTCTGAGACGGTTTGAGAAATACTAGCTTGACTTATAAAATGCAAGGCAATATTACACTATTACTTGTTCTCTAATCTTCAAGTAAAAAAATACCGTATTATATTTTTTTAAATCCCGAGCAATTCGAATTGTACAACAAGATATTAAATTAAATAATTGAATAAAAATTACGATTTAATTATTTTCTTAATCCGCGAATATTCGCTTGAGATGTCTCAAACGAAATGACATTTTACGAAAACTTTGTGTTATTACCGCTTCACAATTAAAGCTCTCTACATCAAACATTTCTGAACGTAGCCGAATAGTAAAAACTGTTTTAGAAAGGTTACAAAATAAGCTTTTGAATTATTGTATTACAAATAAATATTAACATTTGTAAATATTAAAATTTAGAATGCAAACATTAAAAAAATGTAAAAATGACTCACGTGAAGTTTTTATGTGAAAACGGTACTATAATCACAGACTATGTAAACAACAATACTTATTATATTGTATAAATGTATAATAAACACTTTTGTTATCTCACTTTTTTATCATTTCATATAAAAATATTTAATAAAAATTAACAATGTCGAGCGGCCCGGCAATTTTTACCCGGCAATTTGGCGGGTAAAAATATGTGTCAACCGCGCCACTGACAGAATATTCTTGTTATATATTTCTATGAACAACTTGAATAGGGATGTACAGCTTGATCTACTATCGACCTTTTACTTTTTGTTTTAGGGATGTCACTAAAAGAATAACGGAGTTAGAACGATTTCTATGGAGACGCACGCGTTGACGTATAAACACGCTTATTGTACTTGACTGCTGTCGTATTTCTAACGCATATATCTGCTTTAGTTGGTGACCGGTTAATAGCGTTGTATGAAAAATAGAAAATATTTTTTAAATAAATTTTACTTCTTGTGGATTTGGCGGAAAAGCAAACTGTTATCGAAATTACAACACGTCTACAATCATATAACATTTCCGTATTCATCACCACAAATCACAAAGAAGAAACAATTTTTCATACAGATAAAACGAATGGAGATTTATGTCGGTCGAAAAAGTTTGATGTTTGTTGTCGGACCCCATTTTATATGAGCACACCCGCACACATCAATACCCCATATTATAGTATGAGCACAACCGCACACGTACAACGCCAGCGTAGGGCTGACGGGGACTGTACGACTATACTTGTAAATATTTCATATTATATTATATGGCCGAGATTCGTCACCCTTTGATGAGGAATCCCAGTGGTTCCGACGGGTTAAGCAGGGGATGGTATGCTTTCACGAATCCGAGGGAAACGCGGGGTCGTATGCAAAAAGGTCCGCTTTTATATTCATCGGGTCAAAGCTCGGTTTACCGCAAAAATATTATGAAAAACATGTTTAGAAAGAAAATAAATCCGACGGACTTCATGCTTACATTATTTAAAATCCCATTTAATAAAATACCAACACGTATATATATAAAAAGAAGTTATTTTTATGATTTTATCCTTGCGGAATTTCTCGTTTTTCATATTTTTATTCCACTGACAGAAAATTTTTATTAATAGTATGAACAAAACGATCATTCTTGATTTATCGTAAATATTCGTTTAACTCTTCCACATTGTTCAGAATAATAATGTAGATTACCGTCTGTATAGATATAATGCAGGGGACGACGTAATATATTTTCCAAATGAAGCACAACGTTCCCGAATCATTAGTAATCCGTAAGCACCCAATTATTTAGAAAAGCCCAAATCCCAAATGCCCAGAGGATTGGTGGGTCTAATAACAGCTAAATTGTAGCCGAAACCCAAGGGAGAAAAATAAATTCGGCATATTAATAAACAGATTGACTCAGGTCCTCTGTCAGGGATGATGAATGCAGGTTCCAGGCGAGCAGGAATTGGAAAGGGTAGAAAAATAAAGCCTTTGAAAGACTCCAGGTGTGCGGCCGCCCCCCTTTTGGTTACATATGGGACTAGGTCCATGTATAAATCTAGTTCAGGATGAAATTCAATGCCTGCCGTTTAAACAGGTATTTTCTCAATATCTAAAATATGGTGAGTTTTCACATCATGTATTCCATTTGGGGTACGAATATTTAGTTTATTCGTCGGGAATTTATGTACAATTTTATTTTTATTGGAAAGGTTCAGTGAGATAGCAAAAATTTTTCTTGTCATCGTCTTAAATTTGTTAAGTCCGTAGGTAGTTTGCTGTAGGATCTCAGTTCATGTTTAAAGATACATACATTGTACCAGGAAATCTTAACCATCCCTTAAAAGAAGTGTGTAATGACAATATCTTTACATAATATAAAGCAAAGTCGCTTCCGCTATCTGTGCGCTTAGATCTTTTAAACTACACAACGGATTTTCATGCGGTTTTCACCAATAGATAGAGTGATTCATGAGGAAGGTTTGAGTATATAATTTATCAAGGTTTTGTGTAAATTGGTTGAAATATAATATATAATATCTAAAGGGAGCGGGCTGGCAAGCGGTGGTGTGGGTTTGATATGTATGCAAATTAACTGATGGCGTTGGTTATAAATGTTGGGTAATGGCATTGTCAGTAGATGGCGTTATGTTTCGTTAGCCACAGCAACGTGTGGCCGGGCTGCTAGTTGTGCATAAAATGTAAGCCAAAGAATAATAATAAAATAAATCTATCAATGAAATAAAAGTCATGAATGTTAACATCACTCGAATGCAAAAGGTTTATTGTAAAAATAGGGTTGTACAGTTAATATATATTTGATAGATTGACAAAGACTCTAATTGTAATTAATTCTCAGGGCGTGCAAGAAACTGGAAGATACTTTCTTGAGATTAAATTCAAAATGTCACATTATTAATGAACCCAAAATTCTAGAGTGGAATAGATAAAATAAAGAAACCAAGGGCGCCAGAACGTTTTTTACATAACGTACAAATGTCTCAAATAAATTAAGAGGTAAACTAAGAGAAAATTAATAAAAAATGTTGAGAATTTAACGATTTGTCGCTGCCTAGATCTTAAAACTGATGTTGGCAACGCGCTCTCGCAGTTATCAAGCTGCCAGTGATATGACGCCGCCGAAGAGAATAGATCTTTAGAGCTGATCGCTATTTGACGAAGCAAAATTTTAATTGTCAGAGTAAACTACGACAATACGTTTTAAAATTTTATTTGAAACAAGAAATTTACAAATTTTAAAACATTATTTGAATATGTGAGATTATTAATGTAAAAAAAAACTGGACAAATATTTTGAGGTGCTGTTGTATACAATGAAGTGTATTTTGTAATGGTATTGTGTATTATGTATGTATTAGTATGTTTTATTGTTTTAAGTTTGTATATTCAAGTTGTACGATGAAAAATTTGTTCGTTTTAAATTCAACACCCCGGGCAGTTATGTGTCTTGTATATTTTAAACTAAGAATATAAACCATAAGTCAAACCATCACCATAAAAGTCTGAAGATGTTCGTAGTGTGAAAAATCAGTCCGATCCGGAAAAAAAAGTTGAACAGATTTATATAGTTTTCATCGTTAAAATACAATAGAATTTTCTTACAAAATAACGTTTTTAAAAATGGAGCTTTATTAGCACACACACAAATTATTATTAAAACATACTAGAGTGTGTACCGATTTCAGTTATTGGTGCTTATTGTGATTGTGCTCTGTCTTGAGTCGAGGCATGTGTATTATACATTTATTTATAGTATCTTAACATATTAAAAATTAAAGTTTATTGTAATATTTACACTAATATATTATTTGACTGGTCAGTGGTTGAGTGGGCATAGCGCTTGGGTCCCACCCGAGCGTCGCGTATTCGATTCCTCGGCTGGCTAAGTCCTCCATCACAACACAAGCAACATTTTCGGCTTTCTGTTGTGGTAGTAGGAGATTTTCAAACATTGTTGGGTTATTCGTAACCCGGGAATGTTTGTCTTTCTTTAAAAAAAAATGCGAAACTGCTTCTTACGCTTTAATAGGTGGCAAGCGAGCTGCTTGAAAAATGAATGTAACGGGTATGGAGGGGGGGGGTGGTGGGAGGGAGTGGGGGGAAGGTAGAGGAGGCGGAGTGGGAACCCCCCTAATAATATTATGCGAGCCTAATAATACTATGAGGGGCAAAAGCTAGTATAAAATATAGCAAAAATTCTAAGTTTTCACGGACCTCATTACTAGTGATTCTTATTCTGAGAAGGCCTGTAGTTGTTAAATTTGCTTTCTAGTTGTCTTTACATTGTGTCGTCATAATGTTTGCAAGTTGATTATTCCTTTTGCTACAGATGTCGTAATTTTTCAAGTTTCCTAACATTGGTTAAGTAAAATTACGTCATTTGATAGGCAATGATCCTGAGGCAAATATTTTTTTGTAAATTCTTTAAGCTTCACAAATCCTGCAAATTAAAATATCTCGTGATCTTTCGTGGGTCTGCGCGAGTAATCAAAACAAATCTTTCGCTGTTTTTTTAATGAGTGATAGTTAGGAGATAACCAGATATTAATTGGTACGCTTGCCTGATGTGTTCCGGAAGACGATAATAGACGGTGAATGTATTATTAATTCAATACTGATATAAAGCAAGAGAGTCCCGAGAAAGTTATTATGTAGGAAAATTGCTGGGGGGAGTTATACATTTCAAAAAGGGCCTTTCAAATCAGGTACAATTCATTTATAGATAATAATTGGTTTATCGCAGCGTTTCCCAAAAGGTGTTCCGCGGAACCCTGGGGTTCCGTAGAAGCATCACAAGGGTTCCGCGTTCCGTCCGGATTGTTGCAAGGAAGAAACACAAATACTTTTACAGTAAACGACAAAATCTCTTCTCTCATAAAGAAACTTGTCTTCTGGATAGAATGTGTTGAACAGAACAAGTACCAATGTTTTTTTTCTTTTAAACGAGTTTCTGGAAAAAAAAGAGTTGCAAGTAACCTCTGATATTGAAAAATGAAATCCCTGGAAGAGTATTTTCCTGAAAAAAACCTACAGGACATTGACTGGGTACAGAATCCATTCCTAGTTCACAGGAAACGTACAGCAACAGAGTACGAGACTTTGATAAATATCAAATGTTCTTCTTCCTTACAACAAAAGTTTAATTCAGAAAAACTAATCTGGATGAGTTTTGGATTGGACTTAAAAACGAATATCCAGTAGTCGTCGAGAAGGCTATCACAGTTTTGTTACCGTTTGTGACCACTTACCGGTGTGAATTGGTTTTTCGGCTTACGCTTACACAAAAAACAAATACAGAAACAGACTGGATGCATCTCCAGATCTTCGTATTCAGCTGTCTGACACAAAGCCTGATTTCAATGCTATTTTAACAAAAAAATTAAAAATATATCACTCTTCACACTAATGTAAGTTTTACACAAAACTTTTGATCTTTCTTTTCAAGGTAAACATGAAAGTATTCAAACTACGAGTTTATCTTTTTCTTATAAAAATAGGGTTCCGCCTAGAAAAGTATGATCGATAAGGGTTCCGGGGCGAAAAAAAATTGGGAAACGCTGGTTTATCGGACAAAGAAATTTCTCGTTGCGACCGTTAAGAAGGCTAGGTTCAAACCCAGTACACGAATACATTGGCCGGCGCGGCGGTCTGGGGCCGATATCTCAGGAAATATAGTATGCGGGTAAATAAGATTACAAACGCCATGAAGTATGAAATGATTGGGCGGTTGAGTAAACCTTCTTGACAGATACGTATGTGTCATGTTAGTAAAGGTAGGTAGGGACATGCAATAATTGCGTTCTGGAATGTTGAGATATCTGACTAACCAATACATCATTTCCCCGCACGCTTTGTCATGGTTCTACCTATGTGTATAATCATAATCTGATTAGGAACGTGCACATACGCAATTTAATGTACGCTACCGACGTATGCGACCGAAGTACGCAACATTCGTACGCGACCGGCGTACGCGACGGACGTACGTTAAAAAAAAAACAGGAAAAAAAGATTTGGATTACTAGCGCAGACCCATGAAAAATCACGAGAGATTAAAATTGTAGGATTTATGAACTTCAAAGAGTTTACAAAAAAAAAAAATATTTGCCTCAGCGACCGACATATGCGACTGACGTACGCGTGGTCCTATTTGCAGTCTTAGGGTTGGTATCTGTAATAACATAGTATGAGAGATTATTATGCACAATCTTGTTTGGTGGTAGTGGGCTTACTTCCTGGCAGATGACATTGTATGTAGGTATTTAGGGTGATCATATAAAGAGAACGAGGCAACCTCATATATATTTCAATGCATGCGTTATATTCTTTCTCGTTCTCGCCTCCTGGGTTGCTACAAATAATTTGTTTGTATCGAAACCCTGCTGTCAGAGTCGACACTACGATACGCTATGCTTTTTTATGTGACAGAAGGGACGTGCTGGGCAAGAGGTATGGTTAGCCTTGAAGGTTTCTTATTAATTTAAGGCAAGAACCGTAAAATATTGTTATTGTTAAATTGCATGTATTGAAGGTATTTATTGTTATGTCATGTGTCAATGTTCATGTGTTTTGTAATAGGATCACTAAATTTGTAAAACAAATTACAAAAAGGAAACATTGTTTTCCAAAAATAAGAAAGTGAGAGTTGTTGAAGATATTTAAGTTGATGGTATTTCATTCACAATTAACACGCATTGTCGGAAAGATGATCTATGTCTGGAGTAATAGCTTCTGTGACCCCCCTTCCCCCCGCCACCGGAGACGTAAACTCCACTCTGACTGACAGCCTCTGATATCAGCGCTTTCCGGACAGGCGCTATCGGTGAAGGAATTTGACGGCCATCCGCCACAAACTGAGACGGATTAAAGTTGCTTTAACGACCGTATGAAAAGGTTACATGACGACACAGAACAGTGAAGAAAACTGAAGCAAAAAAAATAATAAACTAAATTAACCAAACCTAACCTAACCTTATCGTTGTGACACAGGGTATAAATAGGGAGAAACAGCCCTAATCAAGTCAGTCAACTACAACAAGCCGTCCCGACAACAATTCTTTCTGCTCCCTGATCTCGCTCCGACCTTCCATCTACTTTTTTCTTCACTGACCGTCGCCATACCACTTACTCTGAACCACGGAATGTCTACCATTTTACGAACAGCGCCAACGCAGACTACGTTTTCCTTCACAAGTGGTGAACGGACCGACATCTGGCGCCTCCGTGGATCGGGATCTCCAACCTATTCTACACTTCTTGTGTGCTTCACCCAGCCTGGCACAATTCTATTATTTTATCATGTTCTGCTTTATCACTATTCTGTTTCATCCGGATACCGTGTGTAACACCTTCTTTGTAAATGCCTGGCTACTAGCAGTGCCTCTAATGGTGGACGCACAGGCACCTTATACCCTAATAAGACATTCAATTTTGCATATAATGCTCTGTTATGGATGTCATTTCTTTCCGATTTTCGTTTATTTTACTTCAAATTATTTATTAACTATTTATGTGCAAAGTAGTATAAAGTGGGTTTATTGACAAATGGCAATTACTTACGACCATTCAGTTGCGACCATTGTCTTTGTCTATTTTTTTGTATCTTGTTCTCTTTCAAATTTTTGTTTAGATTATTACTGTTATCTTTTTTTCTATAATATTATATCACTGAAATCATTTTAATAGCTACTAAGTCATACATTTTTAGCATGGTGTGTGCAGAATTGAAACGAAAAATTATTTAAAGTTCAAAGGACTCATGTATAAATTCATATTCTAATAAGATTTGCAGCCTTCTTGGAAGCCAGTGGCTGGGTGACAATGCTAGCCCTCCGATTCGCATATAATTAATAATATCCCAGTGGCATGAGCAAAAATCGTCGGCATCAAACTCTCCCAACCATCAAAACGGTTCCGCGACTTTTCACCCCACGACAAAATACCCCCCGGCAATATATCCCCGACAAACTATCCTACAAAACATTCCCCAACAAAATATCTACTAAAACCTAACCTACCAAAAAAATGGGACAAAAATAATACAGGCAACCTGTAAAAACAATAAATTATTGTTCAAAAATAGTACAATGGGACCAAAATAATACAGAATCCTGTAAAGTTTCCTGTCATCCTGTTTAACATAAGGTTAGTTCAGGTTAGTTTAAGTTAGGCTTGGTTAGGTTTTAGTAAATATTTTGTTGGAAGATGTTTTGTCCGTAGGAATTTTTGTCCTTGGGTTGATATCATGTCGAGGGTCATTTTGTCATAGTATATCGTGTTGGGGATATTGTGTCGGGGGTATTTTGTCGCGGGATGAAAACGCGCGGTATCCATTAAAACACCGCAATTTTTCGATCACAATAACTCGCCCGCCTAGAATCGGTTTTTAGAGATTGCATTGTCTGCTTTTTAAGGCAAAGCGTAGTCATGCCGCATCCTATCGGTTAACTTAAAAATCGATTTCCAAACAGAGGTTTTTACTTTTATGTATTGACACAGTTTTCTTCATTAAGTTACTATATTTAAATTTTACGTACATGCTAAATATAAATACAAAATACATGTAAATTACTTTCGTAGTCCTCCTCACTAGGAGATACCGTGCTGAGGGGGACTATGTTTTGGATAAGTTTTCAGTGGCTTCTACGGTACAACTTCATAGTTTTGATTAGGTTTTTTTTTCACAAACACCTATGACCATTGTGAGTATATATATATATATATATATATATATATATTTGCGGAAAGCATGCTTTGAGCCAAATTATATACACTTTTTTTTTTGCACCATTTTGTTTAACACACCCTTAAAAACTACCCCCGCACAGCTATATACGAATATGATGTGCCGTTTTAAATATATATCCAAACATGTATCTACGGTATAGTTTGAAGACATTTGGCTATTCGATATACACGATAGATTGAGGACTGTCCCCAAAATGTGCGTCACACATAAACTGCCGTCGTGGTCTCAAATAATGCGTTACACAGAGAGGTGTTCCATATACATAATGCATACTTTAGAACAAAGGGTAAGTAGGGAACTTCTATTGGAATAAGATATAGGTAATAATAATTTTGTCGCTAGATGACACTCATAATATTAGATTTTCGGTGAGAATTCGATAAAGCATACTTTAGAACACAGGGTAAGTAGGAAACTTCTATTGTATTAAGACACAGGTATTAATTATTTTGTCGCTAGATGACACTCATAATATTAGATTTTTACGCAGTGAGAATAATTCATTAAACTTGGATATGTGTATTATGATGATAAATAATGTCAACATTCTTTCTTAAGTTATTTTTTTAATTATTATTTATATCTTTATTTCATTTGTAAATAGTTTATCGACCTCCAAGCTAGGCATACGTCCATGTTAGGAAAAAACTACCGTTTGTACATAGGTAATATAATATACACAACGCATAAAATGAAGTCAATTTTAAAATAATAAATTTTAATAATTTAAAAAATAATGTGTGCAAAATTTAATTAAATTAAATTCACTATGCGCATTACTGACATGTTGTGAGGCTGAAGGTAGTGGGTAGGAGTTGGGGAAGAGGAAGGTAGGGTAGTACCTGGCTGTTCAGATCTGGTCACCAAAAACTGCTAAAGCCATTTCAACCAAAGATTCAATTCTAAATGGTGCTCTTACAAGAGGGCAGTACTGAGAGTATCTTCCACTCTGGAACGCGTCGCAAATATTCCTCATTTTATTTTTGACTTTTTATAGGGGTGTTGAATTGTCACTTAGTTGAGTTGTCGTGGATCCCTTCCCCTTATTAAAAAAGTCAATATTATAATAAAAATAGTAGTTTATTTCAGCTGAATGAAAGGAAAAAGAAAAATATAAGATTTAAAAAATAATAATTTTACTGTAATTTTTTATGAATATTTAAACAAATATCAAAGGTTTTGAATGATAAAATTTCGTAGTAAGAATTTAGGTAAAAACGTTAAGAAAAGATGCCCTGAAGCGGATTTATATTGTGTTCATCATTCCTGGACCCACCTAATCCCAGGAACCTACCCACCCCTCACACCCTTTTCCTTCCCCAAATTTCCTCTCCTTCCTTCCCTCAAATAGATCCCCCATACAGCATTCCCAGAGATGACGTAGGCCTCAAGGGAAATCATTTTCCTGAGGGCTTCCTGTATGGAGCTTAAAAATATACATTTATATTGGTTTATACTTACCTAACCAATCAGCGACCAGATTTCGGAGTAAAATTTGTTTTTTACGTAAATAAAACAATATCATTTTTTTTATAATACTTTATTGAAATATATATTTCTAGTATCCATTAGGTTGCTTTAGCAATTAAGAGCAAGTATTAACAGACCTAGCAATCCTGTTTATAAACGCATTAGCGAAATCAATCAAAGGATAGGGGGTAAATAGTTATGGATTAACGTAAAAAACATACTTAAAAAAATAGAACCTTTACCGTTCCATGAAATAAATATCAGGCAAAAAAAGTTCAATTATGTGAAGGCGACTACTATCTTACAAAAACAATGTTTCACAAATAATATGGTTGAAACCACCATAAAAGTAATACTTTGTAAAATATGTATTAATAAATGTAACCCATATGTTTTATATTACAATAAAAAATACAAATTAAAAAATAGGAAAAATGAGTGATTTCTTACAATCAAACTGAATGATCAGTTTTTTTAAGATTTAAGTAAGATAAAATATTGTACAAAATAAAAACTGAGTAAACATATAAAAAAAATATATACAATTTTTAATGCTACACAGCATAATAATTTTATAGTAACCCATATTTTAAAACGATAATAATAAGCTAAGAAAATAGTTATAATATTTGCAAGAGAACAGCTCAGCGATTCCAAATTTTTTGTGGGATCGTTATTGGATAACGGACGTTATCTCCTGTCTGATTTGTGTGATTTTTACATATTTACTGTCACGTATTTTAGTTAGATCGATTTAAACACAAATTATTATTTATTCATTTAATGTGCTTTGTACATAGAAAGGGGCCATCCATTAATTACGTGAGCAGTTTTTCTTCTAATCTAGACCCCCCCCCCCCCCTCGGTGAGATAAATTTTGTTCGTATATTCTTTTCAAGTAACGTGAGATTTTGCTGGACCCCCCCCCCCCCCGTTTGTGCTCACGTAATTAATGGATGCCCCCAAAAAGCAAATAACAGCCATAAAAATCACACAAATCTGACAGGAGATAACGTCCGTTATCCAATAACGATCTCAGAAAAAATACGGAATTGCTAGGCAGGGTGATTTTAAATTAGTTCTGCTTTCTTTTTATTTATTTTACAAAGAAATTTTGTATGACACCACTGGATTTTTAAAAACAAAATGCGGAAAATGCAACTTTACTTACAAGTGGAAACTTTTATTTACAACAATTTTAATATACATATTTTACCCACCTGAGAGGTTCATATTGTAATGCAAAGTTTAAAGAGAAATAGGTATATTAAGACAATAATATCAACAATAACTCCAGTACAAATAAAAGCACTGCAGCATACTTTTGCATTTTGTTAAAAGATTGGGAAGTTAAAATAAAAATTTTTGCAGAAAATTGAGGCAAGTTATGTACAAAAAAACACATAGATATTATAACATAAAAGCTGTCACCACAATATCGAAAAACCATTTATAAACATTGGTTATCACATTATCACCATCGATTAGTTGTGAGTTTATACACTGCCAAAAAAAATAAGACGTAGGTCAGTGTAAGCGATACCTATATAAAACATAGAGAAGCTATGATTTATACCCTCGGGTAGGAAATTTAGATATTCCAAAATTTTGGAGTCTATTTGAAAAGAGGTATCTGCCCATAGACGAGAAATTTTTAATCAAAATTTATTACATAATTTTTTTAAATGAGGCGTGTTGAAACAAAATGAGTTAGATATGGTGATGGATAGAGAAACAAAAATACATTTTTGAATAAATGTTATTGGTTCTGCAATATTTGATTGAAATTAATTGAAAATAACTAAATAATCTACCATTTAATCACAATAAAATATACACAGACTGTAACTAATGGAAAAAATTAAAAGCAAAAATTATGCATTATGGTACGGCAAAAGATCTAAAAAAGACATTGTATGCGTATTATTAAAAATGAAAATAATTGGAGATTGCCGTCTTTGTTTCAACACTCAGCCTCAAATATACTCCTACTGAAATCATCATTCTCCTTCCTCAATCGGCGGTTTTGACAAAATAAGGATTATGCTAGGCATTACTAGGTACCTATAAAAGGTCTTTTTTAAAAGCATACGATTGACGGCGGGTTTCTGCTCTTCTTTGGTTATCAATCCATGTTTTCAACTGCTGTGGCTGCCTTTTACGTAGCACTGTATTCCTCATTATTGCGGAATGACATTTATCTAGTGAGGGCAATTTTTTAAGAGCTTTAAAGTCACCGAAATATTCTGAAACTGCTTTTCTTTCTTCTTCGCTCCATTTCACTCTTCTCGTTTTTCCATAGGGGGATGCTGAAACACAAAATTGAAATATCCATTTTTAACACATACTAAAAAGGTATATGGCATATACATTGCAAGGTAAAGGGCACTGACTATTACAGAATGGTTAAAAACAAGGCTTTTGTTAGATAGCTAAAATCTTGGAAGGCAGAAATGAATGATCCATAAATCTTATGTCTATGTATCAAAGTTGTAATTGAAAAATTACCTAAAACTACTGCAAGAGTCCATATTTGTTTCAGTTTTTTTTTTAAATCCATTACCGACAAATCTTTTGTTCTTTTTTCTTATTATTTTCTTGTTATTATTTACAATATTTTATTACCTAATGACTTTATTTTTTGAGCACGAAAAACAAGAGCCTTGTCTCTTTATGGTAAGGAGGAGCTGTCATTATAAATTTTGGGTATTTATTGAAAAAAAAAAACATAAAATAAATAAATAATAATATTATATGTATTTACATACAGGGTGTTAAGGGACCAACTTGACTTACTTCAGTGACAACTGGCATTATTTTGAGTAAAAATCGTATGAGAAATTGTTGTCTCCGGTGACTTATTTTTTTTTTTCTCCACAATCAAACAAAAAAATATCTTCTGCATGACGTCACTGATCACTCAGCCGAATAACCCCCCAACCTCTTACCTGCCCCCAACTGTCCAACATCTGCTATTTTTTTTTTAGTTTTTGTAAAAAAAAAACGTCAAAAATGACACCGGAGAAAAAAAAATGTTTACATTTTTTTTCCAAACAATGTCATGAATCACTGGTTAAGTACGTCCCTTAACACACCCTGTATGTATATTTATATGCAATATATTTCAATATTGTGGCTTTCCAGTGGAGAAATCTCAGATAGATTAACGTGAAGATGCCCATTGCCCAGGTGCGGTACAATTTAAATTTAAACATCACAATGGAATAATTTACTGATAAGAGACTGATCAACAAGTCGCACAATAATATATTTTCAGAGCAAGAAATTTGGTCCTATATCATTCAAATTGTTCACATCTCTACTTACTGCTGCGTCGTTTTTCGCTGGAATCATTG
The DNA here is from genome assembly GCA_917880885.1 of Limnephilus marmoratus. Taxonomy (NCBI): domain Eukaryota; kingdom Metazoa; phylum Arthropoda; class Insecta; order Trichoptera; family Limnephilidae; genus Limnephilus; species Limnephilus marmoratus. The sequence continues at coordinate 18,055,332 of OU862909.1, forward strand.
AATTCAATTGAGTTATCTGCAACCTTCGGCAGGCATCGATGTTCTGTATCATAATTTTTTTTAGGACTTGATCCAGGAAGACTGTCATCTGAAGTGGATATTTTAGCACGTCTCACCCGTGTTTCAGCCCCTGGAATAAATCATGATATAATGTACATGAAAAGATATGATAGGCTGCTTGCACTAAATCCGATTTTGAAAGTATCTACTTCTCTGGAACACTCATTGTGAAATAATTGAAATTGATTGAATAAAATTTCATTAAATGAAGACAATATTAGCAAAACTCAACCAAAATCTGGAGACAGAAAAATCTGAAAAAGATATTGGTTCTACTGGGACTCGAACCCAGGAATAAAATTTACTTGCAAATGCTGGGATTGGAACCCGGGATTCACAGTGGAGGATCATAGGTATCTACTCAACAACGGAGGGCTTCAAAGAAATCGGACACATTTGACTGATTTATGATACCATTATTAAACAATCTAATCCAGAATTTGAGTGGGTGCAATTATAGTCACCCCCGAAAGAAATAATACAATTCAAAACTCACGTATTTGTTCCGGTTCAGAAGACACAGTGCTGTCCAAGAGACTAGTCGAAGCCTGGGAAGTCGTCAGACTATGATTTTTTACTATTTCCGACTGTTGCAAGAAATTATTATCAGTATCAGAGTCATATTCTTCGGTTGTATCTCCACCCATTGCCTGTTCCAATAATCTAGATACATTTGTTACGTCCCTGACTGTTGCCGGCATTCTGTATACATCTTTGTGTATTTTGGTACTATGCCCCATAAAGTTCGCCAGATCCGACATGTCACACTCTTCAATGCCAAGCATAGCAGTATGCGTTGCTATGTGCTTTCTCAATGTGGTACCCCTGAGCGTCGAAGGGAACGATGCTCCACATTCTTTCGAAAATACACGAAGGAGCTCACATGCTCGCAAATAGGGTTTTTTTATGCCATTATTTGATGTATTTGGTACTCCAAAAATGTATTCATTATGTTTCTGTACGCCAGCCTGTTGGCGAAACTTTATTATAAGGTCAATTGATTGTATTAAATTTTTTTTTAGTAAAATAGGCACGGTCCTACCTAATTTACCTCGTAGAGTGATTCGCACAAATTGTTTGGCGTGATTTCTGTCTTCATGAGAAATTTGGCTTAATAGTTCAGAATTCACGTCTATCGTTTCCTGGCACTGGAAATCGGAAAGGGTAATTCTTTCTATTTCTCCCGCTCTTCTCCTATTAAAAATCATTACGGATATTAATGTCGCTTCAGACAAAGTTTTCCATGCGTTAAAGTTGAAATCCGTTTTCAAAATGCCGGCAGAGGTAAAACATTTTTTTTTTAGAAAATCATGTAATAGTTTGATGTCATCCTTTGAAGGTAGAATTACTTGTTTCAGTCGTTTTTGTTTAATCTGATCTTCAATTGCCGGCTTGTTGATCAATACAGGAACTTCCTCTTCGAAAAGGAGAAGGAACTCTTCTGTCATTTTTTTTTTGTCATCATCTTGTTTTTTTATGCATTCTGCACGTAGACAACGTGCCAACTTTTTTAGCAGAGTTGTAAGATTATTGGCAACAGCTGGCGTTTTGAACCACATAATTGATTTATCCCATTTAGCACATTCACGAAGAGCGCTGATTGCGGAATCAAAATGCTGTGGTTGAAATATTGATGCAAAATCAGTTATTTCCTTATTAATCTTTTTTATTGCCATTTTAAACCTTCCTAGCAATCTCAGGTGGGCTCTAATCATGTCTTGTTGGTGTGTTTTGTACTTTTCACAAAGTTTATTTCCAAACACAATAAGAAGTTCATCGTACTGAATGGATTTAGTAATATTATCATCTCTCAATACGGGGAAAACTTTATATCTAAGGATTTCATTGGCTCTATGGTGTAGGAAACCGGTTAATCGTCTTCCCATTACATTTATTGTACGTGATCCTTTTGTATGCGCTTTATTGCATTTTTTGTAATGTATACGAAGAGTGCGTTTGGAAAAAAAACCTTTGCAATTAGCGCAACAGATATAATCTTCGGCATTGTTGACAATATTTGGCTGGCGTTGCCTGCATGTGATCAAAACACCAGTGTTGTATTTTGAATTTGTGTTATGAATAAAATTTCCCCTTTTTCTGATGTCATCAATGATAAAACGTCTTTCATGATTGCCTTTTGGAAGAATTGTGAATTTCTGTACGTCTATTTCAGTGTTATGTTTTAATTCCAAATGGCGGGCAAACTTCGACTGTAATGTTTTACAGTAACAACAGAAATATTTCTTCTTTCCAGACGGATTTACTTTAAGGTTGCTAATATCGACTCCATCTAAAGTAGATTTTTTGAGTAAAGATGAATTTTCAGGTATTGCCTGGTGCGATGCTTTGTCAATTGAGTTAGAGTCAGATTCAGATGTGAAATTGATAATTTCTCCATTTTGATTATTTTTCTGCTCCGCATCAAGTTTGCTAATATCGACTCCATCCAAAGTAGATTTTTTGAGTAAAGATGAATTTTCAGGTATTGCCTGGTGCGATGCTTTGTCAATTGAGTTAGAGTCAGATTCAGATGTGAAATTGATAATTTCTCCATTTTGATTATTTTTTTGCTCCGCATCAAGTTTGCTAATATCGACTCCATCCAAAGTAGATTTTTTGAGTAAAGATGAATTTTCAGGTATTGCCTGGTGCGATGCTTTGTCAATTGAGTCAGATTCAGATGTGAAATTGATAATTTCTCCACTTGTGGATACAACTTTTCCTGAATACCACCGGCCGTCTTTCCACAAGGCTTCTGTACAAGCCCCAAGGGCAGGATTTTTAATTCGACTTCTTTTGAGGGTTGTAAGAAAATTGTCATCAAACAAAAATCGCAATTCTGTACTATCCTCGTCACCTAAAAGAACATAATGGAAGTATGAATTTCACAAATTAATATCATTGCTCCACATTCGTGTATATAAACATAAACAAATTACAGTGCTCTATACAATGTCAAGTGTTTTAATTTTTTTACAAATTATATTATTTATGCTTTGAACCGCTCACTCGTTAATACGGCTTATTATGTTTTCTTTTCAAAATAAATTTTCTGTTTTTTGTCATATTTTCAAATATAATTAAACAAAATTAAACATTTATTCCCCACTCTTGTCTACTATAGTTTTCTGAAGGTTTCACTTGTACCGCGTGTGAATTGCGCACTCTGATTTTTGAAGTGAAAACTTCTTAAGCACCGTTGTGATTCGAAAGTCGATGAAACAAAAAATAGCGACACTGAAAATAAACGAACACATACATCTATAGGATTCAACCTGTGAGATAATGAGATAGTATAAACGGTCCCCTCTTAGTGCGGTGCTTTGTAGTCTTCCCACCAGGTTTCATTTCTACCGTGTGTGAACTGCACAGTTGTAAATTTTTTTTTGAAGTAAAAACTTTTTAACACCGTTGTGTTTTGAAACTCGATGAAACGAAAAAGCGACAATAAAAAGAGACAAAACTCCTACATTTATAGGATTTAGCCTGCGAGAGAATAATATAGAATAATCGGTCTCCTCTTTGTGAGGTGCTAAGCTTCAGTCTGATTACTTGAAATGGCTTTAGCCGTGTTTGGTGACTAGATCTGAATAGCCAGGTACGTTTTCCACATCTCCTTCCCCTTCCCAATACCCTCAGTATCACGCCATACCATACCTTTTATATCCCTAAGAGCAAGACAAATTATCTTGAAAATGTATTTGTAAGAAGAAGCTGTAGCACATTTAACAGATTATGCCCAAATATCGATGTGTTTAATACAAACCTTGATAAATTCACAGCATGCATAAAAAAATAACACTATTGATGCCACATGTTTAACAAATAACTTAATATTTGATTGATTTCTGTATTTCTCTTTTTTTTAATTTTTAGTATCACCACATTTTCTCTCCAACTTTTTGCAGTTGGAATTCAAATACAATCGCTTCCTGAAATATATTATTTATATCAATCAAAATTTAAATGTAAACCCTTGAAAATCCTCAGTTATTTACTTTTTGTAGATATAAGTAAGAAGATACACTTTATCAGAATAATTTATATCAGGTTTAGGTATTGTGTATTTTTGCATTACGGTTCTAAATTATTTGTCGTTATTTTATTGGTCTATGTCATACTTATTTTTATCACTGTCATTTATGAATTTTGTACAGACTGTTTATAACGCTAATAAATAAAATACCAAAATTGGGGATGCCAGATGCCATTGGCACTTGGCTCGAGACGGTTGGGAGCAGTTGGGACTCTTGTGTTATTTTCAGATAAAAAAGTAATATTATATGCAAGTAGGAATCTTCAACGGTTTTTGCTCAGCCAACTGCGTTAGGTTTTGCTAAGCCGAGAGTCACTATTTTTTGTTTCATCGACTTTCGAATCACAACGGTGCTAAAGAAGTTTTCACTTCAAAAATCAGAGTGCGCAATTCACACGCGGTACAAGTGAAACCTTCAGAAAACTATAGTAGACAAGAGTGGGGAGACTACGAAGCACTGTACAAAGAGGACACCGATTATTTACGTTGCACTGCACAAAGAGGACATCGATTATTTACGTAGCACCGCACAAAGAGGACACCGATTTTCCTTCCCAGAACTTCCTATCATTCCCTTTTTTAAAAAGACCCTCCACATAGCATCCCCGTCGTAATTAATATCATGGCGGTCCTTGAAAAAATTACATTTCACCTTTTTAAAGTTGACAAAATTTATCTAAAATCTAAATGTTTAATTATATTTGAAAATATGACAATATTAACAATCGTATAGTGGCTAGGTACATACCGTTATATCTTCTGTTGCGCTTGCGCGTTTCCATAACGTTCACAATTAATTATCACTATAAACAAACACTGAATCAACGGGCAAAGTAATCTTTTGAATAGCAGAGGGCATACATTAATTACGTTTGCTCAAAAAGGGGGGGGGGGGGGTCCAGTAAAATCTCACGTCGACTGAAAAGAATATACGCGTTGCCCAAATTTATCTCACCAAGAGCGTCTAGATTGGACGAAAAACGTAATTAATGTATGCCCTCGTGTAGATGCTTCTCCCTTGATTCCTGGATAGGCACTAAAGTTGTTGGAACTTGGAACGAGGAACACTTTGTGTATGCATGCTGCATGCGACACAACAACGGGATAGGGATATCGCAGCTTTGTCACCGCATGTCACAACTTAAAAATGCATTTTTGAGTTAAGTATGCAGAAATTTTCCTGGATATCTATGTATAATATAAACATCTTTCTAAAAAAAAGAAAATACGGTTTAAGAAAAAAGTCTAATGCCCCGTTCTGCCCGTTCTGATTGGGTAATTGATAAGTTGAGCAGCGTGTTACTTAAAAGTAAATATATGGTGTTCGGATACGTTTAGTTACTGAATTAAAGGGTCTTTTTGAGGAAAGGAAAGAGTGAACATGGGTCTTGAAGAGACCCATGTTGTAGGAAGGAAGAAATACTGAGGCCGGCAAACCGTCTTACAGCCGGCTGTTGAACTCAAGAACGAGTCGTAGAAGCGACCCGTTCTCATGTGGCAAATGTCAACCGTGTAAATATGTTGGGCGCGCGTTTGGCATGTTTCCCGACTTTGCACCGGTGCCGAGAGGATCAGAGCTCGTTCACATTGAGCAGATAAATATTAAAGATCATAGCACGCCACATATCGCTCTCCATACAATCCCTTCAGACCGTTCACACCTGAGCGCTTTATGCGCACATCAACCATAGACAATACACATCTTACGCCGTAACCGCTCCTGAGGCGATATGCCATCAGTTAAGCGCCCCCCACTCCGACGAAAACAGGAGAGGGGGTCATTTTAATTACGGAGCTCCAACAACGGGATAGGGATATCGCAGCTTTGTCACCGCATGTCACAACTTAAAAATGCATTTTTGAGTTAAGTATGCAGAAATTTTCCTGGATATCTATGTATAATATAAACATCTTTCTAAAAAAAAGAAAATACGGTTTAAGAAAAAAGTCTAATGCCCCGTTCTGCCCGTTCTGATTGGGTAATTGATAAGTTGAGCAGCGTGTTACTTAAAAGTAAATATATGGTGTTCGGATACGTTTAGTTACTGAATTAAAGGGTCTTTTTGAGGAAAGGAAAGAGTGAACATGGGTCTTGAAGAGACCCATGTTGTAGGAAGGAAGAAATACTGAGGCCGGCAAACCGTCTTACAGCCGGCTGTTGAACTCAAGAACGAGTCGTAGAAGCGACCCGTTCTCATGTGGCAAATGTCAACCGTGTAAATATGTTGGGCGCGCGTTTGGCATGTTTCCCGACTTTGCACCGGTGCCGAGAGGATCAGAGCTCGTTCACATTGAGCAGATAAATATTAAAGATCATAGCACGCCACATATCGCTCTCCATACAATCCCTTCAGACCGTTCACACCTGAGCGCTTTATGCGCACATCAACCATAGACAATACACATCTTACGCCGTAACCGCTCCTGAGGCGATATGCCATCAGTTAAGCGCCCCCCACTCCGACGAAAACAGGAGAGGGGGTCATTTTAATTACGGAGCTGCCAAGACCGGTGGGTGACAGATGTCAAGTTCATAGATTCAGTACAAAAAATGCGTACTCCGTGGCCGCTCGCTAATTCAACTGACCCCCTCTCCTACCATAGGAAGAAATATTTTATCTGCGCCGTGTGAACGGCACGAAACATAAGCGCTCGCGGTTCAACAGATACCTGCTCGCGGTTATATTAGATATCTGAACATAACTTAAATGACGCTTTCCTCGGAGCATCTTCCATTGAAATACCGGTAGAATAAGAATAGAATTCCCACCCGACGCCTGTGCTCTAAAGATGGCAATCCGTTTATTAAGACGGGAGAATCTATCAAACGGACCGCCAGTTTCTGCATAGTTTTTTCAAGTACTTTGGGGCTCCAGACCATAGGTGGCTGCCAGAAAAACCTAAGATGGCATAAGTCAGCCAATTTCACGTTAATGTCAAGTTGTGCCTCTGTTCTTGCGAGTGTCTTTGGGCATATTAATCTATTTATATATATATAAAAATCAAAATGTGTTTGTTTCTGGGTTTGTATAAATATGTATATTGTATATATGTAAGTATGTGTCCTATGCGTCGCTCAACCATTCACCCGATTGCGATGAAACTTTGGATCGAAGTGGATAAGAGGAACTGTTTCGCTAATATTTTCTTCATTAATTAAAATTCTTTTAAAGTTGTTGCAATAATCGTCAAAGTTGCGTTTTTGACACATCCGGTTACCGAAAAATAAACAACTCCGGCGGACGGCAAAATTAAACTATATAATAGCTTACTATTAGAGCTATTATTGCATGACGTTTATTACCAAAATATAAATAAATTTTCTAAGCGAGTGTCGGATTCCATTTGGTAGTATAAGGGCTGAGTAAACGTTTGGTTATTATTAATCTAGCTTTCGTGGTTTATTTAAACAAATTTAACTCGGTTAACTATCTTATTTTCAGTCTACATGTATAAATCCTACATATCTGGCGTGAACCCGGTGTTGCTCGTGTTGGGTAGACAACTAAATTATCTGTCGTTGAGCGCGTTCACATGTTTCGATTTTTGTTGATCCACTTTTATTGGTTTAAAAGTTGAATGAGATTATGTTCACGCGTTTTAATTTAAGTGGAACCGAATTTGACATGCAAGATGGCGTCAACTGAAATTGTCAGTACGTGCGTCTCTCTAATTTCTGATGTTCTGCGAGACGAGCTCGAGATTATGAAAAAGCATTAAAAAATGTCGTATTTGGGCGAGAAAATGGATCATGAGAAGGAGTGAATTAGGCGCATCCAACACAATTTTGAAAGAGATGATGACAGAAAAACAATTTATTTATTTATTATTGATTTATTTATTAATCCTAGTTCCTTCTTGTACATCGTTCTAATAGTTTTTATTTTATTAAACGACTTCCAAAAGGAGGAGGTTATCAATTCGACAATACATATATATATATATATTTTTTATGTTGATGATTCTTTTTTTATTTGAAAGCTGGTGCTTGCCGTTTGGTCTCATTTTAATTTGGTCCAGATCTGACAATGGGATCCATGAGAAAACCATATATGTCTTAAATTTGCAATAGCATGTGCGCGACAAATGGACGATTTTGACAGATTTCTATGATTTTTTTTTTGAAGTAAAACTTCTTTACGCACGCTCGTCACTAAAAATAATAAAATAAATAACAATTTTAACAAAACAAAAAACGACTTCAAAAAATGCACTTAAAAGTAAAAAAATAATTTCGTACGATTGTTATTTTTGGAGTCGGTGTCAGCCAAGGTAACTACATACATAGGTAGGTGAGATGTGGAGATCTTGGCTGACACCGACTCCAAAAATAACAATCGTACGAAATTATTTTTTTACTTTTTAGTGCATTTTTTGAAGCCGTTTTTTGTTTTGTTAAAAATGTTGTTTATTTTTTACATCGGTCGGCGTCAGTTCCACAATACCCATTTCAAAAATAAAACTATTTATTGCAGTATCACGGGCATTTCTATTTTTGTTCACTTCTTGCAATTGATCCCAAAGACAGGGATGGCTTTGGTACAGATCCATAAGTCTGAACATCAAATCATCCGACCATTTCAGATATTTTTTCGTTACGGATTCCATGACGGTAGAAACAAGGTAACACGTTTGACGTCTACTTTTGGCCGCGAAAAAACCCATGCGGGTGGAAACATGTGTTCATACGCGTCGATTCTCTATGAAACTTGATCGATGAGTCATACCAAGATGGCGATGGTCATTCTTGAACGTCAAAAGTAGAGCTTTCAACTTCAGCTAGTCAACAAAAAACTTGATCAACTTTGTTGAAAAAGTGTTCACAGTTGTCAATTAGCTTTCAATTGTCGAGTTGATCAACAAATGTTGAAACGTGTGAACCGCCTAGTTGAGTATGAGCATTTTGTCATAAAAATTATACCTAAGATGAAGAAAATTATGAAAGTCAAATTGATACAACTGTCCCAAAAATTACTGTGCAATTAACATTGCACATACTTATGTAAAGACTGTTTCGCCAAAACATATCCTGTAGATTTAGAAAATATTTAATTTTGTTATTTTTTTCCCTTGTTATAGATTTTATAGAAAGATAATATAGGATAACTTTAAAAAGTAAATTAAAATGTATAACGTTAAACCAAAGTTCCTTAAACACAGTTCAATAAATATGATGATTTGTCATTCCTTATTTGTGTATTACGTAAATTCTGAGAAAATAAATTAAATAAATTGCAGTATTGACAGCCCTACCTCATGATCACAACACGTGCCTGCCCGACGCGGCAAGTTCGTTTGTAATGTTGTTCTAGTCGAATTTTGAACTTACATAGGTAGGTAGGTAGGTATCTATGGATGTTGCTCTGTTGTTTCAGAATGCCGTTCTTCGTAGTAGGTATTTTTGATCTCGCGTAACTTAGTGATTCCTCAATATTGAGAGGGTATCGGTATCTACCTATATATTGAGAGGGTATCGGCTCTAATAATCACTTTTTTGTTGTTGTTTTTCGGCCTGCGCTATTAAATTTTATTTGATTAATTTGTGTTATTTCACAATTAATTCATTTAAAATAATAGCATATTTGCGGCATGTTCCAGAGTGGAAGATACTATCAGTATCGCCCTGGTGTAAGACCACCATTCAGAATTGAAACGTTGCTTGAAAATGGCTTTAGCCGTGTTTAGTGACCAGATCTTAATAGCCAGGTACTTCCCAACTTTCCTCTTCCCCACCTCCTTCCCCTCCCCACTACCTTCAGCCTCACAACATACCCCAATTGGGGATGCCATAGTCTCACTGGCTCCAGACGGGAGCAGTTGAGATTCTTGTGCGGTATTCACTATAAAAAAAAGGTAGGTACCTAGCCCAAAATGATTAGGCAGCGTTTTCGCTTGACTTTTGCCGACACTTCTAACAATTACCGCTATGTTTCAACCAATTTACACAAATCCTAGACAAATTGCATACCTAAACCTTCCTCACTCTATCTATTGGTGAAAACCGCATGAAAATCCGTTCAGCAGTTTTAGAGTTTATCGCGAACAGACAGACAGACAGACGACGCGGGGACTTTATTTTATAATAATTATAATTATTATTTTTATTATAACATATGTATTGTACTTATCAACTTATCTAACATACAAGATAATTTAGAAAAAACAATAAGCAGAATTAACTGGTACCTACCTACCTAACCTAGAACAACCCTAAAACAAACCTAGCGAAACACTTGGAGTGACCTTTGTAAGAGGTGTTCGTTATCCAATAAATGGTTCCCGGGACGGCGGTAACCAAACCCCCAAGCTAACTTGAAATGACTTCAGTCGTGTTTGATGACTAGATCTGAATAACCAGGTACTTCCCCACCTTCCTGTCCTCATTTCCTTCCCCTCCCCACTACCTCCATTCTCACAACATAACCCGATTGGTGATGCCATAGTCTCATAGTGTTTGCATAAGGCGCGGCGTCAGAGATGAACTGGAAGTCGGGTTCTTTATTTTCCATATTTTATAAAACGGGCGCTATATTAATTGGTGAACTGTAATAATTACCATAAAACATTAACTCTAAATAAGTACTTAATATTTTAAATAATAATGTCACATAACAAAGTCGGTATTTGCTTCTTATTAAATCATATTTAATTACCCAGGGAGAAATCTATATGTAATTGCTTTTTGTGATTACCATCAATTTTATAACTGTTTTTCGTAACTTGTGTTGATTTCCTTAAAATAAAACAAATAGGAATGACGGTTTACTGAATAATTATACCGATAAACTTAAATTTATAAATGAATTTAATTTATAAACACGTATTTATATTAAGCAATAAATATAATTATTTATAAAAAATACATTAATTAACAAAATTAAAAGCGTGAACACCCCTTTCATTGCAAAAACATTTCGTAAGTTGAAACTCTGAATACCTACGTATTGAATTTGGCAACGGTGGAGGTTCATAGGTATGAAGTAGGTATGGGAACACGCCACGCACCAGCGGCAGTCAGCGAAGAAATTCCACTAGATGGAACCCTCGAGTAAGATTTGAACATGAAAGGCTTAGTAAGGGGCATCTTTCAAATTATGTTTATATTATAGTAGTCGTACAGTTAAAATAATTAATACAATCTTATGACTCGTAACTGACATTCATTGTCATTGTCATTCATTGACAGATGCCAAAACAATGCGGTATTCAATTACGCATCATTTTCATAACATGTGATCAGCAAAAACCTGCGGCAGGAATGTGAACTAATATGTTTCAATATAAAATAGCACAATTCGTTGGTTGTACACATTTAGTAGTTTTAATTATTGCTTCAAGGTTTGCTTGATTCGTACTGGGAGATTTATGGTGAGGATCGTTTCGTGTTTTGTTTATTATTTTTTTTCCTTGTATATATTCCCAATTATTATTTATCTCTTGTTCAATAAATAAAACTAAAACTATCTTTATCTATACCTAATAAACAAGAAGTTTCACTTCTGTCACGCGTGGACTCCACGCGCACACTTTTTTATTTTATTTTAGGTCGTGCAATAATCGATATAATTTGGAAATTTTCCTTATAAACAAATATCTATTAAAATATCTGTGTTTTCTCCCTGATGTAGCTAGCATCTCTTCTTAATCAGAACGCATTTTAATATTTCTGTAAACGTCAAACGTCAAGTGTTCATTGGGTACGCGTGGACAGGTCCTACCCAAGGACCACTAGCCAAATTGTGTGTGACCGCGCGAACTTCACCCCAATCTTTCAACAATGTTTCAACAAACGAAGGAGACGTAAAACAAAAAAAATGTTTTTAAGTTACTTCAAAGCAATTGTCAAAGCATTTGTTTGAGTTAATACTCGGAAAAGACCCGACTTAACGGGTATGTGTAATTAATACCTTTCTTTCCATGTTAAACTGTTATTATTAAATACGGGTTCAAACTTGTCAATGCATTCACCTCATAAGTGAATAAATTGTAACACCCATTTATGTATATGTGACCAGCAATGGGGTGAAATTATCAGCCTAGCAGAAGTAGAAGAAGATTTCAGTTTCATTTAAAGGTTTCCGGTCGCGATGAAAAAGGAGGGTTCCGTTTATGGAGGGGAGAGGAAAACAGAACTGATTAGCTGCTAGTTATGTCAAATTGAACTGAAATCATTAATAAAACATGATATTAGTCCAGTCAATGAAGGAAGTGTAGAGTGCGTTAGCAGGAACCTAAGCGATTCCATCAGAAACATGTTAAGGGTGTGAACATACTAAAAGTCCCGACGTCTAGGTGATGAGCTGGTGTGAGAGGGGGGGAGGGAGAGGGGAGGATGGTCCCAATTTTCGGGTTTCCACTTATATCTCGAATATGGTGCGTCGCAGAGGAAAAGCTCATAAAATTATGTATAACTTATATTATATTCGTAATTTTAGAAATCCCAGCCGTTTTTCAGTTACAAGCTCTACGAATGAAGATATTTTCGAAAAAAATCATTTTTGACCTTGGGAATGAACCACGATGACCACCAACCACCAATGACCACCAACTCGAACAGCATTGTAGCAACTGCTACAATGCTGTTCGAGTTGGTGAAAAGGCAATAAATGCAATAGTGGACTTGACATTCTCTATTTTCCAGCAAAGATCTAGCATTCCCAAGTTCTAAAAGAAAATTAAATTCTTTACAAGTTCTTTTAAATAAATTTCATTCTTTGATAAATATTTTAGACGATATGAAGGAATGTTGGATGAAAAATGTGAGGTAAAATGATTTTTTTTTCGAAAATATCTACATTTGTGGAGCGTGTAACTCAAAAACGGCAGAGATTTCGAAAATTACCTAAAGCATAACAGTTGTAGATAATTTTATGAACTTTTGCTTTAAAAAATTTCCTCTGCGACGCACCATTTTCGAGATATAAGCGGAAATCCTTAAATTGGGACCTTTCCCCCCCCCCCCCCATTCCCCTCCCTAGCTCACCAACTAGACGTAAGGACTTTTAGTATGTTCACACCCTAAGCACCCTTAACAAGTTTCTGATTAGGTTTCTGCTCACGCACTCTACACCTCCTTTTGGATCATTCATTGACTGGACTATATACAGACTAGACTATTATTTGACATTATTTTCCTGCATACCAAGTTATTAAGTGTTACAAAATTATTGTTTTATATGGCAATAATTTGGTTTTTCTATGATTGGCAGCATTGATTGATGATTGATTGTTTATGAAATCTAATACAAAAAAATAAAAATACAAATGGCGTATACCACGCGAGTGAAATAATTTTAACAAAATTTACATGTAACATGCATATTTTTTCGTCTCCCCGACATAAATACTCACTTTTGGTGGTAATAAATCTAACTGTTTGAATAAGATATATATTGCGTATTATCTTCTTCTTCATTGATACATAAATAATATTTATTAGATATACCATTGATACAACTAACATAACTGTATAATTAGAAAATTAAGTAAAAGCGCAGTATGGCAAAAAAATATTAAACTAGGAATACGATTCTGGTGAAGGGGCGCTCTCATTCATTATATGCCGCTGGTAGCATGCAGGTGCAGAGCGAACTACTGTGATATAGCCGACAAAATATTACGACATGCAAAAGGTTGGGTTCAAATGGAAAGGGATAAATTGATTTCAATAAAATAACATTACATCTTATACTTCTCTTTGTCCTTTTTGTGATAAAAATCACTTTACTTGACTTGCTAGCTGCGGTTCCCCTCAGCGGCGAGTCGGGCAAAATGAAATATGATACCTTTATTTGGAATATTATAAACATATGTATATAATATTATTTTCGTCTCTTTCTCTTCAATAGAAAATATAAGGAAAAGAAAAGAGATATATTATCGGCTTGTTTTCTAAGAAAACAATCTTTCCTAATCTACAGCAGGACGTGAAATGTTTTTAATACTTTGAATATGACGAAACAGTATTGACAATATAATTTTACTATTGTAATATATCGACAGTAGGTATTTTTTAGAAATCCACTTGAAATAAGATGTGAACAGATTTGTTTTTATTTAGGTATAGTCAATTTGGGAGGCGGGTATGGGTACCGCAGCCCCGGGAACCATTTATTGGATAACACCTCTGCCATAGGTCACCCCAAGTGGTTCGCTACGTTTGGTGACTTAGCAGAGGTGCTCGGGGTCATGGGATGAGGTTTGTCGGTGAGGTGTGAGGTGGTTGGTGTATTGGGCTACATGTCATATCACGTATCGTATGGGTCAAATCCATGAGGTGGTGAGGCGTGAGGAGTTTGAATGAGATTTTTGTACAAGAACCAGGAGGTGGTGTTGGGGTGAGCCATTCATATAATAATACCGCACAAGAGTACTAACTGCTCCAATTTTTTTTTTTTTAATATTTTTTATTGTAAATTATTGTTATGTGAATACCGCACAAGAGTCCCAACTGCTCAAATTTTTTTTTTCTAAATATTTTTCATTGTAAATTATGTATTGTTAAGTAAATACCGCACAAGAGTACCTACCAGCTGCTCCAAAAATTTTTTTTTTTAATTTATTGTAAATTACCGTACAAGCGTCCCAACTGCTCCAAAATGTTTTTAAAATTAAAAAAAAATATATATTTTTATTGTAAATTATTATTATGTGAATACCGCACAAGAGTTCCAACGCTAAAAAGAAAAATGTTTTTTTTTTTAAATTATTGTTATGTGAATACCGCACAAGAGTCCCAAGGGAGAGAGGTTGAGGGAGTGTTGAGATGAGGTGGAGGGGGTTGCTGAGGGGGGGGGATCAGAGGGTGGGTGCAGGGGGGGGTGGATCAGAGGTGGTGGTGGGGGGAGGAGGTGGAAGGGTGGTGAGAGGGGGGGGGGGGGGGCTGGGAGGGTAGGCTTTTTTCATATCCATTTTTCGTATTACAAAACTAACAAACACGGGAGGCGGGTATGGGTACCGCCGCCCCAGGAACCATTATTAGATAACCAACACATCTGCCATAGGTCACCCCAAATGGTTCGCTACGTTTGGTGACTTAGCAGAGATGCCCGGGTTCATGGGGTGAGGTTTGTCTGTTTCTTGATGCGGTGGATGTGTTAGCCGACATTATTTGTGGTTGAGGGAGTCATTTTGACCTCTCCAGCCGAACTCTCTTGCTCTTGACCCATCGACTTGCACCGCATTGAGAGGGATGGATTCACAAGTCCGTCACTACTGGACCCACTGACCCCCAGAATCCTCCCAACCACTCATACTTTTGGCGGGTATGGGTACCGCCGCCCCGTGAACCATTTATTGGATAACCAACACCTCTACAATGGGTTACCTCAAGTGATTCGCTACGTAAGCTGACTTAGCAGGGTGTCCGAGTTCATAGGATGGGGTTTGTCCGGGTCTTGGTGGCGGATGTGTCTGCTCACCAGCTGCGTGGCAGGCCGGGTCGTATGTATGAATCTATCCCTCCCACGGTATATATATATAATACGTAGAGATGGTGTGAAAGATTATAATAATGTACATGAAATCCTTGAGGCAACTAACGTATTTAAGTTAATAAGGATTAATACTGTTTCCGTCTAAATAACTTTTCAATTACCGCAATGCAATTTGGGAGGTCGGTGCGGGTACCGCCGCCCAGGGAGCCATTTATTGACAACGCCTCTGCCATAGGTCACCTCGTTAGTAATATTTGGTGACTAAGCATGGATGCCCGGATTCATGAGTGAGGTTTGTCTAGTTCTTGGCAGCGGATGCCTCTGCCCGCTACAGCGTGGCTGGCCGGATCGGGAGAGACTGGTTGAAGGAGACCATTTGGCCTCTCCAGCAGTATTCTCTCTTTGCACAGCATTGAGAGGGATGGATCGACACGTCCGTCACTCCTGGACCCACTGACCCCCAGATTAATATCCACCTCTCATACCTTTGGCGGGTATGGGTACCGCCGCCCCGTGAACCAATAATTGGATAACCTACGCGTCTATCATGGGTCACCTCAAGTGATTCGCTACCTTTAGTGACTTAGCAGTACCCGAAATCCACCATATTTGGGAGGCGGATATGGGTAACACTGCGCCGCCCCGGGAACCATGTGAAGCGGGGACTTAGCAGGGGTATCCGGGTTCATGGAGTGAGGTTTGTCTAGGTCTCGATGGCGGTTGCGTCTGCCCACCTACTAATGCGTAGCAGTCCGGATCGAGAGAGGCTGATGGAGGGAGATATTTTGACCTCTCCAGTAGGACTCCCTCGATTCATCACTTTGCACCGCAGTGTGAGGGATGGATTCATGGGTCCGTCACTCCTAAAACACAAATTTAGTAATTTGCAACCGCGACCTCCGGATTCGTAGTCAAATATCGTAATCATCAAACACTAAGCAACCGAAACCCATTATGTACTTTTTTACAATATTGCGGGCTTTGAAAAGTTTCTCGACTAGCAATCCGAAGGTCGCGGGATTAAATCCGGGCGGGCCAAACTAAATATTAATTGATTAATTTGTGTTATTTCAAAATTTATGGTTTTGAAAAAATATAAATATGAATAGGTAGGTAGTTTATTTACGGCACGTTCCGGCTAGTGGAAAATACTCTCAGTGTCGCTCTAATGTAAGAGTCTTGTGAGGTGCATACATAAAAAAAAATTACTTGCGCACGCCGTACGCAAGTACAGAGGCGACTTCTGAATTCGTAGCCAAGATCGTAAGTCAAGGCATTGTCGTGGAGTTATACGAATTTGTAAAATAAAATTTACTTGCGCACGCCGTAGGATCGCAATCACTCAGACGCCACTTCCGTATTCATAGACAAGATCGTCGATCCAAGGCATCGTCATGGTATTATACAAATTTATAAAATAAAATTTACTTGCGCACGTCGTAGGATTGCAATCACTCAGACGCGACTTCCGAATTCATAGCCATGATCGTAATCCAATGCATTGTTGTGGAGTTATACGAATTTAGAAAAAAAAATTTACTTGCGCACGCCGTAGGATCGCAATCACTCAGACGCGACTTCCGAATTCGTAGCCGAGATCGTAAGCCAATGCATTGTTGTGGAGTTATACGAATTTGTAAAATAAAATTTACTTGCGCACGCCATAGGATCGCAATCACTCAGACGCGACTTCCGAATTCGTAGCCAAGATCGTAAGCCAATGCATTGTTGTGGAGTTATACGAATTTGTAAAATAAAATTTACTTGCGCACGCCGTAGGATCGCAATCACTCAGACGCGACTTCCGAATTCGTAACCAAGATCGTAAGCCAATGCATTGTTGTGGAGTTATACGAATTTGTAAAATAAAATTTACTTGCGCACGCCGTAGGATCGCAATCACTCAGACGCGACTTCCGAATTCGTAGCCGAGATCGTAAGCCAATGCATTGTTGTGGAGTTATACGAATTTGTAAAATAAAATTTACTTGCGCACGCCGTAGGATCGCAATCACTCAGACGCGACTTCCGAATTCGTAGCCAAGATCGTAAGCCAATGCATTGTTGTGGAGTTATACGAATTTGTAAAATAAAATTTACTTGCGCACGCCGTAGGATCACAATCACTCAGACGCGACTTCCGAATTCGTAGCCAAGATCGTAAGCCAATGCATTGTTGTGGAGTTATACGAATTTGTAAAATAAAATTTACTTGCGCACGCCGTAGGATCGCAATCACTCAGACGCGACTTCCGAATTCGTAACCAAGATCGTAAGCCAATGCATTGTTGTGGAGTTATACGAATTTGTAAAATAAAATTTACTTGCGCACGCCGTAGGATCGCAATCACTCAGACGCGACTTCCGAATTCGTAGCCGAGATCGTAAGCCAATGCATTGTTGTGGAGTTATACGAATTTGTAAAATAAAATTTACTTGCGCACGCCGTAGGATCGCAATCACTCAGACGCGACTTCCAAATTCGTAGCCAAGATCGTAAGCCAATGCATTGTTGTGGAGTTATACGAATTTGTAAAATAAAATTTACTTGCGCACGCCGTAGGATCGCAATCACTCAGACGCGACTTCCGTATTCATAGACAAGATCGTCGATCCAAGGCATTGTTGTGGAATTATACAAATTTGTAAAATAAAACTTACTTGCGCACGCCGTAGGATCGCAATCACTCAGACGCGACTTCCGAATTCGTAGCCAAGATCGTAAGCCAATGCATTGTTGTGGAGTTATACGAATTTAGAAAATAAAATTTACTTGCGCACGCCGTAGGATCGCAATCACTCAGACGCGACTTCCGAATTCGTAACCAAGATCGTAAGCCAATGCATTGTTGTGGAGTTATACGAATTTAGAAAAAAAAATTTACTTGCGCACGCCGTAGGATCGCAATCACTCAGACGCGACTTCCGAATTCGTAACCAAGATCGTAAGCCAATGCATTGTTGTGGAGTTATACGAATTTGTAAAATAAAATTTACTTGCGCACGCCGTAGGATCGCAATCACTCAGACGCGACTTCCGAATTCGTAGCCAAGATCGTAAGCCAATGCATTGTTGTGGAGTTATACGAATTTGTAAAATAAAATTTACTTGCGCACGCCGTAGGATCGCAATCACTCAGACGCGACTTCCGAATTCGTAACCAAGATCGTAAGCCAATGCATTGTTGTGGAGTTATACGAATTTGTAAAATAAAATTTACTTGCGCACGCCGTAGGATCGCAATCACTCAGACGCGACTTCCGAATTCGTAGCCGAGATCGTAAGCCAATGCATTGTTGTGGAGTTATACGAATTTGTAAAATAAAATTTACTTGCGCACGCCGTAGGATCGCAATCACTCAGACGCGACTTCCGAATTCGTAGCCAAGATCGTAAGCCAATGCATTGTTGTGGAGTTATACGAATTTGTAAAATAAAATTTACTTGCGCACGCCGTAGGATCGCAATCACTCAGACGCGACTTCCGAATTCGTAACCAAGATCGTAAGCCAATGCATTGTTGTGGAGTTATACGAATTTGTAAAATAAAATTTACTTGCGCACGCCGTAGGATCGCAATCACTCAGACGCGACTTCCGAATTCGTAGCCGAGATCGTAAGCCAATGCATTGTTGTGGAGTTATACGAATTTGTAAAATAAAATTTACTTGCGCACGCCGTAGGATCGCAATCACTCAGACGCGACTTCCGAATTCGTAGCCAAGATCGTAAGCCAATGCATTGTTGTGGAGTTATACGAATTTGTAAAATAAAATTTACTTGCGCACGCCGTAGGATCGCAATCACTCAGACGCGACTTCCGAATTCGTAGCCAAGATCGTAAGCCAATGCATTGTTGTGGAGTTATACGAATTTGTAAAATAAAATTTACTTGCGCACGCCGTAGGATCGCAATCACTCAGACGCGACTTCCGAATTCGTAACCAAGATCGTAAGCCAATGCATTGTTGTGGAGTTATACGAATTTGTAAAATAAAATTTACTTGCGCACGCCGTAGGATCGCAATCACTCAGACGCGACTTCCGAATTCGTAGCCGAGATCGTAAGCCAATGCATTGTTGTGGAGTTATACGAATTTGTAAAATAAAATTTACTTGCGCACGCCGTAGGATCGCAATCACTCAGACGCGACTTCCGAATTCGTAGCCGAGATCGTAAGCCAATGCATTGTTGTGGAGTTATACGAATTTGTAAAATAAAATTTACTTGCGCACGCCGTAGGATCGCAATCACTCAGACGCGACTTCCGTATTCATAGACAAGATCGTCGATCCAAGGCATCGTCATGGTATTATACAAATTTGTAAAATAAAATTTACTTGCGCACGCCGTACGAACGCAATCACTCAGACGCGACTTCCGAATTCATAGCCAAGATCGTAATCCAAGGCGTCGTCGTGGAATTATACAAATTTTTAAAATAAAATTTTCTTGCGCACGCCGTAGGATCGCAATTACTCAGACGCGACTTCCGAATTCATAGCCAAGATCGTAATCCAAGGCATCTTCGTGGAATTATACAAATTTATAAAATAATTTTTTTTTGCGCACGCCGTAGGATCGCAATCACTCAGATACGAATCTATAAAAAAACTATTTCGAAGCTAATTACAATATCGCGGACAGTAAGGCGCTTCTTTGACATTTTTCATAGAACAGCAGGCATTTATCATTATTAATTATTACTTTAATACCTACATATATTATCAACATTCAAATTTTATAGTACGTAACTAAAAAAAATCATAATAAACTGTAAAAGAGTCATATAAAAGTTAGAAATAAATTAAATCACTTGTGTATGTAATTTTTATTTTATTAATTTAACATTACTTTTAATACACCAGAATATTACGTAAAGTATATAATAAGCATATTAATTTATTGAAATATTAAGAGAAGAATAAATAATATTAAAAAATATTTCCGGATGCCGAGTTTCAGGTGTGAACTTATCCGACATAGGCAAACGAAAAAGATAAACACGTATAGTAAGTAGAGAGGTATCGAGCAAATGATATTATTTATTCATACCATTGACCAAGTATCGAAGATTCCTACCAAATATTTCATAATCTAAGAATGATACCGCCATCGACCAAGTATCGAAGATTCCTACCAAATATTTCATAATCTAAGAATGATACCGCCATCGACCAAGTATCGAAGATTCCTACCAAATATTTCATAATCCAAGAATGATACCGTTAGTGGCATCTATTGAGTATTTTTGTAAACTATGGCCCAAAGTATGCATTCTGCATAATTTTAAAATTGACTTCATTCTAAACCCTGTGTATATTTTATTATAACGGTAAAATGTTACTTTGAGGACAGGTAGATTGGGCCTGTCTCCAAACTATCCAACTGTCCTCAAAGTATAGGCGCGCTTGAAAAACTGTCCTCATTTGATGCTCCCCGCATATATATATATATATATATATATATGTTATGGTTAAGGTTTTCACGGGTGTAAGATGTAAAACACTTTTCTCGGTTTACCCGCGTAACGTAGTCCTGAGAAGGACTTTTTAACTCCTGACGTTTCGGACAGATCACACTGTCCATCTTCAGAGGCCTTATGTCTTTAGCTTTTGTCTCAAACTGATAGCTTTCGCATGTCTGTTCGGTCCAGAATCCAAGCTTGGATTCTGGACCGAACAGACATGCGAAAGCTATCAGTTTGAGACAAAAGCTAAAGACATAAGGCCTCTGAAGATGGACAGTGTGATCTGTCCGAAACGTCAGGAGTTAAAAAGTCCTTCTCAGGACTACGTTACGCGGGTAAACCGAGAAAAGTGTTTTACATATATATATATATATATATACTCACAATGGTATAATCATAAAGAATGGTATAATCGGAAAGGAATAATCGGTTATCGGTTATGGTATAATCGGATTATTCCTTCGTCCAACGCAGTTAAACTCACTTTTAATTTGGGAGGCGGGTATGGGTACCGCCGCCAGAAGCTATTTATTGGATTACCAACACTCCTGCCATAAGTCACGCCAAGTGGTGCGCTACGTTTGGTGATTAAGCAAGGGTTCTCGGGTTCTTATTTTTTTTAATGTTTTTTTTTTATGTATGCATGTATATTACAACACATTACAAAGAGATACTTTGTTTGTCCAAATGGGAAGGATACCCGTTTCAGGACAGCCAAATTGCATATTTAGTTCATAATATTCTTAACAAAGGAATGGTTTCGTTCAAGTTATCACAGGAATTTGCTTCTGTCAAGACAACTTTTGAGAACATAAAAAATTGTATTCTGAACGAAGGGATGGTTTCTTTATGTCTTTGAAAGAATCGCAAAGACGTGATTTTTTTTTCAAGGTCATTTTGAAGAACATTAATAATTGCATTCAGGTTGAGTAAGTGGTTTCTTTAGTGAGATCACAAGTAGGAGATTCTTTCCTGGCCATTTTAGAGAACATTTACAATTGTATTATTAGAATTTTCACATTTATAAACCAATATATGACATATGGATTCCCAATGTATTTATGACTATTTAATTTTAATAAAGTACAATAAGTTTTAGAATTCCTAAAGTAGTAGAAATTACACAATTATAAACCAAATATATGACAAATGAATTTTTTTCAAGCTCGTTTTGGAGAACATTCATTTATTGAGTTGTTTATTTATTTATTTTATTTTACGCCCAGAGGGCTTGGAGTGAGGTTTGTCTAGGTTTTGGTGGCGAATGCGTTTCCTCACCTTCTGCGTGGCGGTCCGGATCGGGAGAGACTGCTTGAGGCAGACATAATCTAGACCTCTCAAGCCGGACTCTCTCGCCCCATCGCATCGCACTGCAGTGGGAGGGGTGGATTCATACGTCTCTCACTCCTAGACAGATTGACCCCCCAGATTTCGACCCACACCTCAAACCCTTTTCCTTCCTAGAACTTCCTTTCCTTCCTTGCCTTAAAAAGACCCTCCACACAGAATCCCCAAAGATTACATAGGCCCATGGGAGAAATTATTTTCCTCAGGGTATCCTGTGTAGAGCTCATGTAAAAAAAGTACTTATTCTAATTAATCAACCAATGTAAACTGTTTAAATGTAAACTGTTTAAACAATGTAAACTGTTTTTCAGGGCCTTCTGTGTGGAGCTATTGTAAAAAATATGTTATTTTTCAATTTAATTTATATAATAGTATGTGGGAGTTTGTTATATATAACTTTACTGCAAAAAATTCAGAGCTTCTTTTTGTTCAACGGTAAAACTACACATTGGTAAATTTAGTATGTCTATTTGCGTGTCTCTGGTTTAATGATGGTGTGAGGTGTTTATTTTGGTGTTTATCTTTGCTATATTATTAATACGAAAATAGCATCCAGCACTTCAATCTATGAATTTGGTTACCGGCATCCTGTTCGGTGACCTCGTTTGTGACTGTTAAGGTTTCAGTTAAAGAAAACGCTTTCCACCAGCGGTGTTGGCGAGGAGCTGATTAAACATGCTAATCGTTCGTCATTTAATTTGATTTATAGCTGAACACGTGCACACGTAGTAATTATTTTAATATTTAATTTAATTATACGTTTGGAGTGGGAGTTGATATTAAACACAGTGGGTACACACATGTAATAGCTGGTGGTGATAAGTAAAGAAGTATGTGGGCTTAACGTCGACCACGGAACCCACAAGTGTAATTTGTGTTACACGATTTTAGATAAACACATAAAATACTAAACCAAGTACAGGTCCGGTAATATGTTTACAACAAACAAAACAGTTAACTATTTCTAAAAACATATTATATCTTTTACAGTTTTCACAGTTTCTGTCGTCGATATGCAATTTTATAAATGTATTTAAAGGACGCTAACACATAGCTGGTAAATAAATTTATGTAACACTAAAGCAATTGATCATAAAATAAATTATTTATTTATTTGTCGTAAAGCTTAGTTTTTAGAACTACATTTTTAAATGTTTTCAATCACATTTACAATACTATTATTATTATTTAATTTATAAAAACAAGATAATTTATAAAAAATTTCTGCCGTGCAATTTTGATCATTTTCACCTTCTTAAGGCTTTATCAAACTGTTTACAAATGAAATAATAATATTATTGAATATATAAAAGAAAACTGTAATCAAATTATTTAAAACATCGCAGAGTAAACGGATGTCTAATTTATAAAACATAATTGTTCTGCATTTTTTTTGTACATTAAATACATTTTTCATGGAAGACTAGACGGCAGAACAATAATTCAAACGAGGTAATGTTTTGGGGACAAACATTTTTTCTCATTTGTTATTTATTTTCATAAACTTTCTAAGTGCTTTCACAACCAATATTCAAGCTGACTATTATTTTAAGTGTTTTTAATGGTTTTGTTTATCAGAGTGGTCTGTAAAGTGTACACTAACAACTTTATCGTATTGTTTAACGTTATGTGCGCCACAAGGTTATCAGCCGTGTCAAATCATAACAGCACTCGGGAATCCCTTTTTTGACTCGATCGCAATTAACGGTCGTTCCAATAAACGTTTGCCGAATTTACAGCTTAAACGTGTATCGTTTTAATAGTTTCACGAAATAATCTCTTAAGGTCTAATCTAGCCAGGACCGCACGTGCTCCGAGACATTCATTGCCTTTGGATTGGGTCGTTAAGTCGGTTGTTTATGGTAAAACAAAACATTATACGTCCGCTGCTGCCGCCCTTGCCAAGGGAGGAAAAGTCTTCATTAGATGCAAGATAAAGAAAGCCTTCGAGAAATAAAAGGCTCGGCTGCCACGAAGGAGGTATTATAAAATCTCGCTTTATCTTCATTAACAAGCTTTCGTTTGCACTTCAACATGAGCGGTAGACGTTAAATCTGCCTTCTACGGCGTGTTGTTTAAGTGCATACAAAGTTGCTTATGGAAACTTTAAGGAAGATGCACTGGACGGAGTTCTGGATTCGATAAATTAAGCGCTAGTTTGATAAACCAAAGGGATGCTCGTGCTACTCAAACTAGGATTAAGTTCAAAAGCGATTCCAAACAAGTTGCAATGGAGTCGGTTTTCTCGAATTATTTCCTAAAGTTTTATTACGTACTGCAGACAGGATGTCTAGTACTTGTGGCCAGATATAATCGACGGAGATATGAGTCTACATACTACTCACACGAATAAATTTCATCTAAATATAGCGTCAATTTTTAAAGTTATTGAGAATTAATTAAAGGCTCCGCCTGGTTTATACCAAAATAAATGAAAAATGTGTCTGGTTACTTTATATTTTTGGCAAATAAATAATTTAAAAATAATAATAATAACGAATAACGAAGAGCAACTTAAAAACAAGACGTTGCGGAAGACACTATCAATCGCCCTTTTGACAAACCATCATTCAGAATCGGAACTTTGGCGTTGCTTGGAGCGTTTAGTGATCGAAATTGAATAGCTGGACACTTTAAACCATTTTATATCACAACTTCTTTCTTAATACCAACTCTCTTCAGCCTAAAAATTTTTGCCATAGTCCCTGTAGCACCGGAAAGGAGTAGCAGTTTGGACTCTTGTGTGTTATTAACATAGAAAAAGTACCCCAAATGTGGTACACTTTTGTGACATCGCCTAACCCTTAAATACTCGCATGGGGTCAATGCATTTTCGGAATAAAAAATGAAGCACTTGGCGCGGCCCGATTCCCCCCGCGCCCTCGCTAGCTTCATAACTCGCGTCTAAGTTTGTATTTTAGTAGGGACCAAGTCACGGGAGTGGAAGGACGCGTCGCTGCGTTCTTGAGCGGTGACCCCATGCGAGTAATTACGTTACTTTACAAAGTACCAACAAAATGCAAGAAATTTTCAATATTTGTGTATAATGATCACTCTGAAATATACTGTCAACAGTGTAACAAGAGTGATTCGGAGAGTTCCTAAAAATATGAGTTTTAACTATGATGTCAGTATACCCAAGAACAAATTGTTAATAATTGATAACTATTTTAGTTTAACTTGTTTTTGTATAATTAGTTAGTAATTCATGTTATTACTTATAGATATTACAGAATAAACAAAGCACTTTAATAATAAAATAGTTTTATTTACTTATATATTTCAATATATATTAAAAACTACTCATACTTTTTGGGGTCATCTGTGACCCCATGCGAGCAGTTATGTAATATTCTTTGTGCGAGTAATTAAGGGTTAAAAATTATCACGAATTCTACTTACAATGGTTAAGACTAAACCAATACACCTTTGAACACAATCACACTTACCAACTCAACAGATAAAACGACATTTTAAAATAACGTTATACCTATCTAATAAGGAGACATTCCCAACCAGCTCACCGGAGTAGGTACAGACTATCTCATAAGACCCCACCCACGACACGACGTCGCTTTTTCCGCAGCGATTCAGTTATATCATTCCATTATCTAGTGATTACGAAAAAATACTCTATTTTTGTGACTTTTGCATTACTAGCTTCACATGATCTTTACATCGTATTTTATTATTTCGAAACACGTAGTAGCCAACCTTTACACAATTAACTGGTAATTGATTCAATAATGCATAACCGCTAGAACCACCAATATTCCTTATTATTAGTTGTTATTTCATGTTAGTTAGATTACAATCACAGTGATGTACAGCGTTAAAACAAATAATAACATTAAATCTAAACACTGATACGCAACGCAACATCGCATGTCCCTGTATATTTAATTAGTAATATGTGCCACGAGAACGTGTCTCGGCCCACGCGGTGTTGACATTTAAAAAATTCACGTGATTCCATAAAATACACACATAAATTTTATCAAATAACTTTAAAATGGCCGTATAACAGGTTTTATGTATACAGTTTTTTTTAACTAACTTTAAATCACACAATTTTTCGACTGGGGTAGGTATAAATATTGGAAAACCATACCACTCCGACTTGGTGGACAATCCTTGTTTCATAGCCCATTTTCCGATTATTATCTTATCCAGACTTTTGATATTCCTTGACTCAAGTAGTTAACCCCTCAGGTCTTGGGCCTATTTTGTAGGAAGGTAGACATATTTCAAATAAATGGAGTATTTATGAACGCTTCCAACAACTGAAAACTGTGCTTGAAAGATGATTAAATACGCTTTTAAATTTTAAAATTCGAAATTAACATATCTTGTTTATAAAAATGAATCTCTGAATGTGTTACTAAGCGCATAACTTTCGAACGACTGCACCAAACTAAATAATTATTTTTTTTGTGTGTACGTTATTGTCAGGCCAAGGTTTTTATAAAACTTCCGGTGAACTCTGGCATTATGAAATTTGTATAAAAAATGCTATTGGTGGCACGCGAGGAAGCAGCTATTGCTATGGAAAGCGGGAGAGAAGGAGCGATGGGGGAGGGGAACCAGGGAGGGGGAGGCTAACCTGGGAGCGGGGAGGAGGATCTGGGGTTCGCGGGACGGGGGAAGGGCGGGGGGAGTGGAGTGGGGAGAGGGAAGGTGGAGGTGACGGAGTGGGAACGGGAGAAAAAAGGGGAGGGGGAACGGGACGAATCGGAAAAGCCTCAGGGAGAAACAATTTCTTTATTAAATGGCATAGCAACGCATGCCGGGATCAGCTAGTATTTTTATAAATATAAACATTTTGAATGCAAACATAAAAAAGTTTTAAAATGACGCACCTCAACGTTTTTTCTAATTAAAAATACCAACAACGATACGAAAAAAAAATAAAACAAACACAAGTTTTATTAGTAAAACATCTGTTTGTTTTATTATAAAAAATCGCAAGTTTAATCGTTATTTTCCAAATTGCGGTCTGAAGAGTTTGTTTTATGAAGGTGTATATTGGAATTATTTTGAGGTTAACTTTAAGATTTAAATATGAAGCGTGTTGTTTTCTCTTTCTAACACCGTTTTTCGTGATAATAAGGGAACGATTTATATGTGACCTATATGAGTCGTTCAGAAAAGAGAACAAATTACCCTGAGGGGATATGACTTCCAAGGACGTTCTGAACTTGTTCAATATATCTACTAATATAATACATTATTTATTTTCCTTAAAACAATTTTATTTGAATTTTTTTGATTATAAAACAGTGAGTGATTTTTATACAATTTATTTAGGGTGCATCACGAAATAATCTAGGTAGATAAAACTAAAGTTAAAATTCGATGGTGGCCCATTTCCTCATCTATTTGCTCTTATTTAAAAAAAAAACACTATTTTAAACTGCATCGATTACTTTCCAGTGAATATTACGCTGATATACTTTGGTCCCACTTTTGCAAATGCTCAATGAAGAAAGCTTAATTTCTTTTACTTCTTTGCGAATAATTAATTGTTCTTCTATTGACCTTTCCCTGGGGGAGGATTCACTCGGCACCGCCACCGCCTTCCACTACCCTTTGCACCCCAACCCATAAAGCCTACCCCACGGAGAGTACAAAACATACTAAGAATACAGTGAACTAACTAAAGTAACTAGAAGAAGATAAATTCTTATTCATAACTGAAAATCGTACAAGACTTACACATGTATTTGTATGCCCCATACTAAACACGTCTTTTGCCCAAAACCATTATACACACCAAGGAAAATACTTCTTTAATAACCTTCCAGTAGAAATCAGAAGCATTAATGACAAAGTACAATTGTTGAACTCCATCAAAAAACATTTTAGAGAAATCACCAACGGGAAAATTGCTGCTTCCCTCATCACCACATGAATGTCACACTAAAAATTATACCTGTTGGATGTTGTGTGTTGTGATTGTCCTATTTTCTATTTAAATTCATGTAGCACTGAACATTTACTTATCATTTATTCTAATCTCGATGTGTAGAGCCCTTTATCTTAAACTTTCGCGTCTATGCCACCTCTTACTAAAATATTGCCATAAAATGTCTTGTCTAAAATCTCCTTTGTCTGTGGCGCATAAAACTTTCTCTTTTTGTGTCTATAAAATGGCGTGTTGTGATTTCGCTTGTCATTCTCAATCTTACAAACAGTCTCTCTCTATTGTTATTATCCTCGTCTAAACTCTGATTGTTTAGCAAACCGTCTTTCACTTCTGTAAATTAATTAGTCTAAATTATTATCGCAGTCAAGTGCTCAGACCAAACCTCTTTGTAAAATTATTCACAAGAATAAATAGTTACAAACATCCAGTATCAAAACACAAATGTTTTTTACTACTACAAAGGATTACCTCAAAATACCTCTCTCTATCACTCATTGTACGGTTCCTCGGTGTGGAACAGAAGGAAGTCGACAAGGGCAGCTCAGACTTACAACCTGACTACAGACTATCTGAAGAGATCCACACCTGGGATCTGCGCAATACCTATTTTACTTATTACTGAATACAAGTGGATGATTTTATTTTTTAGTTAAAAGATCTTGATTGCGATATGATTAAACTGTGTTTTAACAGTATATTAACAGTGTATTAACTGTGAATCTGTGCATATATTATGTGAAACACCTGACTGTATAAATTGTACATATTTAAAATGTATCCACAAGCTCCTCCATCCACAAGCAAATGCTTTTAATGGAGGAAAAATAACATTGTAACATGTTCCATTTTTTAAGATAAATAAAATTAAAAAAAAAATAATTAAAAAATAGATAAAAAAAACTATCAAGTAGGTAGATAGAAATGTGGAACGAAATAATTAAATAATTAAAATAATTCACAGAAATGTGGAACTAAAAATGCTTTATCAATGTAGTTTGTGTCGGCCTTTGTGGTCGAGGGGTAAGACTCTCAACTGGCAATCCGAGGATTGCAGGTTCTAATCCTTGCATGCGAAAATTAATTTTAATTAATTTATTATTTGAAAAAAATTCTTTTATAACTTTCGAAGGTTATTCCCATCAATGTAATATATCATTGAAGAAGAATCAATAATAGTCTAAACGAAAACATGAAAGAGAACAAGTCACAGAAAAACAGAAAAAGGCAATGGTCGCAACTGGGACTCGAACCCAGACTCTCGACTAACCTGGACGTGCGCGTTAACCAATTTCGCTATTGCCGCCTTCTAAAACCCAATATATTAAAATAATTAATAGGTATTAAAATAACCCCACAAATTGAATTTTTATTTTTGATGTGATATGAATATGGGCCTATCCATCAGCTGCGTGGCGGGTCGGATCGGGAAAGGCTGGTTTAGAGAGACCCTTTGATCCCTCCAGCTGGTCGACCAAAAGTTCTATGATTGTCTCAGATATTAATTCTCCCGAAATTGTTAGCGTTTATCCAAGAGTTACAGTAAGAAAAAATCATATAATCGTGATATGTTTATGTCATATTATATCATGTAACATCAACTATCAACCAATATTAATTTAATACTAATAAATCCAAACGAAACGTGAATCAGAACTTGATACAGAAAAATAAAAATAAATTGTGTGCAGCTCACACGCGGTAGAAGTGAAACCTTCAGAAAATTAAAGTAGACAAGAGTGGGGAAGCTACGAAGAAAGAGGAGACAGATTATTGTCACTCTCACGCAGGATAAATCCTGTAGATGTACGGATTAGATATCTTTTCGAATTATAGGTAACTAATGATTTTTATTTATTTTTAATTAATAAATTACTTCGTTTTTACCTTGTAAATAATAAAGATAGAGATTCAAAAATGAAAAAATCTGGAATCTATAAATTGAAGTGTAACGATTGTGGTTTCTTCTACATAGGTAAAACTTAGAAATAAGGATTAAAGAACATATCAAAGCTTTAAACAATAACAGTTTCTCGGAGTTTGCCAACCATTTGGTGGAAACCAGTCACACCTTTGACTTCAATAGTGGAATAGAATTAATGCATTGTAATGTCAATGGCATTCAGTTGGATAAACTAGAAATTTTAGAAATCCGAAAGAGTGTTATTGCGAATTTGAATATTATTAATAACCAAAAATTGTTCTTAAATGACCCAATATTAAACCTGTTCCCTTTGTAAATTGTCTCCCATTGCCCCTCTCTCCTCTACCCACTCTCATATTTTCATTGATACCATTGTCTATGTCCATTCTTTTTCAATTGACACCATTGTCTACGTCTATTATTTATAATTAGTATCAATAAAAAACCCTGAAGAAGTGAGCATTGCTCACGAAACACGTTTTGTAAATAATGAAAGTGGTAAAAACGAAGTAATTTATTAATTTAAATCAAAATGGTGCCACAAAAGAAGTTTGCTGTGTTAGAAGAAATGATTTTTATTCACGGGAGAAACAATTTCAAGGGTCTTTTGCGAACCTTATAACGAAAATTTTCAAGTCACAACGGTGCTAAAGAAGTTTTCACTTCAGAAGGTAACCGTCGCATCTGGGAAACGAACTCAGGCCTCTTTTATTTTTCTGTCTTATTCTGTTTCATGTTTCGTTTCGATTTATTCGAATTATCATCTTCTTCAATGATGTACTACACTGATTGGTAAGTTAAGTTATTAAAAAAAAATTACAATAAAATTGACTAATATTTTAGTTCAGTGTTTATATCGTACCCGACGTAATACTTGATATGCGATTTATGTAGATGCGGATGTCGAAGGACCTTGTATGTATTTTTTTATGTGTTTTGACCACTGCACTTGTTGAAAGAATGCACAAAAGGAAAGTAAAGAAAAGGGACTTGCTGCGGACCTTTTGGCACTCTCTGTATCTTGGCTTGGTTTATTCATGTACTTGAAGGACTGTATTAGTCACGATACCTTTAATTGCGGTATGTGGGATTATTTGCTAATGCGGTAAGCGTAAGAGGTATTCGGAATATTAGATGTTTATGCGGCGAGGGTCGATTAAAGACTGATTGTGTGTAAGGTTAAATGACAGGTATACAGGGATGGGTAGGAAGGAACATGTGACAAAACTAGCTACAAGTACAGGGTCTAAGATGTATGTAGGTAATTGTAGTATGTATTGTGTAAAGCCCAACCACTACTTTTAATGAAGATCCCTTTCAAATATTCCCTATTTTCGGAAAGGATCCGCCATTTTATCTCATTTTATTATTTATTTAATTTCAACGGTATACATATACCATAACAACTGATTACATGTCACAAAATCAAAAATAATAATATAGAAATAATAAAAAAAATTGTTTAACGGATAATTGTGGCATTGAATGAGAAATGACACCAGAGACACAATCACATAAAAATCTATAGTACAAATAGGATTAATATTGACTGAAAGATTTGATAGCGTAACTCTTGTACCTACATTCCGTGCAGTTAAATAGATCTGCCACATCTGCATATCTACTACTAACATCATGTAACCTACCTAGGTACCTACAAGGGAGTGTTTCGTATACTCAGTCCTATTATTGTTTCATTTAAATAGGATTTTAGATCGAGTGATTCTCGTGGGAATATGAAATTCAATGAGCTTAGTTAAATCATGACTGTCTATGCTACAATTTACAATTTTGAACATAAATATTAAAATTATTTTAAATCTTTTTCATTTCTGCAGTCTTCTTAAAGATATTCACCTCTCGTATGTTTCCTCTTAGTTAAAATCATCCCCCACAGAAAGCATTCATAACGGTAAAAATCTTGAATCAGAATTATCATAATTTCCAATTATTTTTCAAAATCAACATGGTCTCACCGGTTCTTTCGTCGTCGCGACGGAGGCTTACACAATATCTTCTTCTTTTATTCTTTCAGGACGTCAACTGGGGTCGTTAGCTGTTGCCCAACAGCCAATGGGCGGGATCTCAATTCATTAATAAAATAGACTTCATAGAAATAAAACCAGCGTCTTTTATTTGTATTTCATTAGTTAAAATTTGTCAGTGGATAGTATTTTTCCGTGGTTCGGAGATGGCACACTATGGTAATTTGGCAAAAGAAAGACGGATTCTGAGAGGCGTCTTTTTTGGTAAATTCAGTCATTATATCGCATTGATGGATTGTTCTAGAAAACTTTTCAAATGCATTGGTGTAATTACCTGTCACTAAAAACTTATTAATGATTTATCACTGTAAATATAAAAATGATTCATCCTTCATAATATTTTTTAGAAGAAGGAACAAAAAAAACAAGTTGGCCAATGTGTGGGTAAATAAGATGTTGTTCATGGATATTTTTAAAATTATGTGGTTTTATGGTAGTTTTTTTGTGAGAATATAAAAAAAAATTGGCATAAGTTTTGTGGATGTGTTCAGGATTATATTAGGTGCCTAAGCATCAAAACATATTTTAAAACATTATTTTATATTTTTGAAATATTTTGTATATATTTGTGTAGTATTGTCGTTTGTTATCAGGGAGCCCAGGTATGTGAATCTTGGTACCGTTTCGAAATTTTGGTTTCCACATGAGAGAGTTGGGATTTGTTGGGTGCATCCTACGGCCATGAGAGGAGATCCAGAAGCGCATAGTGAACGCAAATCGCTGTTATTTCCGCCTACAGAATCAATTAAAGTCCAGATTGCTGTCCAGAAACACGAAGATATTAGTTTACAAAACACTTATCAGAGCAGTACTTACATACGCAGCTGAGACTTGGGTACTAACTTAGAGGAATGAGCGAGCACTGGACATTTTTGAAAGAAAAATTTTGAGACGCATCTTCGGACCGGTTCTAGACAATGGATTTTGGCGCAGACGTTATAACAATGAGCTCTATACTTTGGGGATTGGGGATTAGAAAATTTCTCCATACATACAGGCTATTTAAAATTACTATAAAAAGACCGTCAGACACAAAATTCTCGCGGCATCCACGGGGAGCCATAGAGTTACGAAAATATAAATAACAGACCGTGTTCAATATTTTTGTGATAATATCCTTCGTAATTTTTTTTCCACGGTCGGTTGTCACCCCCCCATCGGGTGGCACCCGGGCGGTTCACCCCCCCCCCCCCCCTCCATCCCCCTAGCTACACCATTGGATGGACGTTAGGTTAGGTTAGGTTCGATATTTGAAACCTTGCTCAATATTTTTGTGACAATATCCTTCATATTATTTTCCACGGTCAGATATCACCCCCCCATCGGGTGGCACCCGGGCGGACCGCCCCCCCCCCCTAGCCACGCCACTGGTTGGAGGTTAGACTAATTTGTTTTGGAAATTATGTAATAAATGTTATTTGAGATAAATAAACAGGAGCGGAAGAGAACGCGAGGAATTATTATTTTAATCAAAAGAACACTGTTCAGCAAATACGCAACAATACCCGCCCACCAGAACTAAAGAAACTGTATCAATTAGAAACATGAGTCTAGTCGGCTTGGTTGAAATTAGCTACTACTAATTATGACTATACTGTCAATATCAAAACCAGCTAATAATGATTAAGAAGAATGTTTTTGAAATAAATCCACGAATTTAGGTAAAAAATAGTCGATTTCAGTTTTCAAAATTTCGTGGAAGGCGTTGATTATAACATTGCAACAGTAATTATGTTTTTTAATTAATTTCTACTGGATGGCAGTTGACGTTCACTTCAAATAATCTAAGTGTAATTGAAACTGTTTTAATTTATTTTTTATGTAATAATAATTTACAAGAATTCGACTGTCGAAAAAGGTACGAGGGATGGGTAAGAAACTGGGGGTCAGTGAGTCCAGGAGTGACGGACATCCCTCCAACTGTAGTGCAAAGCGATGAATCGAGAGATTCTGGCCTGGAGAGGATAAAATACCTCCCTCAACCAGTCTCTCTCGATCATATCCACCACGTAGCAGGTGAGCAGACACATCGCCTGCCAAGACCTGGACAAACCTCACCCGCATGAACCCGGGCACCCCTACTAAGTCACCAAACGTAGCGAACCACCTGGGGGGACCTAGTAGATGATAGTTATCCAATAAATGGTTCCCGGGGCGGCGGTGCCCGCCTCCCAAATTGAAAAAGAAATAGAAAGTATATGTATGGTTTTGAAGGCACTGAGTTATTTGGTTAAAATAAACAAAAAAAAATCTACCGGATCTGCCCTGATGATGGACACTACAGCGATGTCCGAAACGTTGGCTAAAGAAGGAGGTAGCGCAACACGGCATAACACCCCAAAAACAAATAACGAAAATTAACAAAAATCCTTCAAACTGCCTATCGAATTCAAATTGTTATAAAAAATATATATAATTTTTACCGTCTTCAAGGGCGTAATGTTACTCAATCTGTGTGGCATTTTAAATACACCTCAAACATTGAAAAAATGTTACATTAAATATATAAGGAAAGTTTTTTTCAGGATCTTAATTTGGAACGATTTTTTGTTGTTTTTAAATACTTAACTGTTACTAGAACGAATTGAATATTTCGTTCGAAGTGAAGGTAAATACTTTTTAGTAAGCAATAGCGCGGTGTCTCTTTTCTGATATTCTATTCCCCTCGCCTGCTTATTTATGTCTCTGCGAATTTTCTTTACTCCGTGGCTGTAACCAATGCTAAATAAATAATTACATTCATCCCAATATTTAATGAATGAACAAAATTCGCTTCTTGAGTCATCAATTCGCAGCTAAAATTGGCGGTAAATGCTGCAGAGCAAAGCCTATGCAGCCCTCGAAGGACCAGTCCCGAAACTACGTGAAATCGATAAGTTATACGGGACGATTAAATAGCATACGCTCGCAAAACCTGATGGATAGTCAGTCGATAGTTCAGATCTGTGCTTTTGGAAAATTAGAGAAGCACATATTGGAATAAGGAAAATAGGACTTACCGTTGTAGATGGGGCCTCGCTGATCTCCAGTTTTGGTGCACACTTCTCACTGTTTTATTTAAAAATCGCAATATTCTTACAGTAAGAGGTTACGATACATGCGCCCTGTCTGAAATGTTATTTTGAACTGGGCAGGAAAGCACACTGTCACCTCTCCAAAGTTGAGTACTTTCTTGCAACAATTTTCATGGTGACATTTTGGAAGGAAAGATTAGGTAGGTGGGATAAATTCAGGATTTTGACATATCTACCCACCAAGTCAGCGAATGCTATACCCAATCAATCCCATATAAAAACGCGCGAACAATGTATAACAGGAAGAGAACAATATGTAAAAAGTGTTCATTTTGTGGCTCAGTAAAATCTTATTGTGAGTGAGTAAATTTGTGAATTTTATGCAATTTTCGTCAATTGAAGATATTTGCAAACGAGGATTCAAATTACGACACTTTATGTGACACTTCATGTGAGTGGATTCAAGCTCGAAATATACAACACTAAGTTTTTACAAGTAGAAGACAAATAGTTTTTTCTTCTGACCCAACTTCTGTCACAACAACTTTCGATAAATGCATTGAATTATACGAAAACGCTTCAAACAAACGAGGAACCTGCTCATTCTCGACTGTTATTTCAAGAAACCAACCAAAAGCTTTGATTTTATATCAAGTGGCACATTTCTGGAGAATTCATTAAATCCTTGGGGTGTTTTAGCAAGAAACTGCTTGAAAGAAGGCAATTAAATATAAGGATAATTTTTCGAGTGAATAAGATTACAACCAAACAATAGAAGTAATCTCGAGAAAGATTTGTTCAGAGAGATGAGAAACTCGTTGATAAATAACAGTAGGCAACTGTTTTTGTTTTCGGATAATAATGATTCCGAGTTAATTGCAAACTTTTCCTCGGAAATTTGTACGGATTCTCGAATATCTGTCTCAGGCTGGAGCCTTAGTTTGCTTAGCACCGTACATTTTTCTCAACTCTTATCCGAGACTGATAGAGATTGAAAAATAAACAAACAAGAAAAGTCATTAGGTACTTGGAAGATTTTCACCTCAACTTGCTAATACAATATACTCGAACGTAGAAAATTGCCAAGCGCGAAGCTTTGCTCTCAAACTAGTTTAGTGAAAAAGTGATGTATCGAAATACTTTGTTGCGCTATTTCATAGTGGTGTATTTTACTGACGTCAAAAGCTCATACTGATAAAATATTAACTAGTTATTTTATTAGCAAACTGACACGTGGGTTTACAACGAATACTCGTTACGTTGGATAAAATGACCCTATTTAATACGATCTCGCAGCGGTTGTATTTGTTCATCACCCGTTCGTAATAACATAATAACGTTCGCTGTAGATATACGGATCACGGCTATAACTACGTTTAGTTCGCAACATAATTTCCACTCTGAGATTTGAACATTTGTATATATTATGTGTAACAATTGAAATTAACAACCTAACGCCACCAAAAGTTTCTCCAAGCAAACTTATTAAGTGCTGTGTAAACCTATTTAGGAAAAATATTAAAAATTATTATTATTAACTAGCTGGTCCCGGTATGCGTTGCTTTGCCATTTAATAAAGAAATTGTTTCTCCCTGAGTGTCCTTTCCCATTCGTACCGTTCCCCTTCCGCCTCCCCTTCTCCTGCGTCCTCTTCCCCTCTCGCGTTCCCACTCCGTCACCTCCACCTTCCCTCTCCCCACTCCACTCCCCCCCGTCCCACGAACCCCCCTCCAGAGTTCCGTCACCTCCACCTTCCCTCTCCCCACTCCACTCCCTCCCCATCCTGCGAACCCCCCTCCCGAGTTTCCCTCCCCCCTCCCAGGTCCCCCTCCCCCCTTCCAGGTTCCCCTCCCCCTCCATGGTTCCCCTCCCCCATACATCCAGTTTTCAAACCTCGCGTGCCACCAATAGCAATTTTTTTATGCAAATTTCATAATGCTAGAGCTCACCGGAAGTTTTATTAAAACCTTGTCCTGACAATAACGAACACACAAAAAAAATAATTATCCAATTTGGTGCAGTCGTTTAAAATTTATGCGCTTAGCAACACATTCAGCGATTCATTTTTATATATAAGAAGATTTCAGTTCGTAATAGTAGAAGTCACGAAACCGACTGCTTAATGTGATGACTATAAATTTGGTGTCGTCGTGCTTTTGTTATGATAAATTGAATGCTTTACAGAAAAAACCGTAGTTTCCGAAATACCGAAATGCGCTGCTGTGAAAATAATTGATGGAAACCACGAACTTACTCCATTGTTAAGTCAAGTGTAAAAGATTACGTAATAAATAGGAACAAAACGTGAGTTAAGTCGGGCCCAAAAACTGGCATCATATAATATTCTATTATTAATACCGCCTGAATTGAAATAGATATATACATTTATAAATTATTGCGTATTAATTATTGTTTATCCCGTTTAATAATTGCACTAAACAAGGTAATCCTGGACCAATTATTCAAATAAACGACTCTGTTAGATGAATAAAGTTTGGTAGGTACGAGATAGGATCAGTCGGAGTATCTCAGTATTTAACACGGGCGAGGGCGGAGGCTAATTTCCATATAGGGGCGGTGTGAAGTTCCGAGTGCCGGCGGTGATGGGCGGATGGTGATTCTAACAAACGGCTTCCTGCCCGCAGCCCAAAGACTGTTGCCCTGTTCTCTGTTCCCTGCTCCCTGCTACCAGCTCTGTGTTAGTTGCCCTGTTCGTGCATTATGTCGTCCTGGTACCGAATCGAAAATCTTTTACCCCTTTTCTGCCCCTAATTCTTCCACAATTAAGTAACTACCGGGATTTAAGTAAGAGTTCTCTGTTAGATGTATAAATCAAAGTGTTTTAAAACCAAGTTAATGTTGAGTTTTTGTTCATTTCAAATACTACTTTTATGTCATTTTATCCTATCAAATACTATTTTGAAGGCGGATACCGCCTTTATTAAATAACGAACACCTCTGCCATAAGAAACCCTAAGTGGTTCGCTACATTTGGTGAATTATCAGGGGTGCCCGGGTTCATAGGGTGAGGTTTGTCAAGGTCTTGGAGTCTTATCCATATCAGTCTGATCAAGAGAGACTGGTTGTGGAGGTCTTTTGACCTCGCCAACCAGAATCCCTCGACCCATCGCCTTGCACCGCAGTTGATACAAACGTCCGTCATTGCTGAACACACTGATCTTCAGATTCCTACCCTCATTCCTCTTTCCTTCCCAGAACTTCATATTCCTTTCCTTAAAAAAATCCTTCACTCAGCATCATCTGAGATGACATAGGCCCCGAGGAAAATAATTTCCCCCGGGGCCTCTTGTGTTTAGCTAATGTTAAAAAAATGCCTCTTATTATTCGTGCAAGACTTCAAAATTGTGTTCTTACGTAAATATTTAGTTGGTTTTACTTTTTATCACGTTGTAAACACGTAACACAGTAGATAAAAATTATAA
The DNA here is from genome assembly GCA_917880885.1 of Limnephilus marmoratus. Lineage (NCBI taxonomy): Eukaryota > Metazoa > Arthropoda > Insecta > Trichoptera > Limnephilidae > Limnephilus > Limnephilus marmoratus. Next base: position 18,094,031 of record OU862909.1, read on the forward strand.
AACAATCCACTTAAGAGCGCACTAAATATGAATGTATCCAAATTGATTTTTAAAAATTCTCACAAAAACTTCGTTCTGGCATAAAAATCCTGACGAAATTTGAGCCAAGTGAAACCTGGTCGGCTATAATGTATTCATTTAATAGAGAGTTAGAGAGAGGTATGTTACAAAGTGTTTTTCATTTAATATAAAAAAAATATAATTTAGTTTGGTTTTTGGTTAGTTGTTATTATTTAGTTTTATACATGTATTCATTTTTAAGTAATTCTTATTTCACCAAATTCTGTTTAAAACTGGCCCAGCGCATTTATCTTAACGCAGGAAATCATAATCAACCCACTTGCTTATGGCTTAATTTATTTAATTTTTTTGAACAACACTTATTTTTTACGTTATTTGTTATTGGGGTGTTATGCCGTGTTGCGCTACCTCCTTATTTTATTTTATTTTGAAAATGAAATGTATTTTATATGTGAATTTTATGAGTAAAAAGCCCCGAAAGTTTTTACGAAAACAGGTGTCAGCTGTCAGCAGAATTCAAACAAATATTGACCAAATACAATTTGTATTGTGCACAATAGTGGAAAATCAATGAACACCTTTTTTTGATAGAATAATGATTTTAGAGAAGAGAAAAGCAAACTGAAAAATAATTAAAATATTTGTGCTTTGTGCTTAACGTGTAAACAATATTACACAAATGTACTAATAATTTATTGATACGAGAGAAGACAGTCCATGGCTGTAAAATATACCTGTCGTCATATTACGGAATTGACAACCATGTTGGTTCTATAACTTTTTTATTTTATTTTTCCACACACCCGTAAATAAAGTTCTAAAATACATCTGTTCATACAATGTACACGCATTGATATATTGTGTGAAAATATGAATATCTTTTTCGTTTTCCTTATTATGTAAATACGAAGATGATCCGATACACAAAATTTCTCAATATGACTGGATAACCCAAACAAACTTCGGAGTTTTCCCATCACATTCTTTTTCCAAAGTATTTGGATATGATCATGAATAAGTCAACGCTGGGGAATGATTTTTTCCGAAAAAACTTTATATTCTCAAATTTATATTCAATTCACACGAGCTACATTTAAATACGCGTAAACACAGTCACGCACAGGTGGATTTGTGCGAGTGCCTACTTTACAGTACTTATTAACAATATCGACGTGAAGGGGCGAGAGAATTCGCTTCGAACAACAGCAATTAATTTTCTTCCCAAATTTTAGGCCAACCTGTTAACAGTGTAAGAACAAAGTAATCTTTTGATTTGTTCAACATGATCGAACTCCGTTCCCAAACCGCATTGTTACGGTTTCTCCAACACATCCCGTTGCCTGGTGCCTTGTACCTAGTGCCCCGTTACCCGAAGGAAAGGTGATAGTGCTGGTGCAAGTATCTACTAGCTACGTAGGACGTAGGTTGTAAGGTTGTAGGTTGTAGGTCTCCTTTGCCTCGGCTCGCTGTAAGCTCGTGGAGGCTTTACTTGTGTTGTGTCGCAGAGTTATGGGTGGTTTCCGGTTCTTAGCCCCCACGGTCCCACACCCACAACGTCAAGTTATATAGGTAACAAAGTAATAAGGGTAGGATTATTTATTTAATGTTCTAACGAATGTAAAACTCTACTAATCCACTATATTGTGGGGTGCGAGAAGAGTTGAGAAAATGCCATGACCTTTTGTGCCATGACTTAAATACGAAAATAAATACAACGAAAAAAGGTTTTTTGAAATAAATTTTATTTCCTGAAATCCAAACTCTGATGATATATTAACGCAATAATATAAGCTCGTAGGTATTAGATGAGGTTCCTGCAGTAACCCCGTAATGGCGGTTAGATCCTAACCTATTTAGAAATAGGGGAGGTAAAAGGTTCGCCAAGAGATTCTGAATTAATGCTTAATTTTTGTCCACCCTAAAATATTGATATGTTTCTATTTTCTTTGGCAAAAACTAGAAGAAATGTAAGAGTTATTAGACAGAACTAACTTCACTGAATCGATTCCATGATGCGTCAACTTATTTTTTTTTTGCGAACATACCTTCTTTAATTTTTAAATTCTATCATTTTATTATGGGTGAATGATGATAAAATGATTATTGAAACATTATATATTACACAGGTCTTATAAAAGTAATTGGGTTACTAAAAATGTTTGCGTAATTATGAGTACTAGAACAACAAATTTTGAAATGTAAGATTTACTATTTTCGATACAGAGCATCTGTATATGTAGATAGATTCACAGGTCTACAAAAAAATAAAAATTGAGAGCTGTTTTGGTTTTTTTGCGTAATTCTTATGTTTTTGGGTGTGCTGAATCCGAAAATGACTTTTTGTCACAGAACGTCACGTTTTCTGACAATGTAGGTATCTATGTTAAACAAGTTATCATCTTAAAATAAAAGATAAAAGACTAAAAAAAAATATTTATTTATAATTGCGTAACAAAACTTATTTTTTTATCTAAAATACATTGATAAGTAAGCACTAAACACATTTCTTTTTCCCAGTGAGACTCCTTTTGGAACATTTTCGCTTGTAGGAAGCATCTGGAAGGTCTTTCTGAAGCGTCCAACAGTAGTCTGCAATCATTGGGATGCTCCATCTTCCCTGGTATCTTTTTTCCATCTCCTTAATATCTTGGTGAAATCGTTCACCTTGCTCTTCACTCACATATCCTAAATTTTCTGGAAAGTAGTCTAGGTGGGAATGAAGAAAATGTACTTTTAAACTCATTAGGCAACCTAAAGCTTGAAATGCTTTTAACGATTTGTTTGTAGTTAGGGTCTTTGTTATTGCTTAAAAATTCAGGTTACCCTCCCCGATCCCTAGTTCCCCTCCCTTCCTCCCTCGAACCCCCTACCCGAGTTCCCCTCCCCCTTCCCACATTCCATACATTCAGTCCCGGTACATTCAGTCTTCACAGCTCGCGTGCCACCTATTGCATTTTTTTATAGGAATTTCATAATGCCAGAGCTCACTAGTAGTTTTATACAAACCTTGTCTTGACAATACCGAACACAAAAAAAAGAATTATCCAATTTGGTGCAGTCGTTCAAAAGTTATGCGTATGCATACATTTCTGCGATTCATTTTTATTTAATTAATTAAATTAATTTTTCGTAATTTCATGATACCAGAGCTCACTAGTGTATACAGAAACCACCAAGGGCATGCACACATCATATCCCCAAAGTTTCATCGCAATCGGATGAATGGTTTAGCAATGAAATGTTTATTGCCAGAGCTCACTATTGTATTACTATCTATATCTGTATATATATGTATACCGTTTTGCAAAATAACCTGACGTTCTGGAATTTTTTTAGTTTTCAGAACACCTAAATACATAGAAATCAGTTGAAAACATCCAGACCCATTTTTGTTGTAGACCTGGGTTATTTATGTCTTACTCCGCTTACTGATTAATACGCAATATTACTTATTCAAACGGTTAGATTTAGCTTTATTATCACGAAAAGTGAGTGTTTATGTCGTGGGAGAAAAAAAAACATGCAAAATATGCATTCAATATTTTAATTTTGTTTAAATTAATTCACTTAGTTGGAAACGCCATTTTTATACATATCATTTTTATTTAACATTTCAAATACAATCAATCAATGCTGCCAATCATAGAAAAAATATTATTGCCATGAAAAACAAAATTAATGCATTATTGACAAGTTTGTACATGTAGTTATAACAGTAGAACATGGAAAGAAATGTATTAGAATAATTACACAAACCCTGCTTTGCCAAACAAACCATTCAAAACCTGGGATGTTTTTTTAAATTGTGATGACATGCGAGTTTATTTTAGAGAATTTATTAAATATGATTGGTAATTCCGACTAATGTCATATTTGATTGTCTATTAGTTAAAAAAGGAATATTCCGAATTATCCATGCATCAAACTTCGACAACACGAACGTTCCGTATTATCCGTGAGTTGAACTAATGTATATTAACCCATTATATTGAAATTTATATTATAAATATACGAGTACGTTTCTAAAAATCAAACGCAAAACCTGTAAAAATGATTTCCTTACATGGAAAACTATTTTTACCTCATATCTTGCAAATCATTTTTTTAAATCAATGATCTGAAATTTGAATTCGCTGAACAGAGAATTATTTTTCAAATATTTTCCAACCCCGATCAAAATATCCCAGTAATCTGTGGGAAGTACTTGCTTTATATCGAACCCCGTTCAAGCACAACTTCAACCACAGCATGATTATGGGTAGGAAAATGTTTTTACAGACAAATATTTTTTAACCGTTTGAACATCAAAAATGCCCAAATTTCACGAATTCAAAATATTCCAAAGCGTGTGGTTATTTTAAAACTATTTCTCCATTCAAGAACGGTACTGTAAAGGTTTTCAAGGCCTACCTCGGGCGTAATATGAGTTATGGGAATATTCCGGACCTTACCCTAACGAGGTGGCTCCCAAGGTACAAACACACGGAGTCTAAGACTGAAAAGGTTCTCAGGGATAGTTAGGGGTAGCTGGAATACGTGGCTTGAAAAGCGTGAAGAGTATTCCCATTAAAAAGTAACGCTTACTTCGGGGTGAAATCTTTATACATATTAAAACATCGGCGAATCACAACATAACGCATCAATAATTTATGAAATGAAGTTCATATTTTCATCTTCACGCTCCTAATGAAGAGCCATTTGAAGTAACCGTGCAGATGGGAAATTTACAAGAATCAACATTATAAATGTTGTACTTATTTCATTATTGCCAAACTATTAGAATCATTTACGCATATACCTAGAGAAAGTATTGAGTATTCACCTTTTTTTAAAACCAGAATAAAATCTCATTGGTGCACTCTTCTACTGAAGATCTTGGTAGTAATATAACAAAAGGAGCCTTCTTAATTTTTTTTTTCTTTCTTAGGGTTTTTCTACAAAAGTTTTAAAATGCTCTTATCTCGAAAGTAGCAAAAGGATACATGTATCAGTAGTATAGAATAAAAGTTTTAAAAGAACCATCCGCAATTGACTTAATTATAAATGTGACAGGAAAACTCTAGTTAGAAGCCTAATGGAATATAACTCAGTAGTTTGGTCTTCATCTTACAAAATTAACAAACCCTCTTCTTGGCAATGTATCCTATAGTATACATAGTTTTTATATTTTTTTCCCTCTTAAACTGGTACACGGGTAAAACAAATTTTAATTAAAACTGCTTTACCGTATTCTTGACTTGATAATTAGTACCACTAGAGCCATCTACTGTTCAATTAAGAAGAACAGTGACAGTTCAAATTCACACCGCTGCGATACTTCTGTCAACAGAAGACGAACGACTAATTTGTCAGTAAGTAATCAGTATTTATTACCTGCATTATTAGATATGTAGTTATTTTAGGAATAAAAGCGTGTTTATTAGGGTTACGTGAATAATAAAAAAATATTATTGAGTCAAATGTGTGACAAATCTTGTTTATATTGCATTCCAAAATGGTGTGTATCCTATGATATACACCGCCAAGTATGCAGTGAATTATATTTGATTGAATGTGTATCCCCTGAGATATAATGCCAATTTATTAATAGTTTATTATAGTTTATTAAAGTCAAGTTATTTATAGTTTAATGTATTATGTAGTAACCCCCTTTAAAATCTATATATTATTTTTTTTTCATTTTTCCAAAGACTTAGAAATTGAAGAAATACTGACTATAATACCAAAATTTGGACCAGATTCTGATATTGAAAGTGACGAAGATGATGAACTACAAGTTGATTCTTCTGCAGTGCGTTCTTCAAACTTTTGAATCGTTTATGATGCATTGGGAGAAGATAATGAACCAATGACTCATGTAATTCTGGACAGACGTCTGTATTTTGCATAAAATATGGCATAAGGCTTTTTTTTTACTGATTAGAGCAATTGATTCCTATCATATCACATAAAATAATTGTTTTAATTAGCTTTTAAGACATAATTTTTCATTTTCCATAGTAAAATATTTTAAGGTTGATTTGTAACAACCTGGCAATGTATACTATAGGATACAACTCCAAATAACCTATATAAAAAACAATAAAAATATTTTTCATTTGTTTTTGTGATTCTGAAGCCTAACAAACTTCAAATACTTAAAATATTTTTAGGTTGCTTAATTCTATCGGTGCCAAGAATAGGGTTAAAAACATTGAGCGAAAACAAAAAAAATTTCTGCGTTTTATAAATTTTCAATTAAATATCCCATTAAAAGACTTAAGACTTAAAAATATAATTTATTATTAAATATTCTAAAAATTCACACACTAGAAGACAGACGTAAAATAAACGACTTAAGAGCGTTTAACCAGCCAGCGGACGAAAATCCACATTTCGTTGAAAGTTGTTCTTACGATCGTGCAGGGCGGTTACAATGAGAAAGATTAATTATTATCCGTACCAGCTTTTTAAAATGATAACTCAATATCAAATTTATTTTAATCCAAATAAGCTTTAATTTATACCTTCATCCAAAAATGCTGAAAGGCGTAATGATAAAACTATTAAAATAATGTACTTTTTGTAGTTATTTTTTGATTATAAGTATTTATCATTTTTCAATAATGTCTAAATTTAATAAGAATGTTAAGAAAATCTGAAATATATTAGTTTGTAAGTGCGCAAATAAATACACAAATGGATCAATTTTCGTCAAGAAACACGTGTACGTACATATTTTTTAATGATTTTATTGAAACTAAAATTAAAATTCTTAAACATGCGTTTGCTAGATAATATATTGATTTATTTTACTGCATGATTATATTATTTGAAATCAGTGTGGTATTATACAAAATCTTTTTTGAAAATTTAACAAATCTGCCAACGACCTATGGAATAACCTTATTATACTAAAAATTTAAAAATTTTCTCAAAATTTATTACATGCGAATGCTAGATAGAAAAACAATCTTTCGAAATCCATTTACAATTTTTTGTGGAAAAGAGTCAATACGTCTAAAATGTGATTTGAAAATGACTTATTTCTGGTTTTCTCTGGTAATGCCCTCTTAACATTTTTATTCAAAATACTTAACTCTAAATTTGACTCTTGTGAACTCCTGCTACTCATAAACTTACGAATACCGACAGTAACTACGCGACAAAATACATTATTCTACTGTAGCATTCATAAGCGGAAATACATTGCCCAGTCTCCAATACAACGATTTCACACTATCAGTACTTAGGCGATGTTGACATATTTAACATAAACTTGGCGAATTTTTTTGATCTTGTGAAAAACTTATTCCAAAACTATTCCTAAAGACTAAACATATCTATTCTTTCCAATAAAAAAGGAATCATCGAAATCGGTTGGCGTGATATTGAGTTATTCGTACATTGAAATGGGATCACACGGGAAACATTAGCTTTCAAATAAATAAAAAATCATCAATATCGGTTCACCCAGTCGAAAGTTCTGAAGTAACAAACATAAAAAAAAAAAATACTGTCGAATTGAGAACCTCCTCCTTTTTTAAGTCGTTTAAAAAGAAATGGTCAGAGATCGACGAGAACTTCCTACAGTCAGCTGACGCGAATATATCGGCTGACGTCACAGTCGTCGTGTTCCGAAAATTCTTCTAATGTAATCGTTTACATCCGTCAAGTCTCCCTCTGAGTTCCTCAACTTTCAGATTCCAATGCCTCCGAAGTCTACTATTACTTAGGCGAACCGGTTTTGTCCTAGGCACAATCATATACTCACGGTGTTTGTGATAAATCGGGGTCCTAATCCAAGTCATCACGTCCAAAAGACGACGTAACATGACCCGATAGGCCTAAAGCGTTAGCTGTAAACGAGTTTACATCACCCATTGGATAGTACATAGAAAGATATATATTTACACATATTTTGAAAAGGTTTACAAACCTACAATACGATGCTATGTGCATCGCATCCCAGGCCTGGGACCCAAGAAATGAGATGTGAGTTCATTACCGGTGGCTAGATACTTAAGTACTAATAAGGGCATTGAAATACATAAAAATAAATTAAGATCTTACATGATAGTTTTATTTTGGAGTGCTACCTACTACAGGTTTGTTTTGTTTTTGTTTTGATGATTTTATTTTAGAGTTCATCAACTCTGTTTTATTTTGTTGATGATCCTGTTTAAAAGGAGTGACCACCGACTTCTTTGGTCGATTGTAATTTTAAACTTTCACCGAGGTTTAATCCTTTGATATAGTTTACGTTGTTATTCCGTGATTTATAATAATTGTTGATAGGCAAAAGTAGTTTAAAAGCTAACCTTATTTTCTCCTCCATAATGCGAGTATTTCTATATTTCATGAATGACGAATACTATTTACATTAGAGGTCGTCCATTAATCACGTGATGATTTTTAGCAACTTTTTAACCCCCCCCTGGTGATATGTGGTGAGGTTTTAGACTAACCCCCCCCCCCCCTACAAACAATCATGTGTATTTTTTTTAGTACAAAGTATTTATTTTGAAATTTTCAGAATATTATCACGAAAAATAAATACACGTGATATCTCATTATACCCCCCCCTCGTGATATTTCGTGATTTTTTCCGACCCCCCCCCTTTTAAGACTCACGTGATTAATACCTATTTGTGACTTTCGACCTTTTTGTAAAATATATTTTAGTTGTTCCGATTTGCGAAATAGGTACATTGTTTAACACTTTAGTGAAGATATTTATCCGATTGAGCCCATCCCGAAGAAGGTAATTACTTGGTAATTACCCTTTTGACTTTTATATTTACCTAATATGTAATATATATATTAGGTAACCACTTTTATTTAAAATATCTCGTATCAGATACAATGTTAAATTATCATTGAAAAATGTTTACCCACCAAGTTATTTGACTTAAAACAACTATTGTTTATGAAATTATATGTTAACTGCGGCAGTGTGTATTACACCGACCTTCTCCCGACTAAGTACATAATTTTTAATTATATAAACACAGCCAAGTACCAAAGTTGATCCACTGATACACTCTCGATGAAAGTACATATAAGTAAACAGGCGAGATAGTCTAGTGTGTCTGTTTACATGTTTCGTAAATATATCGTGACCTATTAATCTCGTTTAACAAGCTTTGTTATGTCTGAAATGTATATAAAAATATTTAAGCGGAAAAAGCAATAAAAAAATTTTTGAATAAGTAATTAATTTTCAATTACGTTAAGTAAAATTTCACTTCGCGAACTGATACTGTCAGTCCGCCCGCCATTTTGTCACTAACCTAAGAAAAGAAAGTGCTCCTTTATAACGCCTACTCGCGTCAAGGCAAGAAAAACATCCCAGTTTTCAAGTAGTTTAGCGGCTACGCTAGGTTTGTGTAACATGGTTTGTGATTCAAAAAAAAGTGCGGGTAAAGTTCGGTTTAGGGGCGGCATTCCTAGATAATAAAACTAGTTATTTTTATACTAACTATGGGCCGGAAAATCCGAATCTGAAAGAATTAGGCGTCGGCAAGCAATATTAACTGAATTACACGACTTTAAAGTTTTCTATACACACACAGGAAAACAAGCCATTTTGAACGCATTCTGAAACTACAAGTCATAGAAAAACAAGAAAGATGTTACACCACATAAAATTAAGTGTTGCCATTAAGCAATAATATCAATAACTAATTTAAGTAATTATTTTTTATAAATTTTACTCACTTTTGTATCACAAACCATGTTACATAAACCTAGCGTAGCCGCTAAACTACTTGAAAACTGGGATGTTTTCTTGCCTTGACGCGAGCAGGCGGTATAAAGGGGCACAAACCATGTTACTTTTGGTCTAAGAATACGGCCGTTGAGATAGTCATAATTCATCAGGTTAATGTGTTATGTGATGAATTATCATGTGAGGAAGTATCGTGTCGGAAAGTTTTACGTTATTGATATTATTGCTTAATGGCAACACTTAATTTTATGTGGTGTAATATCTTTGGTGTTTTTCTATGACTTGTATTGTCAGAATGCGTTCAAAATGGCTTGTTTTCCTGTGTGTGTATAGAAAATTTTAAAGTCGTGTAATTCAGTTAATATTGCTTGCCGACGCTTAATTCTTTCAGATTCGGATATTCCGGCCCATAATTAGTATAAAAAAAAAAAAAAAATTATCCAGGACTATCGCCCCTAAACCGAATTTTTTCCGAAAGTGCCCCTTTATAACGCCTACTCGCGTCAAGGCAAGAAAAACATCCCAGTTTTCAAGTAGTTTAGCGGCTACGCTAGGTTTGTGTAACATGGTTTGTGATTCTGGCGTGCAATCTCACAAGACGAAAGCTAATTTTAATTTTACGTAATCGAAATTTAGAATGAAATATTTTCCACTTCCCCCAATGCAAATAATTGCCTTTTAATGTAATTAAGGTGAATCAACATAACAGTGACAAAATGGCGTAGTATCGGTTCACGAAGTGAAATTTTATTTATACTTTAAACGGCTGTATCTCCCTCAATTTTGCCGAGCGCGCCTTAATTTTTTTTTCAGCTTTTCCACGCTTTTCTCCTCTAGAAAGTGCCTTTTTATTAAATTTCCAAACTGTGCCCGGATCTGCATTTCACCCGAGCATTATACTAACAAAAATACGAATGTGAATCTATCTTGCGTGAACATGACTTACAAAAGATAATGATCTGGCAGGAACTCAAAGGGAAAAACAAAAGAACACTGACCTTATCGTCGATCTCTGCTGCATACGGAAGGCCTTTCAAATCAATTTCATTCACTCGGTTTAATTTCCGTATGATTGTTTCGTAAATTCACAATGATCCGCCAATCATAACCGCCAATATTCGAACCACAGATAATAACATGTAATTCACCTTGCCACAATAATATGTTATTTCAAAACATTGCAACTGCATTATCACATCAAATAGACATACAAGCGACATCTCTGGTTGATTTTGTCAAGCTCGATGATTTAGCCGTTTTTCAAAAATATTGATGCTTCGTTTGTATTATGCGAAGGCGGCTTGAAAGTGCATTTTGCTCTCCAAAAAGTCCGCCATAATCAACACTTTTCCAATAGAAACTTGTTACCTTAGAATCTTTACTCTGTACTGTAATTTAGTTTATATGTTTATTGTCCTGAAGAAGGTTGAGTTCAACCGAAACCGGTCGACAAATATAAATAAAAATAAAGATTGCAAATTAATAGATCAAAATTGCTCATCTCGCAGCTAATAAATTGGTCTGTGTCGTACTTTAATAAATTGTTATTTTATTTTTATTTTTATTAAATTATTTTATCTTTTATCTCTAAAATTACGCATTTAACTCTTAGTTCGTTAACAAAACAGAATATTATATCTTTCCGAGTTTAAAAACCACAAGAGTTTTTCGGCTCAAATTACCATTATTATAAACTATTTATTCCCACAATTTAATTTGCCGATTTTAATGACAATACATTATTTTAAAATTAAATTCTACTTTAACCCATAACTAACTGAGTAATTTTTGCACTAAATTTGAATTCACGAAAATCTAATTTAGACCTCCGTGTTAATCTAATGAGTAGTTTCAACTAAATTACCCATTAAATCAGAGCATTCCATATTCCTTGAAATGATTGTTTATTTAAATATTGAACAATTGGATCCCTTGTTACAGTGGTCTGGCCAGTCCATTGATTGACAACCCATAACTTTCTAGTATCACTTAGAGTCTATCAAATAAGAGTAGAAAATATAAAAAAAATTAACTACAAAATTTGTAGACTGGCAACACCAATTTAACTGTCAAATATTCTTTTAAAGTGCAATGTCACTGAATGTATAGAACACAGTAAACCACATTTAAAAAAACTTTTAAATTTTGTTCATGACATAAAAATGATTAAAAGGTGTTTTATAAAGCGATTTAATTTCATTTAATTTAACATAAATTTGAATATATTTTTTTTATTTATTTGTTTGTTTACGCGTTGATGGCTTTTACATATAAAATAAATTGTACAGGAGCATTATAACAAGTATGCAGTATCATAAGTATATAGTACATAAAATGATAAACAGAGCAAGAAAGATGTAAGTAGGCTTAACATAAGTAGGTATCAATATTCGAGTAATTGTTTACAAAGGAGTTCAACCAGCGGATTCGTATTTGGGCTCACGCTACATTATATTCAATAATTATTGTCACAATATCACACAAAATGTGATTTTTTTTTTTTTTTTTTTACAGTGAATAGCGCACAAGAATCTCAACTGCTCCCCGTCTGGAGCCAGTGAGACTATGGCATCCCCAATTGGGGTATGTTGTGAGGCTGAAGGTAGTGGGGAGGGGAAGGAGGTGGGGAAGAGGAAGGTTGGGAAGTACCTGGCTATTCAGATCTGGTCACTAAACACGGCTAAAGCCATTTTCAAGCAACGTTTCAATTCTGAATGGTGGTCTTACACCAGGGCGATACTAATAGTATCTTCCACTCTGGAACATGCCGCAAATATACTATATATTATTTTAAATGAATTAATTGTGAAATAACACAAATTGATCAAATAAAATTTATTTGCGCATGCCGGGTTCGAACCCGCGACCTCCGGAATGTGAGTCAAGAGTCTTAGCCACTGGATTTAGCCACTTAGCCACTTAGCCATTAGATTCCAAATATATTCGAAGCATACCCATATTGCAGTGGTGTAAAACATTTTTAACGATTAAAATAAAAGTACGTAATTTTCTTGTAATTAATTATTTTTATTTTTTTAATTATAGTTTTTTTTGCTATCATAAATGTACGTATGTTTATTATTATGAAAAAGAAAAAAAAAAGAAAAGGTACACAGTACTTACATATGTAAATAAGTAAGTAGGTACTATGAATGTAGTTATCATGAATGTAGTTACAGAGCAGTGGGTATTAAGTTTGTTACTGTTAACAATGTGAAACATTTAAGGATTTTTACATTAGTTTGTTATTATCAGGAAAAAAATAAAATAAAAGGTACACAGCAATTACATATATGTATAAAGAAGCAAGTAGATACTATGAAAGTAGTTACAGAGCAATGGGTATTAAATTTGTTACTTTTAACAATCTGGAACATTTAAGGATTTTTGCATCTGCATACATATAATAGTAAATAGAAAGGAAAAACCACTAACGGTGAGTTTAGTTACACCACTTTTAGTCTGAATGAGTTAATTATATTCAGATCTATTTATTTAACTCACATATTTATGTTTATCTATCAATATATTTAACTCATTCAGATCTAAAATTAGAGACACGATCTAAAGCCTGAGCAACGCTAGGTACTTAAGCAAGTATTAAATAAATGTGAGCAATCTCTAAACTGTGCTTTATATTTTATTACATTATCGTTTTTCTTCATTATGTTAACACAAAATTGCGAAGGTATAATAATAATATACCTACCTATACGCAATTCTAATTTTGAGATCAGTGAATAGCTATATTGTAATGAAAAAAACACTTTTTTACACTTTAACGCCTTTTTTATAAAAATGTAGGTTACACAGCTTTACATCAACACCATGAGTTATATGTTTAGTATTGCCATTTGAACTACAGTGGCGCCCTCCTATGTTTTCTACTCTTATTTGAAAGACTGTACTCTGTCGTTTCATAGTCATAAATTTTCATATCTCTTACGTATGAAATCTACCGTCATCCCCGCTAATTTCTTTCAACTCATTTCTACAGTAGGCTACCAGTATTTTCCCTGCTAATTTTCATCAATTTCATTTTCCATCCGTGGTCTACTTCCCCTTTCTGGCTTTAAACTCAATTCCCATATATTTCTCTCTCTTCCGGTCACGTCTAAGCTCTTCCCTGATGCTGTATATTATTTTATTCCATCTTTAATCCATAATATTTGTTTTTCTTAATATCCTTCCTATCTCCGGTTCCTTCCTCCTTTACTTGTCGATCACCGGTCTTTCTTAGCCGTGAGAACTTGATTACACTATTGAGTATTGACCCCGCAGTAACCTCAAGATCTCTACATCTCCTTAGGTCGTACGTCAAGTAGTCCGATTTTTAATATTCCTTCGTCCTTTCAAAAGTCTCACGTGATTGGACAGTTTAATTTAATAGCCAAATGGACATGCCTCCCTTGTCTTCTGCCTTTTTCCAATATTTTTAGAGACATCTACGTGTAATCTGACGTAACTCTATTTAAATTGAATATAGTAGGTCTCTAGCCACGACGAGATGGACACAAGTTAAGATGGCTCGATCTAAACCCTACGTAGATCGGCAGAATGAGTCTCGTTCGTAGTGTAATTCCAAGACAAATATTTCCAACGAATCGCAAAGTGGTTTAAAATATTTCTGGACTAAGTGGAGGCGTTGGCTGAAAGGACACTGATTGGGATGAGTAATTTTCATTAGGTGCATTACTTTGCAGAATAATTTACATTTGAATATTGCCAACGTAGGTCGGTTCAACGACTTACCTGGATCGTTCCGCCGGTAATTTGACTTCACCGTATACACCATTCTCTGTAGATGAACATTGATTGGTTCACCATATTTTGTATTCAAGATATTACAGTTTTCTTCTTTTCAAGTCAACAACTTTGAAAATAATTATATCGTTTTGGCCAATTATCTTTTTATTATTCATTCTAACTTTATCTTTAATAGTAGTTTGATGATTTGCCCAGACATATTATTGTATTATTCATAATTTTATTTTTCGAAGATGTTTTATCTTCCTTGGAAATGTTTGGTTTACACACGATAGAGAAAGCACAAAAATGAACGATCTTTCTCAAATTAATTTGAATTAATAAATTGTTACGTCGCCCTAATGAAGGCGCTCTTAGTTTCAATGCAAACCCTTGAAGCCGATCTCATGTGTCATAAATTCAAGGACCTCCGTATTTATATTATAGAGGTATTCATGAATAATATTAGCTAGAGATATTGTGTTAGTTACATGTTGATTTCAAAATTTGGTAATTATGGAGGCTTTCAATGCTACCAGAGAATTATTTTCATCGATTTTCCACTGCTTCAATGTTAAAAATATGACCAAAAATATAAGTACAAATATTTTCCTACTTCATAATATTGTACGATAATCTATCTACATATACAGATGCTCCGTACCGAAAATATTAAATCTTACATTTCAAAATTTGTTGTTCTAGTACTCATAATTCCGCAAACACTTTTAGTAACCCAATTACTTTTATAAACTACTGATATAGGTAGCTACTATTTAAAAATAATTTCATTTTTAAATTTTCAAAACTAAGGTAGTGGATTTAAAAATAATCTCATCCTGCAACCTACAAGTCTTTTCTTTAAAGGAATCTAATCATTTTGCTTTTACCTCAATGGTTTTTAAAAAATAAACCAGACAACTTCTATTTTATTTAGGACAATGTTCAATAAATTATTACGCTAGAAGGCTGAACAAAACTTTTGTTGGATAGAAAATCATTAACAAGGTTTGTACCTAAAATATACTTCGAAAAGGATTTTAACTCAGATTTCAATCAAACGAAAATCATTACCAGAAACCCTCTGTCGTAGTGTTGGTAAATGTTTTGAAACCGCTTTTCCAACAACACTTGTCATAAGATAGAAATATATCGGTGCGTAACTGCGTAGAGTTTTCGATTTCAATGGCTTGGTTTCTGAATATACATACATACATATTTAAGTAGTTTCTAGAATAGCTCAATCCTCTCAGCGTGCTTCAGAGCTAAAGGTGAAACCCATTGAACAGCAAGGAAAGATATTCTAGCTTGCAATAATTTCAAGATTAGGATGTAACATAAACACAAATAGAATAGTGGGTTGGTGTAGAATTTCGGATCCTTAGAAAGCATTTATAAGGTGATTTTGATCTAACAATCACACTGAGACTTGTGATCTTTATAGTTATTGGTCTTTGATGTAGTGGTGTTTTTTTTCACTCGATTTCACTTTCAAATAAGTAAGCAAATGCCCTGGAAGCGAGTGCACTTTATTGTTTTAAATAAGTTTT
Organism: Limnephilus marmoratus; assembly: GCA_917880885.1. Taxonomy (NCBI): domain Eukaryota; kingdom Metazoa; phylum Arthropoda; class Insecta; order Trichoptera; family Limnephilidae; genus Limnephilus; species Limnephilus marmoratus. Next base: position 18,110,057 of record OU862909.1, read on the forward strand.
CAGGTATGGCATAATGTCTAAACTGAAATGCATTAAATATACTCGACATACGCTTCTGTAATGCGAAAGAAAGCATATAATAAGCCTTAATTTCACAACATCCAAATCAATGCTTTGAAGAATAACATTTTTATAAAATACTAGCTAAAGTCCCCGGCAATGCCTGGGCTATACACAGAGTTTTATTAAAAATCAAATGTAGATTGTGACCTTCCTCTTGTTTTGAAAGTCGCATGTGCAACATTTGCAAAAAACTGTAGGTTTACATGCAAATCATTTTTTTTTTACATGAACACCATACAAAAGTCTCTACTGCTCCCGTCTGGACACAGTAAGACTATGGTGTCCCCAATTGGGGTATGTTGTCAGGCTGAAGATAGTGGGTAGGAGAAGGAGATGGGGAAGAGAAAGGTGGGGAGGTACCTGGCTATTCAGATCTGCTCACCAAACACGGTTAAAGCCATTTCAAGCAACGTTTCAATTTTGAATGGTGGTCTTACACCAGGGCAATACTAAGAGTATCTTCCACTCTAGAACGTGCCGCGAATATACTATTTATTATTTTAAATTAATAAATTGTGAAATAACACAAATTAATCAAATAGAATTTTTTGCCAACGACGGGATTAGATCCCGCGACCTTCAGATTGCGAGTCGCTTACCGCTCGACCGCGCCAGCTGTCAGACATTCTCTTTTATAAATTATATATTTCCACCAATTTACACAAAACCTTGACCAATTACATACTTAAACTTTCCTCATGAATCACTCCATCTATTGGTGAAAACCGCATGAAAATCCGTTCAGTAGTTTAAAAGTTTATCGCGAACAGACAGACGGACGGCGGAGGATTTTAATTTATAATATATAAAGATGAAACGGTCTTGACCGGACATGGCAGCTTTAATAGATATATATGGAGTATATGATTGGCATCAAAACTCTTAATTAATTACGGTACCTAATTAAACAAAATACCAAAATGTCAATTACATTCCAAAGAAACAAAATGTTTGCCATGGAAGAAAAAAATAAAAGGTTTTGTGATCTATAATTTTTTTATAAATAAACTTCATTGAATAAATTATAAATAAAATTACAAACTCTTTCTGAATTTTTCACCTCTCCGCGTCAATTTGCCATCGTCAAAGCTATGCGTAAACAGTGTTTTTAAATTGAATGATTCGTGCTAATGATTGTAATCGACCAAATAAGAAAAAAAAATAACTCATAAAACAACTCAAAAAGTAATAGTAATATCTATTCCCAAATCGATATATTCACTGATAACAAACAATTCAGAAATAAAAGTATATATCACACAAATAAACTGAAAGTTTATTGGAGGCATAAAAAAGTGAGTTCTCAAGATCTTACTTGAAAATGTGGGCGGAAAGTCGTGATCGATTTGTTTCGCATTACCTCACTGATCCAATCAAGTTGTCGTGTCAAAATGCGGTGCCTACCCCGCGCCCCGCGCCCCGCACCTCGCACCCCGAGCCCCGCACCAAGCCACCCTGGCCCACCCCTAAAACCATCGCAGGCAGGCGCGGAGAGATGTCCAGGTTATTGCCTATATGCCAGGCGCCGCGAATAACATTATTGAAAATACTTTTGTTATTGGAACCGTGGAAGCGACTATTTAATGAAATATTCGTTTTTCTCTTTAGAAAATCATTAAAATGTTCGATACCCTAAACATTTCCTATTGATACAACTGATTTATTTAACTGAATGATGAAATTTTTTATTGGAATTGTTTATTTTTTAAGATTTATTGGTATAAATCGTTGGTAAAAATAACTTTATGAAATGCCACTTTTATTCTACTTAATTACGTTAAACGCCAACTATTCACTTCCCGGGGAATGAAAAATACTGCATTAAAGTTCAATTTGTCAATCAATTATCAAAATTTTAAAGGTTTAGCAATGTTTTTTCTAGTATGACGATTGAATTGATTAATAAATGCCAGCTATTTTAAAAGTTTACCAAAACACCAATATTTTTTACATCAACACCATTCAGGAGACTCTGAGGAAAAAAAACCTCAGGGCCTACGTCATCCTTGAGGATGCTATGGGGAGGGTCTTTCTAGAAAGGTAGGAAAGGAAGTTCTTAGAACGAAAAACGTATGAGTGTAGGAATCTGGGGATAAATGTGTCCAGGAGTGACAGAAATATGAAAACCACTGCAGTACAAGGCAATCGGTGGAGGGAGTTTGGCTGAAGAGGTCTAGTTCTAAGTCTACGTCTCCCTCAACGTCTCCCTCAACTAGATCCGGCCTGCCACTCAGTAGGTGTGCAAATACATTCGCCGCCAAGACCTAGACTAATCTCACTCCATACAGAATAGAATAAAAATAATCTTATTAATTCTGACAACTTTAACATCTATGTATGTTAAAGTTATTATTATGAAAAAAATCAGAAACCTAACTATTAAAGGATAGCAAAAAGTTTTTTGTTGAAGAATTTAAATTGAATAATATGCAACCACAGCGCATACGTTTCTACAGGTAAGATTGTTTGATCGCTCCAATTACACTAAAAGCACGTCAATGTTAACCTTTAACATGCATGTTCAGAATAATGAATGAAAAATTTTAAAATTCTCAAAGGAAAAAAATGTTAATGTTCAGTGAATTGGCTACGTAAAAGTAATACGTTTTTAATATATGTAATCGAAATCGAGAAGTAAAATTTAGATTTTCGAGTGAATACATTTCGTTTAAATATATTTTTTTATCACTTCTTCTAATAGTGCAAAATTATTTTGTGGTAACATTTTAAATTCAAATTAATAGATAACTTTGTATTAACCACTTAATTATTTACAAAAACCGACATGTTTCGTCAGCAAAACTGACTTCTTCAGGGTTTTGACAGAATTAATTTTAAAAATAGACATACAAAGGTAATAGAGAAAAATAATACACATAAACAACAATAAAATTTGAAAGAAAATAATGTGTAAGGGACGAGGGGCAATATAGAACAATTAAGAATTTAAAAGGGGATTAGATTTAATAATGGGTCATTTAAAAACAATTTTTGATTATTAATAATATTTAAATTTGCATTAACACTCTTTCTAATCTCTAAAATTTCTAATTTATCCAACTGAATGCCATCGACATTACAATGTATTAATTCTATTCCACTGTTAAAATTAAAGGTATGACTAGTAATGTACTAGTATATTTTTTTAAATTCGGTTTTTTCCCAAAAATAAATTCCTAGAAAGTTCAAGAGGAATATGAAAGATAAATAAGTTGGGTGTGATTATAGGGATGGGTTGTTTCATATATTAATTTGAATAATTCATAATTTTTTTATTGTTTTTATTTCTTGCTACTGCAATCCCGCTGAGTTACAAAAGTCATTTTAGGAAGGAAGGAACTTACAATTTATAAGTGGGAGGAAATAGTAACAAGTTTATACATAGTTTGATATTAAAAGTATAAGTTTCACATATGTATAGACTAAAAATAAAAAACAGGTTATGTAAAACTTAGTTTTAAAGCTATGCGAGAGTTTCAATCAAATTCTGTTACTATGAATTATGGACCAGTTGCTTCACAGGCTTGAATAAAACTTATGCAGAATTTTATATAATAATTTTTATTTTTTTTAAATTTTTTAAAATTATTTTTTATCTTTATATTTTTTGTGCATTAGAGATTAATATAATCATATTACAATACACATAAGATATATACATAACTTTAAACGAGAAAAAAATTACAATAATACATATTTTAGAGTTCTTGCCTGAAATTACTCTTGAAACCTTCAAGACTAATGTTGAAAATGTCAAGGTACCTAGAGATATCATTTAGCAGCACCATACCTCTTGTCGTACTGTGCTGGGCCAGAATGTCTGTTCTGCCGTGTGGGATGCAGAACAAGTCGTGGAGATGACCCTGGCTGAAATTTATAGCATTCTAAGAGATACGGGCTGTCAATGTAATCTAATATATAAAATTCTCGTGTCACGGTGTTTTTTTTTTTTTTTTTTTTTTTTTTTTTTTTTTTTTTTTTTTTTTAATACATCAATACAAAGAAGCTTTGACTGTGTTAATTTAGAAATTACCAATTTGGGACACAAATCAACAAATCATCGCCAAAAAACTTTATCTTATTTACTAAAGTTCAGGCAAAAATATTTAATTATTTATAATGTATGCATAATTTAATTATTTACTAATTTAGTTATTATTAATTATTTATAATTATGCACAAGTGTCCTTTACGTACATGTTTTTTTTTTCAATATAGAAAAAAGAAAGAAATGTAAAATTATAAGTTTACTTGTAAATAAACCAAAAGAAAAATAATACACATTACCAAAATAAAAATAATACATTCTACCAAAAGAAAAATAATACATAAGAAAAATAATACCTATTAATTATAAATAAACCAAAAGAAAAATAATACATATTAATACAAAGTTATGTTACGTTACGGAATTGTTTCCCGTGCGAGCTAATAGCGAATTGACCCCTTGCACAGGCCCTCCGCCCCTCTCCCCGCACCGCGCGGCGCCCGTGCCAAGCGCCGAGCGGCTCCCCGCTCCCATTCCTTCGCCGGCCTTCGGCAGAATAACTGTGTTCCCCGTGATTCAATCAAAAAATCAAAATCAAAAAATATTTATTGTAAAATGGAAATTACAAAAGGTGTAGCTTATGGGTAGACCCCATTTCTTCCAGCTAACCACATTTATTTAATTACAATGTTTATATAATATTATTTGTTTTATTATAATTACAATGTTTATACAGATAAAATAACAATATACCAATGAAAAAATAAAAAAAAAAAATACAAATATATATACCAATAAAAATAGGCGTTTCATTTACGTGAGGTATTCACTCAACGTGTAGTGACATTTATTAACAAGGAAAGTGTTTAGTGACGATTTGAATTTGTGTGTATCTTGTATTTGTTTGATGTTATGTGGAAGGTTGTTATATACTTTAATGGCCATGTAGTATGGTCCTTTTTGGAATATTGTTTTGTTTGCTTTTGGTATTAGTAAGTTTTCTGTGAGCCTTGTAGCGTATTTATGTGTTGAGTTTTTTAGTGGGAAATTTTCTGTAGATGATCGCACTAACATGCATAACTCCATTATATATATGTCTGTGACTGTCAGAATTTTCAGATTTTTAAACATAGGTCTACATGAATCTAAACAACCAGAATTTGTAATTTTTCTTATGCATCTCTTTTGTATGATGAAGACATCTTTGGCGTTTACCGAGTTTCCCCAAAAAATAATACCGTATTTTATTATTGAATATACATAACCATAGTATGCGGCTATTACTGATTCGGTGTTCAATATTTTTCTCAAGGTACCCAGAACATAAGAAAAACTACTGATTTTTGCTACAATTTTTGAGACATGTTCTTTCCAGTTTATGTTTACATCTAATTCTATTCCCAGTAGTGAACAGGTTTGGGAAGGTTCGATAATATTATTATTAATGTTTACCTTTATATTTATTGGTGTAGCTTGCACTGGACAAAATTTTAAAATTTGGGTTTTGTTTGTGTTGAGTGATAGATGTTGCGATAACAGCCAGTTTGCTATTAATTGGCAAGTCTCGTTAACTTGTTTGTTAAATTCGTCAACGTCTCCATTACATTCAAACAACAAAGCTGTGTCATCAGCGAACATTGAACATTCTGTGCCAGCAATTATTCGCGCTAGGCGCTCTCCGTAAACGCTCACGATGTTTTACTTTAATTGTGTATTGTGCTTAAAGAGGTTTACGCCTACCCAGAATCCTGTCTGCCGACCGCCTATCTCCTGCTTGTGAGTACCAATGAACCTTGCTACCCCTCTGTGTGCTAAGAACTGACATTTAAATTCACTAAACACGTGTAGAAAGAGTTGAGAGAAGCTCCCCCCGTTATGATAGAATTAATTAGAGATAGCCAAATACTCATGTGTGTAGTGCCGATGCTGGCCTTTTGTAGAACCCTGTTCACCTTTAATTGAATAAAACCCTTTTTCGTGCATAACAACTGTGTTCTGATTGAGGAAGGAGACCTGGAGATTTTGAGGAAAGGAAGGGGAGTAGGAATTAACAAGCGAACCACAGACACTCGCCCTGGGTTTAAGAGGGACCTTGCTCGCGCCGGCTGTGCAGAGCTAGCCGCCGGCTTGTTTATTGCATGTCCTTTCCAGGTTTTGGGTTTAGCGTTGGCCGCAAGTAGCGCCAATGCTAGCACTGGGCCCAACGTGGTGCTTTTTTTTTGCGTTTTAATGCTAGCACTGTCGCCCGACGTGTGGCATTTTTTTTCCTCCCTCTTCACGGTCCCACAGTCTCGTTCTTCAATCAGCAATTGTTTAAACTTTATAATGTATAATGTTTTGTCTTGTTACTCCCAATTTGTCTAGCATTTCCATCAAGAACCCCGGCGCGATTGTAACTTCGAATTGCAATTTAAATTATCACGGGCACGATTCCTTCATTTTCGAGTCGTCACTCGACAAAACATTATCACCGGTATTCCTACGTAAAGTGCTCAACCAAGAAAGTTGCCGTCGTGAATAATATAGTGTTTACAAGTGTCGACCGACTAAATTTGCTAGTTTCAAATACAAGATTAATAGTGGAAATGTACACAAGTATTTAAAACAAAGTTATTCAACAATTAAAATCCTGTATATGATAAACCAATTACCCGCTTCGTTTCCCGAAAGTTAATTAACCAGTTTTTATTAATAAACTTATTCCGCAGTGTGCTGGTCTGTATTTGATATCGACATATTCTGCGAATAGGGGACTATTTCGCAAAATACTGGCCTGTATATATAACTGCATATTTTGCAGCTTAAGGGAAACAAGTGGATTAAATTCTTTCTACCTTTTGACAATTGAGCATTTTTCTAATTTTGCCGCCTGTTTCATCATTTAGCTTTTTTTTTTCTTTCGTACGAAACAGACGACATAATTTGAAAGACGTTCGGTTCGCGTTGACGTCGATTCCTCGAGTCAGGCATTACATTACGTATGCACATTTCTGCATATAACTTGTTATGACAAAAGGAAGTCAGCGGATAAATACCAATAATTGGTGATGCTCAAATCAGGCTACAGTCTAGCCACGTAAATAAAGAAACGATTCCCCAAGACATTGTTGAATTTTCAAACAAATACTTCCACGAAAACTTGTATAAAAGAAAAAATATTTCTTTCCTTTTCTGAAGAACCCCCCTTTGGAAAGGAAATGGAAATATTCTAAAAACATGTTCGTTTAAGGCGAACCTCGTTTCCGTTTTTTATTTCCGGACTTTTGCAAATTTGCAAACATTTTTCAAAAACATCGGAATAAATTCTAAAAACGTGTTTCATTAAGGTGAATCCCGGCCCGTGAAATTTTCATATCCGGACTTTGAAAATTTTCAACAAATTTCCAAAACATCTGAATTTTTTCACAAAATCACGTTTTTTAACCTGTCAAGGGCCAGGGTTTTTTACCTTACCTTTTTTAAATTACCTTAATAACAAGAATGGAGGAAGCTATTTTAAGCTTTATTTTATGTTATAAATTAATGGAATAAAATTTAAAATCGCATCCAAATTATTTGAATTAATATTCTTTTTTGAAATTCCAATCTCGCGCGCGGGCGCGTTCCTGGCCTTTGAAAGGTTAAGGGAAACCGCTGCCCAATTTTTTCTCATTTTATGGACTTTGAAAATTTTCAACAAATTACCAAAACATCTGGATTTTTTCACAAAATCACGTTTTTTGAGGCAAACCCCTGCACAAATTTTTCTCGTTCTTGGACTTTGAAAAATTTTCAACAAATTTCCAAAACATCTGGATTTTTTCACAAAATCACGTTTTTTAAGGGAAACCGCTGCCCAAATTTTTCTCGTTCTTGGACTTTGAAAAATTTTCAAGAAATTCCCAAAACATCTGGATTTTTTCACAAAATCACGTTTTTTAAGGGAAACCGCTGCCCAAATTTTTCTCGTTTATGGACTTTGAAAATTTTCAACAAATTTCCAAAACAGCTGGATTTTTTCACAAAATCACGTTTTTTAAGGGAAACCCCTGCCCAAATTTTCAAATAAACCAAACACTTATAAAAAACGCGTTTTTTTTTCAAAAACTTTTTGTAAAAATACGTCCCCAGTGGTCAATCTCTGCCCAATTTCTTTCCAATTGCGAGTCTAGTTCTCACTTTTTCCAACATAAGGTCACTCTGATACGATCTTATACACCATGGAAGTTCCTCAAGTTACGCTGGGTATAATCCCGCACATTTTTACTTCAAGAAAGGAAGAATTACTACAGGCCCTGAGAAATAGAAAGATTTCTCCTAGGAATAATTCCAAAATGCCTTACTGTGACGGAATCAGTAAATTCCATCACATCAAGTACTCAGGCGTTATCAAATTGGCAAAACTCTTGTCATAAGTGACGTGAGTTACATGTAAATATTAAATGTAAATAATCACCCATATGGGCATTCGTAAGGTAATCCTTACACCCGAAGGCACATTAATGTCAACGGTAGCCTAACTCCTGTACATTCTTTTTCTTTTTGCATAATTTTATATGTTCTTGTACATCCTGCGTGCCTTGCCTGCTGTACCACAAGAGCACCTCTTGGGGCACCGTTTTCATACTTGTATGCATCCTCTTCCTGAAATTGATCACTTCGGGAAAGGGCCTCCTTTTCCTCCTACCATCAACGGTTCCGGAAAACTCCTGCTCCAAGACGTCGCTTTCCTTTTCACAATTCTTGCAGCATCCGCGCGTTTTTTTTCTCACCTCATCGCCTCATCTTGTCATATCACCTTTTTTTAATTGTTTTGTGTCGGGTTTTTGCCGTACCAGTACGTCCCTACCCTAATGTTGTAAATATAAAATCATAAGTGCAAGTCTGTATAATAACCATTAGTTTCAGACCATTGCCGCAGCTCACTACTATGGTCACAGCACCATATTGTAAGAATGTCGCGACGATTTCCGTATAATAGGAAATCCTCCCGTTTTTTCTTTTTTCTTTTTCCTCTTCACCCCATCCTAACACATTCATAGTAATGTTGTATATTGGGGATCGTTTCGAATACACCAAATGTACACACCTATCAGGTCACATTCGCTGGATTCGAAACAATTCAAGGGCAACCTTGTTGCTACTTGTGGTTTTTCTTCTTTTTCCAAAAATTAAAATGGCGCTCAACCCAATTGCTCTATTTTTTTCCAGAATCGTATTTTGTCGGATTCTGAGAAAAATATTTGTTATAAAAGTGACAATACGTTTCGTCCCTTCATTAACATTGTTCTTTGTACATATACAACTTCATTATGAGGTACAATATTTTATCATGACATCAGTTTCTTTTGTCCTTTATTGTACCATTATTCTTGTTTGAAGTTTAAAATCTTGGCCAGATCTTCAATAAAATTTGTGTTTATCGCCTTTTGGCAAGTCTTGTAACGTATGCTAATATGAAATTATTAAGCTACAGCAGTGCCGTATTAATTACATCATTGCAAAAAACCGCCGTCTGTATTGAATGGGGACCCACATTTTCGAACGTAATTGGGCTACTGTCTTTCAATACTGGGCAAATTTGTTGTAAATCGTTCATTCCTGTCACGTGAGACGTGAAAACGTGACAATATCTACCATCATAGGAGAGATCCTCAAAACATCCGCCATGATACGAGAAGCTCGTTATAATTACTTTATACTCATAACTAAATGTTACTAAGTTGGTCGTGTGTCCTTTGGCATGAGAACCGCTTAACCCGCCGTCTGTATTGAATGGGGACCCACATTTTCGAACGTAATTGGGCTACTGTCTTTCAATACTGGGCAAAATTTGTTGTAAATCGTTCATTCCTGTACATGAGACGTGAAGACGTTACAATACTCACCATGAATCGTGCGAACGAAATAATATCTACCCCATGTTTGTGTGACCTACCAAGTGTAGATCACACGTCTTTTATGTCAGTGTATTCCTTTTGTCCCACACTACCAAATGGTATTGTAATGTGCCAGGATAACTGCTGTAGACCTTGTTTCACCTTCTACTCAGAGGTCGAATTTCGGAAATAGCCGAGTCCTCAGCAGTTTTCTTCGTTCAAATGTTCCCAATTGTCACCCTTTCCCTTCCTCGAAATTATCCGTGAATGGGGATATATGCGTTACGCACTTGGCGTTTCGTTTGTCAAATGGGACAACCTTCATACACGGATCCTTTCAACTTCCTACTCCTTTCCCACTTTTCATAACTTATTTGTACTCAATGTTTTTGTTCTTCGAAAGTAGAAAAAATGCTACCATATAGACGTGAGCATAGGTCATGGAAGACCAACTTCTTTCGAACGTGGTATTTTGTCATACGTACAAACCCTTACCTACGTGTTCTTGGAAATGTATTTAGTTTAAAAAAAACTAAATGGGTTAAACAGAACCTTCCTTGAATACGTACCTTTGTAATATGTATAAGTCTGTAGTTACACTTAGTTAACTCTCTCTCCGTCTCTCTCTCTCTCTCTACACGTCAAACTAATCCAATCTTTCTCAATATGCACACCTTGTTTCTCTCCAAACCTTTTCATCATTGGTCTACCAGGCAGGTAAACTTCAAGAATTTTGTTCTAATAATAATTTTTCGCCGGATTAATAAGAAGACCAGCAGCTCTTCACCCCATCTACACCTGCGCCTCTCTTCATGCTGCCTTCACTACCGTCACGGAGGTCCCATGCCTTCAAACCCTACGTACCAAAAGCACCCGACCACACCTAACATAACCTAGTGTGAGTCGTGCGTGTAGTTGCGAATTGTATCATCACAAAACCATCACTCAAACAAACCCGAGCACGTCAGCTCTAAGTTGGTTCATGTTCCTGTTGCCATCGTGCAAATGTTCCTGCGGCACCTTGCAAATGTTCCTGTTGCCATTGTACAAATGTTCCTGCGGCACCTTGCAAATGTTCCTGTTGCCATCGTGCAAATGTTCCTGCGGCATCTCGCAAATGTTCCTGTTGCCATCGTGCAAATGTTCCTGCGGCATCTCGCAAATGTTCCTGTTGCCATTGTACAAATGTTCCTGCTGCATCTTGCAAATGTTCCAGCTGCACCTTGCAAATTGCTCTGTTGCCATCATGCCAATGCTCCTGTGCCCTTGCGCAAATAACAATACCAACAATTGTTCATACAACAATCCCACTGTATACAAACCAGTGTACCAACCACCATCACAACAACGGCTGTCATGCACACAAACCACCTCCTCTATAAAGGACCAACCACCAATTACAATTCCACTCTCCAGTACCTCAATGATGTCATACTGGCCCACCCACAGGATCCGGAAGCAGCTACCTTTTTGACCTCTGTGACAGGTAGAACCCTCTCCACCACCAAGAAGCCTCATCCTGCGTTCTCGTCTTCGTGTTTTCTTTAAGGCCCTAGTGTTCCTTGAGTGTAATCTCAAACGGGCCAGGTTACTGTGACAAAGTAACCTTATAACTTCAGTGCAACGTTCAAACACCCCAAACATCCTACGCAAACCACGCTACGCAAACTTAGCTCACAGACCAATGATACAATTTAGAGTCATTTTTTTTCTATCACTGCATAACCCTTGTACCTTTCTCCAGCAGGTCCTTGTTTATATTTATGTATGCCACTGCTCTTTCATGTACATTCATGTATAATTCTTTGTTCACCATGTTTTTTTTCTCTTTTGTTTTTGTTTCTACTATTTTGTAGCTAGCAACTTTTTCTTTTTCTCTCTCTCTCTCCCCCCTTTCTCTTGGATGTTTTTTTTTTTGGCACAAGTGCTAGAAGGGTAAGAGGATTTCTTAGCCCTACTGCTCCATTACCACGTCGCCTTTTTTGCGGCGAGGGGGGAAGTGTTACGTTACGGAATTGTTTCCCGTGCGAGCTAATAGTGAATTGACCCCTTGCACAGGCCCTCCGCCCCTCTCCCCGCACCGCGCGGCGCCCGTGCCAAGCGCCGAGCGGCTCCCCGCTCCCATTCCTTCGCCGGCCTTCGGCAGAATAACTGTGTTCCCCGTGATTCGCGCTAGGCGCTCTCCGTAAACGCTCACGATGTTTTACTTTAATTGTGTATTGTGCTTAAAGAGGTTTACGCCTACCCAGAATCCTGTCTGCCGACCGCCTATCTCCTGCTTGTGAGTACCAATGAACCTTGCTACCCCTCTGTGTGCTAAGAACTGACATTTAAATTCACTAAACACGTGTAGAAAGAGTTGAGAGAAGCTCCCCCCGTTATGATAGAATTAATTAGAGATAGCCAAATACTCATGTGTGTAGTGCCGATGCTGGCCTTTTGTAGAACCCTGTTCACCTTTAATTGAATAAAACCCTTTTTCGTGCATAACAACTGTGTTCTGATTGAGGAAGGAGACCTGGAGATTTTGAGGAAAGGAAGGGGAGTAGGAATTAACAAGCGAACCACAGACACTCGCCCTGGGTTTAAGAGGGACCTTGCTCGCGCCGGCTGTGCAGAGCTAGCCGCCGGCTTGTTTATTGCATGTCCTTTCCAGGTTTTGGGTTTAGCGTTGGCCGCAAGTAGCGCCAATGCTAGCAGTTATTGAAAGCAGTGAAGAAGAAGCATACAGAAAATACTTGTATATGGTGACCTTGTTAAAAAAAACGTACTGCTAAATTGTTTGTTACCATACTCCTCCGAAACGGCTGGACCAATTTTGATGAAATTTTGTGTGCTTATCTGGTGGGTCTGAGAATCGACCAACATCTATTTTTCATACCCCTAAAAGTAAAGGGTGTTCCACTCCGAAGAAAATTATTTTCCCCATACATTTTGTATGGAACGAATTCTCCTATTTTGAAAGAACTGCAGCAATATTGTAAGGGGTATAATAATGAACTGTGAACCGGGGGAGGGGGGAGGGGGGGAAAGGAACTCAGGAAGGGGGGTTAGCGGGACGGGGGAAGGGGAGAAGTGGAGTGGGGAGAGGGAGAGGGAACGCGAGAGGGGAAAGGATACGCAGGGAGAAACAATTTAGATCAAGGTATGGTATACGCAGGGAGAAACAATTTAGATCAATTCAGCTAATAAGTTGACAACAGTTTTTGATTCTGAGGCGGTACGAAGTTCGCCGGATCAGCTAGTAGTTTATAATATTGAAAGCTGTTACTTATGCATAAATCGCGGGTATTCACCATGCATTCTCATATAAAGATACCTCAGAATTTTTTTGGATTTGTCACAATAAATCTATGTATTTTTGATGGTATGGGGCCCAAAGAGCAGAAGCGTATTCTAATTTTGATCGTATAGGTAATGCAGTTGAACATCGATGTCATTACTTCGGGCTTGGAAAATTGTTAACTTAAACTTACTTTTAAAATTATCTTAGAAATTTGATGAATTGTTCAAATTCTGTTGAACAACTGGTTCTGAGACAGGCATTAAGGCACTGCAACCGGGCCCGAAAAGAAGAAGATGGAGAGATACGAAATTACGAATGTTAGAGGAGAGCGCTAACATTTACAGCGACAAAATCGATGCGAAAATTGCGAAAATGTTTAATAAAACCCGACTCGTTTAAACGAAATTTAAAGAAACACTGTGAATTTTTTCATACATATAACTTGTAAAATAACTGAAACAAACGTGTTTATAATAATTTTTGGAGCATATTTGCGATTTTTTTCTATTGAGGGAATTTTATAAAATTTGAGTTTCGGCGTGGGCAAAGTCTAGACATTATCTTCAAGAATAACATATATTTTTTAAGAGCTTTAAAACTTACCGTGCCAAAGGGAAATATGTAATAAATCGCTAGAAATCCGGGTTGCGGGCCCTTAAGTACGTAACCATATGGACCAAATTGAGGTGTTATTTACAAGACGGTTATTTGGGGACGCTTCTAACCTTCAATCAATACCTTTCAGAAAATGGACTATATTATTTCACTATCTGATGTACTTATGCCCAATTGAATTTTGCATCTCACGCGCAATGGAATTTTACACAGCTAATACGTAAAGTTTACACAGCTAATATGTTATAATTATAATTACACAGCTATTAACTCTTTTCTGAACTATTTTCGGCAAAGTTCGTCTTCCCCGACATAATTTTCGGCTAAATCCAACTATTTAAATAAGAAATATTACGAGTTAGCCGTGAGGGGGAGTACGACAAGTTTATCCTATTATCAATTTAATACTGATATTTTTCCGCGTCCTTGATTTTTAGCAACTGTTTAAATAATAGTTTAAAACCAAAAAGAAATTCGTTCATCGAAGATTTTTTAAATTTCATCAAACTGTTTTATACATTTTTATAAGACGACGCAAAGCAAACAATTTGGCCGACATGAATTAATAATGAATAATAAAAAGCTTCTATTATGATATAAAGTTAATGTTATTTTACTCGGCTTGATATATAGTTCAATCGTGCAATAAGCCCACCTTTATTGAGGTTTACCTGCTGCTTGAGTAAATATTGTTCAACCGATTATATTAGTACTGCGACCGCAGGAAGCAAGTAATAATTTGAAACATTAAACGCAGTCCTAAGCAAACAGCCGATCGGATTTTAATGCGTTTAACCGTAATCTAAGGTTAACTACTTGTTTCGGTTGGGAATTAACGTTTATTAACCCAGATCTTTGATTAATTCTGCTACTTGAGGTTGTTCGGCTATGAATTCACAGTGGGAATTATTAACTAAGTACGTAGCTCTAAGGAGCGATTTCCGTATTCAAGTTGCAACTTTTACCGTAAGATTGTTTTGGTGAATTAATTTATTTTATGAACTCATTAGCATAAAGAAGGATCGTACCTCCTTTGGGGAAATGCGAGAGGAATCTGGAGAAGTAAACAAACCCGGCTTCGTAGCTTTGAATAAATAAATAAAAATGTGTTGCAAGAGGATGAATAAAATTATTAGACATAAAAGTGAAGCGTTTTTCTCCAACGGTAGCGGCAATGAGGAGAATAAAACACTTTTATAGTGATATTTATACTTCACTAACTGACTTTATCCGATTTCGACTGGTTCTTGCAAATTTCAACTCAATTTGGAACCATTTCAAACACTTCTGATATAGGTCACTTCAAGTGATTCACTGCGTTTTGTGACTTAGCAGGGGTACCCGGGTTAATGGGGTAAGGTTTGTCTGCGAACCTTCCAAATCTTCTCTATCACAATTTTAGAACTTTTAAACAATTGAAATAAAGTGCGAATAACCCGACAATATTTAAAAATCTTCTACTAACACCACAGTAAGAGGAAAACGTTGCTTTTGTTGTATTAATAGCATATTTATATATTTGCAGCACGTTCCAAAGTGGGAGATACTCTCAGTATCGCCCTGGTGTAAGACCACCATTCAGAATTGAAACGTTGCTTGAAATGGCTTAAGCCGTGTTTGGTGACCAGATCTGAATAGCCAGGTACTTCCCCACCTCGCTCTTCCCTATCTCCTTCCCCTCCCCGCTTGGGTGGTACTTTGGTGGGGTTCCATGCCAACTGAGAATAAAGTCAACTCAACACCTTTTTTGAAAAGTCATTAAAAGCTATGAAAAAAAAATAATATTAAAATAACATCATTTTTGTCATCACTCTAAATGACTTTTCTGAGATGGTTCTGAGTTGGTTTCATTCCGAGTCGTCCGGTCACCCTTTGGTGGTATCCAAAGGCGATGCTTACTCAGCCACTGAGAAATATATAAAACATTCACAAAGTTTGATATTTTAGTATACTCACTAGATGTCAGTTTCTTTCTTAGAATTTAATCTTTTAATCAACAAATTTTATACAAATTTACGAGACTATGAAATTTTTCATTCAGTGATTTGATATAGATGAAATTTATGGGTTGAAAAATGTAGATTAAATTTATGGATTCGGTTGTAAGTTGTGAATGTAAACACGATACTCTACATAAAATCTACACGATAAAGTCAATCAATTAAGTCAGGTGTAAGCACACCTTCAGTTATCAAGCACCAGGTATAACAACTAAGAAATTCAATATTCACCAAAGTTTTGATCTGAAGGATCAGGCGCCACATCTCAACAATTCTCTGAAAATATATTATTTATAATATTGTACTTTAACAAGGCATTTGCTTTGAAGCTCCCCAGGGCAAATTGGGAGAACCCAAACAAATAACAATTGCATTAAAACTCATAGCACGCCTTGGGGAAACGGCGCGGCGTAAGCGTCGATACGGAGACCCTAGTAATTGGAGATTACCGCATTTACGGCTGTTGGTGGATTCCTCAATTCTACAAGTACTGTGTTTTGAATGCTGGGCTTAAACTGTTGGAATAAAAACAGCATAGTTGTTCCAGAGGGATTAAGTCCAATTTGTTCGAATTACTTCGCCAACAAAGGAAAATGCAACAGTGTTTTTTCAAAATTAATATACCAATTTCAGATGGCGACAATTCGGTCAATATTTTCTTTAAAATTTTCACGTGAACAGTAGTAATAATACTGTAAAATTTATTATACATTATAGGCTCTATCTAATTTTACTATTTACAAATGGATACAGAAATATTCTATGTACTAACGGTCGAGAAAATATAAAAGAAAAATTTACGTTACCTCTATATGAGAGAGTTAGGTTTTGACCCATGGCTGTCTCCAACAGCATTTTTCTCGGGAATGCTGGGTATCTACTGCAGCCTTGGTTCCAGAAGAGATGTCGCATTACTGCTGATGGCTTATAATAATAATAATAATAATAAGTTATTTATTTCAGCGGACAGAGCGGTGGGTGCAATACTCTGTCTGCCATAAAAAAGTATGCATTACATAAAATGGATTTACATACTATATAGAAAAGAAAAAATAAAATAATATAAAAAGATTTAAAAAGAAATATATACACATATTTAGTACTTGTATATCTACTACGGGGGCTTCAGATGAATTCTCCATGTTTGGTGAAGAGGCGCGCCCTGCCACTGGGCCACGGCCTGGACGAGAGTGTTCTCCGATCTTTGGTAGCGCTGTCTCACCCCGGCTATTCTTAAATGCTTCGAAGTGGATTTATATCGGTACCAGACATTCTGGATGAAAAAAGATTCTATGTTCCGGTTAATTCCACGTGAGGTCGCCAACACAGGCTTTTGATTCTTCCCAGATGCAGAGCTACCTTACCAATGGTGATGCCTCTTGGAAGACTAACTAGGTTAATTAACTGCCTCATAGGGAACATGGATACTTTCCACATATCGTACAACGATTTTAAGCGTGGAATAGCACGTATATTTTATTTATTTTTATTTTTTATTATTTTATAAAAGTTACATACAATGGAAATTTATACCCGCTAAGCTACTGAAAATAGCTTGTCAGCAGGAGATTAGTTCCACAGATTAGTTAAAACAATACATGAAATAATCCTAAACGCATCAGCGTGGCAACAGCATACACGTATAACGACATATTAACTATAAACTAAATGTAATACTTTAACTGTAAATGTATTTATTATGTATCTTTTCTTACCGCTTTTGCAATGTACCTATTGGTTTTATGCTGTTTTTGCAAATAAATAAATAAAAATAATAATAATAAATAATAGATCAGTTCCGATAAACACACTTTAATAAGAAACTTTATACCTACTCAATTTACGGAGATGATATGGCTTTGCACGCGGAGGACATTATACAGGGTGTTAAGGGACGTACTTGACTTACTTTAACCAGTGATTCCTGACATTATTTGGAGTAAAAAATGTTAATGAAATTTTTGTCTCCGGTGATTTTTTTTTGTCGTCACTGGTCACTCAGCCGGGTGTCTGACGAACTCCTTACCCCGCCTCCAACTGTTCAACAACTACCATTTTTTTATGTTTTTTAGAAATGTACAGTTTTTTTTTTTATTTTTAAATAAATAAATCCATTATTTGGGCTCGTGACGTCACTACATGAAAATGTCCCGTCTCCGAAAATGTTCCTATTAATTTTGTAAAATTCCACACTGATTTATTTTTTTATATGGCATCACTTTGATTTCAGGCGAATTTTTGAATTCGTTCACTAGATTTATTATTTGTTCTCTGCGAACTAATCATTTGGTTTGACGTTTTGACAGATGTTCTGAAGAGAACCCCGTACATTTTAGAAGTCGGTACGTGTTTTAGAAGTATAATAGTTATGGTGCTGATTTTAACAAAATCAAATTTTATAATATTCTTATTATCATTATAATTTACAAGTACAAGTATATTATATTAGATTTAGTAATATATACGTTGTACATTATAATGATTTATGATCAATAAGATGGATCAAGGAAAAAAATATTCATGAGATGTAAAATTTTTGGTTTGCCTTGTTATTCTCCTGTGCCATTCGTGTTGAAAACGTTTTTTTTTAAATGATTTTCGGCTTTTTAATTATCGTTTATTCGCACCTATAAAGTTATGTCCCGTCTTTCCGGTCTATTAAAAATGGTCTGATTTTTTGGATTGAAATTTTCAAAAAATCCTCAAGGTTTCAAAAATAGGATTAAAAAAAAAAAAAAAAAAACAGAATGACTTAGAATGTTTGTCTAAACCGGAAATTTTTTTAAAAAAATGTTATGCAAGTGGCCTATTCCGCCGAGTGGACTTAGTAGTTATTGTCTCAACAGAATTTTTTAAAACATTTCTATTGGGTTTATTTTTATAAAGTGTTCTGCTTTCACCTACTGCTTTCAAAATTTCAATTGAATGATTGGTGTTCGAAGATATTTGCGAACAAATTTGGTATCAGTAGACCCACAATTGATTTATTAATGTTTGCAAACACAGCGAGGGCAGGTGATTTATTGATTAAGTAATTATTTAAGAGTTCAATGACTCTGGATTTGAGTTTGAAAATTTATATCAAAATTATGCAAAGTTCAGGCATTATTAACGGTTCGCAAAAGTTATTGTGTAATTGTTTTGAATTCGAAAACCAAAACATTTACAGTAAAAATAATTATCCTAATTTACAAATTTTGTTTACACAAGTAACAACACGAAAGACAAATTGATGGTATTGTTTACTATCTTCGTCGTGAGAAAGTTAAGAGCGTTTAACCAGCCAGCGGACGAAAATCCACATTTCGTCGAAAGTTGTTCTTAGGATCGTGCAGGGCGGCTACAACGAGAAAGATTAATTATTCTCTGTACCAGCTTTTTTAAATTATACCTCAATATCGAATTTATTTCAATTCAAATTAGCTTTAATTTATACCTTCATCCAAAAATGCTGAAAGGCGTGATGATAAAACTATTAAAATAATGTACTTTTTGTAGTTATTTTTTGATTATAAGTATTTATCATTTTTCAATAATGTCTAAATTTAATAAGAATGTTAAGAAAATCTGCAATATATTAGTTTGTAAGTGCGCAAATAAATACACAAATGGACCAATTTTCGTCAAGAAACACATGTACGTACATATTTTTTAATGATTTTATTGAAACTAAAATTAAAATTCTAAAACATGCGTTTGCTAGATAAGGTATTGATTTATTTTACTGCATGATTATATTATTTGAAATGGGTGTGGTATAATACAAAATCTTTTTTGAAAATTTTACAAATCTGCCAACGACCTATGGAATAACCTTATTATACTAAAAATTTAAAAAATTTCTCAAAATTTGTTACATGCGAATGCTAGATAAAAGAACAATCTTTCGAAATCCATTTATAATTTTTTGTGGAAAAGAGTCAATACGTCTAAAATCTGATTTGAAAATGACAAATTTCTGGTTTTCTCTGGTAATGCCCTCTTAAGAAAACTTTTTATCAATACCAACACCTCTGCCATAAGTCACCCCAAGTGATTCGCTACTTTGGTGACTTAGCGTTTAGGGACTACGTTTGGTGACTTAGCGGGGGCGCCCGGGTTAATGGGGTGAGGTTTGACTGGGTTTTGGCGGCGAATGCGTCTGCCCACCAACTCACATGGCAGGCCGGATCGAGAGAGAGAGTCCCTTTTGACTTCTTCAACCGTGCTCTCTCAACGTACTCCTTCGGAACATCGCCTGGCACCGCAGTGGGTCACTTCTGGATATACTGACCCCCAGATTCCTTCCCACCCCTAATACCCCTTTCCTTCCCAGAACTTCCTCTCCTTCCTTTCCTAAAAAGACTCAACACAGCATCCCTGAAATAGACCTATGCCCTGAGGGGAATTATTTTCTCCAAGGCCTCGCGTATGGAGCTAATGTTAAAAAAAGGTTTTAAAAAAACATAGTTAAAGATGGGTACAAAATTAACGGTTCCATTCCAATTCCGAATGTAACCAACTCAGAACCATCTCAGAAAGCTCATTAAAAGCTATGAAACAATAATTTTAAAATAGCCGGTAGCCCTAACCTAACTTAACCTATTTAACCATTTTTTTTTAAATATTTTTTATTATCATTAATGACTTTTCTGAAGTGGTTCTGAGTTGGTTCTTTTCTGAGATGGCCGGTCACCAAAATAAACATAGGTGAGAATTGTGAAGTAATTCGCAAACGAAAACATTGTTTCTGTGATGAAAATGCGATAATAACAATATCCTTAACCAAATGCAAATAAATATCATAATAATTGTTAAAGTAAAGGGTTATTCGAAGGTTATCACTCCGAAAAGAATGCCTTGGTTTTATAAAAGAACCGTAATAGCTTTGTTTTGTCACCCCTCCACGGGGTGCGTGATACACATTAAAAACTTGCTTCCAACACCTTCGGAGAATAACGAAATCAAGAAAAACTTTACCCATTTACAAAGGTATGCAGTGGGGAAACGTATTATATTCCTTGACATCGTTATTAAGTCTTAAGGAAGTTCTCTGTTCGTGGTGACATTTAATTACAATGGTTCAGTATCAAATTCCATAAAGTCTCGTATCTATCTGTGGCGTGAGAAGTTGCCTCAAAGTTATGTTTTATTTAGTCTTGATTAGGTGTACTGTACAGGGACCGCAGATACTTTAATAGTACACAACTGCTAACCCTGTACAAATTACAAGTGCGCCCCACGGTTGAATTTGGCAGCCACTGGAGCTCCAAAATACCTGAAAAATACCCTCGACTCTGTGCAGAAACCGGCGGTCCGTTTAATAGAATCTCCCATCTTAACAGACGGATTGCAATCTTAAGAGCACAGGCGTCAGGTGGGAATACTATCCTTGTTCTATCGGTATTACAATGGAAGATGCTCCGAGGAACTAGCATCATTTATCCCTTCGGCACCGGTGCATAGTCGGAAAACACGCCAAACGCGTGCCCAACATTTGCACACGGTTGACATTTGTCACATGAGAACCGGTCGTTTCTTCGACTCGTTCTTGTGTTCAACATCTCGGCTGTGGAATGATTTGCCGGCCTCTGTGTTTCCTCCTTCCTACAACATGGGTCTCTTCAAGAACAATGTTCATTCCTTCCTCTCCTCAAAAAGACCCTCCACACAGCATCCCAGATGACATAGGCCCCGAGGGAAATTATTTTCCTCAGGGCCTCCTATGTAGAGTAAATGAAAAAAAAAATTGTGACTTAAACATTGACTGTGATAAGTGTCAAGATATTGTATTGAATATTGAATATTAAATTTCTTTATTTTAATATAATATATTAAAATAAAAAAAAAAATCGTTTAATATTCAATACAATATCTTAACACTCATCACAGTCAATGTTTATATCACCAAATATGACTAAATAAAACGTAACTTTGAGGCAACTTCTCATGCCACGGATAGATACGCGACTTTATGGAATTTGGTCGTTAATTATACACATATAATAATATATTATATTATGTGTGTAGGTATAATTAACGACCAGAAAAGAACGACTTTATTCCCCACTATCCTGAAGAACCCATAAAATTTTCATTGGGATTATAAAATTGAAAGCAGATTGAATTAAACTGCTCGTGGGTTCCAATAAATCCCTTTGAGCCAAAGCTACATCCCTCTAAATCCTCATCACTTTGCGTACAGCGAGTATATATATATTTAAATCACCAATTTTCACACAATACAACCCTCTAAAGGATGAAACAAATTACTGATTTTTTGCGGCAAAAGGCATTTACCGATTCCATTCTTTTAAGAGGTACCGGGATTAATTACAATGGAGTAAGTTGGTTGGTTCCACTGTGGGCCACAATTGGGGGTAGAAAAGGCTGGCTGGGATGAATCGAAGGGTGCGGGGAGATTTGAATGTAGGGTTGGGTGCCGGAGTTGGGGCGGCGCGGGGGGCGGTGGCCGGAGGCGGGGCGGTCTGAAAGCTTTTCAAAGGCTTTACCCAGCGATTAGTGTTTCAAATGCTATAAAGTGGGGAAAATCTAAAAGAATAATGACACAAGTCACAAGCGTCAGTAAAAAATTAACCCCTTTCAAGTGGTGTTAAACAAAGACATTATTTATAATTGTTTTTGAACCCTATTTAAATAATAGTTTTTGATTCAAATCACGCTTTTTAAATTTAAATGTATGAATTTACTGAATTCACCATAATTTAGGTTGTAAAATCGTCACCAAAAATTAATTGTTTTAGTTGCTTTTACCGTATTTTATTAAATCTGTTATTATGGAACAATCTACAAATTAACGTTTACCGTTCTATAAAATCACCAAAATGTACAGAATAATAACCGACGATCATAAATTAATTTATCAAAGAACGGTGCGTGTGCCGCCTAACCCACTCGAAGCCCGAAGGTAGGTCCACAGTTCCACAAAACACTTTCTTATAAGCAAGCCCCGGGAGATGGTAGGAGTTCAATCAAACAACAATTCCTTATGTCTGTGATTTATTTCCCAACTTCCACACTATTATTCAAGTACAACCGGTAATATAAATCAATGTTGAGTAAACATACTGCGGGGGACAGAATTTATAATGAATACCTACAGAGAGTGAAAAGATACTGTTCCTAGTCAGACGTACGCAAGGGGGTGGAGGGTAGTGTTATTTAGCACTTATGTTGTGTGCACGATAAAAGTTTATCGCTTAATTTATGTAGACGAAGGTACTGCAAACGAAGGCTGACGTAATCTGTCCAAAAATGGAGTATAAGGTAACTATAAGTCAATGAACAAGCTTCTACTGGATTGTGGGTGGTGTTCATAATGTGTGGTATAGCCCAAGCTGTAAGTTTTCAGGTGCTTGTGTTAAATGAGTTAGTGTCTTTATAACTAAATCCAATCGAAACCAGTTGCGATCAAAGTTGTCCGAAAGTGTCCTGAGGTGTCACTCGCCTAAGGAGTAGTATAGTGGTAACGGATTCTTAACTTCACGTTAATTCTAAATCTAAGCACGTAAAGTTCATAGAAACATTTTTAAATGAGAAATATCTGACGAAGTTTTTGCTGCTCTACGCAGTTTATTTATTTATTTTATTTATTTATTTATTATAGATAGATACAAAAGAAAGTACAAGTAACATGTTAGGAAGCTTTGCCTGTCCAACTAGAAAAGTTTCCCGTTCCAGGACAGACAAATTGACAGGTTTAGTTCATATTATACCAAGAAATGTACATAATTACATAACAAACAAAAAAATAGAAAAAGTAACCTAGTAGCATATATTATTATACTCGGATTTACCGAATAGTATAAACCAGGTACCTGATAACAAGTTGGAGGAATTACATAAAGATTTACAATATAAACATAAAGAGTTAATGCTATTATAAACAATATTATAAAGATATTATGTTATGTTAGGTTATGTGTTTAAAGTGTGAAGTTATAATACACAGTACACTTATAAGAGAAACTATATTAAAATTTACAAAATTAAAGTTACATCTGCGTATTGGTTGTGAAACTCATTTTTGTAGCACGGTACACCGAGATATTCATTGGAAAAGGTGGAAAAAACATGATTATAAAAAAAAAAAATATATTCTCTTACACATTTTTTTAAATTTTAGAAACTTTTAATTCATGGTGAATTCTTTATATAAGCAATCTTTCGCTAGTTAGAAATTATATTCGACCCAATATAACTGTAATCGCTTAATCAAAAAACAAACCAAAAATTCATTATAATGTTATATTCTGCTAATTAATTAAGATTTAAATCAAACCATCAATAAGTAATCGTAAAAATTAACATTATTTC
Organism: Limnephilus marmoratus; assembly: GCA_917880885.1. Taxonomy (NCBI): domain Eukaryota; kingdom Metazoa; phylum Arthropoda; class Insecta; order Trichoptera; family Limnephilidae; genus Limnephilus; species Limnephilus marmoratus. Next base: position 18,134,183 of record OU862909.1, read on the forward strand.
TTATACTATTACCTTGTTTTCAAGAATTAACATTATTTCTTATACTCTTACCTTGTTTTATTTATTTATTTATTTCAAAACATACGGCACAACATGTGCCATTGACATAATTATATTTATATATATTATAATACAATAACATGAGAAAGTGACATATAAATGTAGAGTTAAATATAAAAACAAAAGACAAAAAAAGAAGTTAAGGTAATGAGTAGTAAATAGAATTAAGATGTATAAAATGAAAGTATAAAGTAAAAGTGTTAACTATAAAATATAAAGTATAATGTAAAAGTAAAAAGTTAAAATAAAAAGTTGAAAGGCTGGAAATAATTCAGACTATAAGTTTACCTTTATAAATAATAAAGTACAAAAGTTTTCAAGATGATCTAGTTATAATACCAAATGACAGACCAAACCTCTGAAACTGAAATACTAGAAGATTGAAATTAAATCATGGTTTGAAAAAAGTAGCTTTCCAGTAATGGAATGTGTACTGTGCAATGGGTAGTTATTTGTCTCACTCCGTCACTGGTTAAGAGTGTTGTTTATTGTGAGGGGGCAGAAAATGTAGATTCATCACACGTGCCGCCCATGTATTTATGATTTAAGTTTGGATCGTGAACAAACTTGGGGCGTTGAACCTTTTTTGTTGTACAGCAAAAACAAATCTTTTAAATAGTGACAAATACCGTGGGTGCCGGAACCCCCCTTCTACGAGCGCGTCTAGCCATGAATACCAAATAATATAACTGATATGTTTTTATTAAAACTTTTTTTCTTTCTTTTTCGTTGTTCAGAAAACGTGGAAAGCTTCCCAGGTAGAGTTTACGCAATAATTTTGGAGACAATGATTAGCTTCCAAAAACAGCACAGTAATTTTTTTGTACATACTTATGTCTGTAAAAAAATAATCCTAGAATGTAGGCGAGTATTTCACAATGCTGTACTGAAATCTTGAGGGGAAAAGTTGTACGAAAGTTCCGAAATGTCCAGAGAGCAATATCTCTCTCTTCTTACCCTTGAATCTGAAAGCTTTCAGGCTTCAACATCTTCAGTTCTTATGTGAATGCAAAATAGTTCATCGGACAATTCTGCTTAAACGTCTCGCTTTGTAGGTAAGTTTCTGTATACAAGTATAGCTACGCTGTTAATCCGGTGCTTTCCTACGGTGGAAGTTCTAAGTATTAAGCTTTGGCTTAAGCGATCAGATGTTGACTTGAGGTTGGAATAAAGCTTAACATCCTTACTGATTACGAACTTCATTTGTTCAGCCATTTCAATGATTCGATTTGCTAAATTTATACTCAACCCCCGCATTTAAAATAAACCATGGAATGGGTACTTAACTTGACTACAATTATCTTTTGTGTCTTTAATTAAATACTTACGAATTCTATTCTAGTTGAAAGGGTTAATTAATTTCCAGTAAACCTTGACGCCTTGTTTTCAGTGTAAATTTACAAATCCCCGTTCAACTTCTGATATTTTTGTGTCAGTTTTCAAAATAAATTTGTAAATGCGCGTCTTTCGAAATATTTTTTTATTTTTTGCGCGAATATTAATTATTTTTTATCACGACATTTTTTTACGGAGACCGTTTCCCGTAAAATAACGCTGATAAACATTTCATTGCCGGAAAAACATTTTTAACAAAAAAGCATATTTCTGTGACACTTATGCGAGTCGATATTTCGAGCAGAAATAAAAGAAAGTCTTAATAAAGACATGAAAATGTGTTTTAGAACGCCAGAAACCCGCTTTTGAACATTTTTCGGTAATATTATTTTTTATGCGAGCAAAAAGGATGCTTTGAATATAAACAAACATAATTGTGATGGCTGGATCACGTTTGGGTCTAAGCAAATAAGTAAACAATTCCTACATTGGATTTCAATACCGACATGTGAAGGTTGGAACCTTTTTTCTTGTCGCTGAAAATGGGGGACGGTGATTCAAGCCCTGGAAGGGTTGTTTGTCAGTTTATTGTGTAAATTTGGAGTACAATCGATTAAATTGATTTATAGAAGAAAAAACTTAAATACACTTGAATCAATGGATACCCGTCAGAGGCTTGTTGATGAACGATAAACCATTTGTACAAACGAATAAAACTAGTGTCTATTTAGTAATACCTTTATCAATCGAACCTCGTCAGAAGAGATTAACGATTCCATAAAAGTTTTTATTAGTAGGAGTAGCAACTGTTGGCCTACCAAGGGCAGACGTTATGACGCTTTCAATTGATAGCTAAAACGTGGATATGACATTGAAACAAACGTATCGTTATATTATGATTAAAATTCTGTACATTATTTTACCACTTGTTTGTTTCGGTCCGACCGGTTGAAACCCGCTGAAAATAAAGGGCATCTTCAGTTTGGTACATTTGTAACTGAAAAAAATTATATTTATTACATCTGGGTAGCGGGAAGGATTCAAATTATCTTCTTATGTCGGTTCCTTATTGCTGAGGATAGTGACGCCTATTCCAATTTCTATGGTGGATAAGGCTACTCCACTCCTCGCGGTTCTGCTAACACCGACGTATAGGATGCCATTGATACTTGATCAATCCAGCGCATTGGTGACATTCCTCGTCTTCTTCTGCTTTCCATTTTGCAAGCGACCGTGAGTTTATCCAAGTTGGAGTCCTAAGTTTGGCGAGCAACGAGTTAAATATCTTAGCTCTTCCAGAATGGACATATTTGTGTCACCACCGTATGGAAATATGGGGGAAATCAATGCCCGTACGAGTGTCATCTCATCTGACAATCGGCGTGGTCAAGGGATAAGGCTCCTGACTCACGATCCGAAGGTCGCGGGATAATCGCGGCGTAGGCAAATAAATTTTATTTGATTAATTTGTGATATTTCACAATTAATTCATTTAACTCTCAGTAACGCCTTGGTTTGGTGACCAGATCTGAATGGCCAGGTACATCTCCATCTCCCTCTTCCCCATCTCCTTCCCATCCCCACTACCTTCAGCCTCATAAAATACACCAATTGGGGATGCCATAGTCTCACTACCTCCAGACGGGGGCAGCTGGGACTCTTGTGGGGTAATCACATGGAACTATGATTGTAAGGAAGCGGCATAAACATTTCGGAACCTATTATACCGCCAAAACCAGTGTAGCTGTCTCCATTTTTCGGCGGCGGAGAGTGGGGATACAGACGGGGTTACCGCTCAGCGATCGGGGGGAGGGAGAGCGCTTTACAGGGAAGGGCCGAACTGGTAATGGGCTCATTATTTAATTTATTTTTTAATTAAAAAACGTTCCTCAGTTTTTTTTTCGTATTTTAAGCACAAAATATAATAGCCCATTACGTATTATTTGCTGAACGAATTTCTTTTTCATAATTAATAGTTTTCTTAGTTTTAACCACGTTTATTGTTTATAAAAAACCGACATATTTCCTGAGCAATGCTCACTTCCTCAGCGTTTACTTAATTAAAAAAAAAAGATTATGAAATAACTAAGGTTTAAAATTAGAGAGTCAGCAACGCTCTCACAGAACAAGTGTGTTGCTAATTTAACTTTTATTTTTGATTTTGAAAATTTATATGTATCGGCCTCAATTTGTTCGCAAAATGTAATATTTCATCATTTTGAATTTGATTTAAGCTTTCCAAATGATTCCATTTGGCTTCAATCTTATTTTCATCAACTATTACTTTTTTGGCTTGAAAAGCGTTTCGAACTAATTTTATCATGTGGCAGGCATCTAAAAATATGCAAACATCTTCTTTAGTAGATGGATGTTCGAAAAAAGTTTTTAATTGTGTAGGATCGAACGAACAGCCTAAAATTTTGGCCATAGAAATGTTCGCCGGACACCCATGAAACGTTAAAGATACCACATCAATACCCGTAAGATGAATCTTTTCCAAACATTTACATACCAAATTTGCCCTTTGTTCACCGGAAATTCCATTTACTAAAAAAAATCCAACAGGCAACTTCCAACTATCATTGATTGCCACAACCATTAAGACAAAGGCTTCTTTTGCCCTTGTCAGGCAATCGCCATCTAACTTAGCACCTATGTCAATAAATCCATGGTAATTGGAGCCATCAAATTCGATCTTAGTCATTATGGCCATTTCATCGATCACTAGTCCGCAGAGTATTTTTTTACTTGAAGCTTCAGCCTTCATCTTCAAAGCACGAAATGCTTCCACTGTGAAACCAGCCTGGCCATCAATACTCTCGTACCACTTCCCAAGGGTCCTAGCGTGTGGCAAACATATATCAAAACTTCTTCGTACGTAATCGTTAGCTTTTGGAGAATAAAAATGTAAAGTTAGAGCAAACGATCTAAGGGCCGGGAAGAATTTTTTTTGTCGGTTTTCCTTTATTCTATAGCTGCCGGTTACAAAGTTCTCCACTGCTGATTGAAATTGACTCCCAAGTCCGTAAACTCGTTTTCATTACACCTTCTTGTAAACATGTTAAAATCCCCTGCAAACTGGCAATCTTTTTTAACTGCCGTCTACGTGACGCTTTCAAACTTTCTAGCTCTTTTTTGCGTTCAATGAAGAGCGTTCTCCACTTCCTCGCTTCTAATCTAAGTTTTTTTTACGAGAGTGTCTTCCACTTCATCGAGTAACTCATGTGATCTATTGTAGGCTAATGGGTCTGCTGATTCAGTCGTAGGCTGAAAAAAAAATTGTATTTGATATCCAGCCCAATTCCGAATTTTTTTAAAGCATTATTGCAATAAAATATTTAGTATCTTTTCAATTGAAAGCGAAGATACTGTATATCTGTGCAATTTTATAAATCCTTTCTCAGTTGTATAGAAGCAATCTTGCGAAAAGTGATAGGAGCAAATGCGGGTTGATTTGATTGGAAACCAGTCATCACTCCGATTTAAGGCATCAACCCACTTTCTTTTTCTCTCAGGGTCTTTTGGAAACCTTTAATAATAAAAAATTATATTATTAAATTTTATGTATGTATATACATACGTTCATACTGCACCCTTGAGGTGAATTTTCAAGAAAACGGGCATTTTAAATCTACTATACATATACATATCACAAGAATCGAAACTGCTTCCATCTGGAGCCAGAGAGACTATGGCATGTATGTTGTGAGGCTGAAGATGTGGGGAGGGGAAGAAGATGGGGACGAGGAAGGTGGGGAAGTACCAGATCTAGTCAACAAACACAGCTAAAGCCATTTCAAGCAACATTTCAATTCTAATTGGTGGTCTTACACCAGGGCGATACTGAGAGTATGTTCCACCTGAAAGTGCCGGAAATATATCTTATATTATTTTTAATTATAATATGTTGAAAACACAAATCAATCGAATAAAATTTATTTGCGCGCACCGGGATTTGAACCCGCGACCTCCGGATTGCTAGTAAAGAGCTTTACCCCTCGACCACGGGGGCATGTCAATGTGACTTTTACATAACAATACAGTGATTACAAATTAACATTGTAAACATATATAAAAGGAGTGTTAAATTATTAGGAAAAAAAACTAAAAATAACAGTGCAAAAAAGACAAAGTAAAAATGTTTAAAAATTAATAAGCCAAATGATAAAAAACACATCCCTATGATATGTGTAAATCTCAACTTTATATTTGTGCGTTATGATTAATAAATACATTAAAAATTTTAGGTAATTATTAATTATTATAATTTAAGTTGACTGATTCGGCCCATTGGCAGTCGGAGTCACGTGTTAATATCGGGCTCATGGCGATCGCGGTTGAAATGAACACGCCGAAAATTATAAAATGTATATTTAAGCTATGTTTAAACACTTACACGTGAAATGTAAGACCGTCTTTCTTCTTAAAGGTCTTCACAGAACTACTTTTACAGAACTTTACGGCGCACTGGACCATTTTTCTATGTTTTATGAACGTTTTACTGGGAGCTCTATACGCGACCGAGGTGTAAAAGCCAATGTCAGCCGTCTAAAAACCGTTCGGTAAAATTTTTTAAAAATCACACTTCGGGAGGGTGTGCACACTTTACATGCCGTCTCTCTAATATCCATACTCTTAGGGTAATCACATAAAAAAACTTGATGGTCTTCGTTATGCCTACCACTCATAATTTTTTCATTTGCATTCATTTTTAAAGTACCTAACTACCTATTTACCCTAAAGATGGAACTGAACTAAATAAAAATACTAAATTTATTAGAATCCGCTTATTATGACTGCGCCTATATTGACCAACTGCTTAATATGAAGTAATTACACGGCGAAGTTTGGTTTTCATATAAAATTCTTTATAAAAAAGTCGAACATAATGAGTTCGCTTATGACTTGTCGCTTATTACGATCCATTAGTAATAAATTTAGTCCGGTTATAGTGACCGACATGATTCCTAACACCTTCGGCAGTGTTCTGGAGGGTAACGTTACTCCCGACGACATTCGGTACGTGCGTGGTAGCCTCAGTGAATAATTGATAGTTGAAGGTCACGCATTATTCACCGTACCATTCACAACTGTTTCAAACACGTAGGATTCATTGAAAACCACGACGGTTTACCTATTCAAACAGCAGAACATGAATTTGATGAAGAAGATGACGTCCCTTTATCTTTGTGGGTAGAAACCTAAATTCAGATACCTTATCAGCACTGGGAATGTGGGAGATTATGTTGATATCGATAGAGCTCTCCTCACATCCGAATAACCCACAGATGAAAATATCGTACAGAACATTAAAACTAATGAAAGTGATGGGGAAGAGGAAGCCGAGGAAGAACCATTACCTACCGCAGAAGAGGCTTTAAAGGTTGCAGAATAATTTTCACGATTTGTTCATATTGTAAATGATAATTTGACTATGGCGATGTCTTCTTTACACATTAGTAGTAGAGACTGTACAATATAAGAAAGAAAAAAAACGAAAGCAGACAAACATTATTGATTTCTTATGTAAAAAATACATAATGTACTTATTACGTACAATTTTTATTTTGAATTCATATGCTGTGTTTTTCTCTATTAAAATAAATACATGTGTAGCGGCTACTTAACCCGCTCGGCGAAATTTACCGCTGCGCCACTGACCTCCACAGAATACGCTGGAAGCTACGAAATACCTACAGCAAGGGCACCGCACTCGTACACACTACGAACTACCTACCTACAGCGTAGTAATAACGGTCGCCTAGTAAATAATAATCCGCCACCTACGCGAAAGAGCTAGAACGTCTGGCTGTACCAAACAAGTGCCCGCACAAAGTTCGAGCGATTTCTCACCTTTGCGTGAATTCACCGCATTACCTACCGTGAGACTAATTACTCGCCACGAGTATATAAGCCGCGCTCGCTTGTTCGGAGTCAGTCAGTCAGTACTTTCCATTCATCGAACAAGGAACACAGTCTGAGCAGTGCAGTAACTCTTTACGTGCCTGCGCCCGGCACGGGCCCGCGCAGTTAGTAGTGAACAATACATATCCAGCGTGACACCAGGAATATTTCCAGCACCTTCGAGGAACTTCTCCAACTACCATCTCAACATGAGATGTCAGGCAACGCGCCAGCAACCCAGCAGCCATCAACCGGCATCCTGCAACGAGCAGCAACAACAGGCAACGCGCCAGCAATCCTGCAACGAGCAGCAACAAGCATCCTGCAACGAGCAGCAATCAGCATCCTCACCGCCTCTCAAGGTTTCTTCCTGTGTCACGTGTGTGCTCCGACCCACTGGACACACAGCTGCCAATACCTCGTCACGCGACGACGGTCAACCGCCTGGACCAAGGTCACGTCCACACCGCCACGGTGTAGACCTGTGATCTTCACCACCGTAGTGTCCTGACCTTTCTTTTCACTCATTACGCAGCAGCACCACCGTCACTCCGCTCCGCATCGACCTCCCCTACGTAGCAACAATAAAGACTGACTCACACATCGACTGCACGCCTTTCATTTCTCTCGTCCCATCTCTACCGATACGGACCGCTCCCTCACATGCATATATACCTAACAAAAAAAGGAGGTTGTTTATTTTCTACAAAATGCATATTATGACATCCGCTTAGCATGACGTGTTTGTCATATCCCTTCGATGTCATTATAAACGGATTCCACTGTACATGAATTTAATAAAATGCTAAAACCATAATCCGTTTTTCGTAATTTGGGTTTAATTGAAATGAATTATTATATTTATAAATTTGTTTAAATAAAGTGGTTATTTTACAGGAAGATTTCGTAAAAAAATATTCTACGAATGAGTTGGAAAAACATCCTTCCGGGAAGGCTGGTATCATAAAATATTTTAAAGATATTACCTTCATCAGCATTGCATGCATCAATAATTTATAAGAAACACAAAACAACGTTAAATTATACAAACATTATAAAAAAATATATGAAAACACTCGGAATTATTAAGTACTGCTAGCATAATATGACGTTTTCTGGGAATAAGACAATCCCTTATTAATTTTCTTTGTGTGTATTTGTTACCATAATATTAAAATTAACTTTTCTACTGGTAGCTTCAGTTAAGTAAGAAATTCTATTCAAAAGTAATTGCAATATGTATTCACAAGTAGTTGATTACGTGTTTATATTATGTACAAATAGGGGTTAGATATTTATACAAATATTAGAACGATATTCATACGAGTGTTAAATAAACAATTATATCTTTACATTGCGTATTAACATATAAAATACAACGGCATACTGTTAAAATGGCGGAAAAAAATATTTAGAGCTTCACAGTAATGAGGCGAGAAAAGAAAAATGCTCGGAATAATCTTTGAAACAAAGAAAGCACCCATTTTCCGGTCATGCAACTGAATATTAAATAATAAAATCCAAAATAATTTAGTCAGGTAATAGATAGATGGATAGAAAACTAATTTTTGATGAACACATCGACTACATTATTTCAAAATCTTATACGATGCTAGGTTTCCTATTAAGAAATATGTAAAATTTTCAAAAGTGCAAAGACTCTGGAAATATAATTTTGTTCATTGGTCAGAAGTCCACTGGAGTATGCTTCCACCATATGGAATCCTCAATATAAGGTGTACATAGATTTAATAGAGAGTGTGTTCAGAATAAATTTCGAAACATTTACTTAAGAAATACAACAAAACTTCAAATAATATGTTTGTTATCTTTACAAAAAAGACGCACAATGTCAGATCTGATGTTTCTACATAACTTGCTTAATAATTTATTTATTTATTGTAAGAAACAAACAGCAATTTATGTACAGATGAGTTATACAAGAGGTTAAACATGAGGAAAGCCAAAACAGTTTCTTATGCTAATGTTGGTTATTATGATATAATATACAATTGTAATTGGTAATAACCGTTAAATGAAAATGAAAATAACAAAACAAAAAAAAATATATATAAGTATATTAGAAGGAAGAAGGAAGAGGAAAGCGCAAGAGGCAGAGGAAGGTGGGATGGGGACAGGAGATGCTCATGCTGTACCTTTTCTATAGTTGTGCATTAATTTAATTAACATTTGTGGTCGTACTTTTGACTTCGTTTCGGTATTTCACAAGAGTGTTATTAAGAATATCGATATTGTTAAATTGCGTGCATATACGGGGGATTGGAGAATTTTTTCTAAGGTTGGTTCTGCACGCTGGCAAATGAAAAAAATGGTTTAGTCTGGTTGGCCTTGTAAGTATGTGAATTCTTAAATAATTTACGAGTTCAGGAGAGTCCAGGCCGTTATTCAGAATTTTGTATAAATATATTTGATCAGATACTAATCTTCGTGTTTGAAGTGGAGTAAAGTTGTGAAATTTTAAGGATTCGGTGTTATTTGCAAAGAGTAATTTGAATTAATAATTTACGTGTTTAAAAAATTTATTTTGTACACTTTCGATTCTGTCAATATGGCATTGGTAGAACGGTGCCCAAATTAGTGTGCAGTATTCTAAGTGGGGGCGGATGTACGTGGTGTAAAGGGAATACAGAGTTTTAATATTGCGAAAAGGTTTAAATATAAATCCCAACATTTTATTGGCTTTGTTGATTACTTCGTTAATGTGTTTGATAAAATTTAGTTTTACATCCAGTACTACCCCAAGGTCACGGATTGATTCTATTTCATGGATTTGTGTATCATGAAAGTTATAATTAAAAGAAATTTTATTTTTGTTACGCGTAAAAGATAATTTGTTGCACTTAGAAATATTTAGGATTAATTTGTTTAATTTACAGTATGCAAAAAGTCTATTTAGGTCTTCTTGAAGTTTTATACAGTCATTGATAGATTTGATTACTAAGTATATTTTTTTGTCATCTACATATGCTAGGTAGTTAGCATGTAAAAAACATTTATAAATATCAAATATATACACATTAAACAATAATGGCCCCAAGTGAGAACCTTGCGGTACGCCAGAAGGCACAGTAAAAAAGCTAGACTTAGTTCCCTCAACTGATACGCACTGTAGTCTTCTATGCAGATATGAAGTTAGCCACCTAAGTAAGTCACCATGGATTCCTAATTGGTGTAATTTTTTAATGAGGATAGAGTGGTTAACTTTATCGAAAGCTTTCGAGTAATCCGTGTAGATAACATCTACTTGGTGTCCATTATCCATATTGCTTGTTAAGTATTCAGTAAAGTTGACTAAGTTTGTTAGTACTGACCTTTTTTGTAAAAAACCATGTTGTTGATTTTGTATGCTGCGGACAATAGTTATATAAATTTGATCGTACACAATACGCTCAAAGAGTTTACTAAATACTGTGAGTATTAAGGTTGGGCGATAATTTACAATGTTACTTTTTGAACCTGTTTTATGGATGGGGATTATAATGGCTTCTTTGAATTTTGTGGGAAATATTCCTTTTTTTAAGGACATGTTAAATAAGTTAGTTAAAGGATATGCAAGATTTTTGGCACATTTTGAGATAAAATATGGCGAGATACCATCACTGCCCGCACCCTTAGTAACATCCAATTTATTCAAGTATTTATTGACTAATGAGTTGTTTATTTGTACGTTCCCGATCGGGTTATCATTATTAACGCTGGTAGAATTATCTATATTATTGGGATCATCCGCGCCCTCATCGCTTACGTGAGTAGATTGGAAGTGTTTACAGAACAGTTGGCACACTTGATGAGCACCGGTGCCTGACTCGTCTTTAAGGTTCATGATTTGTGGTATGCCATTTTGCCTATTTTTGTTTTTAGCGTAATTCCAGAGATTCTTATTGTTAGTTGGAATACTAGACTCAACTGAACTTATAATAAAATGGATAGTCCCGAATTGCTATCTGTCATTGGTTTAAATGTTCCAATGAGGCGTACCAGGCACACTTCGCTTTTTCAAATAGAACTCAATAACACAAATGCTACAAAAAACTAACCAATCTCTCGCGCAATCACATCTCATACACACATGAAAAATTACTACATTTAGACATTTTTCACGACTCCTCGCAAACATACAAGACTAATTTACTAAATTTCTTGGCGTGATATAATTTATAATTTATTTTAAAACTTCCTATTTACACTTATCTTTTCACTAAACTTTGATTACTATTCGTAAGCGTGTATTTCGTGTTCTAAAAATACTTATCTTTTCACTAAACTTTGATTACTATTCGTAAGCGTGTATTTCGTGTTCTAAAAATACTTATCTTTTCACTCAACTTTAATTTTCATTAAACTTCGTGAGCATGTACTTCTTGTTCTAAAAATATGTCTCTTTATCTTCATACACAATCTTCCTTTATATTACCCTTCTCATTCATTCATTAGTTAAGTTTTAAGAACCGTTCAAATCCCAGGCGAAATTATGTAATGATATTTTACGGACTTAGGTACGTAATAGGTACTAAACCATGTAATCATTTCATTTAATATTCCTTATAACTTGTAAACTTACATATGTACTGTGTATGTCTTTAAACAAATAAATAAAAATACAATGCACAATGACGTGATCTTGATCTCTTCATAATGTTTGATATGTTTGAAATATATAATTAGATAAATGTATTTTCATTATTTACATATCCAACCGTTTTGCGCTCATTGTAAAATAATCATAATAAATAATATTTTACTAATTTCCTTTTTTTGTAACAAATGCAAATAATGACGTTCTCACTGAGATCTCCCGTGCCGAGGAGTTTACGTATCAAAAATTTAAATTTTACGAATTATTATTATTACCTAAAGTCACAATTAAGTTGCGGAAAGTCGCAAATAAAATAAAAATGACGTACAATACAGTCGATGGATTCCCCGTTAAACATAAACGAATAGAATTGCCAACTTGGAAGATTTTAATTCACTAGTTTTATATTTAAAAAAAACATGTTACGTAACGCGTTGTTCGAGCCCCCCCCCCCCCCCCCCCCTCCCGCCCCGCCAAGACAAAAAGTGCGTTACGTAAACTTGAACGGCCCCTTAGTCGAAGTATGATACAGTTAAAAGTGACCGAATTGAATATAGACACCTAAGCTCAGTTGGTAGAGCACTTGCCATGCAAGCAAAGGGTTGAGTCTGGGTTGGAGTCCCAGAGGCGCCAATATCTTTTTTCTGATTTTTCTGTCCACAGATTTTCGATTGAGTTTCGCTAATATTGTCTTCATTTAATTAAATTTTATAATTTGAGATTTTACTCATAAAGTAAAAAAAAAATGTATATATATATATTTTACTTTTGAAAATCTATTTCGCCGAAGTAACATTATCATTACCCTATTTTGGAGAATTTGAAACTTATTTTGATCACGTTCATTAGAATTTAAAGTGTGGAGCAATAATTGAGATGAAAATAGTGTAAACACTTTTTCTGGAAAGTTTTTGCTGAATTCTTCCCAAAAACAGGGAACTGATTTCTTACAGGAACTTACAGTACAATTTTCATTTTTTGTCTTTTCAGTTCTACTTTGTAAACAATACGTTGGATCCACGCTTGTTAAGTGCATTTCCGTCACTTAGATTCAAGTTATTCCAGAATCCACCACACCAATTATTCCAATCACTGCGGGGTCAAAGGGACCTCCCGGCCTCCATCCGCCCCGTAGCCCGTAGCCTTTAGCCCGTAGCCCGTAGCCCGTAGCTCGTAGCTCCAACCACTTCATCTCTGGCCCAGCATTGTGAGCGGGGCGCAACGGGTGCGAGATCTGGGAGTAATTATGCTAAACGTTCTCAGAGTATTTGCCCGCGACTGCTGGTCAGAGTGCCGGCGCAGACGATACCGTCAGGCGCTTGTTCCTTCGTCCGACTACACTGGCCGCTTTGCAAATGTGGATAATTTAGTTACAACATTGTTTAACGGTGGAATCAACCCACGTATTTAATCAAATAATATGTTGGATTTTGCTGCTTGCAAATCTGAGATAACACTGAAAAACATATTTTAATAACAAAAGTTCAGTAAAGGTTGTGGAATACTAGGAAATTCAGATCTCGTTTCTTCCATGTTTATATTGCGTTGTTTATTTTTTGTGATTATTAGAAAAACATTTTGTAACAATGTTTTTTGAACGGCTGGAAAAACCGTTCAAAAAACATTGTTACAAATGTTTTTTTGTTAGGTTTATTTTCTTTGTTTTTTTTTTTTTAATTATTTACACATTTTGCATATCATATCTGGTCTTGAAGACTGTAGTAAACCTATATTGTTCTGGATACGTTTTAAGATTTTCACGGCCAAAAGCATTTTCGTTATTTGTTTTTGGGGTGTTATGCCGTGTTGCGCTACCTCCTTCTATAGCCAACGTTTCGGACATCGTTGCAGTGTCCATCATCAGGGCAGATCCGGCAGATCCGGTAGATGTTCACACACACAGATGCAATGATGATGGACACATAAAGAAGGAGGTAGCGCAACACGGCATAACACCCCAAAAAAAAATAACGAAAATATATTGTTCAGTATTTTTTTGTAACTCCATCACAAATACTCGAAATGTTTTTACGAGCTTCGCATAAAATATTGAACTATATCTAACTTAGTAAACTAAGTAGACTGTAGTAAACCCATGTTGTTCTGAATTTTTTTTTTTTAAATTGTTGTAACTCTATCACAAATACTCGAGATGTTATTACGTACTTCGCATAAAGTATTGAACTATATCTATCTTTGAGTATTCCTTATGCAGCTACTAAAAATTAATTGCGAAACATATTTAAGTAAGCAAAATTCAAACTATAATTAACTGTTCTTGGTTCAACTATAAAATCAGTAATATAGGTTTACTGCAGAATTCTAAAGAGTGCGATATATATATTTTTTTTAATGTTTACAACATCCTTCCCGAAGTCAATTAAAATATCGCGTTAAACGGTTTGATAGATTTTCTAACATAGTCGTTTCTTTAAATATTACCTATCGTTTATATGTGTTTCATTTTCTGTTGTTAAATTTTGGGGTGAGGTTTGACTGGGTCTTGGCGGCGGATGACTGTCATATTGAACCCCAGATTCCTACCCACTCCATAAACCCTTTTCCTTCCCAGAACTCTCCTCTCTTTCCTTTCCCAAAAAAAACCTCCACACAGCATCCCCAATGATGATATAGGCCATGAGAGAAATTATTTCCTCAGGGTTTCCTGTGTGGAGCTCATGTAAAAAAGAATTTATTCTAATTAATCAACCAATGTAAACTGTTAACACTGAACATGTATTATTTAGGGGTGATCCAACCATAACGCACGATGTTAATTATGAGCCACATCTTAATGTCAAGATTTTTGCCCAACTTTATTTGACATTCCTTTGTTTCAGTCTTTGACAAATTCAACCATGTTGAGGTCACGATTGTGCAGCGCATTTGAACAAACAGTAGTGAATAGTGACTTTACGAAGAAAATCATCTTCATTGATGAGGCACACTTTCACCTCAGTGGATTCGTTAACAAGCAGAATTGCCGCATTTGGGCAAACGAGAATCCACGAGTGATTGTTGAAAAGCCTATGCATCCACAAAGAGTGACTGCTTGGTGCGGTTTATGGGCTGGCGGCATCATCGGGCCGTACTTCTCTGAAAATGAGGGCGGCCAAGCAGTTACCGTGAATGGTGTTCGCTATCGTGAAATAATAGCGAACTTTTTGTGGCAAAAAATTGAGGATATGGAGCTGGATGATATGTGGTTCCAACAGGACGGTGCCACTTGCCACACAGCCAACGAAACAATGGCTCTTCTGCGAGAAAAATTCAAAGGCTGTGCTATTTCACGTCGTGGCGATGTCAATTGGTCGCCACGATCATGTGATTTGGCATTGTTGAACTTCTTTCTTTGGGGATATTTAAAAGAAAAAGCGTACGTCAATAAGCCAAGAACAATTCAAGGGCTAAAACTAATTCGGCGCATTAATGACATTGAACCTCAATTATGCTTCAGCATCATTGAAAATATGGACCATCGGATAGAGGTATGTTACCGAAGCCGTAGCGAGCATTTGGCCGATATTTTGTTTCACACATAATTTATTTTTTTATTCTTTTTTTTTTATTTCACAAATTTTTTTTTGTTACAGATTTTTGTGTTTTTTCGACTATCCCACTAGGCTAATGCCCGTGTTGTGGTAGTTAAAGATCTTTCTATCATAATAAAAAAATTAAGATAATTCTCTGAAAACTTTTTGTTTTATTTACAATTAACATCGTGCGTTATGGTTGGACCACCCTTTTTTAAAATATTTTTTTTTCAATAAAAATATGATTATACTATAAATAGACGATCTATGGTGGGCGGGTGGCGATACTTTTATTTTAATACAAATCCACTGATAATTTTTACTTTAATCCGAGATTGATGAAATTTTGCACACTTAATCATCAAACCGAAAACTCTGTGAAAAACCCGGGCAACGCCGGAGCTTCAGTTAGTTGATAATATTAAAGGTGACAAGACAATTGGTCCGGTGACAGTAGGTCCGGCGACAGTTGGTCCGGCGACAGTTGGTCCGGCCGACAGTTCGTCCGGCCGACATTTGATCCGGCGACAATTGGTCCGGCGACAATTCATTCAAGTATTCTTTCAGAATTGTAACGTTACTTGAATTGGCTCTAGCTGTGTTTGATGACCATATCTGATTAGCCAGGTACATTTTCCACATTTCGTTCCCCTCCCCACTACCTTCAGCATCACTCCATACCAAAATTGGGGGTGCCATAGTCTCACTATCTCGAGACGGTTGGGAGCAGTTGGGACTCTTGTGTTATATTCAGATATAAAAGTTATATTATATGCAAGTAGGAATCTTTAGCGTTTTTTTGCTGAGCGGACTTAACGTACAGATGTCTATTTTGTGATTGCCGCATGCTACTTCAGAGAGTCGAAATTATTAGTAAAAATATTTTTAGAACGGATTTTTACTCAAGATGCCTTCAGATATAAGTATATTGACTTTGGTTGTACGGCCGTATATCTTCTTTGCATACTTACTTGAAGAAAATATCTTCTAAACTTTTGACCGGACCAATTGTCGTCGGACCAAATGTCGCCGGACCAACTGTCTTGGAACCAATATTAACACAGACGCAATTTATTAATGCTGTGAAAAAGCACTTTTAGAGTTAGATAAGAAAGACCACCCCTGAAAATCGTTTACTTTTAATTCTTAAAGCAAAATTATTCCCTTTAATATAAAGATCGATTGAGTTAATTCTTGAAAATATTGGCTAAGAAATTAATTAAATACTTATAAACTTGTCCCGCCTTTTCCTGACTAACAGTAACACGTCAAAATCAAACGCCCAAGGGCTTAGCACAAAATGTTCAAAATTCAAACCTCGTCAAGAAATTAATAATGAAAAAGGAGGATTATTAATTAGGTACTCAATTGAAATATTTAAGAAATTCGTTATTTTAATAAAGGAAGAAGGAAAGAACAATAATCTAGTTATTAGTTTTACGCCTACTTAGACCAGAAGGTAAAATAAAAATAAAATTGCTGATGTAATAATGTAATAGTGTCAGGCCATAAGGTCGTAAGATCACTTTTCATAATAACAATAATTATACATACACCACATAAGGTTGACAACTGACAACAATAAATTACTGTAATGAATTTGAATACTTGCGGTCAAACTTTAATAAGTAGAATGTTTTATTAAATACAAATCATTTTTACTAATTAACGACATTTTTAGTTTAATGATTTAAACATTTTATGTTGGGTTAAGAGGTGCGGGTTTGATTTAGTCCTGGGTCGATCGTGAAAGACCTGATCGTCGAAACCCGCTCACGAGCCATCAAAGAGCGAGCGGGTTGCACAGCACCCGGTCGTCAGCACCCGGGTCTCACGATCCGCGACTCGCAAACAACACGACAAGAACAACGCGACGCACTCCCGCGACCCGTGAACCGCAACCCGCAAACTACGACACATTCCTGCACCCCGTGACTCACGGACCGATCGCCGGGTGCCCATGTGGCGAGTGGCGAGACGTGTCAGCTCCCGGAACCCGCGAACTGCGACACATTCGGTCGCCGATTGCCGATCAACGCATACACGTGCATGATGTAACAGAATCCTGCTTCCTTCCCGTGTTTCATGTCATCGCGGGATTGTTTAGTAGATTCGATTTATGAATATTCGACTAGACACGGCGTCGTTTTTAATTAGAGCGTATCTTGGTATTGTTAATCAACGGGTGAAGTGCATTTCTTTTCACTTTTTGTTGGTGTTGTTTTCATAAATACTTTTAATTTTTCGGGTAAGTGTGAATGTAATTGTGCATTGTAATTGCAGAAACTATAAACTGGTAAAAGTGTTAAATGTCTGACCTCAATAAAAAGAAATTATAATAAAGCATTACAGCTTACAGCTAATTTACTTATTTAAATTCTCAATAAAAGTTTCAGAACAACACGATTTTTACAAGGTTTTTATATCCTCCAAAACCCCCTTTGACATGACATTACTAGTTACAGGTGTGAGCTGTGAGAGAACGTTCACACAATTATAACCTGAGTTTTGTGTCACGTATGACTTGACCGGTCTGGGCGGCGACCGTCTACCACGCGGCGCAACCGTAGAAAGTAACTGGGTGATGAGTAATCAAGTTTCGTATTTTGTGTCGCGAAAAGAGCGGGTCTTCGCGACCCGCTCGTGACGCCAGGGTGTCGTGAGCGACCCGGGTCGTGTAAAACGATCGATCGACTCAGGACTAGTTTGATTCCCCCCGGGGGGTATTTTGTTGTTCGTTCTTATGTTAAATTAATAATATAACAGTTTTACCGATTTTATTAAAATATATTTTTATTTTTTTAATTAGCTCCACGAGGCCCTGAGAAAAATAATTCTCCTCTCAGCCATGTCGTCCATCCCTTACATTGTAGGGCAAGGCGATGTTCCGAGAGAGTCCTGCTGGAGAGGTCAAAAGGTCTCCCTCGATAATAATCTCAATAAGTATATCCCTATCCGAAATGCCACGCAGTTGGTGGGCAGACCCATCCGCCACCAATAACCAAGACCCGGACAAACCTCACCACTATACCCGGGCACCTCTTCTAAGTTACCACTAAACCACTCAGGCAGGGGGTTATCCAATAAATGGTTCCCGGGGCGGCGGTACCCATACCCGCGTCAAAATTAAAATTATTTATACCTCTTTATATCAAATAAGAAAAAAATTACCAACTTTACAATTTTTGTTGTGTTTTCGTAAGTGCTAAATTGGTGCTCCCATAGCCGTTGTGCTCACATGATGCATAGATAGGGCCTTAAAGAGTCGGCGATGTGTGAATGCGGTGCGGTGCAGACCACCGAGCATGTGGTCAACGAATGCCCGCTCCATTCATTCCCCGGCGGGATTGATGAGCTCCACAGGGCAACGCCTGAGGCCTTAGACCTAGATGTCCCCCTCTGATCCCCCACCATACGAAAGAAGAGGAAGAAGGAGTGCTAATATTTTCTTATCCGATAAATTTTACGAATATTTCACTAAAGGAAGCTAAGCTATACAAATACATACATGTCACGAAATTAAATATAAACATATTTGTAAATCTAATTACTTTTACCGAAAACTCAATAATCTTGTTTTAAAGTGTTAAAAAAAGTTGAAAATTCAAGGAAAAGTGACACATTTATTGTTTTGAAGTTTAATTACAAGTATAAAACTGCATTTTATCTTGCTTTTATATATATTCAATGGTATAATAAATCAATTTATAAAACATTTTCGTTATTTGTTTTTGGGGTGTTATGCCGTGTTGCGCTACCTTCTTCTTTAGCCAACGTTTCGGACATCGTTGCAGTGTCCATCATCAGGGCAGATCCGGCAGATGTGTAATTTTTTGTCGTGAAGTGTGTGCTTATTTACTTCGAAGCGATACCGTGTCGCCAGCACCACTAACTTTCACCTGTACAAAATACTCGTGACAAGCAGTGGCGTCATCGCCGCGGAACGGAATAGAAAGTTAAAGGCCGGTTACAGTGCTCGACCGACGGTCAGTGCGTACGTCGGTCGCGCTTGTCATTTGCTTTTATATATATTCAATGGTATAATAAATCAATTTATAAAACATTTTCGTTATTTGTTTTTGGGGTGTTATGCCGTGTTGCGCTACCTCCTTCTTTAGCCAACGTTTCGGACATCGTTGCAGTGTCCATCATCAGGGCAGATCCGGCAGATGTGTAATTTTTTGTCGTGAAGTGTGTGCTTATTTACTTCGAAGCGATACCGTGTCACCAGCACCACTAACTTTCACCTGTACAAAATACTCGTGACAAGCAGTGGCGTCATCGCCGCGGAACGGAATAGAAAGTTTTTGGCCGGTTACAGTGCTCGACCGACGGTCAGTGCGTACGTCGGTCGCGCTTGTCATTTGTATGAAAATTCATAAATCGTTCAGTGCAGGACCGACCGTACGCTTGCGTATATCGCTACGCAGGGCGTATGAGAATCGTCGGTCGAGCGCGTGCGCATCCGTACCGTCGGTCGACCGACGAGCTAGAAATGCTCTCTGGGCGACGATCGGGTGTACGTGATATCTACGTCTTCTGTTCCTAATACGTCTACGAAGATAATAAGCAGCTATTAATTAATTAATTTCGCGTACGACGTCCGGTCAGTTTGTTGGTCAAGCGTGAACTGACGGTACGCACCGACGGTCGGTCGGTGGTATGCGTATCGTCAGGACCGACCGTGCGCATGCGTATCGTCAGGACCGACCGTGCGCACCGACCGTCGGTCGAGCACTGTAACCGGCCAAAACAGTTTATTTATGAACAAGTCTGCTGAGTAATTATTATTGCGCGAAACAGCTGTTTCGCCTTCTGAAGGCATTATCGAATAACACTGTTGGATTTAAAAAAAGTAATATAATAGATTTTCAAAAAAGAGTACGAACAGCTCTTCAGTATTTAACATAATTTTTTAAAGCCAAAAAAGTTAAAATTATTTCACCTAATATTTAGAGTCAATCACATTCTTGTTTAAATTAAATGCCTTCAAGAATTCCAATATGTCTTGAGAGATTTATTCAACATCCAGATACAGGGAGGGGGCACATAGGGAGGGGGCACTTCATCAGCTCTAGATCCTGTCGAAAAGGCGCAGAAAACAATTATGAAAATTATTCTCAAACTTCCTCTAACTGCAAACAGTGACCTTTTATTCAAAATAATGAGAGTATTTGATGTTCGACAGATAAAAACAAACATGTGCTTTACGAAAAAAAAAATAAACTTAAGATTTACACGTAACTCCAACAAAGACATATGTATTGCAGGTTCCAGCACTCTCTTCCACATTTGGTCAACGTAGCTTTAGATAATTTGCCACAAAAATATTCAACATTCTCCCAGAAAACATCAAACTGAGTCCAACACAGAGAGAGTTTAAAAAATATGTTAAAATATGGATACATTCTAATAATCGAGCCTATACTGGTGCCCTCACCCAAACGCCCAGTCATTGAAAGTTGTTATTGTAGTAATAACCTTGCAGTTTTTGATTTGTGTATATACAAACAATAATGTAATCTAAAATAGCTACTTCTGTAACCGATCTTACATTACTTTCTATTTGTTAATTTTTTGTACGGATGTAATCTATTTGTAATCTACATTGAAAATGTACTTTTTTAGTCGTAATGTTGCCAATTTCATTGAATAAAGATATATATATATATATATATATATATATATATATATATATATATATATATATATATATATTGAAAATGTACTTTTTTAGTTGTAATGTTGCCAATTTCATTGAATAAAGATATATATTACTATAACATAAGTTCTATAACATTATTTGTTCTGTACATTCGTCATCAAGAAAAGTGTAGGTATTTGAAATGAATACAGAATGAAGATTAATTTGACAGAAGTGACAGAAGTCATTAATAATGATGGATGGAAGTTCTCACAAAACAATTTGTCTTTGAATATTTAACAACACTTCATGGACATTGTTTTATTGCGAGGGTAAATAGCTATTATTATTAAATTACTTAGTGTTCCTTTGGACCCTTAGTAAATGTATCTATTAAAATAATTTAAAATCAAATCATTAAAACACGATTTAGAACGTACTTAGCTTTGTCTAAACATTTACCACAAAATTCAACCATAGGTAGATACATAAATTTCAAAATATAGATACTTGAACGCCTCAAAATAGGTTCTGCTGGTGAGGTGTTCGTGATATTATGTAATAAAAATCGTTGTTTATTAACAATAAGTTTAAAGGCGAATTATTTAGGCGTAACAGTAATGTGGGAGGCGGTTTTGAAATTTTAGGAGGCGTGACAATTTGGGAGGCGGGTAAAGGTACCGCTACCCCGGGGACGATTTATAGGATAACCAACACCCCTGCCATAGGTTAGGCTGATCTCACGTCGACCGCACGCGCACCGTCGCGTCGGCGCTGACGGTCGAGATATATCAGCGCGCAAGGTGGTCAGCGTTGATGGCTACGCGGCCGTACGCGTCGCGCGTCGGCGTCGCGTAGCTGTCGGCGCTGACGATCGCGCGAGCGCCCCTGCTTTCAATGAGCGTTCTAGTGTCGAGCGGAGCCGGTTTTTATTTTTTTGGGATAGGAAGTACAAAGTAGCAATAACTCCGCATTTTGGTCTTCGTCTGTACAGTAAGGCGGTCAGTACGATATTAAAACGAGCCACGCTGAGCCTCAGCGCTGACGAACTACGCGCTGATCTATGAGCGCTGACGGTGAGCGTGAGACTAAAACCAGCCTTAACTCAAGTGGTTGGCTATGTTTGGTGACTTAACAGGGGTGCCCGGATTCATAGGGAAAGGTTTTTCTGTGCCTTGGCGGCAAATAAATTTGCTCACCTGCTACGTGGTGGGCCGGATCGAGAGAGACTGGTTGAGTTTCCTTTTGACCTTTTCAGCCGGACTCTATCGACCCGTCGCGCGTCGTCTTGCACCGCAGTTGGAGGGATGGATTAATGCGTCCCTTACTTCTTTCTGGATACCCTAACCACCAGATTCCTACCCACCACTTATACCCTTTCCCTTCCCAAAACTTTTTATTCTTCCCTTCCTTAAAAAGACATATATTTCTTTAAATGAATTAATTGTGAAATAATCCAAATTAATCAAATAAAATTTATTTGCCCACGCCGGGATTCGATCCCACGACCTTCGATTTGCGAGTTAAGAGCTTTACGCCTCGACCACGCCGGCCGTCAAGATTGCTAAATAAATACAATACATAAAACATAATACAAAATAATAAAACCTTCCAGATAAAACTGCTAATCTAATTACAGTTAGTGGAAAAATATACGTAAAATTTCTAACTAAATTTTCCAACCAATTTTGAATATACACAGTACTAACATTTATAGCTAAACTTGAAAGTAATCTGTACCTCGAATATTTGAGATAGATTTAATCGGGCTGTATTTTTAGTAATTTGAAACCATAGTTGATAGTGGTTTAGGGTGTAGACTACGTTAACCGAGAATTTTAACACATACAGTTCAAATAACCTTTGATATTTGTAATATTGAAAAAAGGTTCACGAAAATAAATTCATTTCAGTTAGGTGTAATTAAATATCTGATATGGAAAACAAGTAATTATAAGAAAATTTACTAATACGGGCTGTTATAGAACGTTCCTGATAACCTTTAACAAGCCACTTGGAGTAGGAGTTTTGAACTCCTGAGACATTTTGTTATTTAATTAGGCAAATCTTCCACAGGGATACACAAGTATCCGATGCTTGTGTTGTGTAATATTGCTTAAGTCTCGAGATATCAAAAAAATAATGTTTTCATAACCTCGCTCACAACCAAACCGTTCCTGTTGTTGTCATTTTTGTTGACTGTTTTGTTCCTTGAATTGTGCTACATACGCTTTGTTGCAAAATGACTCAAGTGATGCATGTTTAAAGTGTCGACGACGTTATTCGGAAACTACCTTGCCCGGCTAGTCGCGGGAGACTGACGTCGCCGCCGAGTATAAAAATTGTCAGCGACGTATGCGTGTGTACAAACCAACGTATGTCAGAAGTCGTCATGATACTTTAATGGTCCAGAATCGGAAACTTGCTTATCTCGTGAAAGAAAAGCAATAAAAACAAACCAATTCTTCTATATTTCATCACAGATCATTTAGTCGAGTAACCATTCGACCCTAAATGTCCTATAGATGCGGGAGACTGACGTCGTCGCCGAGTATAAAAATTGTCGGCGACGTGTGCATGTGTACGAACCAACATACGTCAGAAGTCGTCATGATAATTTAATGGTCCAGAATCGGAAACTTGCTTATCCCGCGAAAGAAAAGCAATAAGAACAAACCAATAGGCCACTTGCATCACATTTTTTTAAATTTTTTTTCCGGTTCATGCAAATATTCCAAGACATTCTGTATTTTTTTTTCTTTTTTAATCGTATTTTTGAAACCCTGGGGATTTTTTGAAAATTTTAATCCGAAAAATCAGATCATTTTTTATAAACCGGAAAGACGGGACATAACTTTATAGGTGTGAAACAACGATAATTACATAGCCGAAAATCATTTTTTAAAAAAATAACGTTTTCCACACGAATGGCACATGAAAATAACGAGGCATACCAAAAATATTATATCTCATAAATATTTTTTTTCCTTGATTCATCTTATTGATCATAAATCATTATAATGTACAGCGTCTATATTACTAAATTCAATGTAATATACTTGCACTTGTAAATTATAATAATAATAAGAATATTATAAAATTTTATTTTGTTAAAATCAGCACCATAATCATTATACCTCTAAAATACGTACCGACATCATCTTCACGTTCTGAAGAGAACCCCGTACAACATTAATTGTACGGGGTTCTCTTCAGAATATCTGTCAAAAAGTCGAACCAAATGATAAGTTCGCAGAGAACAAACAATAAATCTAGTGAACGAATTCAAAAATTCGCCTGAAATCAAAGTGATGCCATATAAAAAAAATAAATCAGTGTGGAATTTTACAAAATGAATAGGAACATTTTCGGAGACGGGACATTTTCATGTAGTGACGTCACGAGCCTAAATAATGGATTTATTTATTTAAAAATAAAAAAAAAACTGTACATTTCTAAACAATTTTACTAACATTTTCTTAATCTTGGTAAAAAGATCTATCCACATGATTTTTTCCAAGTCGTTATGAAATCCATGCAAGTGGCCTATTCTTCTATATTTCATCAAAGATCATTCAGCCGACTAACCGCTCGACCCAAAATGTCCAATATGTACTGATTTTAAAAAAATATGAAGCCAAAATGCCATTAACTTTTTTTTCACTCCAAATAAGCTCACTAATCGCTGGTTGAAGTAAGTCAGGTATGTCTCTTAACACCCTGTATACAGATTGTAGACACGTATTATAAGAAGAAATTTAATAATGAACTAAATTATAAAAGGACGATTTTAAGCGTGTAAATAAACAAAAATTTTAACAAAACAAAAAACGATTTTTTTTTTTTTTTTTTTACATTAACTCCACACAGGAGGCCCTGAGGAAAATAATTTCCCTCAGGGCCTATGTCATCTGGGATGCTGTGTGGAGGGTTCAAGAGGGTTCAAGGAGGGTTCAAGAGGGAGACTTTAAAAAAATGCATTAAAAAGTAATTAATTATGAAGTTCTAGAAGAAAACGAAATTATTTTTTTACTTTTTAGTGCATTTTTTGAAGTCGTTTTTTGTTTTGTTAAAATTTTTGTTTATTTTTTGATTTTTAGTGAATCTAAAGTACACTTACTAATTTGTCTAAATATAGGTAGACCTACTAAACGTACTGCTCATATGAGAAAGACATAATTTGGCCATAACGATGTGAGGGTCAAATTAAGAGATTCGGCCGAGTTTCGTTAATTTGCTCCTAAGAATTGAAGAGTTCCGTTATTTTGTCATGGATCTGATAATCAGAACCTTACCAAACTCTCATTAAACTACCCTTGAAGTACATCCTTTCCAATAAAAAAAGAATCATCAAAATCGGTTGGCGTGATATTGAGTTATTCGTCCATTTGTTGCGCACATACTTAATGCAAATTTAAGACTTATGTGGTTTTCTCGTGGATGCCATTGTCGGAACTGGACCAAATTAAAATGGGACCACACGGAAAGCACCAGCTTTTAAATAAAAAAAGAATCATCAATATCGGTTCACCAAGTCAAAAGTTCTGAGGTAACAAACATAAACATAAACATAAAAAAAAAAAAAAAAAAAAAATACAGTCGAATTGAGAACCTCCTCCTTTTTGAAGTCGTTTAAAAAACGCCGAGGTGCTTCCAAGATTTCTGATTTCTTTTAGGTATCGAATATTTGAAAATATTTCAGAGTTTACTGAAAGATTTTTACCCCGGGGGAAAGCGGATTTTAGGCATTTGCATCAAATCCCCCCGGACATCCGTCGCGTACTTTTTGTAAATATTTGGCTATTTGTTATTCAATGACCCATTTTGTGCACCCTTGCAAAAGTTTCCTGTAAAATCAAATACATTTTTCAATTCATAAATAAAAATAAAACTTGAACCGGCTTCGCTGTGGCTCTGATATTTTTGGTCAAATTTCTGAAAAATGTGGAAACGTTTCTGAATTTTAAAAAGTCGAATGGTTTTTTAAAGCTATATAGAAAATGTATCGCCAACAAAAACTGCTTGTTAATCTATAAAATCCAGAAAGAATAGCTTTACAAATTTCTTGACACCTGACAACTATTATTGGTGCTGAAAGAAACAATGTTTGCGTTATATTGAGGATGACAAAAATATGATATTGTATATTGACTGAGTGTTTTGCATTTTGTCTGTCTGCAAATTTTGTTTGTATGTTCCGCTTCCGTGTCAAGATCATGGCTGTTTCGATAAAGATTATTTTTTCAAATGTGAAATCATCACACTTATTTGGTATTTCTATTAACATTTTTTCAATATTATAATACATACCTGCCCGTTGAAAGTTTGAGAAGGAATCGTCATTGAGATAGTGACTTTTCTTTGACAAATTGTGTAATTCCTTATGTGAAATTAAAAAAATAAAGTTACATAAAAATACGATTTATATTTAAGAGGTAGGTGTGTAAGTACTTGCTTACAGATCTCGTGATTTCAGAGGAAATTTTGGTTTTGATTTACAAAAAAAAGAGAAAATTAAAAATATACCAATTGCAAGCGAGGTCCAAAACTACCACAGAACTACATACCTAATAGTTTTTCTACTATGTAAACTCAAATATTTGTTAGTTGATTTTCATAAACCGAATGCTTAAAAAATATTGTTATTTTAATAATCTTATTTCGAATGTTGAACATCTATTTTTTTAAAAGATAATTACAATATTTTGCAAAGAATAAGAGTAGAAGTCTTTCGGAATAATCTGAAGTCGTGTTATAAGGTTAATAAGTTTTAAGAGTAATTACATTTTGGCGAAAAATTCTGGTTACTGACATTTTTTATGGGAGTTTCAGTGTAAAATTTTGAAATTAAATTTATATCTTGAGAAAGCTTTTTCATTACCCCACTTTTCCAGTATTTTGGGTTTCACAGTAGCCTTGAACATTAAAGTATGAAAGTTCTTCATTTCAAGAGTTAAAAATATCAATCTCATCTTGTCGTGTTTCTGAAGTCCCCTTTTTAAAATTTAAAAGGTTGGCGTGATAGGATTTTTTTAAGCAAATTAAAAATTAAGACAATTTTTGTTAAATCCAGGAATAATGCGAACTAAAAATGTACACGGCGAGTTTTGGATTAGATTTTAAGTTAAAAAACAGAATTTATCCCGCTTTAGTTCTTAATACAACATTATAACTAATTGGATTGAAGAACACATAAATGAAATAATCTCCCTGTAAACTGCAGTTAATTCATAGTTATTTTATTACTTCTTTTGAGAGTCGTTTAAGCACATATTGGAAATGAGAAAAAAGAAAGATAATAATTTTGGCTTTTTCTTTTAGGTTTGAAAAAAAGTTTATTTACTGAATCCGAACAAGGTTTTTATTTTTTACCATAACTCCACACATATTTTTTCACAATAACTCCACACGCACGAGAAAAAGAATTCCCCTCATCGCCTATGTCACCTTTGGGGATGCTGTATGGAGGGTTTTTAAGGAAAAGAAGTGGAGGAAGTTCTGGGAAAAAGGGATATGAGGGATGGGTTGGGATCTGGGGGTCAGTTTGTCCAGGAGTGACGGACGTATGAATCCATCCCTCCCACTGGGGAGCAAGGCGATGTTCTTAGAGAGTATGGCTGGAGAACTCAAAGGGATTCCATCAAAAATTCTCTCGCGAACCGACCGGCCATACAGCTGTTGGGCAGACGCATCCGCCGCCAAGACCCGGATAAACCTCACCCCATAAACCCGGTCACCCCCGCTAAATCACCAAACGTAGCGAACAACTTGGGGTTACCAGTGCAGAGGTGTTGGTTATCCGATAAATGGTTGCCGGGACGGCGGTACCCATACCCGCCTCCCAAATTGTAGGTACTCATATTGATCAAATGTATATAGTAGTAAATCTCTCGTACAACGAGCTTTTGCCATTATGAATTTTGAATTTCATGTCAATAAAAGCATTTTAAGATCGCAACGTCGTTTAGGCCACGATGAAATAAACAGTTTTCAATTTATCTAGAAAATTTTGAGCAAATTTTGATGTAGTTACTAGTAAATTCCAGAATGATGAGCTCTGGCATCATGAAGTGTGAACAACTTTTTATATCAAATTTCTATGTCACCGTAAGTATTTTAAGCTCGCAATGTTATATGTGCATGACCGTGAAATAAACAGATATCCATTTTTCTGCAAAACATAGAAAACATTCAGACAAATCAGGGTAGATACGAATAAAGCGAAAGATTGCGTGGAAAATCATTTCTTTCTCACTTAATATTTAATAAAAGGAAAAGAGAACAACCATTATTACCTTAAAGTATTTGGTACCTATTTTCGCAAACACTTTTAAATGGTAGAACCGTATGTGTTAGGTAATTTCT
Organism: Limnephilus marmoratus; assembly: GCA_917880885.1. NCBI lineage: Eukaryota > Metazoa > Arthropoda > Insecta > Trichoptera > Limnephilidae > Limnephilus > Limnephilus marmoratus. The sequence goes on from OU862909.1 coordinate 18,162,621, forward strand.
TTGCAATTTAATTACTGAAATTGTTCGCAATATCCTTTACGAGCCAGAGTTCCTTATTCCGGCCAGCTTTCGCAAGACACTTATCACAACAGGAAATCTTCAGAGGATACAGCCGCAAAGCCGAGATAAAATATTCAAGAATTATTCCGAGAAACCAGTGGAAGGATGTTCCTTCATTAACTTAATAACAACCCTCTTTATGAAAGATTTTACTTTAAAAAAAAACTTCATTTTGGCAAATAAAGGCACGGGGAAAAATAATAATTCCAAGCAGTTAAGAGAACATTATGAATCGACGGAAATAGGCCACTTGCATGGATTTCATAACGACTTGGAAAAAATCGTGTGGATAGATCTTTTTACTAAGATTACGAAAATGTTAGTAAAATTTTGTAGAAATGTACAGTTTTTTTATTTTTAAATAAATAAATCCATTATTTTGGCTCGTGACGTCACTACATGAAAATGTCCCGTCTCCGAAAATGTTCCTATTAATTTTGTAAAATTCCACACTGATTTATTTTTTTTATATGGCATCACTTTGATTTCAGGTGAATTTTTGAATTCGTTCACTAGATTTATTGTTTGTTCTCTGCGAACTTATCATTTGGTTTGAATTTTTGACAGATGTTGTGAAGAGAACCCCGTACAATTTAGATGTCGGTGCGTGTTTTAGAGGTATAATGATTATGGTGCTGATTTTATCAAAATCAAATTTTATAATATTCTTATTATTATTATAATTTACAAGTAGAAGTATATTACATTGGATTTATTAATATAGACGTTGTACATTATAATGATTTATGATCAATAAGATGGATCAACGAAAAAAATATTTATGACATGTAATATTTTTGGTATGCCTCGTTATTCTCCTGTGCCATTCGTATGGAAAACGTTCTTTTTTTTTAAAATGATTTTCGGCTATGTAATTATTGTTTTTTCTCACCTATAAAATTATGTCCCGTCTTTCCGGTTTGTAAAAAATGGTCTGATTTTTCGGATTGAAATTTTCAAAAAAATCTCCAGGGTTTCAAAAATACGATTAAAAAAAAAAAATACAGAATGTCTTAGAATATTTGCCTGAACCGGAAAAAAAATTAAAAAAAATGTGATGCAAGTGGCCTATTCTATCGGCCGTCGCGTCGTTGCTTTATAGCCGTTACTCGATACTTTAGCGGTGATTTTATCACAAGAAAATTTATGCAAGGATACTTCATTATTTAGATTCTCCATGACTATTTTAATTGATATTTTCGTTGCTTTAGAACCAAAGCGGAAAAAGATAAATTTATAATTTATGGAGAAGGGCGAAATAAAGATCTTATCTTCTCTTAAATATTTTTTTATTACAAGAGTGAAGAAATGTTTACTTTTCCAATATAAAAAAAAACTTATTTCATTTGTGGGATGAAGAAGAATTAGATCCAGAATGAATAATTATTACCGAAATTTACTTATTAATTTACTTTACGAACAACTTGGTAGAGAGGCAAGGCTCTCGACTAGAAATCCGGAGGTCGCGGATTCAAATCCCGGCGTGAGCAGGTATATTTTATTTGATTGATTTGTGTTATCACAATTTTTTATTATTTTTTTATTGTTGATACATTATTTTAGAGTATTTCATAGTACAATCCAATAATGTTGACCTCACTGGGTTGTTTACCCGTGCTGAGGCCCCCATTTTATAATATAATAATTTATACATAATACAGTTTGAAAAAAAAAGAAATATATTATGTCGTTGACGAAAAAATACCACTTAAAATAAAGATAAATTTAAACTAAAAATAAAGATTAAAAATTAAAATAAAATTAACAAATTAAAAAAAATAAAAATAAATGAAAATCGACATATATTATGATTTATGTGTTCGTGGGAGTGGAAGTTCTAGAGTGGAAGACACTCTCAATATCGTCCTGGTGTAAGAGCACCGTTCAGAATTGAAACGTTGCTTGAAATCGCTTTATCCGTGTTTGGTGACTAGATCTGAATAGCCAAATTCTTCCCCACCTTCCTCTTCCTTCTGCCTCTCAACACATCCCATTTGGGAATGCCATAGCCTCACTAGCTCAAGACGGAGCAGTTGAAAACCCTGTGACGTATTCACATAAACAAAATAAAAAATAAAAAACTTTAGGAAATTGTAACCCACTTGCCTTATTTATTAGTCATTTTAACAACACATAGCTAAAACGTTACAAACATTGCATAACTGTTAACTACAACACAGACAATACTTTATCACCTTCCTCTTCCCCATCTCTCTTTCCTACTTTCCTTCAGCCCCACAATATAACCCGATTGGAGATGCCATAGCCTCACTGGCTCCGGACGGGAACAGTTGGAATTCTTGTGAGATATTCACATTAAAAAAAGCAGTAGAAGTGAAACCTTCAGAAAACTAAAGTAGACAAGAATGGAGAGGAGAACGATTATTTTATCTCATTCTCTCGTAGGCTAAATCCTAAAGATGTATATGTTTGTTTCTTTTTCGTTTCATCGAGCTTCAAGACACAACGGTGTTAAAGAAATTTTCACTTAAAATAAATTGGAAATTGTGATCCTCTTGCCTTATTTATTATTACTTTCAATTCCACAGAGCTAAAACGTAAGAAACAATGCATTACTGTTAACTACATAATACACAATGAAGCGATTTAAAGATTTTGCCACCATTTAACAAATATTGTCAACATAACAGAGAAAACCAGACATATGTCATTTTTAAATCAGATTTTAGACGTATTGACTCTTATACACAAAAAAATTATGAATGGATTTCGAAAGATTGTTTTTTTTTTTTTTTTTTTTTAAATTGTACAACAGATTTTTTATCCAATTACTGTACAATTTTCTCATTTTGACAGTCTTAACACCTAGGAAGATGATTATTATACAAAAAAATCTTAAGGCTATCTAAAGAAGAGTTATATATATCTATTGCTTCCGATATTTCGTTCAACAGCACCATTCCTCTTGTCATGCTATGCTGTGCTAGAAAATCTGTTCTGCCGTATGGTATTTTGAACAAGTCGTGTCGACGACTACAGCTGAAATTTTCAGGCACGTATAAGCCATAACATTCCAAGAGGAATGGGCTGTCAATACGATTATGGATTATGTTAAAACTAAGAATTGCAAGATTTGCACAACGTCTAGTTTCCAAGCTAAATCTATTTGTTGCCTCAAGTAATTCCATATGGTACATGAATCTCGGGTACGTTCCATTCATCCGCATGTAGACATACCTAAGGAACTTTTTCTGAATTTGTTCTAGCATATTGATATATTTAGCTTGGTGCGGAGTCCACACACCACTAGCATACTCCAGCTTACTTCTTATGACTCCATCGAACATGGCTATCATTGCATCTGGGTCATCAAATTGCTAAATCCTAAATCTTTTATCTAGCATTCGCATTTTTTCAATTTTGAGAAAAAATGTTTATTTTTAGTATAATAAGGTTATACCATAGGTTGTTGGCAGATTTGTTAAATTTTCAAAAAAGACTTTATATAATACCACACCCATTTCAAATCACTAATCATGCAGTAAAATAAATCAATACATAGAGAATTTTAATTTTAGTTTAAATAAAATCATTAAAAAATATATACGTACATGTGTTTCTTGACGAAAATTGGTCCGTTTGTGTATTTATTTGCGCACTTACAAACTAATATATTGTAGATTTTTTTTACATTCTTATTTAACTTAGACATTATTGAAAAATGATAAATACTTAAAATCAAAAAATAATTACAAAAAGTACAATATTTTAATAGTTTTATCATCACGCCTTTCAGCATTTATGGATGAAGGTATAAATTAAAGCAAATTGAATTAAAGGAATGAAATATAATCGATATTGAGTTATAATTTTAAAAAGCTGGTACGGATAATAGTTAATCTTTCACATTGTAACCGCCCTGCATGGTCGTTAGAATAAGTTTCGACGAAATGTGGATTTTTGGCCGCTGGCTGGTTAAACGCTCTTAGGTACCAATTCATTAAAATGTTGATTCGTGGCTCAGGTTTCCAAAATTATGCGATAAGTGAAATGAGCTCCTCCTGTCTTCACTTGGAATGTTGGTTTTTAAGGTGTTCACGGGCACTTGCTTGTGGCTTCTTACTTAGATCAGCGCGGTTAGAGATAATGCGGTGAAAACATTCTCCGGTCATGCGATGAAATTCGAAAGAAGTGACCGCCTTTGCTGGCTGACAGGGAGTGTCTGGTGAATAAAGGTGAAAAAAATAAATCTTAAAAAGTTTATATATTCAATATAATAGATATCCTAATATATTATTTAGAAATTAGACAATAATAATAGTGAATTTCTTTTAGCAGACCCAGTGGAAAAATGTTTTATTTTATATTATTTACGTATTTTCGGGAGACGTTCAAATTTTATTGGTCTGTAGTCAAAGTTTATAGCCAAGATAAAATGAATTATCGATTACCCCCTTGTGACTCTACCTCTCATAACACGACATAATAAAAAATATATTTTTTTTTTTTACATGAGCTCCACACAGGAGGCCCTGAGGAAAATAATTTCCCTCATCTGTGTCATCTTTGGGGATGCTGTGTGGAGGGTTTTTTAAGGAAAGGAAGGAGAGGAGAGTTCTGGGAAGGGAAAGGGTTTAAGGGGTGGGTAGCAATCTGGGGTTCAGTGTGTCCTAGTCATCCGCCTCCAAGACCTAGACAAACCTCACCCCATGAACCCGGGCACCCCTGCTAAATCACCAAACGTAGCGAACCACTTGGGGTGACCTGTGGAAGAGGTGTTGGTTATCCAATTAATGTTTCCGGGGCGGCGGTACCCATTCCCGCCTCCCAAATTATAAATAATTAAATGTAAAATGTAAAAATAATCAAATTTTTTGGAAAGTTATATAAAACACTTATTTTTTGGTGCATTTTCGGATGTTATTGAAGATATCATATAAAGACGTCATGATGTCATGTTATAATAACACTAATTAAGTTATGAGAGTTTTTCTTATAAAAAATTGAATATTCATTTAGACTTTTATAATAGCCAATCAATCGTGCTCTTCATATGTTCAATATTATTGGTCTAAATTCTAACATCGAAATTTTCTTTGATTCACTGCCCAAATTTAAAAAGAGCATCTTGTCAATAATATAATTTGTTCAATGCGCACACACACACACACACACACACACACACACACACCTTCCCACCACATACATCACCCGGTAATTACTTAATACGCATACCATAAATAAGACCCTACAATGAAACACATTAATAGGTACCCACCAAGAAATATACTTATTAATTGTTTCTGTTCATAAATAAAATAAAGTAAAAAAAATAACGGCTTGACAGAAGGTAGCAATAGCGACATTGGTTAACGCGCACGTGCCGGTTAGACGAGAGGTCTGGGTTCGAGTCCCAGTTGCGACCATTGTCTTTTTTTTCTGTTTCTGTGTCTTGTTCGCTTTCATATTTTTGTTCAGATTATATTTGTTATCTTCTTCTTCAATGATATATTACGTTGATGGGAATAATTTTCAAAAGTTACAAAAGAGAGTTTTTCTTATTAAAAATTTAATACAAATTCGTTTAGAACAAGCAACACTGGACAATCTATCTTACTAATTTTGGGAGATGACTAGCTTTCCGTACACAGTGAAAAGCATTTATTCCGCACACCGGTAATGTAACAAACCCGCGTTTACGTCCTGCGTTGGGAAAACAGAGTTAACTTACAGCAACGGGTTTATACGTCCTGTACGATGAAAACAGGATTTACTTATAGCTGTGTGAGGGCTTAATACACCACACGACGCTTAGGCCTAGCTTGAGAATAGTTACCATAATAACACCATACATACACCATCAGATTTCTCAAACATTTTCAGATTCATAATTTCACCGCCCACGTGGTAAGTTTTGCTTTCAATGGTCCAGCACTAAAAAGTGGCTGTAAGCATCACCTTGTAGTCTGTTAACTCTAGCAATACCAAAGGTTATTTATTTGTATATTTTATACTAGCTGGTACCCGGGGCGCGTTGCAATGCCATTCAAAGAAATAAATTGATTCTCCCTGCATGTCCTTTCCCGTGCGTCCCCGTTCCCTACCATCTTCCCAGCCTTCCCCCTCCCTCGTCCCTTCCCTCTCCGCGAACCCCACCTTTCCCCTGTCTTTTCTCCCCGTCGCTAAAATCTATGATTTTATTTTATGCCGGCGTAGTCCAGCGGTAATGCTCTTGACTCGCTTTCCGAAGGTCACGGGATCGAATCCCGGCGTGGCAAATAGATTAAATTTGATTTGTTTGTGTATTTCACAATTTATTAATAAAAAATAATATATAGTATCTTTGCTGCACTTTCCAGAGTGGAAGATATTTTTAGTATCGCCCTGGTGTAAAGACCACCATTCAGAATTGAAACGTTGCTTGAAATTACTTTAGCCGTGTTTGGTGACCAGATCTGAATAGCCAGGTACTTCCCCACCTTCCTCTTCCCTATCTCCTTCCCCTTCCCACCACTTACAGCCTCTCAACATACCTCAATTGGGGATGCCATAGTCTCACTGGCTCCAGACGGGAGCAGTTGGGACTCTTGTGCGGTATTCATGTAAAAAATATATATATATATATATATAAAAAATAAATAAATAAAAAAAATAAATACAAAAATAAAACAAATATGAATAACACACATTTTAATTAATACAAATTTCTTAACGCCATAGCTTACCATTATATACAGCCTATTATGTTACTCACTGATAATGTAGCTTTCTATTAGTGAAACCATTTTTAAAATCGGTTTTGTGGTTTAGGCGTGAAAGCGTAATACACCCACTTTCGCACTTATATTATTAGTATGGATACTAGCTGATACCCGGCGTGCGTTGCAATGCCATTCAAAGAAATAAATTGATTCTCCCTGCATGTCCTTTCCCGTGCCTCCCCGTTCCCTTCCACCTTCCCCGCAAACCCCATTTATGAAATACACACATTTTCATTTATACAAATTTCATAACGCCAGAGCTTACCATTATATACAGCCTATGTTACTCGCTGATAATGTAGCTTTATATTGTTGAGAGAATTTTCAAAATCGGTTTAGTGGTTTAGGCGTGAAAGCGTAACAAAAAAACACACGCACTTTCGCATTTTTAATATTAGTATGAAAGTATGGATTTGGAAAATGTCTAAGAACGGGTTTAAAATTTTTTAATAATAATTCATCAAATTTCAAAGTTCATTTTCAAGTTCTGTTATTTGGTCATTGTGGGCCAGTTGCTTCACAGAAAAATACAATTAAAACAGAATTTTCACTACTTGAAAATTTACTCTGAAATTTGATAAATTGTTCAAATTCTGTGAAAAAACTGGCTATTAGTTTACACGGTGACAAAAAGAGCATCAAACAACTGTAAGCTTTATTATTTCATGATATACACATTTGACGTGGCGTGGTCGAGGGGTAAGCCTCTTGACTCGCAATCCGAAGGTCGCAGGATCAAATCCCGGTGTGGGCAAATAAATTTTATTCAATGAATTTGTATTATTTCACAATTAATTAATTAAAAAAAAATATATAGTATAAATCCTAAAAGAAACCACCTACTGTGCCACAAAAAACAACCTAAACTGGTTATACAAACATTTCAATACATGGTTACTACACAAAAAAGGGCATGCATCACCAAGTTATTAGTAATCTCATCTTAGTCTCTAATCCTCACTCTTTATTTACATATATGTGTTGGTTACTTACAGAAATTTTATCTTAATTATTAATACTGCTTTTGTTTTACGAATGCTTATATTATTATTACCTCACATGTATATTACTTTGTTGAAATCTTATAGATCTAAATTTAGACGCTAGTATTACTATGTGTATTCATTTTGTTGATATTTAATAGTTCTAGATTTAGATGCTAGCATTACTATGTGTATCTGATGAATTTTTGGTTTTATTTTTGTAAATTCCTTGATAACTGTATTTCAACTCCCAATAATTCTTATTTGATTATATGTATTTATGTTTTAATATGTATCCATGTGCTCGATTATGTACACGTATGCGATTGCCTGTGTGAATGTATGTGCGCATATGCGTGTATGAACATAACTGAGTTTATGTATGTACATATATGTAAATGTATATGTGTGTAAGTTAATGTATATATATATATATATATATGTACCCGCCTCGGAACAGACTTAGTGAGACTTAGTCTAGTGAGGCGGGCTACTAACTTGTTTGTATATGATTATTGTTACAATAAACGCCCGGGTTGCCGGCATTAAAAAAAAAAAAAAGTATATTAGCAGCACGTTCCAGAGTGGAAGATACTCTCAGTATTGCCCTGATGTAAGACCACCATTTAGAATTGAAAAGTTGCTTGAAATGGCTTTAGCCGTGTTTGATGACCAGATCTGAATAGCCAGGTACTTTCTGGCCTTCCTCTCCCCCATCTCCTTCCCCTCCTCATTACCTTCAGCCTCACAACATATTCCAATTGGAGATGTCATAGTCTTACTGGTTTCGGACGGGAGCAGCTGGGAGGTATTCACATAAAAAACGAGTGTGCTTTAGACCACACGACTGAAGTAAAACTTTACTAACTTATATTACCCTCTCAACTTCCGTCCGCCTCACCCGACCGTTCGCCTCGCCCGATCACACTTTTCATAACACTTTCGTGACGCATTCAGCAGCTTACTCCCCAAGTCAAATGCGCGTAATGGCCCGCACTTTTCGTAACGCTGTCGTCACGCATTCACCAGCTTACTCCCCAAGTCGGGCGTGCGTAAAGAAGTTTTACTCTAAAAATCGAGTGTGCTTTAGAACACACGACTGTAGTAAAACTTCACTAACTTATATCTCTCTCTTAACTTCCGTTCGCCTCACCCGACCGTTCGTCTCACCCGATCACACTTTTCGTAACGCTTTCGTCACGCATTTACCAGCTTACTCCCCAAGTCAAGCGTGTGTAAAGGCCCGTCCGTTCGCCTCGCCCGATCACACTTTTCATAACGCTCTCGTCACGCATTCACCATCTACTCCCCAAGTCAAGGGTGCGTAAAGAAGTTTTACTTCAAAAACAAAAACAAAGTATGTATGTAGGTGCAGTTTAAAAATCTGTGAAGGCATTTTAGAACGTTTTATCTAGTATCAGTACCTACGTAATTCGTATAGAACTTCAAACTTTTTTTACTGAAGACCTTACACATTTTCCTAAATACCCGTGTAGAATTTACACGGTAAATAGATTATTCCTAGTATTTCAATTTGCAAAATGTGTTTTTTGGAATGCCCCGAGTGAAGTTGTTTTAGTCCCGGTTTCAGATTTCGCGGGTTCTGAACTCTGCGAAGGTGAAAGAAGATTAATTCAACAAATAGGTAAAACCATTTACAAAAAACAAAAAAATATGTTTGCACGCTTGTACGGAAGAAGCTAGCGGGTTTAATAATTAAAAATACTAATTTCGGTTGTGCCTCTGTCTGTAACTCCTGTTCAATGAACTCTGGATCTTTTGCGTTGAGATTTCGTACCCACCCCTATTAAAATATTTTTAACGCTATTTTTTTTAATGCCATATTAAAATTGGAATTGATTTGTTGAGAATTCAGACTAGGTACCCGATTTAGATGCGACACGAAAAAAAAATGTTTTCACCTTTTTAAATTATGTTAGTCCAATTTGACTTCCAACGTTCCTAACGCTCTGACGCACAGTGATTCGTTTCATATATGCTAGACGCTAAAAACTCTTACAAATGTTGTCAATACTAATTTTATGAAAATTACTCTTAAAAATGATTAATATATATTTTTTCCTATCGTTTTTTTTATAATTTTTAGATAATGTGAGAGTATTTGAGGTTTATAATAAAACAATTATTTGTAAAAAAGAAAAAAAAGTGTATTTTGAGTGTAATAAATTGCTAAAATTACCGTCAAATTAAGGCTTATATTCAAAGATATAAGCCTTATTTGGTTTTCCAACTTTTTTTCACTATTTACACTGAGCTTATTAAGTTCAAATGTACTTAAAATTTTGTTAAACATTCCATCAAGCCTTTCTTTCTTCGGCAAACTCTTCCATGTCACGAACAATACCAGCCTGGAAATCTCGTATGTGGTTCCTGTAAAATGAAAAAAATAATAATAATGTAGATTCGTGCAGGTTAATATCGAAACTGATATGAATAGAATATTAGTTCCACTATTTAAAAAAAAAAAAGAAAATTATCGTGCGATTTTGATATGCTCTCTGAGATAAACTCTCGAGAAGTTAGAAATTTAATATTTTTTAGGCCAAAAAAACACAAAACTTATTTATTATTTAAAAAAACAACTAAAATTATTTATACTAAAGTATTATAAAAAATACCTTAAAACATATCTTCCTAAGTAGCCTGCATTTTACAGAACCGAAAAAAAAACACTTTTCAAACTTAGTACACAATTTTAAAAGTCGAGCTGCGACGAGCGAATAAATGCAAATGATAATTTCAAAACACATTATTCGACTTTAGGCCTCTGGTATGAGTTAATGCGTGCACTAATCACCCCAATTAAGCATGCATTTATTATACTGTCTATTGGGTAATGTCGCCATGACGTCATTGTTCGGGAATTCAAAAGTGACTTATTAGCGTCACTGTTGAATTCCCAAAAGATCTTTAGTACTTCTTAATTTTTTGTTTGTCCGACAATAGTATTGTAAAGCTTAGTTTTAATTTCATGAATTAAGGTTACTGAAATCAGTTGTGTTAGCAAGTGCCTGCATAAATCGGAGATAGAAAATTTAAACAGTTTCTTTATTTAGACTACATTTTTATTTCCTAACCGAAAGCAAATAAAATTAGTTATAATTACTTGTTCATTTGTATTTTCTTTTTTTTATAATTTTGATGAAAAATCATTACAACCTCCATTGAAACTTCACAGTATGGATATAAAATTTTGTACGATGTTCAGCAACTTGATTTGAATATCCAGGTACTTGAAATTCTATCATTTTCCTCCTAATCATTTATTTCCGCTTCATTCCATTAATTGGGATTGCTATAGTCCCACTGGTTCAAAGAAGTCGGTATTTTTCTGCTTAACACAATAAAAAAGATTGCAAATAAATTGGCATTCTCACAAAGCTATCGGAATACAAAGGGAACATTGTTGTTTTATTCTAATATACTTTTCACAAAGTATTACTTTGGACAAAATCTCTTTACAAAAAAGCAATTCAATACGTACTTAAAAAAAACAGTAAGTCACGATTCCCATCAAGCAAAAAATAAAGACGAGCAGGGAGAAAGTTTAAACAAGGGAGATTTCGCAAGGACCGGTCGCATTGTAGTCGTATTCTTTTTTGTATCTCAAATAACTTAAAAGATCAAATAGCCTAAAAAACAGTATCTTAATCTTGAATGTTTCTTGCTGTCAAAGGACTCGTGAGACTTTTCTCTAATGTACATTGCTTGAATCATTCTAGAAAAATAGTTTACTTTTTGTTACTTATTTTGATCGCAATGTTACATTTAATGTTAATTAGTTACTAAGTAACCACCAACCGGCCAAACACAAATTTCTTTTGTGTTTTCCCATGAAGTTCCGAATTAATGAATATAATAATAACGTTAAATTAAGATAAAACATTCCACACTCCTTAAAATCACACAGACGCACTCTCGATACTCTACAATAACAATACTTACATATAGATACCCTCTAATACAACCACCCTATAAAGTTGCTTTTTTTTTCTCTTTTAATTTTTTGTCATGCATAATTTTATTACTGTACCTCAACTTAACCGATCCCCTCCCATCCTACCCCTTTCCTATTCCCACCTAAATAACTCGTCTCTTGAAATGAATTTTTTTATTAGTAAATATCTCTAGAATCATTACACACTTGTATACAATACCCATGTGGAAACCTGTAAATGGTTCAATTATTGTACCCAATTATTAAATACTTTGTTATTAATGTAAACTGTTGGTCTCCCAAATAAATAAATATAAAAAATAAAAATTAATAAATAATAAATAAATAAAATTTCTAGTGAATGCAACTTAATTTAGATATACGATAACCTCATCAGAAAAAACATACGCTAACATTTTCGTTTTATAGTCAAGCCTACGTGTTACTTATTTTTGCGCAAATCTCGAGGGCAGCTGAACCGATTTCGCTAATTCTTTTTTTAGAATGTTCCTTGAAGTACGAGGATGGTTCTTACGGAGAGAAAAATTAAGAAAATTGCGCAGAAAATTGGATAATTTCAGAAAACCTAACGACTATCGCACGTTTGACAGTTCGCGTGTTTGAGATTGACATTTTGCAAAACAATGATTGTTAAATCAGGATTCTATTTTTGAAATTCTTTAAGTTGATAAATTTATTTAAATAATACTCCCCTAATAGTTTGAATCGAATCAAGAATTTTAGATATTTTAAATTTAAGAAGGGGAACGGGACGAATGGGAAAGGACACTCAGGGAGAAACAATTTCTTTATTAAATGGCATAGCAACGCATGCCGGGACCAGCTAGTTTTTCATAATAGTATAAAATTGTAAGAATTTTTTTTCATTAGCTCTACAGCGGAGGTTCTGAAGAAATAAAATCCTGAAGGCCTATGTCTTCTTTAGTGATGCTGTGTGGAGGGTATATTTAGGAAAATGAATGAGAGAAAAAGGAAAAAGGTATAGGGGTATGTAGGAATCTTGGATCAATATATCCAGGAGTGATGGACGTATGAATCCATCCTTCCCACTGCGGTGGGTTGAGAGGTTGAATTCGGCTAGAAAACGTTGTTCAAAACGTCTCCCTCAAGCAATCTCTCCAGATCCGGCCCGCCACGCAGTATGTAGGTGAAAACATCCGCCGCCAAGAATACAACCCCACCCCATGAACCTGGGCTTCCCTGCTAAGTTACCAAGCGTAGCGAACCACTTCGGGTGACCTTCGGCGGGGGCGTTGGTTATCTAATAAATGGTTTTCGGGGTGGCGGTACCCATACTCGCTTCTCAAATTGCCATCTATTAATATAATATAATGATTTAAAAATACATTAAGTAACACTTGCGGTATTCACAATCCATATGTACGAACGAAAAGAAGAATTTTCTCGCAACGTCAATTCGGTAATAAGTTATGTAGTTTTAAGATATAAAATTATTATTTAAAAAAAAAAAACACTTTATTACATTGTTCTTCATCCAAATTATTAAATTAAATATTTTATGTAAAATATCTGTTATTCTGTATTTAACGATATTTGTATCATAAATAATTAAATAATCTAAATGGAATTGTTAAAACCGTAACTTTATAGCAGTAGTAAAAATACAGAATAAAGTATCATTTTAACCTACCCACATCGTCATGTAGGCACGTTTTCCCCTTTAAAAATTCTGTTTAAAATCCTTTCCAAGATCAAAGCGGTCAAGATGAATTTGCATTTTTCGACCCTCCTGGGAATTTGCGGAAATTCAGTTTTATGAGGGTAGGTATATCGCATTATTATTACACGACACACTAACTCAGAATTAAAAAAAGCACTTCTCTAAAAAAGAGTTATTTGAATTGCATGTAGTAGTGATATTATAAAACATACTTGTTCTATCGGTATTTTAATGGATGTTGCTCCATGTAATTAGCGTCAATGATCCCCTCGGTTTCGGTGCGTAGTCGGGAAACCCTCCAAAAACACGGGTTTCTTGGAATGACGTTTGTCGAGGTCTTGGTGGCGAATGCGTTTCGTCACCTATACTGCGTGGCGGTCCGAAGGCGGAGGGGTGGATTCATACGTCTCTCAATCCTGGATACATTGACCCCCAGATTCCTATCCACCTCTGTTTCCCTTTTCATACCTTTTTCCTTCCTAGAAATTCCTTTCCGTACTTTCCTTAAAAAGACCCTCCGCACAGCATCCCCAAAGCTGCCCGTATGTGTGTGTGCCCATTATGTACACTGTTAACATTTGTCACATGAGAACGGGTCACTTCTACGACTTGTTTTTGAGTTCAACAGCTCGGCTGTGGAACGATTTGTCGGCCTCTGTGTTACTTCCGCTACGGTCTCTGCAAGATCCATGTTCACTCCTTCCTCTCCCCATTAAGACCCTTCACACAGCATCTTCAAAGATAGAAGGCACAGGAAAAAAGATATAAACACAGGCCCTGATAGAAATTATTTCCTTCACGGCCTTCTGTGTGCAGTTAATGTAAAAAAAACTTACTCCGAAATAAAAAAAAAAACACTCAACGTAAAAAATGTGATTTAGCAGCAATAATTCAAGAGCACAACAATTTATAGAGTTAAAAATCACCCACAGTTCACAAGGTTCAAAAACACTCTCGTCAAAAACACGGTCGACAACTATAACACAGGAATGTGCCTAGCATGGTAGTCGAAAAATCCACAATTATGTAACTATCAATTCAATGAATAAAAAAATAAAAATAAAATAACTCTCCCCTCTATTATACTCGTACAGCACACAAACTCAGAATATTTAAAAAAAATCGACCTTAAAGAAGTTAATTGAGCAGTGGAGGTAATCCACCTCTTACCCGCCCTGGTATAAGTAACTGATGGTTACTCCTTCAAGGCTCTCGCAAGATTCTAATTTTTTTTGTTAAACGAAGCTACATTTATTTATTTTGAACGAATCTAGACCTCCAGTGTCCACGCATACGTTGTTAGTAAGCAGTATGCAAGTGCTTAACAGGAAAAACAAAATGCAAAAAATAGGTTAGTAAGACAAATATAAATTAAACAGGGCAAAAGAAAAACTCATTCATGAGGCTCCATGAGGCGCAATTGCATCTGTAAAAACCCGCAAGCACCTGCATAAAACAGAGAACATAAGTAATACCATAAATCTCAAATCAATTGGCAAGTACCAACAAAAAATGTGAATCGCTTTCGGTCTGATCATAAACTACACTTAGCTTCCGTGTCCCTTAGCCAACCACTCAGTGAAGCCTCAAAGAATGTTGGGGAATATTTGGGGTAAAATACCCGATTAAATAGTTAATTGAGCAGCAATAATTCAAGAATTCAATATTTAAAAAGAGTTCAAAATCAACCCCAGTAGGCCGGGTTCAAAAATACTCGTCGTGCGGAAGCCGCTAGCAAAATGTAATATTCGATAAGTAATGCCGCACTCGTTTGCTGAGATCGAATCTTCCTTGGGAGAAAATCCCGGCGTCGGCGGGGCAGAGGGGAGGGGGGGGGGGGGGGGGGGGGAGGGAGGGAGGAGATGGCTGTATCTTACTGTCACTAGCTGAGTCATTTGTGATTACTTTGTGAGCAAAACTTTTTGTGAAAACTGAAACCTGGTACTGCCGAAGCGAACGAGTGTGGGCGGGATCTTGTTCCGATGGAAAATACTGGATGTATTCCGGACAGACTTGTTAACTCTTTGTAGACGCGTTAGAAAAGTTACTCCATTTAATGATGTTTCTTCTTCTTGAGTACTACATGTGGTTTTTTTCGGACTATATATGGAAAAAAAGTTAGTTTGATGTGGTGTGAGGAATGCGGATGAAACGAGGGTTAATTTATTTATCCGTCAAAGTTCGTGAAGCGTCGTTGAGGCGATTTTTTTACGAAAACTTTAGACTTTCAGCGCTATGGAAGTAATCCATTTATTATTACAAAAAAATGTACGTGAAGATTTGACCAAATCGATCGTCTTGTTGATAAGTCGGACATCTCGAGTCCTTACACATCAATCTGTCTCTTGACGAATCACATTTAGGAAGATCAAATCCTTATAGTTACTACTGCACCACCCACCATTAAATGTTGCTTTTACTTTCCAAAATAAACTCATCAAAGAATACATTACATATTAATATTAAAATATTTTTCAGGATTAAATAATATGTGTTCACAATTATGTCCTCTGCGTGCGAACTCTTTCTAAATTTCTTTAAATGAAAAATATACAGTATTAATTTGAAGCGACCTCCCAGGTAAGTATGGTCCTGTTTTCTTTAATTTTCAGGCAGCATCGCGTTCATTGGTCAAAATATTGTACATATATTTTTGTATCGGTGATCAATGAACCTGTGTATGCAATTTTTAGCCCTAAGTTGTTTTTAATTGTTTGTCTAGCTTGTAGTTTTTTTTTTAGATTTTAGAAATGTATTTTGAATTTGTACAGCACCCTTGAGGTGATTTTTCACTAAAAACGGCGTTATATAAATCATTCAAGTATTATTATTATCTCCGAAAAATCGAAATTTGAGTCGAGTATCCAGTTTTATGTAAAAGTGTACGCACTGTCCAGTACAATTCTCAGATTACTTATGAAAGCCACCAAACGCGAAAAAATTGTAGTGAATCAAACCAAATGTTAATGGTAGTGAATATTTCAAAATATCATACTTATTAACCGAACCATCATCTCAAAATTTTGCAGTAGGCTCTTAATATTTCCTTGGTGAGAGATCACATTTGAGATTTGAAGCGTTAACGTTGCTGATTACTAATTTGAATGGTCAGATGCTACGTGTTTTCGATATTATTTTATGGAATGGAATTATGGACGCTTACTGAAGAACTAATTAGGCGACTTGAGGCATTCTAGATGTGGATCTGCAGAAGAATACTTAAAATAAGCTGGATGGACAGTGTTACGAATGAAGATGTTATGGTTCGGATGAATAAAGAAAAAGAAGTTATTGAAAACCATAAAAATCCGAAAATTTCAATATCTTGGACATGTGATGAGACATCCAGAGAAGTACGAGGTATTGCATCTCTTGATGCAGGGAAAAATTGCCAGAAGACGGGGCCCTGGAAGAAGGAGAACCTCATGGCTGAAAACCCGGAGACAGTGGTTTGGCCGGTCTACTGTAGAGCTGTTCCAGACCGCAGTAAGCAAAGTCCGCATAGCCAACATGATAGCCAACGTCGTTGAACGGACAGGACCCAAGAAGAAGAAGAACGTTGCTTGAAAAATCTTAAGTTGTGTTAATTTGCCAGATCTGAAGAGCCGGGTAAAACCAACGTTCATCTTCTATGCCCCCTTCTATTTCCCAATTAATTAACATTTGCAAATAGGGAATGACTTATTTCCACTAATTCCTAACGGATGGGATTGTGCAGTGCACTGCCTTGCATTTAAAAATACTCTAACTAACCATCACGCCGTTTCCCCACAGGGGTAGGCACACAATCCTTGCCTGGTTCGCATTCATACATCGTCTCATACATGCTCTTCTATTATTCTCACTTGGTCGTGCCATGTCTTCCTCGGGCATCCCCGACTTCTTCTACCTTTCACATTTGAATCATATATTCTCCTTACAACCCCTTCCTCGTTTATTCGCTCTACATGCCCAAACCATGAGCTTTCCTTTCTTAATCTTACTCATTACGCTTAAGTCAGACTTGCATTCTTTGCGGATCTCCACGTTTCTCACACGATCGTACATGGTTTTACGCACATACGCCTCAGGGATCTCATTTCTACAGCATTCAGCCTACTTTTATCCTTTCTCTGCCAGTTTCATGCCTCACTGCCATACATCAAGGTAGGTACCATTTTCTTCTTCTTGTGCCTTGTCCGTTCAACGGACGTTGGCTATCATGTTGGCAATGCGGACTTTGTTTACTGCGGCCCGGAACAGCTCCAAGGTGGACAGGCCAAACCACTGTCTCAGGTTTTTCAGCCATGAGGTTCTCCTTCTTCCAGGGCCCCGTCTTCCGGCAATCTTTCCCTGCATTATGAGATGCAAGATCTCATACTTCTCTGGATGTCTCATCACGTGTCCAAGATATTGAAGTTTTCGGATTTTTATGGTTTTAATTACTTCCTTTTCTTTATTCATCCGAACCATAACATCTTCATTTGAGACCCTGTCCATCCAGCTTATTTTAAGTATTCTTCTATAGATCCACATCTCGAATCTTCAGTAAGCGTCCATGCTTCCATTCCATAAAATAATATTGAAAACACGTAGAATCTGACCATTCGCATTCGTAATCCAATGTTGAGATCATGACTGCAGAACATTTTTTTCATGCGGATAAAGGTTGCACGAGCTTGCTCAATGCGGCATTTGATTTCAACTGAAGGATCCCATCTATCATTTACATTGCAGCCCAAGTATACAATACTTTGTACCTTCTCCAGTTTTGTTCCAGCAATATAAAGATGTTCATCCAATGCGTTATTTTTGCTTATGAGCATGTATTTTATTTAATTTATATTCAGTTCTAGCCCAAAATTCTCACAAGTCTTCACTACTTGATTCAGCAAAAGTTGTAAATCCTCAATGTTACTTGTTAGAAGTACCGTATCATCTGCATAGGTAGGAACCAGCACTCTATTATAGATGGCAAGCTTCGCTTCTTTGTAGAGTTTTTTTCAACTGCGTTCAGTCCTCCATTAATAGAGTTACCTTCATTTACCCTTCTTTCAATATCTTTATCAGCCTTCCTATCACTCGGAAACATACTTTTTAATTACACAAACTCATCCACCTGCTCCAAGTATTCATAATTCACAACTATGTTGCAAATTGTTTTCATAATCTCTCTTTCAAATACCATGACTATAGACTTACATTCATCATTAACTCATTCATCATTCAAAATACTCAACACAGGTAAATATTCCATTTAATTAAAAACAAACTGTTTCCAAATCATCTTGGCACCTCATTTCTCTAACACAAATGGCATCAAATACTATTTGTTCTAAGTTAATGGAAACTAAATAAAACAACGTGAGAATAAACTGTACAACTGAATGATGCCTCGTTGTTACTTTACACACTACGTGAGTATCCTCTTCCACCCGCCATGCCAGAAGAGTGTTTTAATAAATTGAACAAATTAAGAAGGTAAGTGAAGGTAAGGGTGGCCTTGAGGAGATGTAAGGCTTAATGAATAGACGACGTCAGAAGCTTGAGTGTTAGAAGATAAATAGATGGAGAAATGTCTGCATAGCGACTAGGAAAAGAGGTGCGTTGGAGGCTTACATTATAATAAAACTGAAGGAATTAGATACCCACATAAATATGATGGTGACCGGCCAACTCAAAACCACCTCAGAAAGGTCAGAAAAATTGGTTTAATATGTTAAGTTAGGTTAGCGGCTATTTTAAAATGATTTCTTCAGGCTTTTAATTATGACCTTTCTGAGGTGGTTTCATTCTGAGTTGGTTTGGAACCAAATACGATGTATGGTACAAAATCACGTTTAGTGTATCTTCAATCAAAGTTTTCAACTATCTAGCAGGTATCAATTTGGTAAGCGGGTACGGGTACCCCCGCCCCGGGAACCATTTATTAAATATCCAACACCTCCTGCCGTAGGTCACCCCTATGGGGTTCGCTAGTAGCAGGTGACATGAACCCGAGCAGGGGTGCTCGGGTTCAAGGGGTGAGGTTTGTCTAGGTCTTGGCGGTGGATGCATTTGCCCGCCTACTGCGTATCGGGAGAGACTGGTTGACCTCTCGACCCTCTCGGACTCTCTCGACCCATCGCCTTGCACCCCAGTAGATTCATACATCCGTCACTCTTGGACACACCGACCCTCAGATTCCTATCCAACCCTCATACCATTTTCATTGCCAGAATTTCCTATCCTTCCATTTCTTAAAAAGAACCCCCACACAGCATCCCCTGAGATGATATAGATCAGGAGGGAAATTATTTTCCTCAGGGACTCATGTGTGGAACTAATATAAAAAAGGTACAAATATTGTAAAAGGACTAAAAATATAATGGATATGTTTATGCTTTAAAAAAATACGTATGCCTGATATCTTTAGTTCGTGTCTACACTATTGTATTCGATTAACTTCGATCAACTTCGCGAGTAGTGTAGTGGAGCTTTTTAGTATATTACATGGTGGGTACCTATTATGTGTTTCATTGTAGTGTCTTATTTATGGTATGCGTATTAAGTAATTACCGGATGATGTATGTAGTGGGAAGGTGTGTGTGTGTGTGTGTGAGAGAGTATGTATGTATGTATTTATGTATGTATGTATGTATTGAACAAATTATATTATTGACATGATGCTCTCTTTAAATTCGGGCAGTGAATCAGAGAAAATGTCGATGCTACAATTCATATGAAGAAATAATATTGAATGATGAAAGGACGAGTAAAGTATTTGGGGTTAGTTGAACTTAAGGACTATAAATTTTTAGTAGATTTTACCTGAGGGGGCATACATTAATTACGTGAGCAGTTTTTTTTCCTATCTAGACCCCCCCCCCCCCCTTGGTGAGATAAATTTGGGACACTTCGTATATTCTTTTCAAGTAACATCGATTTTGCTGGACCCCTCCCCCTCATTATACAGGGTGTTAAGGGACGTACTTGACTTACTCTAACCAGTGATTCCTGACATTATTTGGAGTAAAAAATGTAAATGAAATTTTGGTCTCCGGTGACATTTTAAATGTTTTTTTTTTTTTCTACCAAAACAAAAATGGTAGTTGTTGAACAGTTGGAGGCGGGGTAAGGGGTTCGTCGGACACCTGGCTGAGTGACCAGTGACGACATGTGGAAGAAATTTATTTTTTTTTGATTTTGAAGAAAAAAATTTTGAAAAAAAAAGTCGTCAAAAAAAGTCACCGGAGACCAAAATTTCATTTACATTTTTTACTCCAAACGATGTCAGGAATCACTGGTTAAAGTAAGTCAAGTACGTATCTTAACACCCTGTATACTAGCTATTACTAGCGGCTTTCGCTTCATGTTATTAGGGAGAAAAAGAATTGCCTACAAGAATAAAGCAATTTTCCGAAAAGAAAAGTAGCCTCCAGTCACTTCCCAGTCCTCCAACTATTCATATGCAAAAAATCATCACTTTTTTGCGAGTGAAAGAAGGACAAACAAACAAATAAACCCACTGTCATTATATCAACGAAAAAGAAGAACCAATAGATATAAACGAAAATATGAAAAAGAACAAGACACAGACAAATAAAAAGTGAAATTAATATATGAGATTGACAAAAATGACTCACAAATCAGAGGTCTCTATGGCCGAGTTGGTTGAAGCCCAAGTCTCGGTAAGACGAGAGATCTTGGGTTCAAGTCTCAGTTGCGACCGTCACCTTTTTCATTTTTCCATTTCATGCTCTAAATCATTTTTCGTTACAAAACATTTTAACCATAAAAAAAAATCAGCGCGCTTTAGACCACACGACTTAAGTAAAACTACAAGACAAACCTCGTCCAACGAATCCAGGTATCCCTGCTAAGTTACCAAACGTAGCGAACGGGGTGACCCATGACCTAGCGGTGACATATGACATTGGGGTGAAATATACTCATGGGGTTACCTACGACCTTGGGGTGACCTTCGACCTTGGGGTGACCTACGACCTTGGGGTGATCTGCGACCTTGGGGTGACCATCCTTATCCTTATCCTTATCCATATTCTTATTCTTATCCTTATTACTCCCCAAGTCAAGCGTGCCTAAAGGCCCGACCGTTTGTCTGGCAATAGATCACCGTTCGCATCGATTACCGTTCGCATGACATTTTAGTAACAATCATTACTTTTCGGAACGCATTCACCTGCTTACCCCCCCAAGTCGAGCGTGCGTAAAGAAGTTTTACTTCAAAAACTTCTTTCCATTAATAGAATCGGGCTAATTTATTAAGAAAAATATACAATACAATGTTAAACCTGAAAAAATCGTGGTATTTTCCATTGTGTTCGCTAAAACTCTTCTGCAATAGTAGATTCTCCTTTGAGTAACAAATATCGCAATCACAGATCCTCTTCTATTTCACCGCCAGAACGAACCATCCCTAAGACTTAGCAGCCCGGCGTGATGGTTTCGTAAATGTGAATTTATTATTAGGGTAGCGGAGTCTCGCGGCGAGGTAGAGAAGATACCCGAGTGAGAGAATTGAGCCTCGGATTATTGGCTGGATAATAGCCTTCCCAGTGCCCTGTATAATCCCACGGTCACCTGAGGGTGGAGACTAGTAAATTTGCATTAGTGGAGGGTGGTTTGATTCACCCCGCTCTCTCATGCACCCCTAAAGACAGACTAACCTACTTTCGTACGATTGGATTCGGAATGAAGACGGAGAAAATCTAAAGGGTTCGGTGATGTGGATTTGTGTGAATTGCACTGAATTCTAGAACGTTTTTAATTCCAAATATTGCAATCGAGTGAACTAACTTGTTGTATTGCACCAAAGTACCAAAATATTAACGAGGGTCTTTTTGGGAAAGGAAGGAGAGGAAGGTCTGGGAAGGAAAAGGGTATAAGGGGTGGGAATCTGGGGGTCAATATGTCAAGGAATGACGAACGTGTGAATCCATCCCTCCCTCTGCGGTACAAGGCGATAAAAGTACGGCTGGAGAAGTCAGAGGGACTCCCTCAACCATTCTCTCCCGTTCCGGCCTGTCTCAGGGTCTCAGAGTATTTTTAAGGAAAGGAAGTGGAGTTCTGGTAAGATAAAATGTTTGAGGGGTGGGTAGGAATCGGGGGGTCAGTGTGTTTAGGAGTGACGGGCGTTTTAATCCATCTCTCCAACTACGGTGCAATGCGATGGGTCGAGAGAGACCGGCTGGAGAGGTTAATAGGCCTCCCTTAATTAGTATCTCCCGATCCGGCCTGCAGCTGGTGGAAAGACGTATCCACGGCCAAAACCCGGACAAACCTCACCCATGAACCCGGGCACCCCTGCTAAGTCATCAAACGTACCTGGTGTGACCGATGGCAGAAGTTTTGGTTATCCAATAAACGGTTCTCGGAGCAGCGGTACCCATACCCGCCTCCCAAATTCCTTCCTTCCTTTCGCTTAGTCGTAAACATGTAATATATCACATCTTAAGTCATTTATATAATACGTTTGTTGCATTGGTGCAATTAATGAATAATTTTAATTATTAGCCACCTCTGGGCTGGAGCCCAAACCTATTTGATTATGTGCAATGAAGGGTGGTACGACTGGTACAATCCGTTGTTAACAGACTGATTGCTACCTCTAATGCACAGACGCTATGTAGGTATAATGAGTCTGTTCTACAAGGAATTTAATTGAGCCTGCTCTAAGTGTGCCGGTACACCGGTGCACGAGCGTGATACCCGTCCACAGTTGATGATGGCATCATGAAAACAGAACGTTTCTTCGTTTTTGTGCGTAAGTCGGTTCGTTTGTAGAACGAGCTACCGGCATTTGATTTTTTCTCCTTAATGTGATCTGGACCTCTTTAAGGCCCGCATTAATAAATTCCTTCGTACGAGTACATCCCCTAATTTAACCCGCCTCGCAGCGCTGCCGAACCGGGTGGCGACACAGTTTCTCTGTCGTTAAGCACGCAATATTGAAAAGGACGGTCTTCTGAGGTGATACAAATAAACTACGTAGTACATCGATACCAGTAAAGTATTTTTGTGTAGGTACTTTACCGCAAAATTGAGATGGACTCGTAAAATTCATTCTATCTCCTTCTTAGATGGACTCATAAAAGTCATTATATCTCCTTTTGCATTACTATGCTATTATATACTAGTATATATTCATTGTTTTCTACTTTTTCTTTATGTAAAATGAACGGCGTTCTTTGCGCCTTACATTTTAAAAAGTCATCGACCGACATTGCTTGCATGTTAGCGAAAGATTTTGTAATGAATATTTATGTAGGTAAAGGCAGAGTAATATCGATCCATCTCAAGTCAGTAGGTTCATCTCAAATGAAAGATTTAGTATGTTAGAACAATTCTTATTAATAGAAAAATATACAAAATACAAACTTAAATGCAAATACCTTTTGCGACACAATCATCCTAGTTGTAACAGGTGAGAGGAAGAGAGTTTTACAAAAACTGACCGCAAGTCCGACGCGCCGCTAGCGACAAAGACCACCTTGGACATCCTCCCATCCATGGCCATGGACCAGGCACCTTTCCCAGAAGAATCCTCGATCATCCAGATGTGTGGATCTTCCACGTTCGCGTCCAGAAATTCCAATCCGAACAGCAAGAATTCTCCAAAAACCAAGCGCGTTTTGGTGTCTCAAACCACCATTCCGTCATCTGGCAAGGCAGCATCCGAACCTCCACGTTCTGAACCAAATCTGTCGACCTCCGCAACCAGTCAATCTCAATTACAACCCATGCCGGGACAAAACCAAAATGGCACGAGTCAAAATGACTTCAATGGGCACCAGGACTTCTATTAACACGGCACATTTTTTTTAGATGCATCCATATCTCAAATATGAGTCCAATGGACACAGAACTTCAAATTAACTGTCAAATTAACTGTCACAATTAAGGAAGGCCTCGTTCTTTAAAAAAAAAAACAAAATAAAACGGTCCCGTCTAGGAACACAAATTCACGTCTCTCACCATCTTTCTCTCCTCTCCCCGCCGCCGCCCTCTTTCCGGCGCGAGGCTACCAACTGTCAAACTAAATAATAAAAAAATGAACAAAACAGTACCTACTCGCGTAGTTTTCACTCGAGAAAATTAATACGTTACAATTTGTCAAAGCTTGTGAATTAAATAAAAAAAGTTAAACAAAATAAAAAAAATGTGAAAATACAATAACCTTTAAAATATGTTTGTGCAATATAGTGAGATTTTTTAAAATTTCGTTTAAAGTAGTATTTTTATAGTTTTACAGTTAAAAAACAATATGTTAGCGGTGGGTTAGCGACAAAACTATCTACAAATTTGAGTATTTTAATGCATGTGTCTGTTTGTAATACTTATTCAAATACGAATGAGTCTTTCATTTACTTCTAAAACAGTATGTCATTTTGCGATATGCCAAAAACTATTTGAAACTAAATATCGTCCGGGAATATTTCTAAATATATCATGAATCTGGCAGGACATTGAAAGTGACTTGACGTCAACATCTCAAAGTACCCGAAGGGTAGTTAGTTTGTATTCTTACCTAACAACTTCAATTGAGCATGCTCTGAAACAAGTTAACAATTTTTTTAGGAAAAAAAAAGTCTTTTACTTTAAGGATTTTTAATTTTAATTGAATTTAAGTTCGTGAACTTGTGCTCTTATACAGCGGGGCTAAAAGGCTGACAACAGCCGTTATTAACATTAACTTTATTTGATCTGAGTATTTCAAATATGAACTGTTTTCAAAAAATGAATTAACTTGGTTAATAATTACATAGTTTGCTTGGATAGTAATTGAAGTCAGAATTAAACACTAAAAGCAACACCACCAGACCAGAATGCAAACAAAAAACTTATTTTTCCCAATCACAATATTATTTTCGACTCCGTGGGACTTAATAGTAATGAAGTTAAATTTTCACCGATGGTGAATTCATTGCAATGTTTATTTTATTGCAAAAGGACTACGGAGATACGTAAAGCAAATCATTTTAATGTGGGCACGCCTAAACGTGTTTACGTACACCTGTAGTATCGAAAGTTTAAAAAAAGTTTTCCGAGTTAGTTCCAACCGCAGTCCCCTCTTACCCCGCAAGATCTTTGAGATACTGGGTGCACAACTGTGTATTGACTTTTAATAATTCAGTTTAAATTTAGACTCACGATTCAATTCGCCAACTTTCTTTGTACGTTTTTTTAATTTCATTCTGCAGAATCCAAACAAACAAAAATAAAAACAAAACAAAAAGTAAATTATTGTTTTTTTTTTATCTCAATCCATCCGTTGACTACACAAACACATAAGGGAGGGTATCTTTAAAGTGATTTACCTATATTAAAGTAAATAAATTAAATAAAATAAATTGGGAAAGAGTCACATCGGGTTCACTAATTTTGTCGTATAGAGTTGTAGAAATGGGGTTGTTGTATCATTTGGAGAAATGATCGTCACGTGGTTCGCTGGTAGTCAGCTAAATACTTGGGTGTAGCCATAGACGTTTAAATTAATAGACCAGCCAATCAGGGAAAGGGGAACAAACCAAGTTGCAAGTAGCGCGGGAGGAGACGTAACCGTCGCCCTATCTATGATTTGTCTATAAATGAATCTGACATTATACATCGTACTGTAGTATTTGTCAAACCTCTCATGGGCAAAGAATTTTTAAATATAATGCTACAAAACGATTCAATTCTCTACCGACTGACATGAGAAATACGCTAACCTTCAATTTGGGAGGCGGGAATGGGTACCGCCGCCCCGGGTACCTTTATTGGATAACCAACACCTCTGCCATAGGTCACCCCAAGTGGTTCGCTACGTTTGGTGATTTAGCAGGGGTGCCTGGGTTCATGGGGTGAGGTTTGTCTAGGTCTTGGAGGCGGATGACCAAGACACACTGAACCCCAGATTCCTACCCACCCCTTAAACCCTTTTCCTTCCCAGAACTCTCCTCTCCTTCCTTTCCTTAAAAAAACCCTCCACACATCATCCCCAAAGATGACATAGGCCCTGAGGAAAATTGTTTTCCTCAGGGCCTCCTGTGTGGAGCTCACGTAAAAAAAAAAAGAAAACCATATGTTCATTTAAAAGTGAAATCATTGATTACCTCCAATAAACAACTATCACGAGTATTTCATAACATATTTACATTTATGCCTAGTGTGTGTATATATGTACACTATGTACTTCATACATTAACATTTGACTAAGATTCACTTGTTTTTTTTTTATTATCATTTATCAAGGATTTTTAATTTTAATTCAATTTATTTCTTCAACGGTGCCTCGAGTAGAGAATATATTCAAGAAAAATGCAATTATCCAAATTTACAAAGATAATATCATCAAAAAATTTGAAACTCACCAATTAAAAAGATATGAAGACAACATCAAAATACCAAAATTTAATACCAACCTAATTTAAAACAATTATATCTATTTAGGAATAAACATTTTCAACAACCTTCCCACTGAAATAAAAAAAAAAACCAAAGACATCAATATACTGAAACTCAAACTGAAGCGACACTTCATCAGCAATAATTAACTCAATAATTTCCTGTTTTTCTCTTTCTTTCTAATCTCTATTTTATTTAGATTTTTCGAATTTCTACTAAGTGCACAATATTTTAGTATGTAACCGTATCCTATGTATGTACACCTACACATATAGATGATACAGAAGTCTCAATTGATCCTATTATATACTTACCTATTGCATAATGTTATTCTATTTCAGTTATAATAATTAGTGTAACTCGCTCATCAAACACAAGAACTAGCTTCTTCTTTGGTGAGATTGCAATTTTTAAATAATTTCTGTACCGATATGTAATTTATATAACTTAACTGTACAATTATATATCTATATTAATAAAAAATAAAAAATCAATATGCCTTCTCGGAGAAGGCATATTGATTTTTTTTTCTCGTCAAATTGAATTTAAAGGCTTCAAAATTATTTTGTCGTAATCTTCTACATTCATACTTGAATTGTATAATGTAAAAAAAGATTTACTTTAATTTTTATAACTTTCACTGTCATATTATATAAACAAAAACCTAAATAACAACCACTCTGTAAATTGCCATCTCAACACAGGCGTTTCATATCTAGTCAGATGGGCAATACGTCATTACCGTAATCAAATATAATAATAAAATAATGAAATAAATAAATAAATAATTAAATATCACAATTCAGTCATTGAAACTAAAATCATCTTGTGAATTACGAGTCTTTTAACAATCAGCGAAATTGTACCCTTGCTGCGTATAAAACTTTACTCCTAATCCCAAATCGGTCTTGTTTAAAAATATTATATTTCACTACTCTATTTGGTTAGACACTTTTATAAATGTGTTATAATTTATCCGCCTCACTTATTATTTGCGTCGCTGTGCAAGGCGGTCCGTTTAAAAATTAGACAGGGTCTGATTACTTCAATGTGCGCTCTTTGGTGGTCAATATGGTGGTCGTTTATGCAAAGCATTATCACGTGAAAAATATGGTCACATGGTTAGACTTCAAGTTAGGACAAGTCTATTAATTTGGATGTTCATGATTGTAGTAATTTATTTACGCCCTTTTTCATAAGTATGAAATTTACACATTACACTATGATTAAATCATATATAAGTACTATATATTTCTTTAACAAAGAAATATAATAAGTATTTTGCAACGAAATATATAGTATTTATTGTATATAACTGAACTGTCTCAGTAACAGTATTTTGTATTTGTTTAAAGATAAATTGAAGATGTCCACTGACTTATATAATTATTTCCCTCCATTAGTATTCCGGATAAAGAAGAATACATATGGTAGTTAG
Source organism: Limnephilus marmoratus (assembly GCA_917880885.1). Taxonomy (NCBI): domain Eukaryota; kingdom Metazoa; phylum Arthropoda; class Insecta; order Trichoptera; family Limnephilidae; genus Limnephilus; species Limnephilus marmoratus. The sequence goes on from OU862909.1 coordinate 18,190,852, forward strand.
TTCCAGAATTTCTGCACTGAAATAAATCCTGACTTCTGGTATTACGTAGTGGAATCCGGAAGCTTATCAATTCAAGCAATATCGGACAATCAACAAAATTATTTAGAATTTTATACAGAAATACCAAATCAGTGAAAATTCTTCTGTCTGACAATTTGAGCATATTCATATCATTTACAATAGCGTTGTAGTTTAGCATAATTGCTAGAACACCCATTTTAAAATTTAGAAAACGTAAACGTGTATATTATAATAGGGGTTCCAGACGGGAGAATTGTACTCAAGTTGACTTCTAACTTATGCAAAATATAACAATTTAATACACTTTATATTGGTAAAATTTTTAGTTAGCCTAGTTATAAATCCCAAAATTTTTAAGCCCTTGTTAGAGATTTCTGTTATGGTATTATAAACTCTTACAATGGCATTGCCAGCATACAAGCTTCCATAAAATATCATTATTAAATTAATTATTTTATTAAATTCCGCAGTTCATTCTGATTCTCTTTCATTGCTTTCCGGTGACTTTTTTTGACGACTTTTTTTTTTTTAAATTTTTTTTCTTCAAAATCACTCACTCGGTCACTCAGCCGGGTGTCCGACGAACCCCTTACCCCGCCTCCAACTGTTCAACAACTACAATTTTTTTTATGTTTATGTAGAAAAAAAAACATCAAAAATGTCACCGGAGACCAAAATTTCATTTACATTTTTTACTCCAAATAATATCAGGAATTACTGGTTAAAGTAAGTCAAGTACGCCCAGTATTAATAAAGCCACTCAGTAAGTCAGAGAGAATAAATTAATACAAAAATATGATATGCGATTTCATAAAAATCACGCGATGATTGTAAAATGTCAAAAAATTAAAAATTGATAATTTTCATTCTCAAAATAATATTCCTGAGTGGGGGAGGAGTATTTTCCGCTTGCGGCAACGAAGATCAAAAGTTTTCGATTGTTTAACCTGCAATTTCTACCAACCCTTCCACTCTCTCATTAATAACGTATAAGAAAAGGTGGCTGACCTTACATAAATTCCTGTTTAGTAGAGTTTAGGAAGGTAGTACACTGTACAGAGTACACAACCAATTTGTTTATGACGTCATAGAAAAGGGGAAAAATAAATGGGATGTTTCCCTTATAATATCATATCGAGATGAGAAATTAGGGTAGTGACTCACAAAAAATACGTTCAGAATTTACAAAGAAGATTAATTAACTATCAAAAAGAACAGCAATGAAAGAGAATCAGAATAAATTGCTTTAAACCTAACATAGATTACACCGCTTTTATACTGCTACTAAACTGATTACGGCCATAAAACACTGTCTTACGGGAATGCAGAAACAAAGTACTTAGGTTCGGCTGCAGAACTTTTGTTTTATCAATAATTTGAACGAACATGATACCGAAAGGTGAGCGTTAAGCCAGTTCTTCTAGTAATTAGCCTAGAACATTGATACTTAGGATGGACGATATCGCCTGGAGACTTTGATTCTATAATCAAAGCCTGGAGAGATCCAAGAGGGGGTGGTGTCCTAGCGGCAACAGAAAGAGAAAAAAGAGATCTGACGGAGAGGCAAATATAAGCATAAGCACAAATAGAAGCACATCAAAAAATATTCAAACTTTGAAAAGTATTGAATACATTTCTGACCACCATAATATGTAAATACTCTTTTAGGGAACTGAGCGAGCAGGGTTTGTCTAACAGACAGACAGACAGACGTGGCGGAGGACTTTAATTTATAATATCTAGAGATTAAAATCCTCAGCCGCGTCTGTCGTCGGTTCGCGATAAACTCAAAAACTACTGAGCGGATTTTCATGCGGTTTTCACCAATATATAGAGTGATTCATGACGAAGGTTTAGGCAAAGGTAAGTATAATTTGTGAAATTTGTGTAAATTTGTTGAAATATATGGCTGTATGTAGTGGACGAGCGGGCTGGCAAGCGGGCGGTGTGAATTTAATTTGTATGCAAATTAACAGATGGCGGTGGTTACCAAGGTTGGGTAACCATGTAAAAACAATTAATTAAAAATTCCCCAGATTTTTTTTTTTAAATTGCTGTCCGAAACACTGGTTTAATAAAGATGTTCATTTGAATTATTTTGTGATAACCTTTTAGATTTGAATATAAAGTGTGGTGTCTTCTCTTTCTAACATAATTTAGATCATATTTTTAACAATGATATTGTGGGAGACTTATCGATTTCTATGAGACCTATACATATGAGTTGATCCAAAAAGTGAACAAATTAGCCTGAGGGGTACTTGTCCAACCACCTGTTACCAAATTCGAAACATACGATAACTATCAAATCAAAAATACTTTTTTTAACATTAACTCTGCACTTGACGGCCTCCGTGGTCCCGAGGTAACACTCTCGACTCACAATCTGAAGGTCTCGGGTTTGAACCTGGCGTGCGCAAATAAATTTGATTTGATTAATTTGTGTTATTTCACAATTAATTCATTTAAAATAATATATAGTTTATTTGCAGCACGTTCCAGAGTGAAAGATACTCTCAGTATTGCCCTGGTGTAATGCCACCATTCAGAATTGAAACGTTGCTTGAAATGGCTTTAGACGGAGTGGTCAAATTGCCTCCCTAAACTGACCTCGACCGATCCGGCACGCCACGCTACTGGTGTGCTGGCGCATCCACCGCCAAGACCTAAATTCACTTCACCAGATGAACTAACAAACATAGCGAACCACTTGGGGTGACCAAAATCAGAAGTTTTCCAATAAATGGTTTCCCGTACCCGCCTTCCAAAATGTAAATTGTACACGGTAAACTGTAAAATAGACTAAATTCGATTGTTTGTCTGTTAACGTAAGTCTGATTTAAACTGTAACTGTAACTTTAGTCACACTACCTCCCACTGCGGTACAAGGCGATGGGTCGAGAGAGTCCGGCTGGAGAGGTAAAAGGGTCACCCGCAACCAATCACTCTCGTTCCGACCCACTACGCAGTAGGTGTCGCAAAGACCTAGAAAAACCACGTGAACCTGGGTACCCCTGCTAAGTCACCAAACATAGCTAACCACTTGGGGTGACCTGTGGCTGGGGTGTTTGTTATCCAATAAATGGTTCCCGAAACGGCGGTACCCATACCTCCTTCCCAAATTGTACATTATTGGGCACCCCTGCCAAGTTACCAAACGTAGCGAGCCACTTGGGGTGACCTATGGCTGAGGTGTCGGTTATTCAATATTTGGTTTACAGGGCGGCGGTACTAATACCCGCCTCCCAATCAATAAAATCTGCTTTATACCTTTATTGGGAAAAGCTGGGTTTTTCTTTCTAATGTTTTAAAGGGCAAGCTTGCAATTTGGTCAATCTCAGAAGAAACCTGTAGATTTGTAATAAAAACGAAAATACGCCGCCAGCCGCCACAGACACTCAATTATAAAATACTAGCTGGTACCCGGCATGCGTTGCTATGCCATTTAATAAAAAAATTGTTTCTCCCTGCGTGTCCTTTCCCATTCATCCCGTTTCCCTTCGGCCTCCCCTTCCTTTCTCGTGTCCCCTTCCCCTCTCGCGTTCCCACATCGCCTTCCCCACCTTCCCTCTCCCCACTTCACTTCCCTCTTTCTCCCATCCCGTGATCCCCCTTCCCGATTTCCCCTCCCCCCTCCCTAGTTCCCCTCCCGTGAACCCTATACCCGAGTTTCCCTCTCCCCTCCCGCATTCCATACATTTATTCCCGGTACATTCAGTTTTAAAACAGCTCGCGTGACACCTATTGCAGTTTTTTTTATACAAATTTCATAATGCCAGAACTCACCAGTAGTTTTATACAAACCTTATCCTGACAATAACGAACATACAAAAAAAAGAATTATCTAATTTGGTGCAGTCGTTCGAAAGTTATGCGCGTACATACATTTCGACGATTCATTTTTATTTATATAGATAGATAGATAGATAGAAGAAGAAGATAGAAGATAGAAGAAGATAGAAGATAGAAGATAGAAGATAGATAGATAGATAGATAGATAGATAGATAGATAGATAGATAGATAGATAGATAGATAGAAGATATAGATAGTAGAAAATTATTTGATTGACTAGCGATTACCCGGCAGGCGTTGCAATTCCAGTCAAAGAAGGAAAGTTTTTGTGCTTTAATTCTGTTTATTGAAGTGTTTTTGGATAAACAATGTTTATTGTTTTTCCGACTGGTGCATATACGAATAAATTAAAAGGTTTACCGTCGCACGAGCAGGCCACTTACAGCTGTCCGTGTGAGAAGCATGAATTTTCCAAATTTCCTTCTGATATCCCCTACCGCTACCGTCGTCTCTTTGCATCTCAAATTGGGAGGCGGGAATGGGTACCGCCACCCCGGGAACCTTTATTCGATAACCCACACCTCTGCCATAGGTCACCCCAAGTGGTTCGCTACGTTTGTAGCGAACAAGGGTGCCCGGGTTCATGGGGTGCGGTTTGTTTGGGTCTTGGAGGCGGATGGCCAGGACACACTGAACCCCAGATTCCTACCCACCACTTAAACCCTTTTCCTTCCCAGAACTCTCCTCTCCTTCCTTTCCTTAAAATAACCCTCTACACAGCATCCCCAAAGATGACATGGGCCCTGAGGGAAATAATTTTCCTCAGGGCCTCTTGTGTGGAGCTCATGTAAAAAAAAAATCTCTCCCTCTACCCTTCTATCGTCTATATCGATATATATGAAACACGTTCATTTTTCAAACAACTCGCGCGCTACCTATTGTGATTTTTTTATAATGCCAAGTATACAAATTTCATAATGCCAGAGCTCACCGTTATATATATAAACCTTTGTGGACATGCGCACAATATCTCACCAAAGTTTCGTCGCATCACGGGCATTAGCCTAGTGTGGTAGCCAAATAACCCAAAAATCTGTAACAAATAAAATATGATGCAAAAATAAAATAAAAAAATGGGATGAATGATATAGAAAATAATTCCATAGCGCGAGAGCTCACCAACATATATGTATAGAAACCTTCAACTTTCCCCAAAGTTTCACCGCAATTGGATTTATGGTATGGGACCGGTCCGTGGTGAGTGGGCACAGCGCTTGGGTTCCACCCGGGCGTAGCATGTTCGATTTCTCGGCTGGCTAAGTCCTCCATCACAACACAAGCAACATTTTCGGCTTTCTGTGGTGGTAGTAGGAGATTTTCAAATATTGTTGGGTTATTCGTAAACCGGGAAAGTTTGTCTTTCTTTTACGTAATTTAAAAAAAAGGAATGCATAAGGGACAAACGAAGAAACATTCATTTAAATAATATTGAGAAGACTAGCTGGTTCCCGGCATGCGTTGCTATGCCATTTAATAAAGAAATTGTTTCTTCCTGCGTGTCCTTTCCCATTCATTCCGTTACCCTTCCACCTCCCATTCCTCTCCGCCTCCTCCACCTTCTCTCTTCCCACTCCACTTCCTCCCTTACCCCGTCCCGCGAACCCCTCTCCCGAGTTCCCCTCCCCTCTCCGCTAACCCCCTCTCCGAGTTCCCTCCCCCATTTCCCCCTTCCTCCTCCCCCCCTGAATTCCAAATATTTTTTCCCGGTTCATTTAGTTTTCAAGCAGCTCGTGTGCCACCAATTGCAATTTTTTTATACAAATTTCATAATGCCAGAGCTCAATTATACAAACCTTGTGCTGACAATAACGAACACAAAACAAAAAGAATTATCCAATTTGGTGCAGTCGTTCGGAAGTTATGCGCGTACATACATATCGGCGACTCATTTTTATTTATATAGAAGATAGAAGAAGAAGATAGAAGATAGAAGAAGATAGAAGATAAATTTTGTTCAATTACTAAATACTTGTGGGTGTTCTATGATATTCATATTTTGAATATCTCTTAAAAGGCTTCTAATGTCGTATTATCAAAATGTTATACTTCAAAGATTTTGTATCATCCATATTTGATTTTAGAGCGACCGACAAAAAAAAAATCACAAAAATACAGATTATGTACTTCCCAATTTGGACCTGCCGTTGATAACTCCTGTTTAACCTCTCTTTCTTTCACATGATTTGTTTAAAAAAATGAGGGAGAGGTACACAAACGACCTGCCCAATAATGCATCAACAAACATTAGCGGCCCATTCACCGGCGAGCATCATCATCACGTAGGCGATCGACGAGCATTTTTGTTCGGTTGTCCGCCGGAAAAATCAATCCATAAGTGCAAACATGCTCGTGTGACGTCATGCTCGGACTGCTCGTCGAGGACATGCTCACCCGTGAATAGGCCGCTATTGCATTGGTTGGAAAATAATGGAAGGGGTCACCGAGTACTGCGCCCACCTGCGCCAAATCTTTCATTTATATTTTTGATTCGTCAGCGGTCGGTTCGGTAAGTGCGTTCATAATAAATTGTTTAAATATTTGTCTGATATTTTATTGTAATGCGTTTACGATTTCAGTAACTTATACATTGATTCATTATTTAAATATCTTTTTCTTTTCGTGTATTCTGGAACAAATAAGTCAAATCAATTGTTGATTTTGCATTAGATTTGTTTTTAAACTTTAGTCCTCGCCCTAACATTTGCGTAGGTGGAAAAGATCGGGAGTTTTGAAAAGCGTTTTGATAATTATTTCATTTCAGACAATTTTTCTACTGCACCACAGTCCGGAGCGAGGGGACTATGGCTTCTCTTATGGTGGCGTATTGGGGCTGAAGAGCGTGGTGAATGGGAGGAGACGGTAAAGGGAAAGGTTGGGAATTACTGCTCAGATCTGGTCACAAAACACGGCTGAAGAAAATTGAAGGGAGTTTTTTTCATGATTCAATACTATTTATAATGTTATACAATTCAAAGTATTTTTGAAAAGCGGTTTGATAATTAATTACTTCATTTCAGACAAGTTTTCTACTGCGCCACAATCCGGAGCCAGTGGAACTATGGCTTCTCCACTGGTGAGTGGAAGGAGACGGAGAAGAGAAAGGTTGGGAATTCTAATTATTCAGATCTGGTCACAAAACACGGCAGAAGTCAATTCAAGTGAGTTTGTTCATAATTTAAATATCCATTTAAATTTTTTGAAAAGTGTTTTGAAAAGCGGTTTATTAATTATTTATTTCATTTCAGACATGTTTTCTACTGCGCCGCAGTCCGGAGCCAGTGGAACTATGGCTTCCCCACTAGTGAGTGGAAAAAGGCGGTGAAGAGAAAGGTCGGGAATTCTGACTACACAGATCTGGACACAAAACACGGCTAATGCCATTTCAGGTGAGTTTTAATACATATCTTAAACATGTTCTAAACAATCACTCCAATATACTTGTAATTGGTTGGAATGATTTTTTCGTAAGAGTTTTGTTATTTTTGTTGTATTTTTAGCATTTCAAAATATTACACAATAATTCGTTGTATTTTTAGCATTTCAAAATATTACACAATAATTTGTTGTATTTTTAGCATTTCAAAATATTACACAATAATTCGTTGTATTTTTAGCATTTCAAAATATTACGCAATGTCTTTTATTTTTAGCATTTTAAAATATTACGCAATAATTTGTTTTATTTTTAGCATTTCAAAATATTACGCAATAATTTGTTGTATTTTTAGCATTTCAAAACATTACGCAATAATTTGTGTTATTTTTAGCATTTCAAAATAATACGCAATAATTTGTTTTATTTCTAGCATTTCAAAATATTACGCAATAATTTGTTGTATTTTTAGCATTTCAAAGTATTACACAATAATTCGTTGTATTTTTAGCATTTCAAAATATTACGCAATAATTTCTTTTATTTTTAGCATTTCAAAATATTACGCAATAATTTGTTTTATTTTTATCATTTCAAAATATTATGCAATAATTTGTTGTGATATTTTAATGTGTTTGATAGTTTGTATAATTATTTTGAGAGTTTTTGGGATTCGCCTAAAATTTTGAAGAGTTATTTTTTATTTATTGAAATTTGTTAACGTTAAGTTGCGTAATGATGGACACGGAGGTATTTTCCGCGAACCGAATCGTGCATTACGAAAAGGAATGAAGCAACCGCAGGCGATGTTTCGCGCCGTTTGCCTATGCTTGTTCCTCTCCGATTATTAGGCTTCGCTCGTCCATGCAGAATGTTGTAGTTTGAGCCGTGGGCGGATTCGTAAGTAATTTTTAATACCTAATCGAAAGTGTGACACCAATATTTTGTTGTGATATTTAGTAAAAGTATTACGGTAGAAAAAGAGTTTTTTCGTTTGTTGACGGCTTTATCATAATTTTGTTGCCAGGCGCTCTCTGATTAATAATACATTTGAAAATCTTGTGGAATTCTCTCGAGCGTACTAAACCCAGCGAGGGATCGTGTGTGACGTCATAGTCCTAGTATCTATTGTCTTTTTCGTCTTCAAAAAAATTAACAATGCGCGTGAGAAGGAAGAGGATGAATATCGATGAGGTCCGTGCGAGCTTTCGCTGGTATTAGTATATTATCGCTATTTTCAATTTTGTAATTAGCGTGATAAAACTTGGTGACACGACAGTTGATCCTTGACAGTTGATCCCTGACAGTTGATCCCTGACAGTTGATCCCTGACAGTTGGTCCCTGACAGTTGATCCCTGACAGTTGATCCCATGACAGTTGATCCCCCACAGTTGATCCCCCCACAGTTGATCCCCCACAGTTGATCCCCCACAGTTGATCTCCCACAGTTGATCCCCCACAGTTGATCCCCCCACAGTTGACCCCCCTACAGTTGATCCCCCCACAGTTGATCCCCCACAGTTGATCCCCCACAGTTGATCCCCCACAGTTGATCCCCCACAATTGATCCCCCGCAGTTGACCCCCCACAGTTGACCCCCCACAGTTGATCCCCCACAGTTGATCCCCCACAATTGACTCCACAGTTGACCCCCCACAGTTGACCCCCCACAGTTGACCCCCCACAGTTGACCCCCCCACAGTTGACCCCCCACAGTTGACCCCCACAGTTGACCCCCACAGTAGACCCGGCTAAAGTTCGGTTTATGGGGGAAATTCCTAAAAAATAAAACTAGTTATTTTTATACTAATTTTGGGTCGGGGAATCCGAATCTGAAAGAATTAGGCGGCGGCAAGCAATATTAACTGAATTACATGACTTTAAAATTTTCTATACACACACATGAAAATATTCATTTCGGAAGCATTTTGACATACGTAGTACGAAGATCATAGAAAAACAAGATAACATAGATGTTTTGACCACACAAAATTAAGTGTTGCCATTAAGCAGTAATATCAATAACGTAAAATAACATGTTTATATTTTAAGTACTTATTTTTTATAAATTTTACTCACTTTTGTATCACAAACCATGTTACATAAACCCAGCGTAGCTGCTAAACTACTTGAAAACAGGGATGTTTTTTTGCCGTGACGCGGGCAGGCGGTATAAAGGGGCACAAACCATGTTACACAAACCATGTTACACAAACCTAGCGTAGCCGTTATGCTACTTGAAAACAGGGATGTTTTTTTGCCGTGACGCGAGCAGGCGGTATAAAGGGGCACAAACCATGTTACACAAACCTAGCGTAGCCGTTAAACTACTTGAAAACAGGGATGTTTTTTTGCCGTGACGCGAGCAGGCGGTATAAAGGGGCACAAACCATGTTACACAAACCTAGCGTAGCCGCTAAACTACTTGAAAACAGGGATGTTTTTTTGCCGTGACGCGAGCAGGCGGTATAAAGGGGGATAAACCATGTTACACAAACCTAGCGTAGCCGCTAAACTACTTGAAAACAGGGATGTTTTTTTGCCGTGACGCGAGCAGGCGGTATAAAGGGGCACAAACCATGTTACACAAACCTAGCGTAGCCGCTAAACTACTTGAAAACAGGGATGTTTTTTGCCGTGACGCGAGCAGGCGGTATAAAGGGGCACAAACCATGTTACACAAACCTAGCGTAGCCGCTAAACTACTTGAAAACAGGGATGTTTTTGCCGTGACGCGAGCAGGCGGTATAAAGGGGCACAAACCATGTTACACAAACCTAGCGTAGCCGCTAAACTACTTGAAAACAGGGATGTTTTTTTGCCGTGACGCGAGCAGGCGGTATAAAGGGGCACAAACCATGTTACACAAACCTAGCGTAGCCGTTAAACTACTTGAAAACAGGGATGTTTTTTTGCCGTGACGCGAGCAGGCGGTATAAAGGGGCACAAACCATGTTACACAAACCTAGCGTAGCCGCTAAACTACTTGAAAACAGGGATGTTTTTTTGCCGTGACGCGAGCAGGCGGTATAAAGGGGGATAAACCATGTTACACAAACCTAGCGTAGCCGCTAAACTACTTGAAAACAGGGATGTTTTTTTGCCGTGACGCGAGCAGGCGGTATAAAGGGGCACAAACCATGTTACACAAACCTAGCGTAGCCGCTAAACTACTTGAAAACAGGGATGTTTTTTGCCGTGACGCGAGCAGGCGGTATAAAGGGGCACAAACCATGTTACACAAACCTAGCGTAGCCGCTAAACTACTTGAAAACAGGGATGTTTTTGCCGTGACGCGAGCAGGCGGTATAAAGGGGCACAAACCATGTTACACAAACCTAGCGTAGCCGCTAAACTACTTGAAAACAGGGATGTTTTTTTGCCGTGACGCGAGCAGGCGGTATAAAGGGGCACAAACCATGTTACACAAACCTAGCGTTAGGTTAGGTTACGCATTTTTAAGACTACGAATTTTCATACTTTTGGTTTAAGAATACGGCCGTTGAGATAGTCGTAACTCATAATATAGGGATAAATATTTTTGAGAGCTGGTAACACTGCCGGCACATGTTTTTGTACATTTCTTTTTTTTCTATGATTTTCGTACTACGTGTGTCAAAATGTTTCCGAAATGACTATTTTCATGTGTGTGTGTATAGAAAATTTAATAAGTCAATTTATTAAGTCGTTTAATTCAGTTAATATTGCCGAAAATTTATTAAGTCGTGTAATTCAGTTAATATTGCCTGCCGCCGCCTAATTCTTTCAGATTCGGATTCCCCGGCCCATAGTTAGTATAAAAATAACTAGTTTGATTTTCTAGGAATCAAAATGCTTCCAAAATGACTATTTTCCTGTGTGTGTATAAAAAATTTTAAAGTCGTGTAACTCAGTTAATATTGCTTGCCGCCGCCTAATTCTTTCAGATTCGGATTTTCCGGCCCATAATTAGTATAAATAAAAAATTTTTTTTTTTTGGACCATCCCCCATAAACCGAATTTATTCCGTAGACCCCCCACAGTAAACCCCCCACAGTAGACCCCCCACAGTAGACCCCCCACAGTAGACCCCCCACAGTAGACCCCCCACAGTAGACCCCCCACAGTAGACCCCCCACAGTAGACCCCCCACAGTAGACCCCCCACAGTAGACCCCCAATTTGATACCCAGTAGTTGATCCCCCGATGGTTGATTCCTGTCAGTTGATCCCCGACATTTGATCCCCGACAGTTGACCCCCCAAATATAAATTACAACATTATATTCACAAATTTCAAACCTAAAATCAATCAAACGAATTTATTTACACTTTTGGTTTTTTGTACTCACAATCGCTGGTAATAGTTTTATCCTTGACGCATTTGAATGAAAATGTAATTGATACTTTCGTTATTCTGCTGACGCATTTGAATGAAAATGTAATTGATACTTTCGTTATTCTGCGGTAAATCCTCTATGCACACCCATTCAGGACATTTTTGGAATACATTTTCGTTGTACCTATATAGGTATGCCGGGGGGCCTGGGGATCAACGCTCATGAAAACATAAGATTTTACCTACACTACCGTTCAATATGCTTTTTTTTAAAACAAGCAGCTATTTAGTTCACACTAAAATTAATATTTTTCGGTTGTAGAATTATGGCGGCCATCTTATAGAACCGTATTCTATAAGTAACAAAGATTGTTTCTGGGTCACTGGATACACAGCTAAATATTGTGCAAAATAAAAATATGTTTTTTTTGCATGTACTGGTGTGTATTCATATTTTATTACGTATCTACTATTTAATTTTTATTGTCGGTTGATTTAAAAAATATTTTCGAGTAGGTAGAAAGAATTACCCTGGGCGATGCGCCACGTCGCACAGTGGTTCCAAATACCCCAAAAGTTGGAAACAATTCACAGGGAGGATTAACGGGGGAAAAAAGTGATATTATTTTTCGGTATGGTTAAAAAAAGTTATAATATTCGGTTTTAGTAAGTTTTACTGGATTTTATTAACGATTTCTGGATTTTATTATATTTTTATCGACGAAAAAATAAAATAATTTTTTTTTTCTTAAAATTGATATTATTTATGTCCATATCCATGTGAAAATAAAGGGCGAATAATGTATAATTTTTCTTTTTAACATTCTGAGGCAGACGATGAACAATCATCATCGTCGTCGGTGCTAAAAATATTTGAAGAATGAATATCCGGAGGAATTATTAAATCGAAAACTTCCTTGGGAAAACGATTTAATGGTTTCTTTGGGGGTTGCCTGTAGCCAGGGCTGGGCAGTATTTGAAATACTTGTAATTGAAATACGTATTTGAAATACAAATACGTATTTTGTATTTGTATTTCAATTACTTCCTAAAAATGTATTTTGTAATTGGTATTTCAATTACCTGCTGCTGAGGTATTTTGTAATTTGTATTTCAAATACTTATGGCTTCAAAATACATTTTCAAATACATTAAGCGATCTTAATAATGATAATGAAAAATAAACACACATAGATAATACATAAGACTAAAAACGCTAGAATCCTGTACTATTGTCCTTTGAATATAGCGTTGCAACGCATGCCGGGAACCAGCTTGTGTTATAATAATGATTATTATTATAATCTAACACCTAAGTCCTATACCACAAAACTTTACAAGTGGAGCGGAGACGAGATGTGTCTCCTGAGCAATATGATTAGTCAATTTTAGCACGTCTCTGTTTAACTCTGCCTAGCTTTGCTTCTATGGAAACGCACCCTTAGATATGGGCACTTACGACAATTTATTGCAACCAAAGGTTCAATCAAAACCAAATGTATTTTGTATTTTGTAATTTGTATTTTGTATTTGAAATAAAAAAAATGGTTAAAATACTGTATTTTGTATTTTGTATTTCAAATACACGACTTGAAAGTATTTTGTATTTCGTATTATGTATATTTTAATTACAGCAAAGCATGTATTTTGCCCAGCCCTGCCTGTAGCTAGTTATGATAGGATCAGATGTAACTAACATTAAATTAAAAACACATTCATAAAATTTCTCACGAGAACATTTTCTAGAATAGTTCTCGCGATATTTAAAAAAAATCTTTGTTCCGAGCTTCCTGAGCCTCTTCTGATAATCTTAATCGGGTGGCAATATCTGATAGACGATGGGCAAGGATTCTGCCACACTACGTTTATATTGTCAGACTTCCCGCGAACTAATTGCAAAGGCAGGTACAATTGAAGATTTAAAAATGCTAGAATAATCCGCATCTTTCGCGTTCCAATGAACAGTATGAACACCTGTTATTAAGAGGAGCGATTATCATCAAATATCTTGTACACTTGTCTGTTAGATGAGCGCCTAGAATAATGTCTTCTAATAATTTTGATGTTACCGATTGACCGAAAAATAAACCTCTTTCTCAAACACCAAATGAGAAAGAGGTGCACTTTTCCGAAGATCTTTGGTTTTCAAGCGTTTGGATTGGTCTGAACTACATTCAAATTGTGTTTACGATCATCACGTGCCGTTTTCAGGATAAATCGCATACAATATAAAACCAATCGGAGTCCCAAGTCATTTTTTTATATTTTCCATCACAAATCTAGCATCTCGACGAGCAATAGTTTATCTTGTATTAATGCGAAATTTGAAGCCCGTGATTTTTTTACTTAATTTATCCAACCTTTCTTTAAGGCAATTGGTGAAATATATATACATTTTTTTTTTCAAATATTAAAATCTTTTTCCATCTTTTGACACTTCGAGTTCATCATTATGCCAAATAACTCCTTTTGTCTTAAGAACAAATCCTTTGAAACCGAACCTGTGACAAAAATAATGTTTATGAAGCACTCAAATTTTACAGTAAGTAAATTACGTAAAAATTCCTGGGTCGTAGAACCGCAAAAATGCGCAAGATTTTTTTTTTAAATATGATACGTAAATAGTTCAGCTACAAAAGTACATCAGCACATTTACTGAATATTACTTATCTAACTTTAACCTTAAGTATTCCAGAAATCTTCGAGTTTTTTTTTAATTCACGAGATTCTTTTTAAAAATAATATCCCAAATTTTCGCATTAGGAAATGAAAAAAATAAACTTAATATCTTTAGTAAACACCTGAAGGTATTGAATCCAAGTTAAAAAAAAATGCGAGCAAGCGGTGTAAAAAGTTATCAGTCCCTAAATGTTATATAATAAACGTTGCATTTACACACAAATGTCCTGACTGCACCGGAAGTCAATCTTTGCTGACGTGTTTCGCAGTGACGAAACGTTTTGTTAAATTTTGTGGTATGTGGAAAGATGCGCTGGTATGTGGTGTCAAGATATAGAAACCAAATTTAGTGATCCTTGCAATTTGAAATTTCGAATTGTTTCCGACGCTCCCATACTAGTAAAACCACTGTGTGCGTTGTGTAAAATTCGTGGTCAAGACTGATAACAATAACACTCCTTATGTAGATGGCGAAAAGGCTTAAATTCCCGTTTTACACCAGCCGCCTGTTTCGTTTCTTCACGAAAAAAAACATTGACAAAAGCGTGTTTTATTTTATTTTGCAAAGCTCGGACGCAAATGTTTATGATGTTTCAGGATGATTTTCTAAATAATTTAATTTTCCGCACAACCAAAAAGGGGTTCGTAACTAGAATATTTTGAACTATAAAGCTGTTTTTATAGGCCTGGTTCTTTCTCTGTGCTTATAAAAAAAAATTAAAAATACTCGATTATTTCAACGGCAGGTATGTATTCTTCTCGCAATATTTAAAAAATATTTTAAATGTAATTTTCAAACCAATAGATCATCCCTTTAAAATATGTTTTATTATTTTGCATGCGGTTTACCGATGTTCACTTTGAAAGCATGTAAGTTCGTCATTTTTTTGATCAAGAAACGGAATAAAATTAGTTGACCGTTGGGGGTACCATAGTTCAGCTGCTTTCGGGCAGTTGGTACTCTTTGTCTTCACATATTTTCAGACTTTTGCGGTATTTATATAAAAAAAAATGTTTTGATAGAATTTGAGATACAGTTTGTGATAGTTTGAGTTTGAGATAGAACTTGTGATTGAATTTCTGATAGTACATATAGTGATAGAGCTTTTGATAAGAGCTTTTGATAAGAGCTTTTGATAAGAGCTTTCGATAAGAGCTTTCGATAAGAGCTTTCGATAAGAGCTTTCGATAAGAGCTTTCGATAAGAGCTTTCGATAAGAGCTTTCGATAAGAGCTTTCGATAAGAGCTTTCGATAAGAGCTTTCGATAAGAGCTTTTGATAAGAGCTTTCGATAAGAGCTTTCGATAAGAGCTTTCGATAAGAGCTTTCGATAAGAGCTTTCGATAAGAGCTTTCGATAAGAGCTTTCGATAAGAGCTTTCGATAAGAGCTTTCGATAAGAGCTTTCGATAAGAGCTTTCGATAAGAGCTTTCGATAAGAGCTTTTGATAAGAGCTTTTGATAAGAGCTTTTGATAAGAGCTTTTGATAAGAGCTTTTGATAAGAGCTTTTGATAAGAGCTTTCGATAAGAGCTTTCGATAAGAGCTTTCGATAAGAGCTTTCGATAAGAGCTTTCGATAAGAGCTTTCGATAAGAGCTTTCGATAAGAGCTTTCGATAAGAGCTTTCGATAGGAAGTTTTTTACATTTAATCATTAAAGACAATATTAGCGACTCTCAAACCAAACATGTGTGAGCTTTTGATAAGAGCTTTTGATAAGAGCTTTTGATAAGAGCTTTTGATAAGAGCTTTTGATAAGAGCTTTCGATAAGAGCTTTCGATAGGAAGTTTTTTACATTTAATCATTAAAGACAATATTAGCGACTCTCAAACCAAACATGTGTAACAGAAAAAGATAGGTCACATCTAGGAATTTAACCCACTTAGCCTTACTGGGTCTTCCTAGACGCGTTTGCACCTTTTTATAATTTTTCTGTTTAAAATTTTTTATTGAGTCATTACTATTGTACAAGTGATATAAATTTTTAGGTTGAAAAAAGATCGGTCTCAGGGGAGTCATCAGTTTTTTTTTCGTTTTTTTCTTTTGGATGCCCAAAAAAACTTAAAATCAATCGAAATAATCAGATTAAAAAAAAACGTTTTCTTGGGTTGTTTCTGTTAGATAGATTCATCAGTTTCCCCGCATATTTTCCGTCGGATCGAATTAGGATTTTATTATTTTCAATTTCGATTGTTTTTTTTTTTTATTTTTTTATTGTGTATTTTATTTAGATATAAAATTTGACATCTTATGTTTTCTTTTCTATGACTACTACAATATTATTTACTACCTACTGACTAAAATTTGGACTTTACAACATTAAGACATAATCCACGAAAAACTGCAAGACTTTTAGCCTCCTTAACATTTACAGGGAGTTCATTGAACATTTTAAAACCTTTATAATAAATACTAGCTGGGTTACCCGGCTTCGCTCAGGAAAACATTCGAGAGTGTTCTGGAATGTTTCACATTGATGTTCCCGATTTCCTATTCTCGAACATTCCACAATTTTCCAGAAGGTTCCGGGATGTTCTGGAACGTTGTGGAATGCTCTCAAATACTCTGACTGGGGTATCCGGCATCGCTCATTGAGTTGACGTGAGATTGAATTGACGTTCGAATACACGAAGGATATTGCTTTGTATACCCCATATGGGTAGCCCCATACAAAAAAACTTCAAATGTTCCAGAATAATATTCCAGATCTGAGCTGTTCCGGTGTGTTCCTGAACGTTTCATCCTATTCACGAACATTCCGGAATGTTCCGAGATGTTCTGGAATGTGGTGGAATTCTCAAGAATACTCTGGAATTTTTTGAACTGTTCTAGAAATTTCAACGGGCGAAACTTGGAGCCCTTACATCTTAAAAGCACGCCCTTCGGGTAAGAATGGGAACTTTCTTCATGGATGGAGGATAGAGGGCTACCACACAATATAACTCCCGTTATCGTACCGGGACTCGTCTTTGAGTTTTAGCGGCATTCAAATAGTTTTTTTTAATAATATAATCCAAACTTCTAGAACTTTCCAGTACCTTCTAGAACTTTCCAGAACCTTCTAGAACTTTCCAGAACCTTCTAGACTCGCTGACACTCTCCGCCACTAATTTCTGAAAGCTTCTTGAACTTTCTCCTTCCATAACATCCTAGAGCATTAGGGAACCTTCCAGAACTATCTAGAACCTTCTAGAACTTTTCGAAACCTTCTAGACTCACCGACGTATTCCACCACTCCTTCCAGAACTTTCTACAGCTTTATCGAACCTTCTTGATCTAGAACACAGGAACTTTGTAGACTCACCGACGTACTCCACCACTCCTTCCCGAACTTTCTACAGCTTTACCGAAATTTCTAGAACTTTTCGGAATCTTCTAGACTCACCGACATACTTCGCCACTCCTTATAGATTTTTCTACAGATTTATTTAACCTTGTAGAACTTTTTATAAACTTCTAGACTCACCTAAATACTCCGCCACTCCTCCCAGAACTTTGTACAGCTTTACTGAACCTTGTACAACATTCCGAAACCTTCTAAACTCACTGACGTATTCAGTAACTCCTTCCAGAAGTTTCTAAAGCTTTATCGAACCTTTAAGAACTTTCTAGAACCTTCTAAACCTACTGACATATTCCGTTATGCCTTCCAGAACTTTCTACAGCTTTATCGATCCGTCTAGAACTCAAGAACTTTGTACACTTACCAACGTACTCCGCCACTCCTTCCCGAATTTTCTACAG
The DNA here is from genome assembly GCA_917880885.1 of Limnephilus marmoratus. Lineage (NCBI taxonomy): Eukaryota > Metazoa > Arthropoda > Insecta > Trichoptera > Limnephilidae > Limnephilus > Limnephilus marmoratus. The sequence goes on from OU862909.1 coordinate 18,208,841, forward strand.
TTTTATCGAAATTTCTAGAAATTTTCGGAACCTTCTAGACTCACCAACGTACTTCGCCACTCCTTATAGAATTTTCTACAGCTTTATCGAATCTTGTAGAACTTTTTCGGAAACTTCCTAGACTCACACCACTCCTTCCAGAACTTTTTTGCAGCTTTACAGAACCTTGTAGAACTTTCCGGAACCTTCTTAGTACACTGAAGTGTTTCGTAACTCCTTCCAGAACTTTCTGCAGCTTTATCGAACCTTTTATAACTTTCCGGAACCTTCTAGATCTACCGACATATTCTACCACTCCTTTCAGAACTTTTTGTAGCTTTATCGAACCTTATGAAAGTTTATCGAATCCTCTGGAATTTTCCGAAACTTCTAGACTCACCGACAGACTCCTTCACTCCTATCAGAACTTTCTACAGCTTTACGGAACTTTCTAGAACATTCTACGGTTTTATTGAACCTTCTAGAACTTCCGGAAACTTCTAAACCCACCGACATAATCCACCATTCCTTTCAGAACTTTGTACAGCTTTATCGCCCCTTCTAGAACTTTCCGAAACCTTATAGACTCACCCTGACTTTCTCCGCCACTCTTTCCAGAACTTTGTACAGCTTTATCGAAACTTCTAGAACTTCCTACAGCTTTGTGGAATCTTTTAGAATTTTCCGTACCCTTCTACACACACTGACATACTCCTCTACTCCTTTCAGAACTTTCTAAAAGCCTTATGGAGCCTTCTAGAACTTTCTACAACTTTAACAAACCTTCTAGAACTTTCCGGAAGCTTCTAGACTCATCGAAATACTCCGCCATACCTTCCAGAACTTTCTACAGCTTTATCAAACCTTCTGGACTCACCGACATACTCCGCCACTCCTTCCAGAACTTTGTACATTCCTATCGACCTGTCAGAACTTTCTACAGCTTTATGGAACCTTCTAGAATTCGTCGGGACCTTCTAGACACACCGATAGACTCCTTTACTACTACCAGAACTTACTACAGCCTTATGGAACCTTCTAGAATTTTCTACAGTTTTATAGAACCTTCTAGGACTTCCGGAAACTTCTAAACCTACCGACATGATCCACAATTCCTTTCAGAACTTTTTACAGCTTTATCAAAACTTCTAGAAATTTCCGGAACCATCTAGACTCACCAACATACTCCGCCACTACTTCCTGAACTTTGTGCAGCCCTATAAAACCTTTTAGAACTTCCACAGCTTTATGGAACCTTCTAGAATTTTCTGGAACCTTCTAGACACACTGACACACTCCTCCATTCCTTTCAGAACTTTGTATAACTCTATCGAACCTTCTAGAACTTTCCGAATTTTCTGGACTCACCGTCATTTATTTCTGAAAGCTTCTAGAACTTTCTCCATCCACAATTTTCTAAGCATTTGTGAACCATTAGATCCTTCTAGACTCACCGACTTACTCCGCCTCTCCTTCCAGAACTTTACACGGCTTTATCGTACCTTTTAAAACTTTCCAGAACCATCTAGACTTACCGACATACTCCGCCACTCCTTCCAGAACTTTGTACAGCCCTATCGAACCTTCTAGTACTTCGTACAGCTTTATGGAACCTTCTAGAGTTTTCCGGAACCTTCTAGACACACCGACACACTCCTCCACTCCTTTCAGAACTTTTTACAGCTTTATCGAACCTTTTTGAACTTTCCGGAACCTTCTAGACTCGCTGACATACTCCTCCATTTCTTCCAGAACATTCCAGAGTTTTATCGAATTTTCTAGAAGTTTCCGGAATCTTCCAGACTCTTCTTGAAACTAGAGTCTTCTTAGAACTTCCAGCCCTTATATCTTCAAAAGCAAGCCCTTTAGGTAAAAACGAATACCCTTATTCCCTAGGGGGTATAGAGATCTACCATACCATATAACTTTCTTGATCGTACCGGCACTCGTTTCTGAGTTTTTGCGTTTCGCACGTTTTTTTGGACTTTCTTTTATAATATATATTGATTATTTTGTGTTCCCGATAAATTTGTTTTAGGAAGCCTAAAATCGTTGCAGTTTCTCGTAGGATAACAATGAACTGTACTGTTGATTCTAACATTATTCATCATATAATCAGGTAACATTTTATTTTTTAACTTATAAATAAAAACTAGGGTATTGAAAACTAATCTTTGCCACACACTTAAAATATTGAGTTGGCGTTGAATGGTTTTTATCCTGGTATACCTGCTACAGCACAATATAGATCTCATGCCTCTGTTCTGAATTATTTCCATTCTTTTAATTTGTGTTTTATTGCTCAGAAAGATTACACTTGAGCAATAATTCAGATGGGATGCTACAGTTGTGTTATAGACCAATTTCCTAGTTTTAATGTCTAATTTTCCCTTTATCCTACTTAAGAAATTAATCTTTTTGGCAATTTTTTTAGTTAGCATTTCAAAGTAAGAGTTAAGTTTTAACTTATTATCGATTATGATTCCCAAATATTTAATTTCTTCTACCTCTTCAATAGTTTGATTGTCTATATTTAGGGTGATAAGTCCATTTTGTTTTTTCCCTAAAACCATGAATTTACGTTTAGTTGCATTTAATTTGAGTTTATTTATGCATAACCATTTAGATATTTCATGAAGTTCACTTTGTATTTTTGACAATGCATCTTTAATATTATTCGCTATGATATATAAAAGTGTGTCATCAGAAAACAGTTTGATGGAACAGTACTTTAGGCACTTCACTATATCATTGATATACATAATAAAAAGTAGTGGTCCCAAGACCGATTCTTGAGGAACTCCAAGGTTAACTTGTTGCTCTTCAGAGATAGCATCTCCAAATTTGGTTCTTTGTTTTCTGTTTTTTAGGTAATCAGTAAACCACTGCAATTCTTTTCCATGAATTCCCATGTCCTTCAATTTCATTATTAGTCTTTCTCTGTCAATCGTTTCGAAAGCACGTCTAAAGTCTAAGAATACTGCTATGATGATTTTCTTCTGATCCATACTTGTTTTCCATTCATTTAAGACATAATTAAGTTCTGTTTCACAGGAATTTTTGTTTCTAAATCCAGATTGTTGTTTAACAAGAATGTTATTTTTTTCAATAAAATTGTTTATCTGTTCTTTAACTATCGATTCTAGTAATTGTTCATATTTAGGTAATTTAGGTAATTGGTCTGAAGTCTTCAAAAATTTTTGCATTTATTATTTTAGGTACTGGTGTTATTATGGAAGTTTTCCATGACTGTGGAAAAATTCCCTCTAACAGAGATTCATTTATTAGTGCAACTAATCTGTCCCCTATAGCTGGAAGTGCATCTTTGATTATGCCTATCGTAATTCCATCCGTGGACGATTTTAGTTTCATTGCATTAAGAATTTTCATTAAATACTCCATGTTTATTTTATTAAACCTGAAAATATTAGTATTCTCTCTTCTTTCCATTGATTGAGAAAATGTGTATGTGACTAATGGAATGCTTTTATTTATGTTTTTGACACTGAGTATAAAATTTGTATTAAATATTTGGGCTATTTTAGGTTTACCACCTTCAACTCCATCGGGGAACTGAACTTCCTTAGTGTCTCCCTTCTGTTTACCGCTTATAATTTCTTTGAGTGTAGTCCACATTTTTCTTGAATCACTTTGAGAGGTTATTATTTTTTGTCTAATATACGAATTTTTGGTTTGTTTTATTTCTGTACTATACATGTTTCTAAGTTTCTTATAGGTTTCCCATCTTTCTTCCGTAAATTATAGTTTATAGGCTTTATAAGCTGTATCCCTTTGTTTTTGTAGAAGATGTAGAGATTTCGTATACCAATTATTTGTATCTTTTAATATAATATTAGTTATAGGCATTAGCTCGTTTACTACTGTTTTCAGATATCCTACTAGTTCATCGGCTTTTTCCTCCAAATTTCCTTGGTTATCACAAATCCACTTTTTGTTTTTTAATGCCGTACACAATTTATCCTTATCGTAGTTCTTTTTATTCCTATACGTTATCTTTCGTATTTCCTGTGGCTTCGGACTAGTATATCTAATTTTTGTAACAATTTATTTATTTATTTATTTATTGCTTCTTCACAATTTATGTAGGTACATATATTTTTAGCATGTAATTATTAACCCCACTAGGGTTCGCCTGTATCGGGGTTAATAATTTCACAATTTAATAAAAATAACACACGCAAATATTGGTCATGCAAAACAGTTAAGTAAAAGCAAAATCATAAAATTTAAAAATAAAATGATAAACAGAGAAAATAATAAGTGACAAAAATATATGAATTAATAACAAAGTGTTGAGAGATCAGACAAAATGTTCTCATTCACTATATCATTAGTTATATAAAACTAAAAAAATACATGTCCTTAGGTTTTTTTTTTAAATAGGTGTAAAAAATAAACAATGAAAAAAAAAAACAAAGATTTATAAGCGATTAAATTAGATTAAATTGTTTCGTGATCAGATATTTTGAGTTCTTCTACAGCATTAACTTCCGCATAAAAGTCATTTGAAATTACTAAATCAATCATGGTTTTAGAGGTTTTTCCTATTCTTGTATAATTGTTGACAAGTTGCTTCCAGCCTAAGCAATTTATAATGCTTTGTAGTCTTGTGCATTTTGCATTGGGTTTCATCATATCGATATTAAGATCTCCGCAGACTATTATTAAATCTCTTGTATTTATTTGTTTACGACACCATTCATCAAAAAAATCTAAGAATTTTGTATCATTTTGATTTGGGGAATGATGCATAGCTACGTCGGTTCCCCTCTTAAAATCCTTTTGAATTTCAATAGCCAGCATCCATATATTATTTTTATCTAGCACCATATTTGTTGTGACTTTGTAAGAGATATTATTTTGAATTAATATTGTAACTCCCCCCGTATGCCTGCTAAATGAGTCGCATCTAATTGTCGAATAGCCCTGAAATGTTATTTCGTGTAGTTTGATTTCTTCGGTAACACAAATTTCACTCATCATTACCATGTGCGGTTTGTATTCTCTTGGCATGTTTTCAACTTCTTCGATATGTGCTAGTAAACAAGAGTTAAGCTTAAACTTAGTTTAAGGAGTATATTGTTATGAAGTTTCGGTTTAATCTAAAAAATTAACCATTCTGTTCTCCTGTTCAATTTTTCGACAGAATACTGGACAGTCTTTGCTCCATACAGGGTGATTGATTTTTAAATTTAATTTTAGTCTTTCATTTGCTTTTTGCAATTAATGCAGGCATCATATCCTTCATTACAGTTTTTAATATCATGGGATTTTGCACATCTTGGACATGATATTTCATTTTTACAATGTATCGCCTTGTGGTTAAACCCGTTACAGTTAAAGCACCTCAAAATATTTACGTTGTCGTAAACACGGCATCTGTCCCATCCTAAATATATCTTTCAGCCTTTATTATTCGTTTGTACGTGTTTGCCGTCGACTTCCGCATAGACTGTGTAATTTATCTGGTCTCTTTAATTTTTAAATTCTTTTATGTAAGTTACCTCAATATTTGAATTTTTTTCGAAAACGTCTTCATTTTGGGATTTTATTTTTGTTTCGATTTCCTTCCTGTCTTGTTTCCGAGTTATTCCAACAATTTTCAATATCTGACCTTATAGTGAACGTATTGATTTTGTCGGCAAAGAGGTTTAACGGAAACCTACGGGCTACAAATCTACGAGTATATATTTTTTCTTAATATTGGCGATTCACGAAGAATTTTATTATATATTTTTTTATATCTTTATTTCATTTTTGATGTGGAGTTTTGTATTACAATCACTGTTTTGATATATCATTTTTTCTGATCTTTCAGCTGACCTTCCGTCTGACGGCCTCGCCGCGCCTCATCTTATCTTTCATCATCCATCATCTATCATCTCGTCTTCTTCCATGAGAAGTGTGTGGTCACTGAAGAAGAAGATGTCTTTTCAGGACGGGTTGTTTCATAGAGTTGGACAACTTAACGAGTTTTTGAGAACTTGAATTATTAACTTCGAAATTTAATGAGTTGTTCAAATTCCATGACGCGGCCCTTCCTTCCTACGCTTTGTTTATGTATTTTATTTTTCATGTCATTTCCAATAAAGCTTTGTGATTTTGGTTTTTTATTTATTTAGGTCCTACCTACTCTCCGCCATTATGTTTGCTATCGCACTATGGCTGGACCGATTTTGATGATCTTTGATTTGTTGGATTTGTCTCCGCCCCGGATAACAGAATAACTATTAAAACATCGCAAAAACATTATGAAAAAAGAAAGTTATGAAGAAAAATAATTTTTTCATACATTTTGTATGGAACGAATTTTCATATTTTGAAAGAACGACAGCAATATTGTGATAGGTATAATATTTAACTGTGCGTGAATCCAAAAATTCAAAAAAATGTCGCTGATTGTTTTGTTCTTAATCATATAATGCTGCCTCTCTTTTTCTTACACACTAAATGTCAATAGTCGAAAATGAGACAAACGGTGAACGTATGTCTCTGCACCCCTCTAAAGGAAAAATAAAATAATCTTTTTTTTTTTTACGTAAGCTCCACTCCGGGACCTATGTCATGTTAAGGGATGCTGTGTGGAGGGTCTTTTTAAGGAACGGTAGGATAGGAAGTTCTGGGAAGGAAAAGGCATGGGTGGGTAGGAATCTGGAGGTCAGTGTATCCGGGAGTGAATCCAGCCATCCAGCTAACGCGGTGCGCTAACTCTTTCGACCCATGGTCGAGAGAATCCGACTGGAAAGGTCAAAAGGCCTCCCTCAACCAATCTCTCACACAGCAGGTGGGCAGACGCATCCGCCGCCAAGACCCGCACAGAAGTCACCCCATGAACCCGGGCACCCCTGCTAAATCACCAAACGTATGGAACCACTTGGGGTGACCTACTATGGCAGAGTGTTGGTTATCCAATAAATGGTTCCCGGGGCGGCGGCACCCGTACCCGCTTCCTTTCAAAAATTCCCATAAGTAGTGGAAAAGTGAGAAAATCACAAATAATATAAATCCGTACAAACGCCATCTCTGATACGACGAAAACAAAACACGGACAGTTGGGCATCGATAATTGCTTCATTGTGTAATTTTTAACTTAATAATAAAACTTAATTTAATTCAACAGTTATTGATTCTCCAGTCACTATGGCCAGGGCGTATTATCCATAAGACAGTGTAGGCAACTGCTTGACGGCCGGCGTGGTCTCTTGACTAGCAATCTGAAGGTCGCTGGATCGAATCCCGGCGTGGGAAATTAAATTTCATTTGAATATTTTGTTTTATTTCACAATCTATTCATTTAAAAATAGTGTGTGGTGAAGCCAACACTCAGGTACGTACCTACTTAAGGTATATACCTGTGCAGCATGGCGACGTCGCCGCCTGGTACCATCGGAACGGCACACGAGTAATACCTACCTACCTATCTGGAATCTCGTCGCACTTTATGGAAAGAACCGGAGCATTTACATTCCTTGTTCATTAGGCGTCAGAACTATCGAGAAGCGTATCGTATTCTCTCGATATTATCAGCCGAATTATTAAACCGTTACCTCCGCCGCGGCATTATAAAAGCCGGAGTAATGGTTTGACCTAGTCAGTCGATAGAATAGCAAGCCAAACAACTTGTACCGTTATTTACTACGTTCACGCTCTGTGTATTATTTGAATTATTAATTCTTATTAATAAACGATCAACAGTTAATTCCAGTGTTTTCTTTACGCGTTTACGTAGCACGTCTGATTGCTACAGTGGTGACCTCCGACACACGAATTTATTAAGTTTTTTTTTAATTACGATTTAAATTAATTATAATAATATATCTTCCAATGTCTCTTCCAATCGGATCATCGACATCGACAAAGACGTCGCCAGAAGTTAACCGGGTAGCGGTAAGAATACCGCCCTTTTGTCCGAACGATCCAGAATTATGGTTTGCGATGGTTGAAAGGAGTTTTGAGGCTTCAGGAGTCACAGCTGACGCAACCAAATTCGGATTCGTCCTTGGAGCCTTGGACCCTACTTATGCACAAGAAGTCCGGGACATTATTGTCAAGCCCCCTGATACCGGAGCCTACGCCCTCTTAAGAAGTGAGCTGACCAGACGCCTCAGCTCCACACAGGAACAAAAGACAAGGAGACTTTTGGAGCACGAAGAACGGGGAGACCGTAAACCATCCCAGTTCCTCCGTCATCTGCGCACCCTCGCGGGCAGCGCCGTGCCTGATGAGGTGTTAAGAACTCTCTGGATGGGCAGACTTCCCCGGAGTATGCAGGTTGTTTTGGCTACACAACAACAAACCTCGTTGGACGAGTTGGCGAACCTTGCAGACGCTATTGACGACTACGCCGGCAGGCCAGCAATCAATGCAGTTTCAGAGCCGACTCTTGATAATAGCTTGATCAGCAGGTTCGAACGAATGATGCTGCCACTCCAAGAGGAGTTGACCACCCTAAGACGAGAGATAGCAACGCTGCGCTCAAAAGACCGTCAATCACGGAGTATCAGTCCTCGTTGGCGGAGAAATTCCTCCCGCTCCCGTTCGAGGGATCGCCAATCCGAAGGCATGTGCTGGTATCACAGCAGGTTCGGGGCTAGGGCGCGTGCATGCAATCAACCTTGCAACTTTGTGCAGGGAAACGCCCCGGGCTCACACTGATGGCGACCAGCACCGGGAGCCCTACTCAAATAAGTCGCCTGTTCGTCACTGACCGGAAAACACGTACTCAGTTTCTCGTGGATACTGGGGCGGACCTCTGTGTTTTTCCGCGGCGTTTGGTTCAAGGTCGTCCAGCCAAGCAAGCTTACGAACTGGCGGCCGCAAATGGCAGCACCATCGCAACTTACGGTAGCCTGACGCTCAACCTTGACTTAGGTCTACGACGCGACTTCACTTGGAGCTTCGTCATTGCTGACGTCTCCAAGCCCATCATTGGAGCGGACTTCCTGGCGAAATTTGAGTTGCTGGTAGATATCCGCAACCGACGACTGCTGGACCAAGTGACTAACCTGACAACCACAGGCAAGCGAAGCAGCAACAATATTGCTTCTATCAAGACTGTCACAGGAACGTCCCCTTTCCACAAAATTTTACAACAGTACCCTGATATCACGCGCCCTGATGGCGCCATGAAGGAAGTTCGCCATGCTACCCTTCATCACATCCGAACTACTCCAGGCCCTCCAGTTGCCGAACGACCCCGCCGCCTCGCTCCTGATAAACTCAAACGGGCCAAGAAGGAGTTTGAGACCATGGTCCGTTTAGGAATCGCCCGGCCTTCCGAGAGCTGCTGGGCATCGCCACTACACATGGTCCCCAAGAAGGATGACCAATGGCGACCATGCGGTGATTATCGCGGGCTGAACGCCAGAACCATTCCTGACCGATATCCTGTACGCCATATTCAGGATTTCACTCAGGCATTGAGAGGCGCCAAGATTTTCTCAACCATAGACCTTGTACGGGCTTATAATCAGATTCCGGTGGCTCCTGACGACATTCCAAAGACGGCCATATCTACTCCGTTCGGACTCTTTGAATTTCCAGTGATGTCTTTCGGCCTCCGTAACGCAGCTCAGACCTTCCAACGCTTCATCGATGAGATCACCAGAGGGCTGGATTTTTGTTACGCCTACATCGATGACATACTCATCGCCTCGTCAACAGAAGAGGAGCACATGACCCACCTCAAAATCTTGTTCCAGCGTCTTCAGGATTATGGTGTGGTCATTAACCCTGGAAAATGCCACTTTGGTTTGCCTGAGGTTAAATTCCTGGGATACCTGGTGTCTGGCGCAGGCACTACACCCCTGCCAGAAAAAGTCGATGCTATTAGAAGTTACAATCGACCAGAAACTGTAAAGGATCTCCGCCGGTTCCTCGGAGCCCTCAACTTTTATAGGAGATTCCTGCCCAAAGCTGCAGATACTCAAGCCCCACTCAATGATTTCCTCCAAGGAAATCAGAAAGGCAAGCAACCAATACATTGGACCAAAGAGACCGTGGAAGCCTTTGACAAGTGCAAGGAAGCACTTGCTCAGGCAACCCTGCTCGCTCACCCCAAGTGCGAAGCTCCACTCTCCATAGTCAGCGACGCATCTGACACCGCAGCTGGTGCCGCGCTCCAGCAGCTCATCGAAGGTCACTGGGAGCCGTTGGGGTTCTTCTCCAAGAAATTCAGTCCAGCGGAGCGAAAATACGGCGCTTATGACAGGGAGCTCCTGGCCATCTACCTCGCTGTAAAACACTTTAGACATATGGTAGAGGGCAGGATGTTCACCATCTTCACCGACCATAAGCCCATCACCTTCGCCTTTCAGCAAAAGGCTGACAAGTGCTCACCGAGACAATTCCGTCACCTAGACTATATCAGCCAGTTCACCACCGACATTCGCCACGTGGCAGGTAAAGACAACATCGTCGCAGATGCCCTCTCCAGGGTCGAGACAGTTCACGCTCCCTTGGATTACGTAGCGCTAGCAGCTGACCAAGTGAACGACACGGAACTGGAAAAGTGCCTACAGGGAGGTTCTAACCTCCAGCTAAGAAAAGTGCGCATTCCCGGCATCGACACGCAACTCTACTGCGATTTATCGACAAATATAGCCAGACCTTTCGTCACGAAGAAATTCCGTTCTGCAGCTTTCAATGCGGTTCATCAGCTGGCTCACCCAGGCATCAAGGCAACGGTCAAACTCATAACTGAACGTTATGTCTGGCCGGCCATCAAAGCTGACACAAGGAAACTCGCACGCAACTGCCTCCAGTGCCAACTAAGTAAGGTGTCACGACACGTGTCAGCACCCCTTGGAACCTTTCCTAGAACTTCATCCAGATTTGAACATGTCCATATCGACATCATCATCATGCCCATGTCAGAAGGATGCCGGTACTGCCTTACATGCGTAGACCGGTTCACGCGATGGCCAGAAGCGTTCCCTATCAAGGACCAAGAAGCAGAAACAGTGGCGCGCGCATTCTACCAGGGTTGGATCACCAGGTTCGGAACCCCGCTTCGAATCACCACTGACCAAGGAAGACAATTCGAGTCTAGGCTGTTCAGGCAATTGAACTGCTTAGCAGGTACGACGCAGATTCATACCACCGCATACCACCCTGCGGCAAACGGCATGGTGGAAAGGCTACACCGCCAGCTCAAGGCTGCGATCAAATGCCACCAGAAGGACCGTTGGACCGAAGTGCTTCCCACTGTTTTAATGGGAATAAGAGCAGCCTGGAGAGACGACCTCGCTACCACCTCGGCCGAGCTGGTGTACGGCGAGCCGCTCCGTTTACCAGGAGAATTCCTCGTTGCACGACCAGCAACCTGCGACAATACGAGCAACTTCCTCAAGGAACTTCGACAGCACTTCAATGAACTTCGACCGGTTGAAGGTACCCGCCATAGTGAAGGACGTCATTTCATCTTCAAAGACTTACCCACAGCGACTCACGTTTTCTTGAGGGACGACACCATTAAGAGCCCGCTTCAGCAACCATACAGCGGCCCTCACCAAGTCGTCCGCCGGAATGGTAGGACCTATGTCATCCTATGCAGAGGAAAAGAATTAACCGTGAGCATTGACCGCCTCAAACCGGCTTACATCGCCAAGGAACCGAAAGAAGCCGCAACAGAGCTACCACCAACCCTTCCAAAACCAGCCATCAAACAGGATCGGACTCATACGACTACTCGTTCAGGAAGGCGTGTTCGTTTTCCCGATTACCTTAATGTCTAAACTATTTTTTTTATCGCAGCCCTTATCTGTGCCGCTGGGGGGGGAGTGTGTGGTGAAGCCAACACTCAGGTACGTACCTACTTAAGGTATATACCTGTGCAGCATGGCGACGTCGCCGCCTGGTACCATCGGAACGGCACACGAGTAATACCTACCTACCTATCTGGAATCTCGTCGCACTTTATGGAAAGAACCGGAGCATTTACATTCCTTGTTCATTAGGCGTCAGAACTATCGAGAAGCGTATCGTATTCTCTCGATATTATCAGCCGAATTATTAAACCGTTACCTCCGCCGCGGCATTATAAAAGCCGGAGTAATGGTTTGACCTAGTCAGTCGATAGAATAGCAAGCCAAACAACTTGTACCGTTATTTACTACGTTCACGCTCTGTGTATTATTTGAATTATTAATTCTTATTAATAAACGATCAACAGTTAATTCCAGTGTTTTCTTTACGCGTTTACGTAGCACGTCTGATTGCTACAAGTGTAGAGTATATTTGCGGCACGTTCCAGAGTGAAAGATACTCATCGCCCTGGTGTAAAACCAGCACTCGCAATTGAAACGTTGCTTGAAATAGCGTTAGCCGTGTTTGGTGACCAATAGCCAGGTACTTCCCCACCTTCTTCATCTCCTTCCCCTCCCCACTACCATCAGCCTCACAACACACCCCAATTGGGGATGCTATAGTCTCACTGGCTCCAGAGGGGAGCAGCCGAGACTTGTGAGGTATTGCTATAAAAAGGAGCCCCGCATCGGGTAGGGGCCCCTATGGGAAAGGGGCTCTGAGACTTGCATTGCCTACGGGCCCCGACATGTTTAATCCTGCTCTGGCAGGCATATGTCCATTAGGCACTGTAGGCAACCTGCATAGGGGCCACGCATCGGCTAGGGGCCCTATGGTAAAGTGGTCCCGAGACATGCTTCTTAGAGACCCCGATATTTTTAATCTGGCCCTCGTAGGGATTTTTTTATAAAGGGCCCTTTTTAATTTATATGAACTATGAAAATTTTCCATAAAAAATCGAAAATAAAATTCGATGGTCCGCGTTCGAAGTTTTGCATACGTTTTCCCACATCATTTATTCATTTTCTCGCATTGGGTAGGGGCCCCTAAAGCCCCGAGACGCGCATTCCCTAGGGCTCCGACATGTTTGAGCCGGCCCTGGCAGGACCCCTATTGTCCATAAGGCAGAGTAGACCACTGCTTAGGGGCCACGTATCGGCTAGAGGCCTTTTTGGTAAAGGGGCCCCGAGGCGTGCGTTGCCTAGGGGACCCGACATGTTTTAGCCGGCCCTGACTGTAGGGATTGTTTTATAAAAGGTATTCGAAAATGCATTCAAAGTTTTGTTGAAGGATAATTCAACATACAAACTGTTTCGAACGGTTTCACATAAAATGTTGTATCTCCGTCAATTTTTCTAATTTCTTTAAAACATTTGGTGAGAGCATTCTTAAAGTGCATCTCTAAAAAAATGGAATAAATAAAAGACAATTTTTTTTTACAGTGTTCTGGTGCCTTAAAGCCTTGTTTAGGGTTTGATCAAGGGCGTGGAGGGGTTAGTCCGCCACTGTACTTCAATCCGCTGTCTCGAATGTGTCGTCTGTATAATAGAGAACTCCAGTCCAATGTTTTTATTTTTTTTTATGAATGACCTTCTAACTTAAATAACTGCGTTTTTGTTTTTATTTTTAGAGTTAGTTTTAATAGTTAAAATAATTGTCAAAGTTTTAATTTTTCGAGACCCCCCGGAAATATGGTAAATCGTGTGACGTCATCAGTCCCGAAAAATTAGTATGGGATTGGGCAATCAGCTGATCTACTGCCGCCATTTTGAAATCCGTTGTTCCGTTGTTCGAAGTATTCTCCCTAGAAGAAGCATTACTTTTTTCATTCATTATTTTTTTTGTGCAGTAGTTTTTCAATATTTTATATTTCTAATAGAGATACCTCTATTTTTGATACTGAATTATTTAGGCTTAAATATTGTTTCAATAAACACTACAACTAAATCTCTATAAACAGTACGAAATAAAGAATAACATGAAATGTTGTTAATACTGATGGCTTGTGCCATACCTACATGTCAATAGATTTCAATACAATGTGATACAATGACTGGTGACGCGTGACGTCAGCACTAACCATTCAATCGTACCAACTTTACAGTGTATTTTAACGAGACGTTAAAAAATGCACTTTTTAATATTTTTTTACCAACACTACGTTTAATATTATAAAAAAAACTTATATATTCAGAATCAGCGTTTATTGGTCTGTATGAACATATTTTTTTAAAGTCATAATATTTTTTACTGGAGTTCATTATTCCATTGAATGTAACCATATAGACATCTATGCAAATAGTCTCGCTTACCTTAAAAAGCAAATTAACAATAGACTAACCTAACAAGTAACTGAAAATACTTATGTTTGATCTTGAACTTGAATATGGCTGTTTCTTACTCTATTGTACTTTATTTTTTGTTTTTCTGTTTATTAAATCGCATGTCGATCTTTTTTTTATCTTTGTCATCTCGATATTTTATCATCACTATTTTTGTTATCTTTTTTACCTCTGTTTATATTTTTCTATTTCTAATTTCTGTTAACTTTTATGTATACATAACGAAAAACAACTATTGAACTGTGCATTCTGTGAACATTTTAAAGTGGACTATTAACATCTACGCTTTTTACAATGCTAATCTAACGACGTTTTTATGTTAAAACTCTGTAAATGTTCCAAAACCATAAATAAATAAGTTTTAACTCCTTGAGGTACGAACTTTTTTTTCTTATTTTTTACCTTTTTTTTTTTAAATCAATTGATGTAACTTATAATAACGAGGAAAAAATATTTAAAAAAAAATTGGACTGAAGGCTTTTCAGGAATGAGGTGGTCAAAATTTTATACCACAGTACACATGGGAAAAAAATATAAGGTTCAAATCAAAAGTTTATTAGAAATAAAAAAAGGCCATTTTATATGACTAATTGTGGAAATTTTCAAAACAGTTTTTATCTTTTTTTACACAAACACAACATATCCAGTTGGAACGTATGGGCCTGTCTTTTGTACTACAATTCGCACAACGACGTGAAGTAGTATGTTCTGGCCGGTGGGCGCTATTTTTCAGACGTATTTCAGGGTCCACGTAAGGCTTATGTCTCTTAATTTCCACCACCTCCGATGTGGACCCACGCTTTTTGGTGCATTTCAGCTCCTCTTCAGCCAAAAGTCCTCTGTAACTTGCCTCCTGAAATCTTTGAGCCTCAATGGATTGTCTTTGTCAGCCTTACCCAACTTGCAGAGCTCTGTGTAAACAATGTAAGAATTTACAATTGTTGCATCTAAAAAGTGGAAAAATAAAAGATGCCACCATTTTTTAGACTTTCTGTTTATCGAGTAAACCGCCTTCTTTTGATCAAACTTGTCCACATAATTCATGCAGTTGTTATAATTATTTAGAGCCAACGGACATGGCACCCTTGTGATCTCACCAGTTTTCTCTTTACGGTTGACATGCATGGCATCCTTTGGGTTGTGAAAGTTTGAAAGGAGGTGTACAGCTCTTCTATCTCTCCATTTTATCATGGAAATTCCTGTATCACTCACGTACCAGTCATATTCACCTCTTTTTAGGTTTTTATCATCCTTCATCTTAGGCAAATATTTTCTGGTTGATTGGACAGTTCCACATGAGCGAATATTCATATCTTTTAGCTGTTTTTGTAGGGGGTAGCAATTAAAATAATTATCAAAGTAAACTGTGTAGTTACGACCTTGAATAGATTGACAAAAATTTAAGACAACTCTTGGCCCTAAGTTAGACTCAGCGTAGTCACCAATTTTTCCTGTGTATATTTCAAATTTTAAGTTGTATCCATTTTCTGCATACATCATCCAGATCTTATAGCCTCTTTTAATGGGTTTTTTGGGCATGTATTGCTTCAATGTGCTGCGGCCTTTGAATTTGACCATGCTCTCGTCAATTGCCAAAGTAGGTGATGGCTTGTAATTTCGATCAAAGGTGTCTGACAAGCAGTTCAACAAAGGCCTTATTTTATATAATTTATCGAAATTAAGTTGACCTCTAGCAGGCATCAATGAATTGTCGTTGAGATGAAGGTTTGACAACAGCCAGCCAAACCTATGGACTGTCATAAATCTTGAAATATAGGGGTCGTGTAAATCAGGGGACGATGACCAATAGTCTCTATAACTGGGGGATTTTTTAATTCCCATTACTAAATTTAGTGCAATGAATTTTTTAATTTCCTGAACGGTTGTGGGTTGGTGATTTTTCCCGACTTGTTGTGCGTATAGATTGGTCTGGAAGCAGATATTTTCAATCAAACTAGGAGTCCAAAATTTCAGAAAAATTTCCAAAGGTGTGGGATTTTCCATCGTAAGAAAGTCATTATGTAGTCCTGTTTCTTCACGGAATTCACCAGGGAGGGCGGTATTGAACGTACGGCTCCATTTAGGCACGACTATAATCGCAGGTATGACAGGTGTAGATGCAGTTGTGCCTGGAACAGCAGCGGTGGATGACAAAACGGACATTGAGATATTAGGACTATACTGGGCAGATGGAGAAGACGATACTGGTCGGTTACGCGTACGCGAAAGATGAACATCAAAAGTAGATGGTGATTGTGAACCAGAAGGGCTGGATGTGCCTGCTATAGTGATCGAGTGTGGTAGATGAAGAAGACGCCGGGATTTGATTCCTCACACAAGATAGAGGCAGTTCATCATCATCATCGTCCGAAGAGGCGCTAACTGTGACATTTGCTAGGTGCTCCTCCTGTAGATCCTCATCCTCATTGTCTGAGCACCCATAACAACTGTCATCATCAGAAGGTATCTCTTCTAAAAGTATTCCTGCGATTTCTTCTTGGCGAAGACCTTTCTTCAGCATGGTGTATCTGTAAAATTATAAAATCAGAATAACCATGTTGTAAGACTAAAAAAATTACCTCAAGTACGGTGGTCGAAAAGCAAAACCACCAAAAAATTTCGATTTTACAAAAAAATACTATATTTATAGACATTTCTTATTGATAATTCAACAAATGAAATACAAGGGCACTAGAATTCATAAGAAATGGACAAAAATTCGAAATACATACCGTTATATTTCACTTTAAAGTCGGAGATCACAAAAAACCACAATTTGCTGGCAATTGTCAAACACATAACCAAACCGTGCAAAGCCACCTATTATCGCTATTGGAAACTAAATAGTAGAGAATCTATGTCTCACATGGCATTTAAAAAACTTGTCAATAGATGGCCGTTTTAGCATAATTATTTATTTTCAAGGTGGCCGAATTTTGAAAACACAGTACTTCAAAGAGTTAAAGCTCTTAAAAATACATATATGTTATTCTTGAAGATAATGTCTAGGCCCGCGCCGAAACGCAAATTATATAAAATTTCCTCGATAGCAAAAAAAATCGCAAAGTATGCTCCAAAAATTATTATAAACGCGTTTGTTTCAGTTATTTTACAAGTTAAATGTATGAAAAAATCACATTGTTTCTTTAAATGATGTTTAATACAATGCCCGCGAGATTTCTGCTCTAGTTTAAACGAGTCGTGTTTTATTAAACATTTTCGCAATTTTCGCATCGACTTTGTCGCTTTAGTGCTCTCCTCTAACATTCGTAATTTCGTATCTCCCTATCTTTTTCTTTTCGGGCCGGTTGCGGAGCCTTCAGGTAAGGTAAATTCCTTCTTTTGAAAGGCAGCGAGCGTTTTTTTATTGTCATAAATACTTTCGGCTTCATTAATCCTATAATTACAATATCCGTGATTTTTCTGAACTAAAAAATAACACACATTACGGCTGTTTTAAAAAGTTTTTGACTTCGTAGCGGGCGCGGCCGGGACCAAACATAGCGAAAATAAAACAATTTTAAATCTCTCCCGTGCCGTCGATTTCAGACTTTGAATAAAATTTGCATTTCAAAGCAAACAGTAATAGCCTGGCGTAGCATCATATCGTAACATAACTCCGCCAAGTGCCACGGCGCTATCACGGAATAGTGTTTTTATTGGCAGAATGTATTATTTTATGGACAGAACGAAATGTAACACACAAACTGGCAATAACACCATTATACCAGACACATTATAGAAGCCGTGGCTTTCACCCTGCGTGCTCACGTTAATGGTACCGAACTGAGAATTAAGTCGGTTATAGTTAAGAGTTAAGTTGAAGAATCTCGGGTAAATGTTATATCGACCTGTTGCTTTTATGGTTTTATAAATCATTGAACACGTAAATGTCGACTTAACCGTCTAAAGCTATAATGGCGATCCGTACCTACAAGCACTTAAGTACCCAAAAATATTGTATAGTCAGAGGGAAGTTAAAATGTTTGTTATTAGGTATATACAAAATTACTTGTGTTTATTTTTTTCTTATTGATACCCCTTGTGGGCCAGGATTTTTTGCACATACATCGTATGAAATCTCGGAAAGAATACTTTTGAAATAATATTTTGTGCATTTATTTTGAACTACCATTTATTTTATTTACCCAAACACATTCTTTAAACGATAAACTATCGTTAAAAACAACATTACTTGTGTTTATTTAATGGTTTATCGGAAATTTTTGTGACCGACCATTGACTGACTTTGATATTTCATTTAGCATTTAAAAATAATCTGATGCTGCCAGGTGAATGAAACTTTTAGAGGTATCAGGAATACTATTGACGCAAGCGATTCTAACCATGTTCTTGATACAGTTTCTTTATACATGAGGGTCAAAATCGCATATCAAAATATATTTTTTTGAAAATTTTTGCCGAAGACACCGGTGCACGAGCGGCCTAGGACCGGTTTTAAAGGAAATGGTGTTGATCGAACAATATCTACGTTTGTTTATTTTTTTTTCAGGTTCTCCATAAAACAGTTATACACCAAATTATTACGGAGAAGATTACAAAATACAAGAGAAAAAAAAGGCCAAGGGGGCAGTTTCACTATGTTGAGACATATGTCAAAAGATAGTTACTGAACTCTCTATAGGTAACATTGAAGATGTCAATGTTCAATGCAGAATCGTTAAGCAGTTGAATTGCTCAAATAATTATAATATTTAATTTTATAGGAGTTACATTTGTTGATTATTTGAAAGCTTCATAGTTAATAATGGAAATGACATCATATACTGAAAAAAATGTGTGTTGTCCAAGAGATTGCAAACAAAATGGTGTTGCAAATTTTATGATATCAGAGCACACCGTTAGACGGCCTCCGTGGTCATGGGTTAAGGCTCTTGACTCGCAGGACCGAGGTCGCGGGATCGAATCCCTGTTTGCGCAAATAAAATTTATTTGATTAATTTGTGTTATTTCACAATTAATTTATTTAAAATAATATATAGTATATTTGCGGTACGTTCGAGAGTAAAATATATATTCAGGATCTCCCGCTTTAGTGAACCAATCCGAATAGCCAGGTACTTCCCCACCACTTTCTTCCCCATCTTCTTCCCCCCCCACTCCTTCAGCCTCACAAAATACCCCAAATATGGATGCCATAGACTCATTGGCTCCAGATGGGAGCAGCTAGGACTCTTGTGAGGTATTCACTAAAAGATAGACGGATTTTTCTGTGACAAAGTTTTCAAAACATATTTCTGTTATATGTTTAACATTAATTTAAACTTTATTACAAGATCAAAGCCTTCCTCAAAATTTAATGATTAAGAACACGTAGATGATTTAATTCGAAACAATCAACTTTATGTCTCCAAATTAGCAAATTAAATTAATGAGGCCTTTATTGGCCAACTTAAAGAGGCCAAAAGGCAGTATCAACATAAATTTTAACGCATTTCCATAATACCTACACATAATATATGTTATGGTTAAATTAGTGTAACAATTTCAAAAGTCAAACTTTTCAACGATAACGACCCATTGGGAAGAAAGGTTGTGTGTTGTTTACAATAATTGTAACCGTTAGTGGGGTGTTGGTCGGGAACGGGGGTAGGTTTTGGCATTGCCAAAATAATGTTATCTCCCCGTCCGACTCATTAACCCCACGGGCGGGACGAGGCCTCCATAGGCCGTAGGCTGGATCCTATAGACAACCTTCCCCTACACCATTCCTCCCCCATACCCGTACACCGGGCGTTGATGGCGTTTATTATTGAACACCAAAGATATCGATGAAATTCAATTTGAACTTTTTGATTATTACCTCAATATTCAATATGGGTTTTGTTTGAGTGAATATAAAAGGATATTTTAATAATTTTAAGCTGATTATACATAGAAGTAAGCGTTAGGCTCTGGAAGCATTGTTTTTAAATTTTTAATAATTGGTGTTTATATTTTATTTTAGTTTTTTTCACTTAATTTATTATCACACCACTTTTTTGGAGGGATGATCTTTTTGAATGTCCCACAATTTCCTCATGGTACACACTCTTTGCTCCAGTCATATTTATACGCCTCTCTTATATTCATACAATTTCATTCCATTCCTTACAATCATACAATATGGGAGGCGGGTTCTGCCACTCCGGGAACCATTTTGGACAAACAACACGCTTGCCATTGGTCACCCCAAGTGGTTCACTACGTTTGGTTACTTACAAGAGGCGCCCAGGTTCATTGTCCAGGTCTTGGTGACACATGTGTTTACCCACATCTGCCTGGCGGGTCGGATCGGGAGAGATTGGTTGAGGGAGACCTTTTTACCCCTCCAGCTGGATTCTCTTGATCCATCGCTTATACGGCAGTGGGAGGGATGGATTTATACGTTCGTCACTCCTGGACCCATTGACCCCCAGATTCCTACCCACCCATTTTACCTTTTTCCTATCCAGAACTTCCTCTCCTTCCTTTCCCTAAAAAAATTCTCAACACAGATTCAGACAAAATGACATAGGCCCTGGGAGGAATCATTTTTCTCAGGGCCTCTTGTGTGGAGCTAATGAAAAAAATTGCTTTTTGCTAACCGATTCTAACCCGATGCAAGTATTTAGCAAGCGATTCTCTTAGTTATGCCATATTATTAATAATTTAGAAACTCTTATATTCAAACAACACTTCCTGCTCTGTTTTTTTGCTCTACATAATCACAAAATCCAAGTCCTCTTTCTTAAATTAAAATTATAAAGATGCTGGGAGAGCCCTCTCTGAGTGGTGATTCAATCATATTATTAATGTACCATTCGCATTTTGCGATTAAACTCAGCGGACAGGCCAATAAAATACAGCGAGCTTTTCAATACAGCTGTATCAGCAGTATGGAATCATCACATCATCACCTCTGTCAAATTTTATGAACGAATAAATTTTGACGAAACGCGCGCGAGCCCGAGGCGCCTGGATGATACAGACATTATCCACATGAGTGTTTATTTTTACTCCACAAAGGGATTACCACAATACAATGGCGAATAGAGATGTGATCGTTACAGCTTCCTTAAATTAAACCTTTGAATTCTTTACAATCATTATATTTCACGGCGCTTCTGTGCGAACTGCGCTCGTCGACTCGCATGAAAAACAAACAACTGCCGGTGATAAATTCGCATTAGTACCGTTACGAAGTTGTTTATAGTGTAATAAACAACAAAAAGTGCTTGAATAGTGTCTGAATTATTTGTGAAAGTATTTTAAATGGTAGATGCTGTCTTTTTTATACCCTGCACAATAAACTCACCGTCGATGAATGTTTATTTAAATTTAAGAAAAATAAATTGGTTAATATATTTCTCAATGCGGAAATCCGGTCGCTTTTTGACTTTGCAAAAGCATCGTCTGGTTCTAGGTTCTCTCCCTTCATTCATTCTCCCCTACCAGAGAACGATAAACTGTGTTTATTATGTAATATACTTTAACGTTATGAGAAAACCCTTGATCTATGAATCTGAAAACCGAACAAAAAAGTCTTAAAATATGACGAAAGTTTCCCCAAGTCTGCTAAAAAATCTAATAACGATTTAGTTTTGATACATTGAAATTCGCAAGCGGTAAAGTTGTTCATCTCTTAATGGAATGTAGTATGATACTAAATTTCTGAATCCGATGTATTTTTCCAGTGCTGGCGAAGTAATAATCAAGATTTATTATACTCCCCTAAGTACACCGAATGAAGCGCCAGTCATACTATTTTCTTTTCAAACTCTTTTAGGATGTAACATTTTATCCCTACCCGTCAGGGTGTAAACGAGAATCTCACTTTTTGCCGAGGAAACTCGATAAAAAGTTATGTGTACAGAACGCCTCGGAATGTGTGGAAGTATTTTATGGTATAGACGTATAGGTTAAACTCCCTCTTAAGATTTACGTCCTGGGGAAAAAAGACATTCCCCGCCTTGCAATCATCGGGTTCCATGTGAGCGAGCAACATTTTTTCATCGCGACGCTCCCCCGTCACTGACGAGGGAGATAAACTAGTTATTCTGTAAAAAGCCGGGCTTTAATATGGAGGTCGAATTCAAATCAGGTTATCGCTCGGGCTTAAACGCAAATCAACTACCAAACTGATATCGATTTTATTCAATAAAATTACACTAACGGAACGTTCCCCTTTATTTAATACTAGCGTTTGCCCCTCGCACCCAGCGGAGGTGATAACTTTTTAACATTATTCTCAAACGTAAATTCATCAATTTAACATTTAAAATTATTAATTATGAATTTAATTTTTTTTTATTATTTTGAGTTGTTGTCAAAGAAAAAATAAAGTTTAGTGTGGTGAAGATACCTACTGATGATGATAGAGTTTTTCTCATTGCATCCAACGAGGTGATTACATTTTATTACTATTTTTAAACGTAAATTCATAATAAGTGCTTGCAAATTGATATCACTAATTATTTACCGTTATTATTCCCTAAATCTAAATCATAAGTTTCTGGTTATTAGCAGTGGCGTAGCTAGGTAACCAAGGGCCCTGGGGCAAATTAAAAAATGGGGCCCCACTGCTATTATGTAAACTGATTAGGTTTTATCAAATAAAAATATGAAATATATATAAATACTTTAAAAATGCTAAGCTCCTTAAGCTCTTTTTTGTGCACTGCAGGGCAGGTAATAAAAATATTAAACAGTAACAACATAAGTTACAATTAATACTTGGTGTAGGTTTGGCTAATAATACGAAATAGAGAAGATTTAAGGGTTTATTATATAAAGGTCGGGCCTACCAACTGACTAAATAACAATTATATTTACAATTTTTTCCTAGCTTTAGTTATATACCAGATGTACTTGCAGAAGGCTGACTAAAAAACTTGTCAATTTTGGGCAATTTTTGTTTACTATCTTCTCTTTCTTGGCGTTGTTTGCGTTTAAATGCACCACTGGGTTTCTTCTTTTTATTCATAATTTTAGTTTTCTAATTTATTTAAACAATACGATATTAGATTGTGCTCGAGTAGGTAGGTACTCATTGTTCACTGACGACGTTAAAAGTAAAATAAAAGGAAAGAGAAACACACTGATACGCTACAAGTGTCGTTGGGGAATGACGCACTATCCGTCAAATTGACAACACTGCCAACCTACAGAAAGAATTTAGGGGAATTCCCTAGGCATAACTTTTGAATTTCTCTCAACTGAGTTGTCATGATTAAAGTGGGGTTGCAACCTGTCATATTTATTTTGAAAATGGGAGAAATTTCCAAAAGTTCAGTTCGATCGAGATTTCTGGTAAGGATTCGAGGGCCCCCTGAGCTTGAGGGCCCCGGGGCACTGCCCCGCGTAGCCCCTAGGTAGCTACGCGCCTGGTTATTAGTATAAAAAAAGAAAAGTAAAGTGAAGTGTAGTTAATATTTCTTTTTTTGATTCTGTGATCAGAATTCATTATTAAAACGATTTTAAACTTTTTCCCACTATTTTATTTTAGACTGGAAATGGAAATTTGAGTAGGAAAAATCTACCCTACTAATATTATAAAGGCGAAAGTTTGTAAGGATGTATATATATTTGTTACTCTTTCACGCAAAACCTATGGAATGGATTTTAATGGATCTTTAAAATAAAATAGCTCATACATCAGAATAAAATATAGGCTATAGCCCAGAGCTTTGGCATTATGAAATTTGTAAAAAACAATGCGATAGGTGGCACGCGAGCTGTTTGGAAAATGAATGTACAGGTATGAAGGCGGGAGGTGTTGGAGAGGGGGGGGGGGAGTTGGGAGGGTGGGGGGTTGAGGGGGGATAGGGAAGGTGGTGGAGACGGAGTGGAAACCCCCCTAATACTATGCGAGCGTTAATATAGCTATTTCATTCGTATATAAGTTTTATTTGAATGGCTATCCTTTTCATAAACGGTGCTCCATTTTTAATATGATTAATACGAATACAACGTGCCTTGATTTTTCATGTCACTGGACAGATAACGTAATTTTTCAAGATTTCAAACATTCGAAAGATTAATAATACCTTCTTTTATAATATTTTATATAATAAATAATTTCTGAATAAATACGTTCAGATTCTCAAATCAAAATTATAATACCCAGTGATATTTCACGAGTTTGCGCTTATATTAAAATCGGTTAACGCGAGAGGGCTTCTATGTCTCTAACGTATGCAGTGTAATGTTGATTTGTTTAAAACTAATAACGTTTTATAACACGCGTGTATAAATCGCTGTAACTGCCTTACTTTCCTGGTTAGAAAGGTAAAAACCATGCTTTATATCAAAATCTAAAAAATAACCACCAAAAAATAAAATATACACCTTTAAGAAATCAAAGTTTAGAATCGTATTTTTGAAAAACAATTTTGACATGTTGGAAATTTATCATTAATTATTTTCATACCGGATGACGAAAAAGTGAGGTGACGATAACATTTATAATAAATTTGTATAATAAAATATGTATGTTTTTAATTTTTTTCGTTTATCAGTAATTTTAGTTAGAAAAAACGTAAGGTGAGCTATTTTTAAAACTTTTTAAAGTTTGCTTGCAAAATTATTGTATTTAAAAAATTATATGTTTATTTTAAATTATATAATTTGAAAGCGTGTATTATCACCTTTCAAACACAGTTTTTATTTTTCGGATATGTTCAGAAATATTCCATTTATTTGCATTTTATTATAAAGCGGAAATATTTTGACTAACTGAAAAATACTCCAAATTTCAGAAGAGTTATAAAGGTTGGCAGTTTCTGGTGTGAGTATTAAAACGCCCCCCAAGACAATGCAGCCAGCTCAGATAGATAAACTGTAGTAATATTGGGTTACAGTTTCCCGCTTATCAAGTGACTTGCTCCACTATAAGGCGGGTCGCACCATTAACTCGTAAGCACCGCTTAACGTCCACCTCATCACTTTTCAATACATAATATTTGCAATTATAATAGAGGTATAAGATCTGTATTGTTGCGTATCTACGACCTACGTGAAAGCGTAACAAAGATTAATCGATTTTTTACATGGAAAGGTTGAGCTTTGTACTCAAGGTGACTTATACTCGTTGTGAATTATTGAATAACGTGATAAGGCTTTTTTAAAACGCCTTTTAAATGTACATAATATTTCGTTTGAATCCAAATAAAATATTGTCTAGTCTTTTTGAGGTGAAACTTCTGTAGCCGCACTATGATTTGGATTTCCGATGAAATGACGATTACTGCACCTGTGACGCATCATCTGCGCACATTGACTAAGATTTGATTATGATGTCACTTTTAAAGGCTCCTATTGGTTGAGATATGAAACGGAAATTACGCTGGTCTGCGCTCATTGGTTGCTTTGATTATGACCACAATTTTCAAGTATTGGTTGAGATTGTTTGGTAAAGCTTACCGCGTGTAAACTGCACTCAATTTTTTTTTAAATTTAAAATAGCTCAACACAGACTCTGAGGAAAATAATTTCTTCTTTCTAACTTTGATCTTTTTGGGATGCTGTGTTAAGGGTCATTTTAGGGAAAAGAAGAAGAGGAAGTTCTGGGATGGTAAAAGGTATGAGGGGTAGGTAGGAATCTGGGGGTTAGTGTGTCGAGGACTGATAGACGTACGAATCCATTCCTCTCACTGAGGTGCAAGGCGATGGGGGCGAGAGAATCCGGCTGGAGAAATCAAAAGGTCTCCCTCAACCAGTCTCATCCGATCTAGACCGTCACGCAGTATGTGGGCAAACTCATCCGCCGCTAAGACCTAAGCAAATGAATCCGGGCTCCCCTGCTTAGTCACAAAACGTATTGAACAACTATGACAGGGGTGTTGGGTATCCAATAAATGGTTCCCGGGGTGGCGGTACCCATACGCGCCTCCCATGATTAATTATTTACTATTTTTTTGCAAAATGATATTTTGTAAATTGTACCGTCTTACCAGATACCTAATGTGTTTATACATCTATAAAATCGTATGTATCTGTCTTTTGTAGTTTCTTCTTGATAGTTACTCATATTCAAAAAGGTTTTTTCTCTCTATGTAATGTTAAAAAAATATAATATAATGAAAACTTAAATATTTTAGAATTTTATTATATTTTCCCGCTAAATACGTGTTATTTACAAAAAATGAGCCATAATCCTCTAAATAAACACACTACTCTAACTTTTGAAAATCACAATTACGACATTTGATTAACTTATTTTTTGTTATCAAGTTTAATTTGTAAAACTCCATTATTTTTTTTTATTTTTTTTATACATTCAATAATATTTCTATTATTCAATTATTAAAAATAGTTTCTTTACAAACAAGTTCTGCTTGTTTGTGTGCTAGGAACTTTTTTAAAGTTTCAAAATACCGTAAAATCTAGGCAAGCGTGGTGAGCTCCTAGGAAGTCCATGGTGGATTCGTCGATAGACGAGACGGGTAAGAACGTCAAAAAATCACGGTGGATTTCTTGGCACACAAGAGGTTAAATCCATAATAAATGTATAAGAATCAAGTATCAGTCACATTGTGTAATAATTGTTTTGTAATAAAACTTGATTATTTTTATAAAAAAGCTTTTATTTTACAGCTTGAATAATAATAGAATCTCATCGGAAAACAAATCTTGCAACAGATATTGATATTTTATACATCAACAAGCAACCAAATGTCAAAATGGTTCAGCATAAATATCAAATGCCGCCGTCGAAATACTCCCTGCGATTGCTGTAACTTTGTATAGAACTGCTATTTACGTGGAAAATTTATTTATGTGGGATGTATATTTGTGCCGGCTCCGTATTTATGTTGATATCACTACCAAGTCAACCGGAATACCGAGCACTAAGCAGTAAACTTAATTGATATTTCTTGCTTTGGCAGTTTGCGGATCGCAGATAATATCGTCAGTTTCAGTCCCCATTTTTGGGTTATTACCGGGAATATTATTTATACTCGAGGATTATACTGATGAAATTTCGTTTCGGGCTTATCTTTGGTTTAAAGAAAATATTCATGAATTTCAGGGAAGTGCTTAGAATATGTGCTAAGTACAATGACGAAGAATTCATAAATAGTTAATCAAGAGTGGCAGATGCTCTCGGTAACACCCTTGTGAATTATCATCATCCAGAAAAGAAATTGTATTTTTAAATGTCAGGTATTAATTTGAATACGGTAAAATCCTAAATTTCATCTTTTCACTTCTCGTTCCCTCCACTCTCTAGAAAAATTCTTTGAATTAAAAAAAAATAAATACAGCAAAATAATGTTTTCAAAACAAGTTTGTGTTGTTGTGTTTACAAAATTGTGTATTACAAACACTAATAACTATTATAATGTTTCGTGGAAATCTTATACTTTCAGAAATCACTTATTATAGCGAACTGTTTTCTTCGCGTCTGATGAGTATTTTTTCATTCATTTGTCTATATAAATCAAAAACAAATTAAAATTGGTTATCTATCTATTATTAGAATGGAATTATTAGAATGTTTGAACATGTCTCCAGTCCACCGTTATATAAAAACTGAAGTAAGAGTACCAAAAAAAAACACATGTAGATGTATAAATTTAACAAAAAATCATTGTGAACGCTTGTGTAACAGACAAAACAAAAAAGACGAAACAAAATTGTTATTAAAATTTAAAGAGATACAGTCAAAAATGCTCATAGTAAAGAAAGAAAACGATCACTTAATTCTTTTGAACTAGTTTAGTTTACAGTTGGTAATACTTTCGCAACAAAGTTGAATAAAAACAGAAAAGCAATGTTCATATTGCCGTATCTTATTTATTGAAACTTGCTTTATACCCTGATCTGAGATCCAAACTCCTGGAGGCATTGTAAAACTTCAGGATGTTGATTTTTGTGCGGCCATAACCTAGGGGGGGATGCTGTCAGAAACTTCTGTATCTTGACACCAAACAGTACTGGAAATATATTTGTGTCTGGTCGTAAATTTGTTTCGTTCCTGGAGGAAGAGGCGCAGATGTTATTGCACTTTCTTTGTTGCATTAGCCCCAATACACAGAGGTGTATTATTTTGCCCAACTGCAAAGTTGTACAGAAGTAGGCTAATGCATTCGGGCACTTAGAGGATTGTTTTAGAGGAGTCTGCTACATATATATTTATAGATAGCCTTTTTTCATTTTCATGTTATCAATATCTGGATGGTCAATAAAGTATTATTAGTAGGATTCATAAAAACATGTTTAACGTGTGTGCTGTTCAGGAATGTTTTTTGCGTAACTATTTAAAATGTCAAGATGACCTTGGCATGATATTTAAATAAATTCAGAACATGAAGCTTCGCAATTTCATTATCACCTATTGATTTTGAATGTGATTTATGCTATACTTGCAGAAATTCATTCTAAACACACTTTGTTCAGTTCATTCAAGATTTCAGTGTTTGCTTTACTCATATAATTTATATTTTGGGAATCGGTATGGTTACCGCCGCCCCGGGAACTATTTATTGGATCACCAAGACCCCTGCCATATATCACTCCAAGTGGTTCGCTACGTTTGGTGTCTTAGCAAGTGTGTCTGGGTTCATGGAGTGAGGTTTGTCTCAAAGATGCTTTTGCCACCCACTGAGTACTGGTTCGGATCCGGAGGGGCTAATAGAGTAAAAATCCATATTTTAAGGTGGTTCGGGGCCATAAAGCCGGAAAAAGGGTATTTAAGTTCGACCCCAAGCCGTTCGTCACGCCTGTAAAAATGATGATTTTCCACAATTCTACGTTTGGCAGGTTTTTGATTGATCCCTATAAAGAACTTACTCGTAGTTTAGAAAAATACGAACTAACGAGTATGGCCATTTGTATTACTAAGCATTATTTTGAAGATTTCAGCATATACGAGTACCTCGTGTTGTAAATGTCGCTGAGAGGAAAAAACCTTCTACCATTCACATTTACGTCATATATTCTTTTTCAATACTTTCTTCGATCATTCGCTCTACATGCCCAAACCATCTGAGGGTCCCTTTCTTAATCTTACTCATTATGCTTACGTCAGCCTTACATTCTTTAGAGGATATCCACATCCAAGATGTTAAAAAAAGCAAGTACAATTTTTTTCATCAGGACCATAGATATACGAATATTAATAATATTCATATGTCTATGATACCCCTTGTGTAAAGGTAACATAAAAAAAAAGAAAAAAATACACTATTTATAATTGGATATTTTGCATTATGCCTTTTTCGTGAAAAAATCGTCTCATTTTTCAATTCAACAGTCCCAAGAATTTCAATTAAGGTATATTTTAGGTATTTATATACCTTTAACGGGATTTCCTGTGATCTTAATATTATATATGGAACTCATCATGTTTTGTGGATTGATTAATAATATAAATACAAAATAATTTACAAAAACTTCTAGAGGTATAGGTACTTAAGAAGTAATGGATGAAATGTGAAATGTCACTTAAAAAAGCTTTATAAAAAATTGTTAATATCCAACTCAAAAACAATTATTATTTGGTGGCATTTTTTGACTACCCAGAACCGCAATAATTTTTTTGAGTTGTGAATCTCAATTACTGGAAAAAATGTAATACCTACTCATTCTTGGATGGGTATTTCAAAGTTAATATTCAAGGTCTATAAAAGTCCTGTTCACGTTCCTCGATTGGTTTTAATTTCAAAACCAATCGAGCGATTACGTCAATACTGAAAAAACACATCGAGCGATCGAGTCCTGGGCGTCGGATTTGGAAATTTCTCGTCCACATTAAAAAAAATCATACCTCCAAGTTTGTTATACGGATATGCAGACATGTAAACTGATTATAGTGCTACGTAGCCAATGAGTGCAACTATATTTTACCGATTATGCTATATTTTAGGATTTATAAAAAACAATCCTAAACCTAAAATGATAACAGAATTTGAAATTTGTCTTTTGATGAAATTTGAAGAATTGATCAAATTTCGTGAAACAACCCGTCCTTGGATTAGCATATTGATACTTCTCGGTGTTTCCGATCAAAAAATCAATTTTCCATTAAGTCTGTTATTCTTCGCACATTTTAAACATAAGTAAATATTGGATATTTTCACTTACAGAACGACCCCTTTCCCGTGAAATGCCACCGGCCCGGGCTGTGATGATTAATAATAAGCTTTCAATAGGTGTTCGTGCGTAGATTCTTAATTTATAATGTTGATCCTCAAACAAACCCATCGATCATAACAAATTATATAACGGGTACCTACCGCCCCGTGGAAGAAAATCTTGATTATTTTTTTAACCAAGGAGAAAAATTTAACAGGTGCAAAAGCATTACTAGAAATGTGAATTAATGAACCCTCTACTAGCTCCAGACGAGCTTAGCAATCTTTACCAAAATTCTCAAACAAAATACATTTTTGTGTTGAGACCCTGATCATACAGGTAGTCTTCAGACTAAAACCGGAAATATGTCATTTTTAAATCAAACTACCTGGTACCCGGCATGCGTTGCTATGCCATTTAATAAAGAAATTGTTTCTCATTGCGTGTCCTTTCCCATTCGTCACGTTCCCCTTTCGCCTCCCCTTCTTCTCCAGCGTTCTCTTTCCCCTCACGTTCCCTCTCCGTCTCCTCCACCTTCCCTCTCCCCACGCCACTTCCCCCCTTCTCCCGTCCCGCAAGCCCCCCTCCCAAGTTCCCCTCCCCCCTCCCGTGAATCCCCTACCCGAGATCCCCTCCCCCTTCCCCCCTCTCGCATTCCATACATCCAGTTTTTAAACAGCTCGCGTGCCATCAATGCAATTTTTAACACAAATTTCATAATGCCAGAGCTCACCAAAAGTTTCATACAAACCTTGTCCTGACAATAACGAACACACAAAAAAAGAATTATCCAATTTGGTGCAGTCGTTCGAAAGTTATGCGCGTACATACATTTCGGCGATTCATTTTTATTTATATAGATAGATTTATATAGATAGATAGATAGATAGATTTATGATGTATTGACTCTTTTCCACGAAAAATTATAAATTGATTTCGAAAGATTGTTCTTTTATCTAGTAAACACATGTTTTAAATTTTGAGAAAAAATGTTAATTTTTTGTGTAATAAGGTTATACCATAGGTCGTTGGCAGATTTGTAAAAAAAATCTTATTTTACAAGACATATTTCATAACATGTAATCATACATTATTGTAAATCAATATGTTATCCAGTAAACGCGCGTTTCGAGATTTTAATTTTAGTTTAAATAAAATCATTAAAAAAAATATCCGAACACTTATTCATGACGAAAATTTCTCTACTTTGTCTATCTATTTACGGTCTTACAAATTAATATATTTCTGATTTTTTTGGCATATTTACTTTGCTTAGGCATTATTGAAAAATTATAAGAACTTATGATAAAAAATAATTACAAAAAGTACATAATTTTAATAGTTTTATCATCACGCCTTTCTGAATTTTTGTCAGTATAAATTAAAGCATATTTTGACTGAAATGAAATCGATTTTGAGTTATAATTTTAAAAAGCTGGCACGGAGAATAATTAATCTTTCTCATTGGAACCGCCCTGCATGACCGTAAGAACATCTTTCTACGAAATGTGGATTTTCGGCCGCTGGCTGGTTAAAGGTCCTTAATAATTCGTGCATATAATGTCTAGAACTTACAGAAGGCCAAACAATATTTATTGTAAAAGCTGCCGAAATGAGGTACTTGAGAGGAGTGGCAGGAGTTACGAAATGGAATCAAATAAGAAACTCGACGATCCGAGACAATCGACGATCAAACCGAAAAATCGCAACTGAAGTGGCTTGGGCACGTACTAAGAATGTCTGATGACCGAATCGTCGATTGCGATTCCAAAGGGTGGACGTCCAGTGAGGCAAGACAACTCTAGAAACTGTGTGAGGAGAGGATGGGACTGCCATGGACGGAGGCCGCACAATCAGCGCAAGACAGGGACGAATGGAGGCGCCTTGTCGATGCAGTGGGTCTTCGACCCGAATAGGACAAAGGGAAAAAGAAGATGATGATGATTTATTGTAAAATAACACGTTGAAGAAAATTACGTTGAAATTAATTTTGAGGCCGCGCGATTCCCATTGACTTGAGCTATTGAAACAACTTTTTGAATGACTAAAATTAAAAAAATTGTATCTCAGATGTCTTTCAAATACTTGTAGTTTAATCTCCTGGCAAAGCGCACATATTAAGCTGGTGTGAACAAACCGGAGTCTAGAGTTGCAGTCACGAACTTACCTTTTACACGGAGGGGTGATCTATCGATATTCGACCCCAATATTCATTTGGAATAAACCACGTATCGTGACGTCTGCCACAATGCAAGAATAAGAAGTGTTATAACCTCGAACCAATATAGGTACATGTTGAAACATAGTACCAGCTCGTTTATTAGATGCCATTTGAGCTGTGTGCCTTGTACACTTCGCAGTACACAAGTTCTATGGAGACTGATTGGTTTGTACAAACGGTTAACAAGCTCCTGCACTTTGGCGATATATATTGGATCTCGTGAAAACATCAGGAGAGTATCGAGAGATCAGAGATTCAGTCGTATCAAATTAACTGCAAACAATTTATGGGCGTGGGCTCCGGGGAAGACCTGGTAACTGGTAGAGGGTTGATAGGATTATTCCGATGAATATTGCTCACAGATTAATCGGCACATGACGATTCCCTAAATGTAAAATTCTTTACAGGGATTATTCCTCACACATTATATTACGAACATAGATAAATTGAAATTTTTTCAAATTCATTTATAAATTTTGATCTCTGCGAGTGGGACAATCTTATTGACAGACATCTCATGCTCTTGTCGGCCAAAGCTGACACGTTAGAGACTGGTTGAACCCTCTTGTAATGTTGCAATATTTGGGGACTGAGCATTCAATACGCTGGGTTCACATCATTGAAACTACCTGCCATTTGGTATGAGGTCTGAAACGGACTTAAAAATAGTAAATGCAAACACTATTATATAGAATAGGCTACAGAAAAATGTAACCAATATGACGTGTCTTTGAGGTGATTTAATTGCTAACCACCGCTATAGAATACTTTTAACGCTCATTGTCAATAATGTAGATATACGCGGACACAAAATTAGAATGAATAGATACATTGAGCATTAAAAACAGAAAATTGCATAGAATACTGTTGTACGGAATAACATGTTTTTAAAATATCCAACGTCTTAGCCACTGGACCTCCGTAGTCCAGTGGCTAAGACTCTTGACTCACATTCCGGAGGTCGCGGGTTCGAACCCGGCATGCGCAAATAAATTTTATTTGATTAATTTGTGTTATTTCACAATTAATTCATTTAAAATAATATATAGTATATTTGCGGCATGTTCCAGAGTGGAAGATACTATTAGTATCGCCCTGGTGTAAGACCACCATTCAGAATTGAAACGTTGCTTGAAAATGGCTTTAGCCGTGTTTAGTGACCAGATCTGAATAGCCAGGTACTTCCCAACCTTCCTCTTCCCCACCTCCTTCCCCTCCCCACCACCTTCAGCCTCACAACATACCCCAATTGGGGATGCCATAGTCTCACTGGCTCCAGACGGGAGCAGTTGAGATTCTTGTGCGGTATTCACTGTAAAAAAAAAAAAAAAAAAAAAAATCCAAGGTGTGCTGATCTCAAAAAATGTATGTGAAGAATAATCTGTGTTATGAGTTTTCCATGTGCGGAATCATCATGTCCGTAAAAATCTACGTACGCAAGAAATTATAATGAATACTGTTTGTGATGAATCATATGTATTCTTAGTTTCAAGGGTGTGATGTTCCTAGAAAAATGTAAGTGCGAAATAATAAGGAATACTGTTTGTGCGGAATCACATGTTTTTGGAGTTTCCAAGGTGTGCTGTTCCTAGAAAAATGTTAGTGCGGAATGATCTGTGTCCACGACCAACGTCGTGACATGAGAGAGATGTGGACTGTAAATCTGAATTTTGCGATAACAAGACAACTGACTGCGTTTTTAATTTAATCACTGGAAATGGCAAATGGAAGGATAAGTCCCTACCTTTTGATGGGTTTATCCGCTCTTTTTGGACCGATCTTGGTGATGGCTGCACGTTACTTCCTGCACAACTTGGTCACAATTACTGACACTTTGGGGTTCACTAATTAGTATTTTATGCGATTAATAGCGAGATTTCAATGGCGAGATGTGACCGATGTCACTGCGATTTTTCAACTCTTGATGTTGATGAATTTTAAATTTTGATGCCAATATTGTAGATGAGTTCCACGTAGGTATGAAAACATCTTCTTCTTTTCCTTTTGTAGGGACTTTCAAGGAAAGGAGGAAGACAAAAGAATAAATTAACAACGAAAGACTTGTAAACATGGGTTTAGCTTTTAAACTATTTCAGAACTAAACAAGACTTAAATGTTACGAGATTTAAATGTAAAAATTTGTGCGCAAGAAATTATACGGAATACTGTTTGTGCGGAAGCAGATTTTTTTGGAGTTTCGAAGGTATGCGGTTCCCAGGAAAATGTGAGTGCAGGATAATCTGTGTTATGAGTTTTCCATGTGCGGGATCATCATGTGCGTAAAAATCTGTGCGCAATATTCATGGCAGGAATACTGGTCGGAATAATCAATAAACTGGCGAGGCAGGGGGAAGTGCTTGCTACATTGTGCTTGATTAGGGGCGGGCGAGTGGCGCTGGTAGCCGCCGCTACTCGGGTCATATCTAGCCACTGCTGCTCGGTCAATTGTGTGAATGGTACTCGTGTTCAAGGGGGGCAGTTAATTATGGTAGCGATGCCCCTGTACTCGTTTTACGTAGATAGCAGTCGTGTTATTTAAATGGAGATCGAAGTAACGTTTGTTAAACTACTCGGATAACCACTAATAAATGTCAGTTGTGAAATCCAATACAAAACTCCCTTTCCCTACTGAAAAAAAAAAATCTGGAATATAAATTATTAAGATACGTTTGAGGTGTTATGCCGTGCCTTCTTTAAGAAGGAGGTAGCGCAACATGGCATAACACCCCAAAAACAAATAACGAAAATGAATTATTAAGTTTTATTTTCTACTAGTAGTTAAAAACCCGCTCCGCAGATTTGTGGTGCTAGGCCCTGCGAGCGGCTTTTAGTTCCGTCCCCGCTACCGAGTTCCCCTCCTCCCCTTCCCCACCGCACCCTTCCGAGTTTCCCTTTTTCCCTTCCCCCCTCCCCCCTCCCCCACCCTTCCCGTTCCCCCACCACTACCCCCACCAACAAATTTTAATCGCAATAGGATGAACGATTTAGCAATGCATAATTTCATGATGCCAGAGCTCACTATTGTATACAGAAACCATCGCGGGCATGCGTACATCAAATCCCCAAAGTTTCATCGCAATCGGATGAATGGTTTAACAATGCATAGCGGACATACATATATACATACATACAAATCCAGAAATAAACATATTTTGATTTTTATAGGTATATATATATATATAGATAAGCGCAAACCAATGAAATATCACGGGATGGTATAATTGTAGGATTTGTAACGCTAAAAGTTTTCTTCTTCAACCCATTTCAACGGGTCAAACAATTAAACTACAAAATTCAAAAAAAAAAAATGCACGGCCGAAAATCGAACACCATTTAAATTGTTTGGAAGGTAAATATATTATGTTGATAATTACACCATCACACATGCACTACGGTGACATAAATTCATTTTATTTATACACTGAAAAAAATCTTGTATTTTTTAATTTTAAAATGTTAAATATTCGCCTCACCTCAGAATGTTATTGTTTTTATTAGTTAAAATGATATTTGAAATCTCAATTATGCATGGAAATTACAAAATAACGTGTGTTATTTAGACCACACGACTGAAGTAAAACTTCCCTTACTTATATCTCCCTCTCAACATCCGTTCATCTCGCCCGATCACACTTTTCATAACGCTCTCGTCACGCCTTCACCAGCTTACTCCCCAAGTCAAGCATGCGTAAAGAAGTTTTACTTCAAAAAGGCCGAGATCTGAAAATTTAGAATCTGGAAAATAAGCAATGCAAAATTCGGAGTTCACCGTATGTCCTTTGGCTCTCAGATCCTGTGTCGTCTTTGGCGTTGCTATGTGGAGGGACATTTTAGGGATAGGAAAGAGAGGAGGTTCTGGAAATGAAAAATGTATAATGGTTGAGTAGGAATCTGAGAGTCAATGTGTCCAGGAGTGACGGGCGTATGAATCCATCCTTCTCACCTCGGTAAGGCGATGGGTTCAGAGAGTCCGACTGTAGGGATCAAAAAGTCTCCCCCGACCAATCTCTCTCCATCCGGCCTGCCACTCAGTAGGTGGGCAAACGCATTAGCCCTCCCTGCAAGCCCCCCTGCTAAGTCACCAAGGCTGTTGGTTATCCAATAAATGGGGCGGCGGTACCCAACCCGCCTCGTTTTTTTTTTGCGAGCTACTCAGTTCGTTGTGTGATCTTCGTATTGAGAAAACCAATGAACATAAGTAAATAAATAAATTAACATTGACGTAAAATGTTAAACACATTGAAAGACATTTTAAAGTAGGCTGGCATTTGCTCATAATTTTGAGAGATGCTTATAAAAAAGTAGATATTGCTGCCTTGGACCAGGAAAATAGTTTTTCTTTGTCAGACTCCAAATTAAAATCTCGCTCTTATTTTGCAAGCACTCGTTACGGCAGCATTATTTTTGCTAAACACGCTTCCCCGCCATTACAACGTTACGAGTTAAATAAAAAATATCAAGGATAAGGAAGAAGGGCGCTTGATATTATCATGGCCACACCAGTAACCAAAGGATTTGTTTTACAGTGCACTGCCACAGTTGTTACTGTTCCGCGGAGTATATCTTTGTAATAGATAAGCTTTGTTTGCGAAAAGCTCGGAAATTTGCAACAATTTCTGCTTAATAAAGTGAACTGAACTCTTGGACTTTTATTCGTTGTATTTTTTTGTGCCATCTGCAGGGATCCGGTGGAATAATTGCGTCACTACTTATTAGGTAAGGTTGTCTGATGGGAGAGTGATAGAGGGTAGGCAAAAAGTGAGGACGATGGAGGTTAGAATGTAATTTATTAGAAACAAAAGGTTTTTTTTACATGATGCCGTACAAGACGTCCATTTGCTGGGAATCGTAGTGGAGCAATCTTTGTGGATTAGGCCTTGTTGCGCTTTCTCCTTCTTTAGACACCCTGACACTGCAGCGCTTTCAGAAACGTTGACTTAAAGGTAGGAGGCCTTTGGTCGAGGGGTAAGCGATCGAATGATGGGTAATCGAATACCAGCGTGCGCAAATAAATTGTATTTGATTATTTTGTGTTATTTCAAATTAATTCATTAAAAATAATATATGGTATATTTGGGGCAGGTTCCAGAATGAAAGATACGCTCTGTTTTAAGACCACCGTTCAGAAGTGAAAGGTTGAAGGGCTTTAGCCGTGTTTGGTGAACAGATATGAATAGCCTGATACTTTTCCACCTTCTTCTTTCCAATCCTCTTCCCTTCCCTACTACCTTCTGCCTCACAACATACCCCAATTGGGGATGCCATAGTCTCACTGGCTCCAGACTGGAGCAGCTGGGACTCTTGTGAGATATTCACGTAAAAAAGAAGCACATCACCGCATAACAACAGATTTTAATCATGAAGATGCTTTTTGGCCGTGAGAACCTCAAATCATGGATGGCAATATTTTGAAAAATAAAAACTTTTTGGGGAACGTAATAAAGCTGAGGAGAGAAAAATTAGAATGGGAATAAGAGGATGAGAGAATGGTTCTAAGGCGGCTTTTAGTTCGGCTTCGCCTGGTTTGAGTGTTTGTGACTCTTTTATAAATCCGATAGGAACTGGTTCCTAAAATAGCCAGTTCCTCGGATCCACTGTGATCCAGTGACAGCTAGAAGCTAGACACCGTCGGTGACTCACCGGGACAAAATAACAGTGACAAAGTAACCGAGACACACTATGACGTTAAATGTAATTTGTAACAACTTTGTCAAGTATTGCCGTCA
Source organism: Limnephilus marmoratus (assembly GCA_917880885.1). NCBI lineage: Eukaryota > Metazoa > Arthropoda > Insecta > Trichoptera > Limnephilidae > Limnephilus > Limnephilus marmoratus. Next base: position 18,246,994 of record OU862909.1, read on the forward strand.
ATCTTTCCAATTTCGGAAGGATACTTGAAGTATAAAAATCCGTAGCACTTATACCTAGTAGTGACATCTTGTGTCGAATTCTTGAATTTGAAACCGAACTATAACAGTAGCTTTGTGTGAAAGCATGGCGTCCGACATGCACTCATGGCTGGGTTCTGAAATTCAACCACACGCAGATGCTAAGGTAATAATACTTTTCGATAACAGAGAAGATTACGAATTTTGAAAATTTGATTATACTGGTTATTGTTAATGGAAAAAAATGTAGGTATAAACACGTAGTAGTATCTAATAACTAGTTGCAGAAGAAGTGCATAACACATCGTATATTTAAAAGATTTAAATCAATAGGTACTAAAGACAACTTTCTTTGAAAATCTCCCTTAGATTCAAGGTTGTAATGAAATTTAAAATTATTTAAATATTGGAAAAAACTTTAATAATTTTCTATTTGATTTCGGGAAGTGTGTGTAAACCAGTGACCCCTGGATCCAAAGAAAACAGCCAGGAAAACGGCTGCGCGACCCTTTTCAAGCGAAACTTAAATTTGATTTGAGGCCGAAATACCCAACCAAACTGAAAAATTAGTTTTTTTAATAAGGTTATAAGTAAATATCTCGTATGGATACGTGCAACTATGTATGTTTTATATTGTAAAATACAGGACATCAAAGAATTCAATTTTTCATGATCTTTGTGGCAATTTTGGAAATTATTTGTCAGTTAATGATAATCATTAAATGCATTAATTTTGCTATATTTACTATATAAATATAATGAAATACAAAATAAAAATAATTAACAAACGCATTTTTAATACACGAAAAATCAAATAACAAATGATTGATTTTCGTTATTAACACAAGTTTGTGGTATATAAATTAAAATTTTCACCCGAAAAAATGGTTTTTATATATTTTTTTTTTTATTAAATATATTAAAAAAGGCGATGGGGCATACCATTTTTTACTAATTATAATTATAATCACAAAAATTGCCAAAGTTGCCTCCAAAATCATACAAAATTGATTTCGTCAATGACCAATATATCTTAATTTAAAACAAAAATCAATAAAATAGCGCATATACGAGATACTCGCTAAACATCTTCATTAAAAATACAATTATTCTGTTGGGTTGGGTATTTTGATTTAAGTTTCATATGAAAAAGCCAAAATCAATGCCCTTTGTGAAAACACTAAAAAGGTCAGACAAAAAAAAAAAAACAAGAACAGGCAGTGTTTGTGCTCGTCGAAACGATCAAGCAGGTGAATAAATTTATGTATCTAAGTACCTTGGTTGTAGGATAACGGATGTTTTGGATCCGAGAATAGAAGTGCGAACACGAATAGGTACCACAATCTCGAACGATGTTCATTCAAATGGAGAGCTTCCTGTGCAACAAGGACTGATTAACATTTCCGTCGTAAAGTGTGAATATATATTTCGTCGTGAAGTGCCATGTTTGCTTCATACTATAGTATGGCATAGAAAATTGGACATAAAACGGTGGTAAAAATTTGAATACGTTGAACTTCTGGATCCCAAAACGAAACATCGGCAGATAACGTAACTAGCGAAAATTTATTACTGTGTTCGTATATTGTGTTGTCCAAGCTTAAATTTTCTAATCAATCCGAAGTGAATTCCAATGTTTTCTGTATGTGTTAAATATTAAAATGAGTAGAACCTAGGAAATTATAATTGTGCAGAGCCCTTGAGGTGATTTTTCACAAATACAGCACTTCACAAATTATCCAGTTACTTAATATAATTTTATTTTGAATTTTGAAATAACTTATTGAGAAAATCCTCAAATATTAATACTTAGTCATTGACTGTTTCAAATTTGTTGTTTGAGAGTCGCTGATATTGTCTTCAGTAATTGCTTAATATAATAATACTACTTATTCTTATTATTACTACAGGAGGCAAAAGTGTGCTAAGAAAAAGAAAATTGAAAGACATCTGGTTTAGATATTGGTGCTCCTCAGAAATTATGGTAAATTTGGTTTTCAAAAAGCCAGATTTTCTCTAATTTCATACGTTACTTTCATGCATACTTTTGTACCTTTACTTTTCTATAATTGGAAAGCAAAATCTTCAGTAGAATAGATAATATACTTAACATAATTCGAGTAGGTACCTTCACGAAAAGTGGGTAATATTGGATCGTTATTACAAATCGTTCTCGTGCAATTGATTAACTGAGGAAATTGTTTGCATGCTGTTTCTTGTCTTCAAATGACTTCTTGTCACCATGTTGTTTCTTATCTAGGTGTTATTTTTTGTCTTCATGTTGTTTAAATTTTCTAGTATTTTTTTTTTGTCTCGTGTTATTTCTGGTCTCCGTGTTATTTCTTATCTTCATGTTGTTTCTTGTCTCCGTGTTATTTCTTGTATCCATATTATTTCTTATTTCCATGTTGTCTCTTGTCTCCGTGTTGTTTCTTCCATTCGCATTGTTTCATGATTCGTACATGATTCGTAGACTCACCTTTCTCTTCTCAAATAAGCTTTCCTTTCTCCTATTGTGGAGCAAATAAAAAAAAGAAAATAAGAGTAGTCTTTGTTACTGCTCTTTTACTGCATAAATGACAAAATTTTATTAAATTCAGTGAAGCAAGTTGATTAAATTAAAAATGATTATTTGCAAGGATAATAATCAAATTTAATGATAAAAATCTCAATACAGAGACCGCAGTTAATGCAACCATTAAAATAAATTACTTGAGCCTTCTATTTACTGAAAAAAATGAGGTAGTCTTCTTATAAGTATTGAAAGTATAATTGCAACATTCTTGAGGTTCTTTCCTTATTATTACGGCGCATTTACATAAAAACGTTCAGCGTTGAGAAAGTATTTTAATAACAAAGAATTTTAATAAAAAACATCGCTTGCGTGTTCACGGTGAAAAATATTTAACTTTAACTTTGGGTAGGTAAGCAATTATGCCGCCCAAAGTTATTAAATTGAAAATGTAACAGGTCAAAGAAATCTAATTCTATTTTCGGTACGGTAAAAGTGTTTCCTTGTACCTATGTAATTGAAACGTAACTAAATAAATTCTGTAATTCTGTACTTTATCGTTTTTTAATATCAGTAGAACAACCTACATATAAAAATCAAAATTCCTGACATTTCCCAAAAGACTTATCGCTTTTAAGTACAAATATTTATTTTAATTTCGATTACGTTTTCTTTAAAGAATCTTGGAAGTGGAAATTTACTCTCTTCCCGACATTGGATTGAGCTGAAACTCGGCAGATAAAATCGTTGTCGATGACAGTGCATTCTTTCAGTGACAATCACCCATAAAAAGGCGGAGATTTTGTTTTATATTAGCTCCACACAGGAGGCCCTGAGGAAAATAATTCCCCTCAGAGTCTATGTCATGCTGTGTTTCCAGGAGCAATGGACGTATGAATCCATTCCTCCAACTGCGGTGCAAGGCAATGTTCCGAGAGAGTACGACTGGAGAAGTCAAAAGGACTCCATCAACCATTCTCCCCCGATCCGGACTGCCGAGCAGCTGGTGGGCAGACGCATCCGCCGCCAAGACCCGCACAAACCTCAGCCCATGGCACCCCCGGGCACCCCTGCTAAGTCACCAAACATAACGAACCATTTGAGGTGACTGATGGCAGAGATGTTGGTTACCCAATAAATGGTTTCCTGGGCGGCGCGCGGTACCCATACCCGCCTCCCAAATTAAAATGCATGACTTTATCTGAAATTGGATGACATATTACGGTAGTACAAATAAACAACGATCCTATCCATTTGGGGTTTGGCTCAGTTCTAAGCGGCATTGACAACATTCCCTGAGAAGGAAGATCTATCCTCGTCGAACCAAAAAAATAAATAAAAATTTAAATTTTATAAGACATTTAAAAAGTTCACAGCAGAGCTGATCCCTGGGGAGAAAGGTTTAATCCTCAGTCAAACCAAATTTTAAATTGACCACTAGCCGGCCAAAGAAAAGGTGCAACTAGGTCGAAAATTGAATAACTTTATTTTTAAAGGTTAATTTTGTTAAGAAACGCACTACAATACATTATCTTTCTCTCTCTCTCTCTCCCTCGTCTTCATTCTTTCTCTGTCGCTTTCGTTTTACTCCTAGCATTTGAGTTCAAAGAAATTAATCGTGATGCACAAAAAAAAATATTCTCGGTGTCAAAACTGATGGTTTTATTGTAGGTAAGTACTGAAACTCTGACTGGATTGATAACAAAGTTCAATCACAACGTGGAAATTAAACACAGGCTACTGAACAAATATAACAGAATTTCTACAAGATTATAAATAACACCTAGATTTCGGAAGGTTTGAATATTTGTAGGTATCCCTTCTACCAAAACCAGAGATTAGTCTTTATTCCACACCAACACACCGCAATTCAATTCCCTTCAAAATAATATACCCGATACAAAATACAAAATTTTCTCCAAATAGTACATGAAACCTTTAACCTTTACAGGTTCTGAAATGATAACAAAGATTTAATATATCATGTTCCATTCACAGTTTAGCAAAACGATTACCTGTGTAAAGAATATCGATAATTTTAACTCGACAAATTCGAAGTTTAAAACATACGTAAAACATTTTTTCACGTCACCAAGTTATTTCTGTTAATTTTTGAGAATTGCAAACCATTAGTTGGGCCTCACAAATAAACTTGTTTAAAATTTTACACAGCTGGTAAACAACCATTAATGTAGGGTAAATGGTTGTTTATCAGTGAAGGTAATCCACCATTTACCCGCCCTGGTATAAGTAACAGATGGTTACTCCTTCAAGGCTCTCGCAAGGTCTCTAATTTTTTTGAAAGAACGAATCAACATTTAAGTTTGAACGATTCTAGATCTCCAGTGTCATTGCATACGGTGTTAGGAAGCAGTATGTAAGTGCTTACGTAATATACAAAATGCGAATAATATAAAGCAAGTCAGGGATAAACTAATTCATTGATTTCCTCAGGGCCTCCTGTGTGGAGCTAATGTAAAAAAATATATATTTTGTGTAGATTATTTAAAAGTTAATAGCGAATTAAAAAAAATTATCATTTATCAAATTTTTATTTTATCACTGTGTAAAATAATTAGGTCTTCACAGAAGAAGAAATGGAAGAATGGTTTTTTGAATAAAGCACCTTTAAGAAATTAAATCGTTCGTTTTTTATTGTTATAATTTTGAATTTACAAATTACAGACAAGCAATTTTTCCCCACCCAACGGACAAGGGTTCAATCAATATTTAATGTTTTTCGGTGCAAGTTTAGTTAAGAAGTAAGCAATTTGTAGCCTGCGTAGGCTTTTATAATTAAATTCCCTTGTCCGTTGAGAAGGGGAAAAGACAAAAAAATTATCACATTACAGCGACATCTGCCAGTTACTAGCGCCATCTTTGGCCTAAATGAGGTAAACTTATTGATACTGATATTCACTATTTGTAATTCATAATTGGTTTGAATCCTATAAATAAAAACACACTGAAAACAATATAAGTGCCTCTCAATCTAAAATTTTGAAACAGAAACACCAGAAAAAGATACAATACGTCTAAAAATGGAACCCAGGACCTTAGCCTTGTTGGGTGAAAATTGTCTTCAGTGATTGAATATTACAATTTGAAATTTTACTGATAAAGTTTAAAAAATATGAATTTACACCCTTTTCAAACGAATGTTTCTAAGGGTTAGGCATCATATTTCTGGTAACTACACTATTCATATTTCATACTTAAAGTCGTTCTTCCCAACTAAACCACCAGTGAAACTACAGTTCGTGGTTTATTTGTCTTTATAAAATGAGATGGAGGTCTATTTGAGAGAGCAGTAGTTTTCAAAAGTAATTTCAAAATAAAACACTCTGTAACCATTTGTTACTGTGCGGTGACCAACATTTAGTGTCTGCTCGGAAAACAACGGACCAAACAACAACCCTTTCGGCGGTCAGCGCTGTATTCCCATTCCCGCTGGAAGTGGGTACTCGAGTTCGATGTGTCCCATAAACCATAGCAGTTGTTGCCGTGACAACGGACAAGAGAGGAGTAAGACACATCGGCGCAGGTTCCGCCCGTTTCGGAAAACATTGTTACCTGAGTTTAGTCGCACTTAGTACTGTAATATACGGGCAAATGTATCGAAGATACCAGACTATCGTAAATCTACTCTGGGAACATATTTATTCAGGATTTGGTGTATATACTAGTCCCAGGGATAGATCGTAGGTATTTACGACATCGATGATCGTTCTAAAAGCCGACCATGGAAAGTCTTCCTTTTGACACTTCTTTCTGATTTTTTCTGTTTCAAATTTTCGATTGAATTTCGCTAATATTGTCCCCATTAATTAAAAAATTACAATTTGAGGTTTTACTCATCAAGTTAAAAATAAAAATAAATATTCATCCTAGACTTCAATAGTAGAAAAGTCATTAAATGTCGAATATTAAATAAAAATGGATAAATGTATCCAAGACACTAACAGCCTTACTAAAAAACGCAGTGAAAATTTTATTCAATTGACAAACGGCCGCGGATGTGAAACATTACTAATTAAAAAATTGTTCATTGAAAGAAATACACATTGTTTACACGGCCTGAGAGGGTAGATTATCTCTGTTTTAACGATTGATGTCCGAACGAAACATGGAAATTTTCCAAAGTATTTTGAATGTTCTATATATTTCTAATTTTGAAGGTGTCGTAAAAACAAATACCATTTATGAAAACTAGATAAAACTACCTTTTATTTTTGTTTATTTTAGTTATAAAAAACTGCCATATTTTAAGATTCAAATGGAGAAAAAATGTAAATTTTTTTTTTTACGAAACATTTTTGATAAAAGTGTAGAGAAATTTATAAAAAAACAAAATTTATAAAATACAGTCCTTTTAAATAATGAATTTGGAACGAAACTGTTCCTCACCTTTTCCTCGTGCATACAATAAAAAATAATAAAAAATTTAAAAGTTTTTTTATTGCCAAAAAACTAACCTAAAAAATAATACCGACTTTTTGCATCTCTAAAGACGTTAATTTCTTTGATACGTTTAGGAACACATGTATTAGATATTAATATTAAAAAAAAACACCACTTTTATGAAATTCTCATAAAATAAAATCCCTTAAGTGTAAATTTGAATTTTTATGTTTTATATAAAATACTTTTTGACATTTCAATTTTCAAAATATGATTATTGTTATTATAACTTGACTAAAACTTATTAAAAACCACAAAAACACGGTAAATATATCAATTATACGAATATAATGGTGAATTAGTCAGATTCATAGAAATTACGATCCAGCGCAAACGACGAATGCGCAGGCGCCGCCACCTAGCGGTCAAGTATGAAAACAAACAATTTTTTATGTACACTATAAAAAATTACATTGTTGCCAGATTTAAAATACATTTTAAGAACAAACCTTATTAGTAATATTTCCTGTTTTAGTGTATTGTTGTTTTATTCATGTTGCTGCAGCAACACAAGTTATCGGCCGAGCTGTGGTTTTTTTTTAGTAAGGCTATAAGTATCTTGCAATCATTTGAATCTTGCAATCATTCGTAAAGATAGCAGCCAATAAAAACATGCTCAGCCGAAGTATGATACAGTCAAATTCAACCAAATCTCAAAGGGACACATTTGCTTAGTTGGTCGAGCTACGCCCAGGCAAGGCGTAGGTCCTGGGTTCGAGTCCCAGATGTGACTGTATCTTTTTTTCTGATTCTTCATTAATTAAAATTTATATGATTTCCTGTCCGGGATGACTTATTTCTAGATTTGCAACATTTCGAAATTAAAAGTCATCGTAATAAAATGGTAACGTGACCATGCAATTTTGAATATAGGAATTTTTAAAACACTTAAAAAAATGAATTGTTTATTAATACATCCTATTTTTTTTTCTTTATTCATTGCATAAAATTTTATGGTTAGATTAATTAGTGGATTTTTCGACCACCAAGCTCGGCTGATGCCCGTATTATGGTGGTCGATTTTACATATAGTACAATAACAATCACACGTTCGTGTAATATTTTTAAAGAAAAACACTGTAAAACAAATTCAAACCAAAATGCTAGACTTGTCTTCAACATAAATATGATAACATTCCATCTGATATAGATATTATTAATTGTGACGAAAATAAATATAAAAACTCCGTCAAAAGTGCATTAAAAATGTATTAAATGAGTTCAAAATTTCATAAATATAATGATATATTACATACTGACATATATTTTGTCCTACTTACCTCCTAATAATGTGATGTATTTTGGTTGTTGCTGTTTAATTTCTGGACACAATGATGAGTTTAATTTCTATAATTGGTTTCTCAGTTAGGAAAAATTTAGCATGTATAAATTAATCCAATTTTTAATTGTTTATTTTCATAAAATACATAAAAACTGGAAAGAGTTTTAATTTTTAGTAATTTTTGTCCAAATAGGTTCATATTGAACCTATTAATACTGCGGTGAATTCTTATCGTATCAATTTTTGTGTCAGCAGAATTATTTATTCTATATTCCTAATTATTTCCTTAGACAAAAATTTTCGACTGAAGAAGAAAATATGTGCATATAAAATATTCGTGTTTTTATTTTGGAATCAAATTAAAATATTATGTAACTTAATAAGCATGTATTTTACTGTAACGGTCCATTAATTATGAGGGAGCGGGAGACAGAACGAGAAATAAAAGGCGTCATGTCGAAGTGGTGAGTCAGTCGTTTATTGGGCTACGTAGCGAAGGTCGGTAAAGCAGTAACATGATGTATGCAGGGTGCCGTAGATGAGATGCTGCAGGCGTGCGGTGTGATGGAGATGGTGCGGTGAAGGTCAGCGAGTTGCTCGACACCATGGCGGTGGAGATGACCTATCTTCCAGGCCATTGCTCGACGCTTTGAATCGCGGCTCGGTGAGCTGAGCCACCAGCAGGTAGTCCTGGCGAGGCGGAGCGTGTTTCCATGGCAGCGAAGCACGGTGGGGCTTCGGGGTGCCATGAAGTTGCGAGCTGATCCCTGGACTGAAGGTGCGACAAACCGTATAAGTCGCGGGATGGAGCTGTTCTCAAGAGCTGAAGACACGATGGGCCTTGTAGCTGAGACGTGGTGGTGGACCTCGGGAAGCTGCCCTGGATGCGTAGCGATGCCTGCGGAGATCGTTACATGCTGAGATGTTGGCCGACTGTAAGTGTGAGACTGACTGAACTAGCGCCGAGTTTAGTCGCTTTATATATGCCAGCGCGACCGGTGGGAGTAATGTTCCATTCGCCGGCAATGTGCACACTGGAAGGTACTGGAACATACGCTGTGCAGAATATTCAGGCGGCTTATAAAATCTAGACCTTTCTAGGCGGTGGCGAATTTATCATTCATCGAGACGGCCTCGGCAGGCGAGCAAAGTACATCGCGGCCGGCATAATATGTAGATACCTAGGCAAGTGCCAGCGCCGCGCGAATATTAGAAGTTTCTCGATATGTCGCCACAATTATATAAGAATGGTCACTGTCACCCATCAGTATTATAAGAAGCAAGTTACAGCGTCCCTACGTTCCTTTCGAATGTTCCATGATGGCGTAGATACGAGCCATGCCTGGGAAAACTATAGCTGAAATATTGATAAATTAGTTTCAGTGTGATGTTGTTTATTTTGACTACATAATAATATATTCTGCTACGGCGTAGTGTTGAGGAAGGGAAGAGAGGAATAACCATTTTATCAATATTACGTAGCTTCAAGGTTTACCTTCACCGCAGGAACGTGCAAACATACATTATAATACATTAATATAATAAATGTCAAGGAATATTATTAAATCACTGCTAATTTAGAGCTACTTGAATTTAATACATACTTTATTAAAAATTAAAAAATAAAGCGTATGATCGAATTGAGCGTTATTAATAGGGTAACGTCTGTACGGTTGAAATTTAAGAAACTGGTTTCGAATGCATGTCTGACGCCGCGCCGTATGCGCTGCGCCATATAAACATCTGTGTATGTGAAGTTTCAAACAAAACTACGTTTGTAATTCGGTTTCGAATTCAAGATTTCGTCAAATGATGGCGCCACGTACGTTAGCATATCGGATAAGGACGTGTCCCTGGCAGGTATAAGTACTACGGATTTGTAAATTTGAGTATCTCTCTGGATATGGAAAGCTTGACGGTAATACTTGGAGTTGTGAATAATAGTATCATGCGGCTATGTATTTCATCTGACCTCATTGCCTGTCGCGGTTACCTTTATCACAGTGAATCCGAGGAACTGGTTCCAAAAATAGCCGGTTCCTATTTTTGGAACCAGTTCCTATTGGATTCATAAAATGGTCACTAACACTCAAACTGGGCGAAGTCATAGCAAAAGCTGCCTGCAGGGCCTAGAAGAAAGAACATTTTAATTGCTAGTATTTATTATTAGTGCTTTCGTGATGCGTTTACTACTTTTTACATTTAGCGACTTATAAAAAATGTGCAAAATCGTTAAAGCTTAGTATTTTCTTGGAAAAATGTATTTTTATTAAATGCTTTTATCATGTTACGACTCGGCTTTAATACAGTTTTTAATGATGCCACATACATTCGCAAGATGACACAAGCTTTAAACGAGGCGGAGTAAGGAGTCCACCATAGCACTATCTCGCTCTAATCCGCACAGTCTAGGATTCTTGAATTTTCGCAGAGCATCTAAAACTTAATTTTTATGGTTCTTTTGCTGCAAACAGCGCTTATTAAGACCCACGCAGGAGCTTAGCTTGAGTAAGTACTCGAATTAACCCCCACTTCGGTGGATTGAAAACATAATAAGTAATAAAAGAAAATAAATCTCTCTTGGTCGTCCACTCAGAGCTTCGGCCATCGTTTGGTTTTTTTGCTGTTGGTCTTGGCTTTCGATTTTTAAAATTTACTGGCTAAAATTGCAGGGTTTTTTCTTGGAAAAGGTTTTTTTGCCATGTTTCCAAAACATATTTTCAATTTAAGCTGAACTTGTTTTTCATTATTCAGATATTAAAAAATAGAAAAAAATTACTTCAACGGTAAAAACCCTAAGTTGACATTCCGTGAAAAAAATTAAGAATAAGGTTAAGTTAGTAGAAGAAAAGTCATCCGAAGCTTTGGGTTTCTACTGTAGGATCTACTCTTAACCACTGGAGCAACAGCGCAATTTAAAACTTTTTTCCTCCGATTGCTTGAGATTTTTTGGTGTACATTTTGAATATTTTCCGCTAACATTAAAAAAAATCATACCTCGAATTTTAATATGGAAACATACAAACTGATTATAGTTCTATATAGCCAATGAATTCATGTATCTTTTTTCGATTATCACATATTATTAGGAATTGCTAGGTGACCCTCTATCTTGCCTTTTAATACCAATTGGAGCAAGTGATACTTCTCCCCTCGAAGTATGTGGCCCAGATATGAAATTTTCCTGACTTTCACTAATGTAAGCAGCTCTCTATCTGCTCCGGCCCGCCTGAGAATTTCTGTGTTGGTGAACATGTCGGTTCATGGGACCTTGAGCATTCTCCGGTGAAGCCACATTTCAAAAGCCTCAAGGTTCATGTCTCACATCCATACAGCAAGACCGACCACACATAACATTTTAACATCCTCGGCCTTGGTTTTAAATTGATATTGTCATTGCAGAAAAAGGAGTTCATTTTACTGAAAACAGTTCTTGCTGCTTCATTTCTGCACCAAACCTCTACATCTGGATCAAGAGTCTCCGTGAGAATACTGCCGAGGTGTCTAAATTTTTCCACTTTTTCGACACTGCAACCATTTAACTGTATCACTAATCCAGAGTAATCTAGTCGCCCAAATGTCATCCATTTAGTTTTATTGATGTTGAATGTTAGGCCTGGTTGCTCACCAGCATTATTAACAAGATATAACAGATCTTGGAGGTTATCGATACGGTCAGTTAGTAATACAGTATCATCTGCGTATCTTATGTTATTAATGACAACTCTGTTGATCTTCAGACCCTTCTCAGTATTACTTAGGGGTCTTTTAAATACATAGTTGGAATATGCGTTTATTTTATTTATAATGTACACAACAAATATACGGTTAACATTAAAAAAAAGTTACAAAGACTAAAAAAATACTAATTATCCAATAACCGTTACAACAATGTACAAGAATAAGGTAAGAATAGAATAATAAGTATGTTAAACAACAATTAAAAAAAATAAAACAAAGACAATAATGCTTGGGTTAAGTAAAGTGAAGTGAAAACTATATAAGTTTTGGGGGCTGTCGCCAAATATATCCGAAGTCTTCCCACTTGGTAGGATGTCGTTATATTAGTCGACACATTTACACAGGCTGGAGAAGGTTGAGTTGGATCTTTAAATAGGAAAATATACAAATCGAAGTGCGTTCCGGTTGAAATTGGCAGATGATTGATCAAAATCTTTAGAACATAGGCGCAGGCGTCGGGTGGGAATGCTTTCCCTGTTCTACCTGTATGTCAATGGAAGATACTCCAAGGAACTATCGTCATTGATTCTTTTGGCACCGGTGCACAATCGGGAAACACGCCAAACGCGCACCCAAGATTAACCATTTCTGGACATTTTTGTATTGAAGAGTTTTACTTCCATGTACAGAAAAATTAAAATAAAAAATAAAACTCTTCAAAACAAAAACGGTTTACATATGTTACGTTTTTAGCAGTTATCAATTCAACGACTCGTTCTTGACTTCAACAGCTCGGCTGTGGAACGATTTTCCAGGATTTGTGTTTCCTCCTTCCTACGACCTCTTCAAAAACCACTTCATCCTTTCCATAAAAAGACCCTCCACCAATGATCCCCAAAGACATAGGCCCTACAGGAAATGATTTTCTTCAGGGCCTCCCTTATAAATGAAATAAAAATCACACTTATTTGTATACTTACACTACTAGGGATTATCTTTTCAGTGTAGCCGACGTATATTTTCACTTGCTAGATAGATGAAATATAAAATGTCAACTGTCTGACGCACTGATACGAATGTGGCGAGGGTTGAGTGTAGTAGCTTGCATATTAATGAATTCTCCCCGTGTCCATGGAAATTCTGCGAAATAAGTATTCCTTTAGACTTGACATTAAAATTTTCTGCTTTCGTAAAGTGGTTTTGAAATAACAACATGTTCGTTGCCTCGGTTTCAAGTGGAATTTCTGCATCTTGTTAGGCGTACTCTAATTGAAAACACAATGAAGCGAATGAGTCGAACACGCTAAAAGTATTTTCGGTAAATGCGTTAAGCTGTAATCGTCCGTAAGAGTCGCTTTCATCTTTTAAGGCCGTAAATAACTTAAGGTTACGTTAGTTTAACTAATAAAATATTCCTCAGGGGTTCATTCTCCCCTCACCGGGATTCTTCTTTGAGCGCTACAAAACTCATTTTTTAATAAAACGGTTTGCTTGCCCACCATTATCCTCGCGGGTTCCTTTAGATTGTGCCCGAAATGTTTACACGATATACATATGTACTAACTGTGTACTATGCGCTGTGTACGTTGTTTTGTGTACCGGTACCCCTGAGAGATTCCTTTGATAAACGCTGTTTGAAGTTTGCCAAACTAAAAGCAGAGAAAGAGCGATAAAGAAAGTAATCTCGACTGTTTCGGTTGTTTTAACTCGGGAACGCTGGAGGAGAATTAATTGGAACGGGTGGGGAATTTGCGCTCTCACGGAACCACATGCTAATACATGGTCGTTCAAATCCCTGGCAGAACATGTAAGGCGTGTAGTGGGACTCACGCGGCTGTTTGCCGATTCCCATGCAAAGTGATCCAATTACAAACTTCACAATCCCCAGGAAGATAGATACCGTTACCGTTACAAGAACATCCAGCAAATTTTACGGGAAGTGTTTGTCATAGCCCGCCCAAGACTGCCAATCGTGGTCGGTCTTTAGCATGAGGCAAGGAAACCACCACACTTTCTAACGCGATTTTAATTATACAGTGTTAAATAAAACAAAATCTGACTGACTCACGTCACATAGTCTTATATTTTCTAATTTTTTAATTTCTATTTTTTGAAGTAAAACTTCTTTATGCACGCTTGCTTTGGGGAGTAAGCTGGTGAATGCGTTATGAGAGCGTCACGAAAAGTGTGATCGGGCGAGGCGAACGGAAGTTGAGAGGGAGATATAAGTTAGTGAAGATAGAAAGAGAGAGTTACGTTTCGCATATTACTGCAGGGGCAAGAGAGAGAGGTGCGAACACACGTTTTCTTTCTCTCTTTCTCTCATAGCCAGTAACGTTTCGTATATCTAAGACATAGTGCAGGCCTATTTTCTGTATCACACTGTAGGAGCAAGAGAGAGCAGTGCGCGCGCACATTTTCTACCTCTCTTCTTTTATAAGTTAGTGAAGTTTTACTTCAGCCGTGTGGTCTAAAGCACACTCTTTTTTTTTCTTTTTTTAAAGAAATACAAACATTCCCGGTTTACGAATAACCCAACAATGTTTGAAAATCTCCTACTACCACCACACTGAGCGGAAGATGTTGCTTATGTCGTGATGAAGGACTTAGCCTGCCTAGGAATCGAACCCGCGACCTCGGGTGGGACCACTGACCGGTCTAATCTTGTCACATTAGCACTTAAATAAATGTCACCATATGACACGTCCTCATAAAACTCGTTCTATTTCCTTTCCAATTATGGTCATACGTAATATAACATACCGAAACAGGTTTGGAAAGAGAGAACACGAGCTTTATCTTTAAATTTAAAAGTTTACCATAGATGCTCCCGTATAATTTGAAATATGTTATTCTATGTATCAAACAGAAATCGCCAAAGGGTTCACCCGCTCACGGTTTGGTAATTTTTTTAGACCAAACGAAAAAAATTAAGTGAGGATAACATTTATAATACTTTTGTCTTACTAAAGGCGTTTTTTAGTTTTCTATAAAGTGGTAAATAAAGTTTAAAAATTAAAACCACCGAAAAACGATTTTAAAATTTCAAGCTATGTTTGCGTACAAATTTTAACCCGTTTAATCACATCAGGCCATATTTGTCCCAACGCACATAGGTCTCATATAAAACGCTGTAACTCCCTTACTATCTTATTTAGAAATATGTTCTAATCGGTGTTAGAAAGGAAAAACACCAAGCTTTGTATTCCAATCTAAAAATTAGCCATTAAAAAAGTTAAATGTACACTTTTATGTACACAAAGTTTTGAATAGCAAAATGAAAAAAAAAAAATTGAAACTTCGGGAATGTTTTAAAAATTATTTTTACATAGAGCGACAAAAAGTGAGGTCGCAGTATATGTTTGTTGTACATTTGTCTAATAAAATATGTATGTGTTTTTATTTTTTTAAGTTAGAAAAAACGTAAGGTGAGCTATTTTGAAAACTTTTTTATGTTGTGAGCAAAATTTTTATAATAATAAAAAAAAATGTTTATTTCGAATTCTATAGTTTGAAAGCGTATTTAATCACCTTTCTAAAACAGTTATTGGGTTTTGAATGTGCTCAGAAATATTCCAAATATTTGCATTTCATTTTATTTACTTATTCAAAGCATTTAAAAAAATATAAATTCCTTAAATTTTAAACTGTGAATTCCATTGTTTTTAAACAGGTGTTCAATAGTGAAACAAAATATTTTTTACAAGTAACTTGCCATCAGTTTTTTAAACAAAAACATTTTTTAAATAAAAACCTGGAGCTCTTCCAAAGCAAGCTCAATAAATATTTGAAAGCGTTTTTGTAAATTCGCAAGGCCAGCATTTCCATGTTATGTTGATGATAAGTAATGGAATTGAATTATTTATGAAAAAGTAATGTTTAACATTATTTATGCAAACAAACTTTATAAGAGCGAAGAATATTTTTTTTGTATCGTAAAAAACATAATATTCCTTAGCAAATCAGTGTGCAATATAGTTGTGAAAGGTGAATATTTGGAGCAGGTGGATGAGTTGGTGTACCTGAGTAGTATTAGGTCCTTACATAAGAAATTGGCGTTTTGCCTTACTGGCAACTTTGATCTCAAATATCTTCTATTTGGTTAGGAATTCCAAATTCAAATTTATACAGCTATTTACTCATGTATTTGTGTTTCGAAAATAATAATTCATTAGTTTTTTTCCTTAATTTTTTTTTTCTTCGCGTCACTTAGTTTACAAAATGGAAAACTTGAAATATCGCGTTATTTAAGAGTACGAGTTCCACCGTGGCACCAGTGCTGCAGAAACGGCTCGAAGGATTAATGATGTGTATGGCGACGGTGCCGCAAAAGAAAACACAGTGCGTTTTTAGTTCCAACGTTTTCGTTCTGGAAATTTCGACCTGCAGAACAAGCCCCGTGGACGGCCTAAGACCAAAGTTGATAATGAAGAATTGAAGGCTATTGTGGAAGCGGATCCATCGCAAACCACGTCCGAGTTAGCTGCAGGCTGCGGTGTTAATGATAAAACTGTTTTAATCCACTTGAAGCAAATTGGGAAGGTGAAAAAGCTTGAAAGGTGGGTACCTCACGAGTTGAGTGAAGCAAATCAACAAACGCGCATTAGAACGCTAGACCACATACCGCACAACAGACGGCTGCCAAATTAAAGGAGCTTCAATTAGAATGTCTAAGACATCCACCGTACTCTCCGGACCTTGCCCCAACAGATTATCATTTTTTTCGAAATTTGGATAACTTCTTGCAAGGGAAAAAATTCACCTCCGATGGGGCAGTCCGAACCACCTTCAAAGATTTTATTGATTCCCGTCCGAATGGTTTTTTTAGTAAAGGGGTCGATGAACTACCCATGAGATGGCAAAAGTGCATTGATAGCAATGGTACAAACTTTGATTAAATAAATATAATATATTTTAAAAAATCGACTTTATGTTCCTCCCATACAAAACGCCAATTTCATATGTAAGGACTTCATATATTTACGAGAGATGGGAAGGCTGATAGAGATATTGAAAGAAGGGTAAATGCAGGTAACTCATGGAGGACTGAATGCCGTTGGCACTAATAAAAAACAGTCAAAAGAAGCGAAGCTAGCAGTCCACAATAGAGTCCTGGTACCTACTCTGATGCATGGCAGTGAGGCATGGAACTGGCAGAGGAAAGATGAAAGCAAACTGAATGTTCTTGAAATGAGATCCCTCAGGCGAATGTGTGGTAAAACCATGTATGATCGTGTGAGAAATGTGGATATCTGCAAAGAATGTAAGGCTGATGTAAGCATAATGAGTAAGATTAAGAAAGGGACCCTCAGATGGTTTGGGCATGTAAAGCGAATGAAAGAAGAAAATAGTGTGAGAAGAATGTATGACGCAAATGTGAATGGAAGAAGAAGTCAGGGACGCCCGAGGAAGACATGGCACGATCAAGTGAATCAGATACTTGAGTTGGGCCAAATCAAAATCAGAATAATAGAAGAGTATGTATGAGACGATGTATGAATGTGAGTGAGGGAAAGACTGTGAAAGAGTTGTGAAAATTGTGAAGAGTTTATACAAATCATCAGTTTTTTCCGAGATTGATGAAATTTTGCACGCTTGACCTTGAAGAGGAAAGTCACTGTCTAGGTACATCTGATTTCGAAAAACTCTATGTGACGGTGACGCCGAGGACTTCAGTTAATAATTTAGAGTTTATGAAAGTCGGGTTAGTTACACCATTTATTACTGAAGAACGGCTGACTGATTTTTATGATCGTTGAATTGTTGGATTTGTCTCCGCCCCGAATAGCAGAATAACTATTAAAATATCGGAAAATTTCACGAAAAAAAAATATGAAGAAAATTTTTTTCCTCATCCATTTTGTATGGGACGAATTCTTATCTTTTGAAAGAGCTGCAGCAATATTGTCGTAAGTATAGTACTGAATAGTGAGTTAATTCCAAAAATTCGAAAACATGTCAATGCGCTGATTGTTTTGCTTTTGTTCTTAAACATATAATGCTGCCTTTACACACTATATATCAACAGTTAAAAATGAGACAAACAGTGAACGTATGTCTGCACCCCTAAGGCAAAATACAATAATTATAATAAATTTCCCTCACCCGATTCAAGAAAATGAAACGCAATTCCCGTAAGTAAGTTGAAAAGTAATAAAATACAAAAAATACGAATCCGTACACAACGCCATCTCTGATACTGACAAAAAAAAAATACAAATAGTTGCGCATCGATAATTGCTTCGTTGTGTAATTTTTTAATTAATAAAAAAACTGAATTTAATTCAGCTAAAAAGTTAACACAACATTATTGATTCCGAGGCAGTACGAAGTTCGCCGGGTGAGCTAGTTGGAAATAAAATAATAACAATAGAAGAACAAATTTACTAATTTTGTAACCAGGCTTTTACAAAGTTTTAACATTTTTTTTGGTGTTATTGAAAAATTTAAAAATATGTATTTGATAAGCAAGTTAGCGAATTTTTAGCTCATCCTTAGCCTTGTTTAATGTATAGTGCCCTGATAGGTTAAAAATTCAATCCTTTTATATAGAAACCTGCTGGTCTATACTGACATTTCGGGATGTCTCCCGTCGCTGGGAGCCAACCGGGATGGCTCTCGCGTGCTTACCTACGCTTAGTTTTTGACGAGTTCCACCTATACTTAGTTTTTGCGTTAATTGTATTCCAAAATGTTCACCCTCTCCTTTTATGGCAATTACAATACCAGTGGCATATGCACATACATCTGAAATGTGGGTACTAGAAATGGTTTATGCAGTTCGTTAAACTTAACGTATGACGGCCTACAATACCAGTTTGGAAATCATTGTGGAGAGCGCCTCCCCTTGCATTCCGGACTCGATTACGAAAATATCCGATAACTGTTTTTGCACAATTATGGCTGTTGTAAAGATTCTGATGTGTTTTGATTCTGGTGTGATGTCTATAACTGGTCTGACTAGTTTTAGGGACACAGCATTTTTAGAAAGAGAGAATAGTCATTCTATTCACACTATCAAAAGCTTGTTTAAAGTCAATAAACAGGTGGTGGAGGGTCATATCTTATTCATCGGTCCTTTTCCATTGGTTACCCAATGAAATGAATGTGCTCAATGGTGGATTTGATGGTGCTAAGCCTGCATTGACATTCACCTACAATAACTTCACCATAGATGAGTAGCCTTCTACAGAGTATAACATAATATATCTTATAAGAGAAGTTTTTTATCTGTGGTATTGAGATTTTTTGTGGTACTTTATTTTTTTAAAATTTTTTATTTATTCATTGCTTAGAATGGTTACATCATTTGTGGATTTTTCGACCACCATGCTAGGCTCATGCCCGTGTAATGCTGATCGATTTAACATAATATAGTGCAATAACAATTTAGAAGCAATAATGCAAGAGAACATAAAGGATTATAAAATAATATAAAAAAGTATAA
Organism: Limnephilus marmoratus; assembly: GCA_917880885.1. Lineage (NCBI taxonomy): Eukaryota > Metazoa > Arthropoda > Insecta > Trichoptera > Limnephilidae > Limnephilus > Limnephilus marmoratus. Next base: position 18,266,395 of record OU862909.1, read on the forward strand.
ACAACATAGTATTAAAGAATAAAAATGAGTATAAAATAATATAAAAAGAGTAGGAAAGATATTTCCCCACAATTAGCTTTCGCAGTCAGTCTTGTCTCCCTTTTTCAGAATGGGTACAATATTCCTGTTTTCCATACCTCAGGTAGTATTTCAATTTTCCAGAATTAATTAATCTGTGAACCTCTAGAGTTGGTCCACCAGTTTTGATTAGTTCATCTTCTATCATATCTGTTTCTGGTTCTTTAATATTATTTTTCGATCCTCTCGATGCTTATTTTACTCCAAGTGTATTTATTCTATTCGTGTATTTATCGTGTATACTCGTATTTTATATTCGTGTATTTATCGTGTTCACTGCCGGTATGCTTTAAAAGTGTTCGAGAGTAATTCTTCAGTCTTTCCGTAGTATCCTTCTCTCCTGGTCCACTGATTTTAATTAGTTCAGCTGTTATCAAATCTGTTTCCCAAGCTCTATTATTTTTCAGCCCTTGATAAGTAGATTTGATTTGGTCATCAAAATTGGTAAGGAGTTTTTGTAATTTATGTCAAATGATTAGACAATAGGCGGGCGTTTGTGAAATGACCCGAAGATGTTAAATATAATATGATATCGTAGGTTAAATGATTCTCCAGGAAAGCAGTTTTGATTCTTGTCCTCTCAGAAGGCCAAGAAAGGCTCCTCTCTATGAGAAAAACAAAACTATGGAAGCTCAGTAGTGGGCACTATGTTAAGTCATTTGATGGGTTAGGATATATAAGCTTTAAATCAAACACGAACGCGAGTGTTAATGGAACTTAAATTTATATTGAAATATAGAGTTTGAAGGTTTTATACGTAGTGGAAAACTAACCTGGGACCGATTATATTCTAAATAAAACAAGTTAGCTGTGTACGACGATAATTGAAGAACGTCGGAAGGTTTCCGCTGGAACGTTTCAGCTTTTCCTATACCTTCATCCTGGTGAAGGGTCCGTATTGCAGTAGAAAGGAAAGATGTACTGTCTTGCATTTCTCTATCGATGATCGTAGGTATCAATAAGTTGATTGAGATTAATCGGGCAGAGCAGAGTTTTGTTTTAATATAACCCATACGGTCGTATATACTCGTAGTGGTCAACAACAGGCCGGGCACACAGGATTACGTCGATTCCGAAGAGTTCCATTACAAAGCGGTATTTCGCCATTCACGTCACTCGCGTGAAATAGGTACAATCCTAGATTGTTACCGTCACAGTATTTATCTTATGCGATTACTTAGTTATGGGAATCTATCCGCCCCTTTTCGGTATTTTGAATAAGTAAAAGTTACATTCTCGCGAAATAGAATCTTATAAATAACTTAAAAGTCACTGCAAACCCAGAGTCCATCTTGGATACCCAGCAAGAAGTACCCTCACCCCCGAAACTCTCGGCTGACTTACCGCTTATCATTGCCATTATTCAAAATGATAGAAAATAAATATATCTATAAATAGTGATCGATTAATATTCGTGTGAGCAGTTTAGCACAAATGAGAGGACTAATTTTATATTTAAGAAATGTTATTTCATCACTCTCTCATTGCTCGCTTTACTTCAAGCAGAGTAGGTTCTGGGTCGTTTGGTACATTTATGGTAGGCTCCTCTATGACGCCTCTGCGGTAAGGTAAACCAATTCATTATTTCCACTTAGATGTTTCTCGTTTGTTCTCTAAAAGTATTCAAATAATAAAACCACAGGTACCTAGACAAACAAAAAGTTTTCTAAAATATTTCCCAACCACATCCAAAATCCACCAACTGAAAATTCTAAAGTTCTTTTGAATATTGAAATTTTATCGAAAATACCAAATCTATTTTTAAAGCAAATGAATGCCTAAAATCTATTTACAGAAAAAAAGTTAAATATAGATTTCCAGTTTTATTGACGGTTAACAAAAATATAAAATTGCCAAAATTAGAAACCAATTTTCCGTAATCAAAACAGCTTTTATTGTTTAGTTCTTGCTAATTCTTACATACAACCTTTTTCACTTTTCTTTGTTTTAAGAAAGCGGAATCTTCAATGTGAAAATTAACCAATTTCCCGACATCCGATCGAGCTGATACTCTTTGTAATCCACTTTTTTAACTTTTGGCAGCAATAACGCACACACACGCGGACATTTTTTTTCTGAAATTCGTAGAAATTAAAGCAATTAATGTCGATCTTACCAACTCTGGATTTGGCCAGCTTTTAAGCACTGGGTATTCGTGGATGGTAACTTGTTGTCTTTATTGGAGTAAAACTTCTTTAGCACCGTTGTGATTTGAAACTCGAAGAAACTAAAAATGCAAGGCTACAAAGAGACAAACACGTATAAGATTTAGCCTGCGAGAGGATGAGATAATATAATCGATCTCCTTTTTGTGCGGTGATTCGTAGCCTCCTCCCCACTCTTGTGTAATTTAGTTTTTTTGAAAGTTTAGCTTCTACCCCGTGTGAATTGCACACTCTGATTTATTTTTTAATATATCTACTTGTTTACTATTTTATAAAATAGCATAAAACAAGGTCCTCTTTTAGTCTTACATAAAATTATTCATAATTTCCATAGAAAGAACAGGAGAATGATCAACTTCTTATTCTTCCTATTCCACGATCCGATTCAACAATCTTGATTAACTCACCAGTAGAGCGTCTTCACCGGACTGCTAATTAACTAACAATCACGCCGTTTCCGCAGAGGTCGGCAGAGGACTTCTTCAAAAAAAATTCTCACATTACTTTATTTGTTCATTCGCTCTACATGCCCAAACCATATGAGGGTTCCTTTCTTAATATTACTCATTACGCTTACAACCTTGCATTCTTTGCGGATATCCACATTTGTTACATGATCATATATGGTTTTACCACATATACTCCTCTCAGGGATCTCATTTCAACAGCATTCAGTCTACTTTCATCCTTCCTCTGCCAGTTTCATGCCTTACTTTCATTCATCAGGGTAGGTACCAGGACTCCATTGTGGACTGCTAGCTTCTTTCCATTTGACAGTTTTTTATTAGTGCCAACGGCATTCAGTCCTCCATTAGTATATTCTCAAAATATTTAGGTAGTCTCTGCCTGTATTAAATTAAGAATTAATTTCAGCTCACCGTATTAAATTTATTTATAGTGTATTTCACAAGTAAGGGGAAACTACTATTAAATTATGTAGAATATTTAAAGTTATTGAACTGATTCTGATCTTTGGACTCAAAACGGATAATTTTTAAATATTCAGTGAAAATGATCGATTTTAACCCTTAGACTAGTTTGTTCGCTTTCGGAACGAATCATAAAGGTCTCTTAGAAATCGTTGTATCTCCCTTACTGTCACGGTAAGAAATATGATCTAAACAGTGTCAGAAAGAGAAAAATACCCCGCTTTCTATTCAAATTTAAAAGTTATCCACAAAAAAAAATAAAAAAAGTACTCCTCTATGAAACCAAATTTACCGACCGCAATTTAAAAAAATAAAAGTAACTTGTAATTATTTATTTTTACATAATACGACTAAAAAGTGATGTGATAGCGTTTATAATACATATTTTTATGCGTTTTTATATTTTTTCATTATCAGTAAATTAAAAAAGTTTGTTTCTAATAATAAATTTTGAAAGGGTTTTTCATCACCTTTCAAAAATTGTGTTTAGTTTTCGGACACAATCGGAAATATTTTTTTGGATTTTATTGCCAATCGGAAATAATATGACAATCTGACAGAATATGTTCGAGGCTTAAAGCGTTAATAGCCACCTACTGATTTTAGTGGCGTGCCGTCAATGAAGCTGAAAAGCTGTGCTTACCATAAGAAAAACGAGCGGTAAGAAGATGTTATGGAAAAATTCAAAGAGGGGACAAATTTATAATCGTATGCTAATTTATTCAGTGGGCCATAACAATCTGCGGAAGATGACAATAAAGTGGCAAATTTAAAAATGTTCAATGCAAAATTCTTACCCGAACTTACGATCCATATACCAGTGCTTTCGGTCATCGAGCAATGCATGCCACAAGAATAAAAATAACCACCGCCCAGAAAGGTTGGTGAGCGTGACGTCATAAAACCACCATTTTCCACAAGGAAATGCAGTTCCGTGGACTATTAAAATAAAGACATCCGTATGAGTTAAATCGTCGTGAAAAAAAACAGGTTAAATAGGTTCCTTCAGGTTACGTTATGGCTATTTTTTGATTCACATTTAATGACTTTTCAAAGGGATGTTGAAATGCCAGTTTGTAGAATTGACATGGATTATTGTTGCTATTGATTACTTACTGCTTTCTTTATCATGTCGAATCTTTACTTTGCCGTATGCTGTAGTCCTTGTGGGCTTTTAATAAACAAATCAAATAACTTAATTTAAGCAGGAATTTAAGATCAAATAACTTAAAATAACAGGAATTTAAGCCCAACTTAAAAAATTACATTAAAACTGCTATAAAAGTCCCAAATATGTTTACTTTATATCTTAAAGTCTGCTATTTTATAAATCGTTCATTCCTTCTTTTTCTTTCATTTCTTAGTTTCTATATCTCTAAGTTTACTATTGTATAAATCTTGCGTTCTCTCTTACATATCCTTTACTTACTTATTACATTAATTTTTGTTACTTACTTACATGATTCTTTCATTTATAATGATTTTTTAATTTATATTATAATTTTTTAAACTCTTCATGATTTTTATTTGTAAATTTATACATGATTTTTTTACTTACTTATAACTTACAATAGCCGTTATTACTAACTTACACGATCATTTAATTTACTAATTAAGCTAGAACTCCCTCACCAAACACAAAAGCATTGTCTCTTTATGGTGAGGAAAGGCAATTTTTTATTTCTTTGTTAAAACCTTATGTAACTATGTATCTACGTAACTGATGTAACTTTATATGTATTTTAATCAACATTGCCAATAAAAAAAATAAAAATAAAAATAAAAACTTATTTCCACTTAATTTATTTATGACCTTAACCGGTTTCAGTCTGTTAAGGCCATCTTCAGACTGGTAAAATTGTTTTTTGTAAAAGTGCAAATACAGCGACACTGAAAAGATTACAAACAAAATAATTTTACCGGTCTGAAGATGACCTTAACACAAATAAACGGTTAGGGTTACGGCTACAAATAAATTTAAAAAAGTAGAAGTTAATCTTATATTTTTCAATTTGGGAGGCGGGTCTGGGTACCGCCGCCCCGGGAATCATTTATTGGATAACCAACACCTCTGCCATAGGTCACCCCAAGTGGTTCGCTACGTTTGGTAACTTTGCAGGGGTTCACAGATCCAGATCGGAAGAGAATGGTAGAGAGGGTCCCTTTGACTTCTCCAGCCGTACTTTCTCGGAACATCGCCCTGCACGGCAGTGGGAGGGATGGGTTCATACATCCGTCACTCCTGGATACACTGACCCCCAGATTTCTGCCCATTCCTAATACCCCTTTTCTTCCCAGAACTTTCTCTCCTCCCTTTTCTAAAATCAACCTCCACACAGCATCCCCAAAGATATCATAGGCCTTGAGGGGAATTTATTTTCTCAGGGCCTCCTGTGTGGAGCTAATGTTAAAAAAAAATTATTATATTATTAAAATATTTAGGTTTCATGTAATATCAACATATGACACGTTAAGGCAGGTCACATAATTTGACCTCTCTCAAACAGGTGAATTACCCCTTCTTAAAATCTGTGTACACAGAAACAAAGGAACCAAACCATAACCTCGAATTCAGATATGACATGTTTATTGTTTACGGCCTACTGACCTTCTATGGGTATTTCTGTGGGTATATTGTTTGGTTTGTTGACGCTGAAAGGCTGTAGGAAATTCATTGAGGAGCTTAAGACGTAACACGGGTCAATAACCCAAAATAAAACCAGACTAGAGGCTTCTTTATTAAAGTGAAATTTTTTTTACCACCGTTGTGACTTGAAACTCGATGAAACGAAGCGAGCGACACTAAAAAGGAACAAACACAAACATCTATAAGATTTAGCCTCCGAGAGAATGAGATAGCATTGGAGGGGACCCCACCACTTTCCCAACGGCGTTATAAGGAAACATATGGTTTCCTCCTTCACGGCTCACGTCATGACTCTACATTTTTATTGAACGAAGCTACATTTATTTGAACGACTCTAAACCCTCCAATGTCCATGCATATGGGGTTAGTAAGCAGTATGCAAGTACTTACATTAACATTATACAATGATTATAGAATAAGATAGCAATAAAACATATATTGTTCCAATATAATACGATACATCTACGGTCCCACGCAAGCCTCCTTTTGTCTAGTGGTAAGAACCTTAGTGGCCATACATTCAGCAGACCAAGAATCGAATCTTACGAAATCCAAAAATTAAAAACTTTTGTAAATTCATTATCCAATCTTCAAACCACTCCAAAATGAACAGACAAAGAATACACAAAAGAAAGCGACACCTAGCGACTCCGAAGAAGAAAACACATGTACTAATAAGATAATCAAATTTAAAGGAAAAGGTGCACTGGAATTCGATGAGAAAAATATGAAAACATCATCGTTCACTTTGATAAAAAGTGCTTCCTGCATATGTCTACTTCAGTTTTCTGAAGGTTGACTTCTACTGCGTGTAAATTGCACAATCTGATTTTTTGTACGATACTTGTTCTTCGATAACTATTTATCGATAGGCAAACTTAACTTTTCAGTGTGTTGCGTGGTTACTGTGACTATTGCATACCATCAGTACAACATAAAAATATTTTTAAATACAGTAACTAGTAAAAAATGTTTCCTTATTCCGCTTACTTCGTAACACGCGCAAATAATTTGAATAACACTTCGTTTCAACATAATTATTACTACAAGAAATAACTATTAACGTCCAGGGAGAAATCACAGAATAACTAAAAACACGCATATACAAGCAAGTTTAACTTTTACCAATGTTCTAACTTTCCCGTGTCAAAATATACTGTTCTGCAATGTTGGATTTTGTTAGTACGAAGTGATGTTCTCCGAAAGCTCCTGCTTCAATCTAAATAAGCACAAATTATTTAAATAAACATAAACAGTTGTTTCTAATTAACCACTAAAGCGCTTTTTGCAACAATATGGCACTATTTAAAATACATCGGATTGTTTTGCTGACAATTTTGGCCAATTATCTCTTATTTGTAAGTAATTAAGTAAAAGTGTACGATTTTATAATATCTCTCTATAAATAAAAATGAATCCCCGAAATGTATGTACGCGCATAACTTCCGAACGACTGCACCAAATTGGATAATTATTTTATTGTTGTGTTCGTTATTGTAAGGACAAGGTTTGTATAAAACTATTGGTGAGCTCTGGCATTATTAAATTTGTTTAAAAAATTGCAATAGGTGGCACGCAAGCTGTTTTAAAACTGAATGTATCGGGACAGAATGTATGGTATGCATGAATGGGGAGGGGGGAAGGGAGAGGGGGAACTCGGGAGGGGGGTTCGCGGGACGGGTGAAAGGGGGAGTGGAGTAGGGAGAGGGAAGGTTGAGGAGACGGAGTGGGAACGCGAGAGGGGAAGGGGACGCGGGAGAGGAAGGGGATGCGGAAGGGTAAAGGACACGCAGGGAGAAACAATTTCTTTATTAAATGGCATAGCAACGCATGCCGGGAACCAGCTAGTTTATCTTCTCTATAAATAAAAATGAATCCCCGAAATGTATGTACGCGCATAACTTCCGAACGACTGCACCAAATTGGATAATTCTTTTATTGTTGTGTTCGTTATTGTAAGGAAAAGGTTTGTATAAAACTATTGGTGAGCTCTGGCATTATGAAATTTGTATAAAAAAATTGCAATAGGTGGCACGCAGGCTGTTTTAAAACTGAATGTATCGGGACAGAATGGATGGTATGCGTGAATAGGGAGGGGGGAAGGGAGAGGGGAACTCGGGAGGGGGGTTCGCGGGACGGAAGGTTGAGGAGACGGAGTGGGAACGCGAGAAGGGAAGGGGACGCGGGAGAGGCAGGGGAGGCGGAAGGGTAAAGGACACGCAGGGAGAAACAATTTCTTTATTAAATGGCATAGCAACGCATGCCGGGAACCAGCTAGTTTATAATAAAGAAGCAGTAAGCGGAGTAAGAAAATTTAACCCTATTTATTCTGGGAGTCATATAAACTGGCGGCAACTCATCCCAATACTGGAGTTACATAGACTTTTTATAAATTTTAGTAATATAAAGTTTAAAAACCTTGAAAATCCTTCGTCTCTAGATTTTCGCAGGTTTTCAAGAAACACGAAAAAAAAAACAGAAAAATGGGGACAACCGAATAACAAGATATAGCACGTGTGAAGTTAAAACTTGACTCTGTTGAGTTGTAGTTTTGATGGGTTGAGATTATAAGTTTTCAAGGCAACAGTACAACCTATTTTACAAGTATTAACTGCTTCAGTGCCATAGTAATGGATTATTACGTCTCGATTTTTTACAATTATTGTTTAAATAAAATGAAGAATTTAGATGAAAAAATAACATTTTGGTCTTACAAAAACCTTTTCTAATTACGCCAAAAAGAAGCCTGTATAAATATCAGGTAAATTTACGTACTTATAATAACATTAATGTGGATTTTCCCAATGCTCAGGCGCTCTTTCCAATATTGTATTCGTGCAGTAAAAAAGTCGTAAACTACTCGTAACCCGAAACCTAAAACTTATGCAGGAAAACCGCGAATGCTGTAACTGTTGCATACAGCCCGTGCAATAATTCAACCAAGTGTAGTTCATTTCAGCTTACGAGAGAATGATTACAATGTACGTAACATGCATTTTGTAAAACCCGCTGAAACAAATTAACAATACAAACGTTCAAAGAATACACCACCACAGTTGAAAAAAAACACAACAAAAACGTATTATGTAAGAACAGATAACCATTAGGTCTTTTTCGCATTATGTTTTCAAATTCAGAATGAAGAGCGTAAGTACAGTTTGGCAATTGATGGTGGGTTTCTTTATTTACCGAGAATGCTAAATGCAATGCTAATTGTAAAAGTAAACGGTCAAATACATAAAAAATTTTAAATTTCGATCGTTTATTTTTATAATAAGCATTGCATTTAGCAGTCTGTAAATGAAGAAACCCACCCTAAGGCGTAATTCGTACGAGACTTTAAAAAAAACGCCGCGTTAAAACTCGGCGTTGGCGCTTTTATAACGTTCTCGATATGATTGTTCATACGAACGCTTAAAAATCACTCTTGTTTCGTTTCTCGCTTCAGTAAGATGTGAACATGGTTTCTGTAAAATTAATAGCAATAGCGATTAGTGTTGCTAGAAGACGAAAAAGAAAACAAAAGGCATTCTGGTTCATCCTCTGAATGAACTGAGATACTCAAAAGGGCAGTTTCTGACACTGTACGAAGAATTGAGGCAATACCCCGATAATTTTTTTAGTTATTTTCGAATGTCTATTACAACATTTGACTAAAGTGGGGCCTCGATAACACTTCAAGATACCAACATGCGTTTGGCGATACCACCTGTACAATGACTAGCTGTTACACTGAGTTAAATAAAACAATAATTACAAAATTACAAAACAATTTAAATTTATTAAAAACTTATGCAGTAAATTTAACAATCATCTGGAGATAAGTAAAATTCTTCTGGTGAACTTATATTGGTCAAATGGGCTCTGAACAGTTATTGGTCAGTGTTGGATGGATATGGAAAAATATTTGGGTTGAAAGTGGTAAAAAAGCTTTGTGCGGAGTGTGGCCTAGAACTTGGTGCAGTTGAATTGGCGGGGCGATATCGACAATTATCTAGAATTCTAATTACTTTAGATGGATGTACGGGATTAATGAAGATAGATGCACCGGCGCTGTTTTACCGCTCGTGTGAATAATAATACGAAGTTTCATATGATCTATTCCCTTTAACGCCCAACGCCCAGCGCTCAAAATGCAACACTGTTCGATAAAAAAGCGTCGCGTTTTAAAAGCGCTGACGTATGAACATATACTTGGAAATGCATTTGTTCTATTTGAACGCTTTTTTAACGGACGTTAAAAAAGCTCCCGTGAGAATGAGTCCTAAGTGTAGAAAATAAATGATGGCGCTGCGATCGTTTTTTAGGTTTTAAATGACAACACCAAGATGGCTCATTAGACAATGAATATATGTTTAAAAAAAACACTTCGGTCAAAATGCATATTTCATAACGTATTTGTATTTATTAAAAATTTTGCACAAAAACTATAATTTAATAGAAGTAAATAATAGATGTAAAATTGTTATATAAGTAAAATAAAACAAAACAAATGTTAATTGGGCGTTTATTTCGTTATAAGGTGATAATAATAATATTAAAACGGCATTATAGGATGGGGCAATACATAATATATAAATCAAACACAAACAATTTACATATCACAAAAACTAATAATAAAAACAATTTATAAAAACCCTAATCATATTCGTCAGAAATTTTATTCAAACAATTTAAGGTCAGAAAATTAAGTGCATTATACTTTTATCATGCAACATTACCAAGTTATAAAGATAATATTCAAAATAAAGTGGCAAAGTTTATAAACAAAGCCGATGAAATGCAATTTTTTTCGTAAATATTCCCGGCTACCATCAAATCCAATGTCTTTTTTGAGTACGGTTAGTAAAGTTCTTAAAGTTGGGACTTCTTTACTTACTATGTAAAAAAATGAATTTTTTGACGAATGGCACAAATATCAAAATCATCCAACTCTTTTTAGGGCCCCCCATTTTCCGTTTTCCCGGTATTTCAAATTTTCCATCTGCTTTTTCCCCTTCCTTGACGATTCGCCTTACCGTTGATTGAGATTTACCTGTGTGTGAAAAACATCATAAAAATTATTATTATAGGAGGTATTTATAAAAAACCCCAGTAGATAATATTCATTAAGAAAGAGAGAGAAAATTAAGAAAAAATTTTCTTTTCCATGAATTTAAAGAAGTTGCATATTATTACTTTTTTTTTTAAATTGAGTTATTCCCTTTTTCTTGTGGCTTCACATGAACTGTCAAATGAGAGAGTCAAATTCGAATTTTTAAACATAACCTCAAATCAGATTGTAATGGTTATAATCGCTCGAAAATTGGCATAAATCTTGTAATACTAATTAAATTTATTAAACACACTATACTACTTAGGTACCAGTCATTTCATACAGTTCGTTGTAGACATCTTCTAAATCAGACAGAAGCTTCTTCGCGTGATATTCGGCTAGGCAGGGTTGAAAAACGCAGTATATAACCCCTCTTGCATCACTATGTAATGGTTTATTCATTTTAATTAAATTCAGGCAAACAATGAATAAAAATATTATCATATCAGCGATCTTCTACTCAGATTTAAGACAATAAATCAACCGTAACATGCGATAACATGACAGCCGTAGGAAACGTCAGAGTAATTCAGTGTTGCCATAGTAATGATAGTATTTAGTTCCAATTTATTTAATTTCTACACTTTATTGCCAACTATAGTATAAGATTTTTATTGTCGTATCTACCTTAAAGTAGGTTCTAGATGCCAGAGGCGTGCAGCACATTAATATTATTGGGCTTGCTATGAGATATTGGTAAACGTTTTATATTTCTTTATGTAGCCACAGGTATGCCTAAAATTATCATTGCAATACGAGCTTTCTCACTTTCCTGGAGACCCCATTCGAGAAATTATACGTATTAAGATAGGTATACATAACTAAAAATGATTTAAAAAAACAAGAAATAATGATTAGTCCTGAAACTAACAACATCAAATACACGGACAAATATTTACATTGTAACACTAAAACATAATCAGCTAGACCAGTGGTTTTAAACCTGTAGTACGCATACTCCAAGGGGTACCACAAAAATGTACTCCAAAGCAAAAATGGGGGTACGCAATATTGTGGCACGAATGTAGGTTTTAAAACTCAGCTCTATCTATGTGAAATTGAGCAAAACTTACAAAACAAGCTCAAGGGTCGCATTGACTGTGTATTGACATTGTATGATTGATTATAGGCTGTAAAAGGAAATCGGGATTTTATTTTAACTACTGATACATGAAAACTCTTTATCTACAAAATTTTTTGAGGTTAAAAAAATTCATCTTCTCAATACACTTTGTGAGTTTGGCGTTTGTATGGAGAGCATGATTTTTTTGTCGATGTAGAAAGAGGTGGATAATTTGTTCATTTGGTTAAAAATACCCGAAGTCGTTTTACACTCTGTATAAAAATAAATTAATTGTACTCGTTAGAATTGATTGTTAAAGTCATGTTTACAATGAGAGTATTACATTTTATAACGAAGTTTAAGACAAGCACAGAATCACCCTCAACCAACTAGGCTTCTACATCACGCTATAAGTAAAATTATCTTATTTACACCCAGCATAATTATTACATTATTTGTATTATACAATCAACGTTCTTTCATGCATGTTTTCATTAGTGGCTCCAATCGCCACAAATCAAAAGTGTTTACCTAATCAAGTGGTAACATGAAAAAAACTTTAAGTACTACAACCCATGTTGGTGAATTACGTTAGACCATGTAGGGCATAGGTTCTCTCCCTCTTGTGGACGTTTCAGACCTTCAGGGGGGCGGTAAAAGGCCAAGAGAAAATTGTGGGGCATTTCAGGGGGGCGGTAGGAGACCCAGAGAAACCCATCCCACCCTATCCCATCTTGCACCATCCCATCTTGCCACATCCCATTCTAATACGCCCCGCCCGTCGTGGTAAATATAATCGTGATGACAATTGGTATTTCAGATTCACGAGTTAGGGGGCGCTAGAAAAAAAATATTCTCAAAATGGGCGGTGGGCAAAAAAAGGTTAAGAATCTATAACGTAGGGTTTCAACATGAAACCAATTTTTTAAAACAAAATATTGCACTACGTAACATACTTTACCGAGCTATTCTCCCGTTGCGCTCGCCAAACCGACAGTAAGGAAGTAATGAAACAGTTTTTTTCTAACAAGCCTGAAAAAAGTTACTCAAATTTTGAAATCGAGAAGGTCCGGCCAGACCTTGCCGCTCTTCGGAGGGTAAAAAATGGAACCAAAAACTATAGATCACCAAAAATAAAGGCATATTTTTTGGTTTATCATTGAAGTAATCAATTTATCTTTTTTTCTAGTGATTACCAGTTAACCAAATTGGAAACCATTAATTTGGACCACACGCTACTTCCAGGTATTCGTACGTCATCAAACCTCGTTTTTAACAAACATAAAATAGACACACATTTTTATTTCGACCCTTAAAGTATTAAAGCAAAAATACCGGGAAGGCTTCAGATATTTAGGGAATGGTAGCAAATATTCAAAAAAACATTTTACCGTTGGTTATAAATGCTGTCAAATTACTTACAAAGAATCTGCCGGTAGTATGTACGTGACATTTTCATGTAGACACATTTTACACAAATACCTCATTTATAAAAAATATTTTAGGCTCGAAAATTGAATCAAAGTTAATAATCAAATCATGTGCTCGAAAAAACACAAAGATTATATAATAAATTATGGTAAACTGAACTTCGTGACCCTGCGCTTTTGTAGCGGTTGCTCTACCAACTGAGCTATATTATCATTTTCAAAAATAAATTTAATCTAATTTGTATGTGTATAAAATACATATTCTAGAAAACAGAAGAAAGATAACCGATTCTCTGTGTTATTCACCACAAACTGACTGATTTGAACTCCTGCACCTAATCAACTTTAAAGCAGTTACCTCAGCGAGAAATTCGGCTACATATATTATTCTGGAACAATCATTCCGGGACTAACAAACACATAACGCACATATTTCTCTCGTACGTACACTTGAATTTGGTGACCGGACAACTCAGATTGAATAACTCAACACCTTCTTTGATAAGTAATTTCAAATGATAGTACATAAAAAAATTGTTAAATAGGTTACGTTCGGTTAAGAAAGTTCGTTCAAAAAAGTGTTTTAAGTTGAGTTTATTCTGAGTTGTTATGGAACCTTTTGATTCAACTCAAATATCGACACATTTAATGTAAGTTTACTTGTATTTAACAGACACTTGAATGATATTTTTACGTAACTTATCAGTTTAGTGAAATTTAAAACACGTTTATTAGTAAAGCCCTTTCCATTTATCTAGAAGGTAAAAACTTTTTCTTATCTTTTTTTCTGTATCTCTTACAGAAAAAGTGAAGACCTTTTTTCAGAAATCAAAGACAGCTAATGGCTTAAACTATGTTTAGTGAACATATCTGAATAGGCAGCCTTCCAATCTCCTTTCTTTCTCTTCTCTGTATTTTTAGCCATACCTACCACTTATTCCAACTGGTTCCACCGGCTCCGGGGAAATTAAACTTTTTTTAACAATATAAGCAATAATTATTAGCTTGAAACACTCATCTACATTGAAAAATCTCCCGAGAAACGATACATGCCGCCGGTTAAAGTATTTCACCAAAAAATGTAAACATATTTTTCTCGACGCCACCTAGTGGTAGATTTAGCACTAACAATGCCTTTCACATATAAAAGTTGGTTGGTTGTTTGCAGGTGAAAAAATGTAATAAGCAGTAATTGTTGAATAAAACACTAGTATATATTGAATTATTTAGCGGGTAGGAGATAAGCCGACATAGCTCAGTGGTTAAAGAGCAGTTAACCGGATATCAGAAGGACGCGGGTTCGAGCCCCGTCGGCGGCATGTATCTTTTCTCGGGAGATTTTTTCAATGTAGAAGAGTGTTTCAGGCTAAAAATTATTGCTTATAATAATTGTTACCCCTTGGGCTATGCATAAAAATCATGTCTTAAACATTAGGTTATCAATTAAAAAAAAATAATTATACTTTTTATGTCAGCTCTGGCGATGCTATATAGATGGTCCTTTTAAGGAAAGGAAGGAGAGGAAGAATCTGGTGTTCAGTGTGCCCAGACCCGGCGCCCCTCCTAAGTCGTAAACGTAGCTAACCACTTGGGGTGACCTACTGCAAAGATGTTGACTCTTGCCGTATCGACAGAACACCAAATATATATATTTATACATTATGATGAAGTGCGATACGTTAAATGAAATAAGATTTAAGTTTAAATCTTCTGAACGCTCTCAATTACGACAATCTTGTAAGAAACCTCTTTAAAACCTCTAATCGTCCCGTATGGGGAGACAAGATTAATGAATGCCTTATATATTAAGAAACTGGGTAAACTGGAACACAACACAGTTCGGTAATTAACTAATTATGTTATTTGAGTCAAGCCAACCGTGTCTTTATGCCTATAGAACACTGTGGATAATTCTGGAGATATTTCCACAATATAAAGGATATCAATAGGCCACTTGCATGGATTTCATAACGACTTGGAAAAAATAATGTGGATAGATCTTTTTACTAAGATTAAGAAAATGTTGGTAAAATTGTTTAGAAATGTACAGTTTTTGTTAATTTTAAATAAATAAATCCATTATTTAGGCTCGTGACGTCACTACATGAAAATGTCCCGTCTCCGAAAATGTTCCTATTATTTTTTTAAAATTCCACACTGATTTATTTTTTTATATGGCATCACTTTGATTTCAGGCGAATTTTTGAATTCGTTCACTAGATTTATTGTTTGTTCTCTGCGAACTTATCATTTGGTTTCACTTTTTGACAGATGCTCTGAAGAGAACCCCGTACTTTTAATGATCTACGGGGTTCTCTTCAGAACGTGCAGATGATGTCGGTACGTGTTTTAGAGGTATAATGATTATGGTGCTGATTTTAACAAAATTAAATTTTATAATATTCTTATTATTATTATAATTGACAAGTACAAGTATATTACATTGAATTTAGTAATATAGACGCTGTTCATTATAATGATTTATGGTCAATAAGATGGATCAAAGAAAAAAAATATTTATGAGATGTAATATTTTTGGTATGCCTCGTTATTCTCCTGTGCCATTCGTGTGGAAAACGTTATTTTTTTTTAAATGATTTTCGGCTATGTAATTATCGTTTTTTCACACCTATAAAATTATGTCCCGTCTTTCCGGTTTATAAAAAAAATGGTCTGATTTATCGGATTGAAATTTTCAAAAAATCCCCAGGGTTTCAAAAATACGATTAAAAAAAAAATAAAAATACAGAATATCTTAGAATATTTGCCTAAACCGGAAAAAAATTTAAAAAAATTTGATGCAAGTGGCCTATTGCGAATAATTTCCAAATGAAGGACGTGCGTGTAAGGATCAGGCGTAAGTCGTAACCCTGTCGTAACGTTATCCTTCTTCACACTACCTGCCCCCTCTGCCTAATTAAATACCTGCTTCGAAAACAAATCTTTGTCAGCTAAACAAGTTTCAAGACTAAGTTATAAATTGATTTATTTTTATTTTATTTTTTTATTTTTTATTTAGTAACTATATAAATAATATTTTTTACATTTTTATATGAAACATGTTAGTTAGATGTATGTATAAAATATAAAATATATTCGTAGTCCTCCTCACTAGGAGATCCTGTGCTGAGGGGGACTATGCTTTGGATAAGTTTTTCAGCGACTTCTATGGTTTAACTTCATTGTTTGGATAAGATTTTCCAGAAACTTCTATGACGATGTTTTAAGTATACTAGTAGGTTCATTTTCCGATAGTTCCTTCAGCCAACATTTAATGTCCTTAATGTAGCTATTTTTTGTATTAATTTATTTGATACTAAGTGGGAGTTTGTTATATAACTTTACTGCTAAAAATTCAGAACTTCTTTGGCCAAATGAAGAGTTACACTTTGGTGTATTAAGTATGTCTATTTGTTTGGCTCTGGTTTTATGAGCATGTGAGGTGTCTGCCTCTGAATCATTTTTGTGGTGATGTACTAGAATGTTTTTGGCATAGATTTTCTGTATGCTTGGAACATCAAGCTGTTTAAAAATTTCTGTCGTTGACGTCCTCATGGGGACCTTTAGTATGGTCTTTATGATGCAATTCTGAGTTATCTTAAGTTGTTTTAAGTGATTAGATGCTGCTGAGCCCCATCCTATTACTCCATATTCCAATCGAGAGTGGCATAAATAACATACTCTCTTTAAATCCCCTATCGACAAGATGTTTCTTAATTTTTAGAAGAAGTAGATGAGTTTCATTAGCTTTTTTGAGATAAGATCAATGTGTGAATTCCACTGAAGTGCTAACAATCTTTGAAAATACTAAATAAAATATCTTCATAACACTAAAATAAGTTTGTTTGTATACGAAATATGAACTTGGAAGTAAGTTTATAAATTTATTCAATGCTAATTACATTTATGTATTTAGGATAATATTAGTATTTTTGTGGACCCCCTTCCAAAAAAGTATGTCTAAAATTTTCCCATCTTTGCAGTGTATAAAGCAAAGTCGCTCCCGCTGTCTGTACGCTTAGATCTTTCATGCGGTTTTTACTAATAGATAGAGTGATTCACGAGGAAGGTTTAGGTATATAATTTATCAAGGTTTTGCGTAAATTGGTTGAAATATATGCGGGCTGGCAAGCGAGCGGTGTGGATTTGATATGCATGTAAATTTACAAATGGCATTGGTTATAAAGTTTGGGTAATGGCGTTGTCAGTAGATGTCGTTGTGTTTCGTTAGCCATAGCAACGTGTGGCCGGCTCTGCTAGTTATGTAATAAATCAAAACCAAAATTTCCACTAAAATCGAAAGATTTGAAAACATGTACTTAAATACAAAACATACGTATTTTTTATGTAACATTTTTAAAATTTAAAATAAGGAATGATACAATTTGTCCAAAGAACGTCTCTAACTCAATGACAATTGTTTTTTTCAAGATTTGTCTATCAAGGTAGGTATAAGACTATTGAAATAAAATTAAATATAACGTATTTAGAAAATCCAAATAAACACAACGATTTTCAAATTGTAAAAGAATCTTTAATGAACCATTAAAACGGTCACCACCTTGAAAAACGGAAACGGAACGAACAAACAAATGCACAGACAAACGAAATGCAAAACAATCGAGTTAGGACTTCGCCATTCCCGGTAAATAAGCTTTTTAAAGCTCGAGAGTGCCGTGTAGTCAATGTATAAATGCTAGAAGCTTCCGGATGGTAGTAATGCCACCATTTAAATGATGAAGGCTAGTTAATGAAATATTTAATTTTAATAACTAGATACTCGCTATTACACTACGCTTAAAACGGATTTTAAACAAATTACGTAAAAAATGTTTATCGCTTCTTCTGTTTTGTCACCTGTAATATTTTCCTTTAACCGGCAATAAACGAGACCATTGCATTAATGTCATTAACAAATTCAACCAAATTCAAATCTCTGTATCGAGCATTTTGATTCCCTGACAACTCAAAATAGTGACAAATCAACACACCTTTGAAAAGTGATAAAAAGTCATTAAAAGCGATGAAAAAAAACAATTTTCAAATCTCACCAATTTAACCTTTTCAACCTAATTTTTCTTTGATCACTTTCATATACCTACGCCGGTAGGCCCTTAGCAATTTAACAATTTACATGATTTAATTTTTATTGTATTTTAGTAAAAAAATGTATAACTAACGTTATTGTATTTTAGTAAAAAAAAAGTTACATTTTAACCGAAAACCAAGAGATTTTAATA
The DNA here is from genome assembly GCA_917880885.1 of Limnephilus marmoratus. NCBI lineage: Eukaryota > Metazoa > Arthropoda > Insecta > Trichoptera > Limnephilidae > Limnephilus > Limnephilus marmoratus. The sequence continues at coordinate 18,285,042 of OU862909.1, forward strand.
ATGATTTTCGGATGTGTTCTGTTGCTTTTATTGTGTACATTTTAACTTATGTTCAGGTTAATGTTCTTAATACCTTAGATACAGTATTTTTTTGTAACCATACCTTATATTATTTATAAGCAGTATATTTTAACCACGTTTATTGTTTATCAAAACCGACACGTTTTGCTCATGCTCACTTCCTCAGGGTTTACTTAAAAGTTTTAAGTAGAGCTCAGATTTTTATTAACAATAAACGTGGCTAAAACAAAGAAATCAATTAATATTGAATTAAAATGATGCTACAAAATAAGTTTGCTGTGTTTGAAGAAGTATGTTTCAAATTTATTATTTCTAAACACATATTTGTAAATTGACTAGCTCCCCAGTTAGACTCAGATTATTTCTCTAGCAACTGGGTAATTAAAATGTTTAATGAATGTTGTGTAACGTATTATTATTCTTCATATTTTCTTTACATTTTAAAATAAACAAAGACCTGTCACTTTTCAAAAGTGTGCTGATTTGTCATTGTGTTGAGTTGTCCGAACACCGTGCATTTTATGACACTGAAGGTTCATTTTCACTGTCATAAAAATAAAAACGATTGTGCTTTAGACCACACGACTGAAGTAAAACTTCACTAACTTATATTTCCCTCTCAACTTTTCGCCTCGCCCGATCACACTTTTCGTAACGCTCTCGTCACGCATTCACCAGCTTACTCCCCAAGTCAAGCGTGCGTAAAGAAGTTTTACAAAATCGAGTGCAGTTCACATGCGGTAGAAGTGAAATCTTCGCCCACACAATCTCAACCAATAGGAGCCTTGAAAAGTGAGCTCATAATCAAAGCGGCCAATGCGTTAAGGTTTCATTCTCTTGCAGGCTAAATCCTATGGATCTATTTTTTTCTCTTTTTATTGTCGTATACATTTCATCTCAAGTTTCAAAGAAGTTTCATTTCAAAAATAAAATAATGATACAGCAAAGGACAAAAAATATTTCAATTAAATATTTTCTACGTTTCAACAATATCTAGATTACCATTTTGATGATGTAACAATAGTAATAAGGGTATTACACGTCCCACGGCAATAGGTATTTTTCTCCGGCAGATGGCGCATGGCTCTTTAATGAGCGCCCCACTTATCGGGTTAATATTTTCCTTCCCTGGCCAGAATTACCAACTAAAGTTTGAGTAACAATGGATGAACGGTTGCGCGGCTTGTATTCAGCGTATATGGCGTCGGGGTAATAAGCCGTTTAGTTTAATTAAAACTGAGTGCTCTCACTATTTTATGCGATCAGGTAAAGCGTTCCGCATACATACATGTTCGTCTCCCTCCCCCGCGATATCGTCGTCCTCCTCGCCGTTCCATATTCAATCGAGCGCCATCTGGTTCCATGAGTAGACTGTTTGAAGCTGGTATACTTTGAACACAATATGTACCCACCCCAGCGGTAGACTTTATTTTCTGTTCCCGGGAGGAATGGAAAAATTTCCAATAATTAAAGCTTTATGATGGTTTTCACCTTCGGAAGAAAAGATAATAGGTTGAAGCAAAATTTCGTACCGTTAACGGTTTCTAAGGAAACAATGTTTAGATATTGATGTTTTTTAAAGAAAATCCAAGTTATTTTAGTACCACAGTATTTAAAAAAAATATATTATAGTTTGTTTGCAAAATATAGCGTAAATCTTTTTCGATAGATTAAATTTATTTATTTATTTGTGTATTAACGAACATACATTAAAATAATACGAAATTTTGGAATATGTACTTATAAGAATAAAGTATGGTACAGTCGACTCTCGTTAATTCAAACCTGCGATAATTCGAACCTCTCTATAATTCAAAGTTATCACGAGTTCCCAACGAAATCTCTTTATATTTCGAACTAAATCCATACATTTTTGTACACTTGGTAATTCAAACGAAAAAATCATTGCTATATAATAAAACGACGCGTTAATTCGAACTCATCGGCGTTCAACATTCGACAATTCAAAGTTGCAGAGAGAAAGAGGCGGAAAGATTGTTACACACACGTTAGTACAAATACAATTTTGCGACAAGTTCAAACGTGTATTGTTTTTGTTATGATTAGTTTTTTTTAAGACGTTCTATCGCAAAGAAATATGAAAGCAACGACAAAACAGAGATAAATACACATAAAAAAATTAAAGTTACAAGTCAAGACTTTGCTAAAATTAAAAATAGATATAAAGTATCTTCAATTGTTTAGTGACCGACAAAACTCATTTAGGCTTACACCAAAAAAATCAAGGTCTTGACTTGAGCTGACCATTCTAAGTACTCTGAACAGTGGTGAAATATATCCATAATTAGTCGAGTGTTGATTGAGGAAGAGTAGTTCATTATTTCTGAGTCTACGGGAAGGTATGAGTATGTTGAATGGGATGATTTGTAGTTATGTAGGTGAATTAATAATACAGTTGATAATTTTGAAGAAACAAATGAGATCAGATTTTTTCGACGGTCTTCTAAAGAAGAAAGGTTAAGAGTTAGTTCAATTTCATCGTACGAGTAATTGCTTCGTTCTAATTCTAGCCTCCTAGCAATCCCTTTTAGTAACCGATGTTGAACGGAATCAATATGACGAATATGGACAGGCCAAAAAGGAGACCAAACAACACAAGCATATTCAAGATGAGGGCGAACCAAGGAGCAGTACAGAGTTCTTAGGGCATTTATGTTTTTGAAGTCAGAAGTGATTCTAGGAGTTATACTTCTGACTTTTTAGTTTAAGAAATTTATTAACAATCACATTTATGTTTTCCCGAAAAGAAAGCTTGCTATCTAGAAAGACACCAAGGTCTTTGATGGAACCTAGATGGAACAGTTGTTAAGCAATTATTTTCTTTTTTAAATGTTACATGAGTTTTCTTCTGCCCCAGTGACTTTCAAACTAGGCACATGCCCAAATATGATAGTTGTTGTAGTTGGCTGTGTCAACTACAAAAAACGGAACTTTTGCCCAAAAATTTTGTTTTAGTTTAGCAGTTAAGTTAAGGCAGCGAAGGCCGCTAGAATCATTTGTACACTTTGAAATAAAACGCCATCGGGGTGCTAACAGTATTAACATTTTTCTGGAGCTCACTTGGGAGGTTAATACATTGTTATTTAATTTTGTTCAAAAATTCATAATTTCTGCTTAGTATCTAATTTTCTCTAAACTTTTGCAGCTCTTCAAAATTGTTTTCTTTTCTCCACACAGGAGGTACCAATGAAAATAATATCCATCAAAGTCTTGGAATATCATCTCTGGGGATGTTTTTTTAGTAAAAAAAGAAATTAAGTTCAGTTAAGGAAAAAGGCACGATGGACAGGTATGAATCTGAGGGTCATTGTATCTAAAAATGAGGTATGAACCGATCGCTCCCACTGCGGTGCAGGGCGTTGGGTCGCGAAAGTCTGTCTGGAGAGGTCACAGGGTCTCCACCAACCTCTCCAGATTCGGCCCTCCACGCAACTGGTGGGTAGACGAATCCGCCGCCAAGAGCTAGACAAACCCCACTCTATGATTTGACAACTTTTGCACGAATTTCTTCGGTAATTGCTTGGAAGAAACCCTCAAAAAAATGCAGGATCAGTTATTGTATTTGTTATAAAATATACTAAAAATAAATATTATAAAGTACTACAGAGTTCCCGCTGTGCGTTGCAATGCCACTTAAATGAAGAAATTGTTTCTCCCTGCATGTCCTTTCCCCGTTTCTCTCCCGCGTCCCCTTTTCCTCCTTCGTTCCTCTTCCATCTTCCCTACCTTTCCCCCTCCCTCGTCCCTCCCGCGATTTCCCCCTTTTCATTCCCCTTTCCCTCCTTCATTCCCCTCCCCCTCCCGGATTCCCCTCCCCCTTCCAGCAGAAAACTATCTGAAATACATACATTTATCAATCAACTCGCGTGTCACCTATTGTAAAATTTGTATGCTAATTTCATAACGCCAGAATTCAACAGTATATAAAGAATCCTTCGCGGACGTACGCACAACAACTCACCAAATTTTAAATGGTAAAGGAAATAATTTCATAACACCAGAGCTCACCAGTATATAAAGAAACCATCGCGGGCATGCATACATCAAATCGGCAAAGTTTCATCGCAATCGTATGCATAAGGGACAAACAATAAAACATTAATTTTTAAGAATATTTATGTGTAACCTGACTTCGTGTTTTCTTTACATTAGGTATCTGTGCTTTATCTCTGACCATCGATCTACGTTTTTGACCAAATTGAATTCCAAATAAACCATAGAACTATCTTGTCGATTCTTATGGAAAAAAACATAATTATCCCAAACTACACGTATTTGGAACATTCAAAGATAAATGTTATTCAGAATTGTTCACTGACTTATCTCGTGATTTATGAGTGGATTTTCATAAATAATGAGTTCTTATATTAGAAGGGCGAGTGGAGTATTCACTTTAGCAAATCCACCGCATTCATCAACAGAACTTCCCCTATAAAATCTCTATTAATATGCCGCATGGATTATAAAGCATATTTTACGTACTTCTTCTTCCGCAAATGAAATCCGTTTGACGTATCGCTGCCATATTTAACATGGTAATTCTGTACTTGAAAGAGAAAAACTACGCATTGTTATTTCAGATTACGGAAAAAGCATGCCCAGTTTTGCATTAAATAAAATAATCCATTGTGTCTCTAACATAACGTTTGAAATAACCATCATGATGATAATTAAAAAACAACAATTCTAAAGCAATAAAACAAAAGAGGTCATGTTTCACATAAAGATCGATACATTTTTAAAAAGTTTGTGGTTTGTTTTGATAATTAATAATATTTACTCTAAACAGTATTTTTAATGATATATTCATTATATTCATACATTATAGACAGTTAAGAATTTTGACTGGACACCCAGGTGGAAAGAGAAAAGTGGGAAGACCCAGACTGAGGCGAGAAGACGAAGTAAGAGGGGATGCAGCACAGCTTCTCCAGGTACCATATTGGAAGTCAGCCGCTGAGGACAGGAGGAGTTGGAGGCGACTGTTGCAGGAGGCCAAAGCTCGATATGGGCTGTAGCGCCATCGAAGAAGAAGAAGAAGAATTATGTAGTCTTTTAAAATATATAGTAGTAAATAAATCCTGTCTTGTTCTGAAAGTTTCTTCCAAGCAATTACCGAAGAAATTCGTGCAAAAGTCGTCAAATCATGGAGTGAGGTTTGTCTAGCTCTTGGCGGGAGATTCGTCTTCCCACCAGTTGAGTGGCGGGCCAAAAATTGAGAAGTTGGTGGAAACCCTTTGACATCTGCAGACAGACTCTCGCGACCCAACGCCCTGCACCGCAGTGGAAGCGTTAGTTTCATACCTCATTTCTGCATACAATGAACCCCAGATTCCTACCCACCCTCACACCTTTTTCCTTCCCAGAACTTCCTATCCTTCCCTTCCTTAAAAGGACACTCCACACCCTCCACCTCTCCTTCAAGACCCTCCACAGACAGCATCCTCTAAGATGACATGCCTCCTTTGTGGACCTAATGTAAAAAAAAAGTTCTTAGTTGAAGTTTGACCGAATGTGACCGAATCGTATAGGGCCATATTAGCTTCGCATCCGCCCCGTCAAGGCAAAGGTCCCGGGTTCGTTTCCTAGATGCGACCATATCTTTCTCTGATTTTTCTGTTTCAGAATTTCGATTGAGTGTCGCTAATATTGTCTTCATTAATTAAATATTATAATATACATATATTTTATCAGAATTCCCATTAATTCTGAAAATCGATAACTTAATTATTATTTTTATATCGTTTTTCTTACATATCTTTTTGTTAATATTTGAAATATTTTATTTTTTACTAAACTTAACTTTTACTTTTAAACTCGAGAGCCTTGCCTCTTTATGTTGAGGAAAGGCTATTTTTATTTTACTTTATTGCACTGCAAGACATGTAAAAAATGTATATTTATTGTAAAACAACACAAATATTAAAAAAAAACAAAAAATATATTTATCAACACTAAAGCAGACCCTTGAAAAATTACGGGATATTATTGTTGTTGGATTTGTGAAGGGAAAACTATTTACAAAAAAAACATTGGATTGGATTTACAAAAAAAAACTTTGCCTCATTTGATCCGGAAACCATTCATTGGATAACCAACACCTCTGCCATTCGTGACACTTAGTGATTTGCTACGTTTGGTGACTTAGTAGAGTTGCCCGGGTTCATGGGAAAGCGTTCAAGCAAACAAGGTTTGTCTTAAGTGTTAAGTGGCGAATGCATTTACCGACCTGCGTGGTGGGCCGACTGGTTGAGGGCAGACTGGTTGAGGGAGCCCCAGATTCCTACGCACCCTTATAACCCTTTTCCATCCAAGAAGTTCCTCTTCTTCCTTTTCTTAAAAAGTCCCTGCATTCCCAAAGCATCTCAAAAGATAACACAGGCCCTGAGAGATTTTTTTTCCTTAGGGCCTCCTGTGTGGATCTAATGTAAAAAAAAAACTAAATAGTAAATCCTAATGAGATACTAAAGCTCAGAGTTAGTAGATAAAAAGCCCAGTTTATACACACAAACTCTGGAGTTCTTAGTAAAATAAATTTATCAATTGCTGATTTTTTTTATAATAACTTTCCGAAATTGACCAATCTACCAACGTTGGTTTACACATATTGAAAACGATCAGGTAACATTAAAAATCCAGAACCGATATTCATCATTAAATGATAAAAATGTAGGTAGCTATGACTAGTATTCTGATACATTCAAATCCATCTTTCACCTAACGAACCGTGAAAAACTTTTGTGGGCAATGATCGTAAATCAAACGTAAAAAGTTTCAAATAAATGAGTTTTTTTCTCTGAAACGCGATGCTAGGGAAGGTGGGTCCATTTGATTGTCAAATGAAACTTTCCACAGCAAAACTGTAGAGAAAACAGCGCTTGCTTTAAATATAATTAAGACAATGAAAAAATTATTCATACAAAAGAATTATGGAGTTTTTCCTTTTTCAGAAATACCCACTATCTAATTCCTATTCTTGACTTTTTAAAGTAAAATTTCTTTACGCACGCTTGACTTGGGGAGTAAGCTGGTGATTTTTTTTTGTTTTTATATTAACTCCTCACAGGAGGCCCTGAGGAAAATATTTTCCCTCAGGGCCTATGTCATCTGGGATGCCGTGTGAAGGGTCTTTTTGAGGAGAGGTAGGAATGAACATTGGTCTTGAAGAGACCCATGTTGTAGGAAGGAGGAAACACAGAGGCCGGCAAATCATTCCACAGCCGAGCTGTTGAACACAAGAACGAGGCGAAGAAACGACCCGTTCTCATGTGAAAAATGTCAACCGTGTACAAATGTTGGGCACGCGTTTGACGTGTTTCCCGACTATGCACCGGTGCCGAAGGGATCAATGATGCTAGTTCCTCGGAGCATCTTCCATTGTAATATCGGTAGAACAGGGATAGCATTCCCACCCGACGCGATGCCTGTGCTCTGAAGATTGCAATCCGTCTGTTAAGATGGGAGAATCTATTAAACGGACCGCCCGTTTCTGCACAGAGTCGAGGGTATTTTTCAGGTATTTTGGAGCTCCAGACCAGAGGTGGTTGCCAAATTCAACCGTGGGGTGCACTTGTGTTTTATACAGGGTTAGCAGTTGTGTACTATTAAAGTATCTGCGGGCCCTGTACAGTACGCCCAGTTTTTGGGAGGCTAACTTTACTCTGGCTTCGATGGAGCCCCAAAACCTGAGCTGGTCACTGAATGAATGCGTGACGAGAGCGTTACAAAAAGTGTGATAGGGCGAGGCAAACGGTCGGGCCTTTACGCACGCTTGACATGGGGAGTAAGCTGTTGATTGCGTGACGAGAGCGTAATGAAAAGTATGGTCGGGCAAGGCGAACGGTCGGGCGAGGCGAACGGAAGTTGAGAGGGAGAAATAAGTTAGTGTAGTTTTACTTCAGTCGTGTGGTCCAAAGCACACTCGTTTTTTTTTATAACGTAGTATGTTTTTGAAGAAAAAGGATTTTAATACTTATGGAATTTTGTTTCTGATCCAAATTAATTAAGAAAACTTTTTTTATCGTTTGATCACGTTCAAAATTTCCATGGTATTTTTTTGTTGTTGATATAATATAACACGAATTTCAAATTAATATTCATTTTGTTTAAATTTGATGACACAAAGACACGGAGAACTTTCAAGATATATATCTCTAATTACAGACTCGAACTTAATCTTCAATATTATGAATGTGTTTGACGTTCGGCAGATATATGCAAAAACAATCCTTACTCATCTATACACAAATATACATAAATACTATGAAAAAAGATTAAATACTCGCTGTACTCGAAATAATGACAAAGACTTACTACAAATCCCCAAAACGCATACTACTTTTGGTCAACGAAATTTCAGATACCTTGCAACAAGACTTTACAACATTCTGCCAGATAGAATAAAAAAATGTGATTCCCAAAAAATTTTCAAAAATAACATAAAAATTTGGATCAAAATTGCACTCACCCAAATTCGAAATTATTAATGATTTGGTATTATACAGTGGAAATATACAAACAATGTATTGGTTGCTTTTATTTAAATTTATTATTAATGTAACCAATCTATTTTGTGATTACTTTTTTAATAAAAGTGTAGGTATGTCTATAAGTCTTATAAATTGATTTAAAAATTACTGCCTCAACACAGGCTAGCCTAGTGAGGCAGATTACTGAAAAACCAAAATTTATAACTATTTTCTATTTTTCATTTATCTACTGTTCATATTTATATATTTTTTCTGTTGATATCCTTTTGTCCTTATGTAATTTTAAACCACTGTAAACATAACACTGAATATGTACTTTTTAGTTATAATCTTGCAAATTTCTTTCAATAAAGATATATTATTATTATTATTATATACATAATATATTTACCGTGGATATCTTTGAAGAAAGTTATTTTATGCACAGGTAAATTAATATTAAATGAAAAGAGGAGAGCGATTAGTCTATTTTATTCTCTCGCATTCTAAATCCTTTAGACAGATGTGTTTGTCTCTTTTTAGTGTCGCTATTTTTCGTTTCATCGAGTTTCAAATCACAACGGTGCTAAAGAAGTTTTCACTTAAATAATAATCTATAAAAAAATCAGACCGTGCAGTTAACACGGGGTAGAAGTTAAACTTTAAGTACACTAAAGTAGTCTAGAGTGGGGAGGCTACGAAGCAACGCACAAATTGGTGACCGATAGGCTATGAAAAACCACGCAAAGAGGAGACCGATTAGTCTATCTCTTTCTCTCGCGTTCTAAATCCTATAGATAGATGTGTTTGTCTCTTTTTAGTGTCGCTATTTTTCGTTTCATCGAGTTTCAAATCACAACGGTGCTCGATAAGTTTTCACTTCAAAAATCTAATGTATGATTCATCAAAGAAAGTGACACTTACGGCCGTTGTTTCCAACATTTCGATCGATCAATCTGAGTCGCCGATCAGCAAAGTAACTTGTTTAGTAATGCTCGATTTGTCCGATTCGGAGAGTTGCGTTGGGAAGAGCGTATTTGTGCATTTGAGGAGAGTTGAGCCAAAATTTCGGCTCAACAATTGATAAGTAGGATTGGGAACAACGGCAGTAAGTACATAATTTGTTTCGTGCGAACAGACATATTCACACAATGCGTTAAAACGTCAGCCGCCTTCAGTCTTCTGTAGTTATGTGCTTGCACGAAATAATCAAACTTCTCGTATTCCTCCAGTCCTTCGTTTTCTTTTTATCTTTTCATCTCCTGCTGTAGGCAATAGGTAGTGCGGGTATATAGGTAGTCCTTTGTCCGGTGAAACAAACAGCGGCTGGAGAATCGTCGGCCATTTATCCCGAAAAGGAATTCTCAGCGTTTTGCTCAAAGATAGAAAAATCTTTTTTTAAATATTACGGTCGGGAAGTTCTTTCAACATTTTTTATCATACCACTAGTTACGTGTTTTTGGTGGGAAGGCGTATTTTGAATAGGAAGCTATTTTTGGTGAGAATAAAAATAGATAAAGGAACCCATTTATGAAATTTAATTGCATAAACAGTAATAAAAAAGGTATGTAATTTTTAATTGCAATCTATACATGTGTCACGGTGTTTGTGGTTGTACTCCTCCGAAACGGCTCGAACAATTTTTATGTATATTTGGTAGGTATGACAATAGGTCGTAAAGTATATTTCGTACCGCTAGGTAATGAGGGGTCCCTATCCAGAAAAAAAACTTTTTTTTTAATTATTATTTTTTTTTAATTTGGCACCAAAAAATACCTATGACCCCAATTTTTTAACCCTCCTACCCCCGCCCTCCCATTATTTTAATAGCGACTCTCCCATTTTTTAATCGCGATTTTAGTATTTTCGTTTGAACGAATTTAACCTTTGTCGTTCGTTTTTCAAACGGAACTAAATTATTTATGTTGTTGAATGACAGATTGATGATGACCACGTCCGCGTCATCGAATTCGTTCGTTATTTTTTTATTTAACAACCAAAATATTAACTACATATAATTTACATGGCAGAACAACGTTTGCGGGATCGGCTAGTAATTGATAATAATTTAATAATTTACGGGTGGTTTAGCAATGGTTCATCCGCTGAATTATTAATTATTGATTCAGGTACTTTGCTGAGCAGTAAACTCATTTTTTAATCAGAAATTATATTATTATACGTCTGATTTTTGATTTTCACTGCCAAAATTATTATCGTGATTTATTTTTGGGGTATTATGCCATGTTGCGCTACTTCTTACTTTAGCCAACGTTTAGGACAGCGTTAAGCAAGGATCATACTGAGCAGACGCAACGCCACGCAACGTTCCTGTACCGTTCACACTGGCCAGACGTACGTACGCGTCGCTGTGACCACGTGACAAGGGGTCTCTGGTTGTGCGCAGGCGCGTTTGATTTGACACATTTGACATTTATTTTTTAGGTTATGTTTATGTGATTCTCTTAGCAGATGACAGCTTTGCCATATCTTGAAAGTGAATTTGAAGATGATTTTCTACGATTATTATTGTTAAATCAATATTCTCGTAAAAAGAAAAAAAGTGAGAAGTATTTGGGTCCACAACATTAACAAACAAAGACAAATGTTTGGAGAGTTCCATACTTTAGTAAAGGAACTAGAATCTGATGACGGACGATTCTTCATGTACTTCCGTATGAGTAAAGTGGTATTTGAAGAGCTTCACAGCATAATTGAATTATTGAATATGACATAAAAAAAGAAAACACACATCTTCGAAAGTCAATTGGGACCAGAGAAAGATCTAAAGTTTGATTGACATTCATTATAGGGGTATAATATTGAAAATCATAAATAAATAGTGCCAATAAATTTCTTCCTAAGTTGCACTGCGTGTGCAGAATCTCTATAATCCTGTAATTTGATTTTATAAATAACTTCGTGCCGTCTAAAAGCTTCAATAAACTGTTCGTCATCCATTTTTTAATAATATCTGTCAAAAAAACAACCATAGATATAGCGAAAAAACGTTAGATGCTCAGATAACACCAAAAAGATGTAAAATCATCTCGTAGTAGGCGTGACCATACCCCCTCCACCTTCCACATGGCCCACGCCGATCTGGCTGTGGCAGATCAACGTCGCGTAGGGGGCGTCGGTTTGCGTTGCGTGGAGCTAGTCTGATTCTAAAGCACCCGTTTCCATAGAAAATGTGTGGATGGTAAGCAGTCCAGATATGGAAATGGTGACGTCAACCCACGTGGCGTGGCGTTGCGTGGGCTTAGTGTGGTCTTACCTTTAGAGTTTCCACTATCAATCTGATGATTACATCTGATCACCCTGACATCTGCCATTGGATGGACAATGTAACGCTGTCCGAAACTTTGGCTAAAGAAGGAGGTAGCGCAAAATGGCACAATACCCCAAAAATAAATGGCGATAAAGAAATTACTCCAGTTTAGATATTCATGAAGCGTATTGTAAAATCCTTCTTATATTTGATTCTCTAAAATTCAGACCCAGATATGTACTGTGATTTTTTCAAATATTTGGAAAATTTTAGTGCAAGTTTTAAAAATTTTCCAACCTTTGAATTTTGGCGCTAGCGCTACCCCCGGGGAACAATTTATTGTATAACCAAATTGTCTGTCTTAATAGCAATCAAAGCAATATAATAGGTGATAGAATAAATATAAATCCTTACAATTAAATTGAAAACAGTTATTTTAGATTTGTCAGGAATAGCTCGGCTGTGGAACGATTTGCCGGCCTTTGTTTCCTCCTTTCTACAACATGGATCTCTTCAAGAATAATGTTCATTCCTTCCTCTCCTCAAACAGATCCTCCACGCAGCATCTCATATGACATAGGCCCTGATAAATATGCTCAGGCTGTAGTGGTTTTAAAACATATTTTAATTTACCGGCCGTGATTAATTTCTCATTACAAAAACAATTACATTCACACCATATTTCTCTGCTAAAACCCAAAATAACATTTCAGTTTTAGTCAAATATTAAAATAGTTTAATATTTAATTGGATTCAAATTATAAATAATTACATATCCCACATTCCGCCAACCGCACTCGTGAAACCATATTTGACGAGCAATATGGGAGCTAATCATTTCCTGCAATGCATTGTATTCAGATTAAATAATGCGTCCAGTGCAATAACATGCAACTTCCTGACCGGACTAGTCACTATGCAGTTTGCAGGATGCACCCTAAGCTGCACCGATGTACTATGCAACTCTATACGTCTATATACAATCGGTCAACAAATTTCACTTCTGTGGGAACAACGGTTTTAGAACAAAAATTAATAGATTCAAAGCATAAGTTTATGTAATCGTAGCCTTAGTTCGTATTTGTCCAACAGACCATTCGAAAATTTTACAGGAGGAGAAGGTTTTCTTTTATTATTTCAATAAAGCATTATGATGGGTGTTTAAGTTAAAGCCATTTCCGTAAAGTTAAAGGCCTCAATAGTTTAAATAATTCTTAGATAAGTGATTAACTTTCATTTTTTGTACTTTATTTTGAATTTTAAAGTGGAGATTGAACAAAAACTAAAATAGTCTGTTGGACAAATAAGAACTGAGGCGACACACGTATTGATGACAATGGGCAGGAAATAGGATAAAAATCAATTTTTTTATTTAATTTCTAAAATTGTGCTATTTCCAATAGATTATTTATTTCCAATTGGCAGATAATAATAAATGTAATTTTTCATATAATCATTTCAACAAATCCATTCAATTATTTCATATTAAGTGCCTTTGAGGTGACTTTTTACAAAAATGTCTATAGAAATGATCCACTTATTGTTTTTAAATTTAAAAAAAAATTTATATGACTGTATCCCCGGGTTAAATCTTCCCCACAGGAAAAACTAAACCCTTCCACATACTTTTCCACAAATTGTGTTGTGTTGACAAATCTAGTCAATCCACGCTATGCAAGTGTACTATATATATATATGTATAATAAATACAAAACAATACAAGAATAACATGTCAACCTACCAGAGACCAAATGGGAAAATAATTCACCAACTCCAGATATTTTCATATCAGAGGTTTCGGCTCGTTAGAACTCCTAGCTGGACCGGTAAATTCTACTGATCCCTCAATATAAATATTTAAAAAATCTTTCGCAATCCTATATATATTTAAAATGATTAATTTTTGCATTTATATATATAAATTCTTTGACAAATCTAATAATCTAATTTATTATTATTTTTATTATTAAGTTCCCATGAAATTTGATGTAGAAACGCCTTCTTTTAGGAAGTGTCACTAATTTCTGAACCTCGTTTGATATTGATATTGATAAGGCGGCCGTCGCGGTATTGGGTAAGGCTCGTACCAGTTAGACTCATAATCCGAAGGTGGTCGTATCAAATCCCGGTGTTCGCAAATAAATTTTATTTGATTAATTTCGCAATTAATTCATTTAAAAATAATACATAGTACGAGTATATTTGCGGCACGTTCCAGAGTGGAAGATACTCTCAGTGTCGCCCTGCTATAAGACCACCATTCAGAATTGAAACGTAGCTTGAAATGACTTAAGCAGCGTTTGGTGACCAGATCTCAATAGCCAGGTACTTCCTCTTCTCCATCTCCTTCCCGTCCTCACTGCATTCAGCCTCACAACATTGGAGATGCCGTAGTCTCACTGGCTCTAGTTGGGACTCTTGTGAGGTAGTCACATAAAAAAAGGAAAATGTTATCTTAAACTATAGTTACCTGCCTCGGAACAGACTTTGTCCAGTGAGGTGGGTAAAAGAAATGGTTGGGTTGCCGGCACTGAAACTGAAACTGAAACTGATAGTGCTGTTAAAAGTAGCATATATCCATTCAAAAACATCTCGATGTCGCCATTTAAAATTATCACAATCGCAGCGCTCTATATTTTTGTCAACCATTTGTTGATAGACTGAACCTTTATGAATAATATGAATTAATTTGCACCAATGACAATGCACGGTGCAACTACTGTGCGATGTTCTAAATTTGCACCAATGCAATGCATTGTATGTATGGCCCATCTCTGCACCTACGGACCAAACTGTTGACATACATGGATGGCTTCGAGCCACAACTAGTAAAATTTCGATTAATTGCGGTTTTTGCGGTTTTTGGGAATCCTCGCTGAACTAATTCGGGTTACAAAGGCTTTTACCGCCTATTTAAATTAGAAACACATTTGGTTTAAATGATTTCACAAAGTCATGTATTAAGTTATATAATTTGGCAATAAAGCCGAATTTATCTAGAATTTATTTATTCAGGTACGTAAAGTACATAAAGCTACCAATTTTAAGCATACTGAAAGGTTTAAATTTTTTATTCTCTTTTGTCGCTTTTAAAAAAAAAACATCTTCCAAAGTTCATAGAAAATGTATTTAACACATTTTCTACGAACTTTGGTCAACTTCGCTTTAAAAAAAAACAAATCTTTAATAATGTCACCTAAATTGATTTCTTCATAATTTTTTTTTTCACACGAGCTCCACACAGGAGGCCCTGAGGAAAATAATTTCCCTCAGGGCCTATGTCATCTTTGAGGATGCTGTGTGGAGGGTTTTTTTAAGGAAAGGTAGGAGAGGAGAGTTCTGGGAAGGAAAAGGGTTTAAGGGGTGGGTAGGATGGGGGTTCAGTGTGTCCTGGTCATCCGCCTCCAAAACCTAAACTAACCTCACCCCATGAACCCGGGCACCCCTGCTAAATCACCAAACGTAGCGAACCACTTGGGGTGACCTATGGCAGAGGTGTTGGTTATCCAATGAAGGTTCCCGGGACAACGGTACCCATTCCCGCCTCCCAAATTGAATAATAATAAATGCTCTTCGTCACTATAGCGACACGCCTCCATGATTATACGGAACACTCACCTAAAAAAAATATTTGCGTATGCCGGAATGCGTATTTACAAAACCTATACCGATTCAGTCGCGTAACGACAATTTACATTATAAATATACCTCTATATTGGTTATTTTTTATCACATTGCAAAAACAAAAATTGTTCTAAAATCTAGATAAAACAATCTTTCTGATGTGTTTATTAGAAATAATTCATTTTATTTCTAAATATTTAAATTTTAATATTATTCCCATATATCGTAAATACACCCCTATATTGATAATTTTTTATCACTTTGCAAAAAAAAATTGTTCTAAAATCTAGATAAAATAATCTTTCCAATGTGTATATTAGAAATTAATAATTTTATTTCTAAATATTTAAATTTTGATATTGAAAATTTAAAGCGACTGAAACGCGGTATGGATTGTAAATCCGCTGCCGGGATTCGAACCCGCTACCTTCGGATTACTGGTGGAGAGCCTTACCCCTCGACCACGGAGGCCATCATAACCTACGTACTGTGTGATAATTATTGAAGGTATATTTTTAAGGTAATTTGTAAGATATTGGCGTTATAATGAATGCTTGTCTACATGGTGCACTTAAAAGAATTGATTCGTTCTTGCATTTTAGAAGATTCATATCTTGCACAGAAACAAGTCGATTTTTCAGATTAACGAGTACAGACTTACTGGTTCACCTGTCCATCCATAAAAGTACACTCTAATTAAAATATTGGCAGATTAACACTCAATTTTCGATACAGGTACGTAATGGTATTCAAATTTCACACTCACTAGAATTAAACTAAGAAAGAAGTTTTATTACATTTTATTTATGTTAAAATAAAAAAATATAATTAAAACCGTATATTTCTATTTAAAGACACGTCTTTTTTGGAGGTGGATGTAGGTACCGCCGCCCCGGGAACCACTTATTGGATAATCAATACTTCTGCCATAGGTCACCCCAAGTGTATCGCTACAATTGGTTGCTTAGCAGGGGTCCGCGGTTTTTTTTTTTTTACATGAATACCGCACAAGAGTCCCAACTGCTCCCGTCTGGAGCCAGTGGGACTATGGCATCCCCAGTTGGGGTATGTTGTGAGGCTGAAGGTAGTGGGGAGGGGAAGGAGTTAGGGAAGAGGAAGATGGGGAAGTACCTGACTATTCAGATCTGGTCACCAAACACGGTAGAAGCCATTTCAAGCAATTCTGAATGGTGGTCTTACACCAGGGCGATACTGAGAGTATCTTCCACTCTGGAACGTGCCGCAAATATACTATATATTATTTTAAATGAATAAATTGTGAAATAACACAAATTAATCAAATAAAATTTATTTGCCACGCCGGGATTCGATCCCGCGACCTTCGGAATGCTAGTCAAGCGCCTTACCGCTGCACTACGCCGGCCGTCAATGGAGTAAGGTCTTTGCGGCCGATGTGACTGCTGCGTGGCGGGCCGGATCGAGAGAGACTGGTTGGGGAGGTCTTTTGACCTCTACAGCCAAAATCTTTCGATCCATCGCCTTGCGCCGCAGTTGAAGAGATGGATTCATACGTCCGTCACTCCTGAACACACTCCCCCAGATTTCTACCCGTACATACCTATTTCCTTCCCTGAACTTCCTTTTCTTAAAAAAACCATCCACACAGTATCCCCTAAGATGACCCAGGCCCTGAGGGAAATTATTTTACTCGTGGCCTCCCGTGTGGATGTATTGTAAAAAAAGTCTTGGGAACGATTTCAGTCAGCTTTTAAAAAAATTGTTTACATCTCATCGGTAAAAATAAATTGCTTTTGCTCCCGATACATAATCCTGTCATTTGCTCATAAAAAAACGTGTCTACAATAGATATGGATCAGAAAAGAACGATATTTTCTATGAAAATCTCCAGATGTATGAACTCTTAGAGGAGTTAAGATAATTTTTATTCTTGTGTCAAACTTCTCATGTGGGCCAGACGCAAAAGAAAGAACGCCTCAAAAATTGTAAAGAGCTTTTGCTTTATAAAGGCGACCTTTTATGTGAATCGGAGGGTAAACCTTCCCTTGGAGAAATGGAGGCGGGTTTTCTTTCCTTGTCGACCCTTCGCTGGTAACCTTTTCCTTAACAAAAGATCCATGAGCAGCCACACGTAATGGCGTATAGGAAAACTTGTAAGGTCATGAAACGGCCGAGTGTACACTTAACAAATCAAATCCTCTTATCCGTCATCATGAGGCGGCACAATACAAGTACTACCTAGTTGTTAACTTGTCGTCATTCTCTCGTCGCATCTGCTGCAATAATTTTTAAACATATTAAAAAAAATTATTTACAAAACCATAATTCTCACATAACAATCAATTTCAATTTGGGAGGCAGGTATGGGTACCGCCGCCCCGGGAACCATTTATTGGATGACCAAAACCTCTGCTATAGGTCACCCCAAGTGGTTCGCTACTTTTGGTGACTTAACAGGGGTGCCCGGGTTCATGGGGTGAGGTTTGTCCAGGTCTTGGCAAAGGATGCGTCTGCCCACCTGCTGCGTGGTGGGTCGGATCAAGAGAGACTGGAGAGTTGGTTGGAGGTCTTTTGACCTTTCTAGCCGGACTCTTTCGACCCATCGCCCTACATCGCAGATGGAGGGATAGATTCACACGTCTGTCTCTCCCGGACACACTTAGCCCCAGATTCCTACCCACCCCTCGTATTTTTTTCCTTCCCAGAGTTTCCTATATTTCCTTCCTTAAAAAGACCTTCCACACAGCATCCCCTAAGATGACATAGGCCCTAAGGAAATTATTGTCCTCAGGGCCTCCTGTGTGGAGCTAATGTAAAAAAATTAAAAAATAAAATAAATAATTAATCAAAAATATTACTTTTTGTCTGTCTGTTTGTGTTACTCTGGTTCAGTGAACTCTGATTTGATTTGAATTTAAGTATCAGTTTCAAATTGGATTGTGTGAAGATAAGCAAAAAGTACCCACCCATAATGTTACATATTTTTACAAGAAAATTATTTTAATTATTGTACTTCTGTTTTCAAGAAAATGTTATAATTTTTTTAAACTACGAGATTTACTAAATGCGTTCATTCGAAAGGTAAATTTCTGATCATCTCTCAAATTTTTCAAGAAAAATTGTAAAAGTAAAAAAAAATGAAAATGCTTGTTTTGAAAGGCTGGAATCCTTAGGCAAATATTGAATAAATTTTTTCAGCTTCGCAAAGCTTTTAATTATAAAATCCCGTGATTTTTTACGGGTCTGCGTTAGTGGATAATAATATTTTATTATTGTAAAATGAAGAAATGTCTCGGTAGCGTCTGGGCCAGTCGCCTGGTAGCGTTTAGAGCGGTTAGCGGTTATGGTTCTGGAGGTCAATACTTGTGGCTTTAATAACAACCTTTTCAGTTTAATTTTCTTATCGGAATAAAATTTGATTATAATAATATTATAATATTGTGGTAGGTAATCTTAGTTTTAGAGAAATTGATAGAAAAATCATGCAAGGCATTAATTAATTATAATTTTTCCAGCATTGCAAAGCCATTTGCTTGGATGGATACAAAAGTATTACTTATCCTTTTAAGGCTTGGCGTTTGGATGCGAAATTAGAAACAAATTAAAATAAAAACATCTTTAATCATCGAATTAAATATTAAGTACCTACCAATTGTGTAGCTTTTAGGTTGGTATATTATAATTTTACATTTAACCCAATATTCATTTTGTAAAAAATACATATTTATATTCAAGTGGACATTGTAGTGTAAATATAGGTACCTACCTGAATCGCGAGCTTCAATGTAAATAGTGTACTTCTTAATATAGTAAACTAGGTGAAAATAATTTGTTTAAATCCAATTATATAATTTTTAATAAACATCACAATAAATTGATAAACGTGCCTACGCACTATTGGCGGTCCGATTTAGTGAGCTTCAGTGGTAAGATTGAAAAATACAACATTTTTGATGCTTCTGAAAATATTTTTTTTATCACAATATGTACCTATATTAAATTAAATTAAATTTATACTGTCTCAATTTGTAAAATCGACATAGGGGCGCCATCTACCTACGAGCCATTAAAATCAAAACAGTAAATCCATATGGAGTAGATATAGGGCTTTTTTTCAAATTTCTCCAAATCTAGCCAGTGAGTGAATCTAGAATTGAAATTGGTTTCATAAAAAATATATTTTGTTATTTCAATGGACTTCAGAAATGTATATGGTTTATTCGACAAAGTTCAATTCATTTAGTAACGTTTTTATTTTTCCCTAGGTGACAGACTCGGATCCTGGAATTAAAATGATCTGAGATGCCATTTATTGGGTACAATAGATGGTAAGTACCCATGCATATATATATCATATTATTTAAAAGCTTCACGACAAACATTATTTACTGAAAGCTAAACATAATTTTTCTTTAACAGTTTATTTTGTTTTTTTAAATTTAACGTAAATCAAATTTAATTATTATTAAGTTCTGCAGGTATTTTAGTTTTTATTATTGTGACAGCTGTTTCGGAGCTCAAGGTCACATTCGAACTGTGGTAAGACCACGTTGAGACGACTTATTTATATGATTCTATTTACCCCCGCCAATTTCAATTTTCATGGTGCCAAAAATGATTTATTAATGGTTAAACCGATTAACTGAGAAAATATTTCTGACAATAGATTCTGCATTCTACGGGGTACTTTGAAATCTGCTTTCTTAATTGTTTAATAATTACGTGAGTGCTATTGACTTATCTAAATGTATAACAATAATAATAAACAATGTAATAATGTTTATTATTATTTGTTTATTATATTTTTTTTATTATTATTGTTATTTTTTATTATTATTATTTTGTTTATTATTATTTATTATTATAAAAAACACTTCAATTATCTCAACCAAACGTATGTTGACAAACTTTCGTCAAACAAATGGTTGAGTATTGGAGAGTTGAGCGCAGAAATAGAAGGATTTATGCTTGCCATTCAAGATAGAGTCATTAATACTAAAAATTATAGGAAGCATATAATCAAAGATATAAATCAAATTGATGATTTATGTAGAAAATGTTTGGCTTTTCCGGAAACTATAGAACATATTATATCGGGATGTTCTATATTAGCGCCGTCCGAGTATACATTTAGACACAATCAGGTTTTAAAAATAATCCACCAAAGTTTGGTAATTAAACATAACTTGATTGATTGCCGTAATGTAGTACCATATTATGAATATGAACCAAATTCATTTAAAGAAAATGAATTTTATAAAATATATTATGATAAAACTATACTAACAGACAGAACAATTAGTCATAATAGACCTGATATAGTTTTACATGACAAAATTAAAAAAATAACTTATATCATTGATGTAGCTATTCCAAATTCCTGTAATATTCAAAAAACTGTTTCTGAAAAAATTAGAAAATACACAGATTTAGGAAATGAGATTAAAAGAATTTGGCATTCTCGGACTATAAAAATATTACCATTTGTTATTTCGGCCACTGGCATAATACCTAGGAATCTGATTCAAAATTTAAGCATATTAGATTTGTCAAAGAATTTGTATATAAAAATGCAAAAATCAGTAATTTTAAATACATGTAGGATTACAAAAGATTTTTTAAATATTTATATTGAGGGATCAGTAGGATTTAAGGGTTCAATTAGAAATGCCACAGAGCCAAACCCTCTGATGTGAAAATATCTAGAGTCGGTGAATTATATTCCCATTTGGTCTCTAGTTGGTTGACATGTTGTTCTTGTATTGTTTTGTATTTATAATACTTATATAGTGCAATTGCATAGCGTGGGTTGACTAGATGATCATTTGGGGAAGTGTGTGAAAGGGTTTAGTTTTTCCTTCTTTTTTTTTTTTTTTGGGGAAAATTTAACCCGGACATTTAAATCTGGTGCGTAAATAAAAAAAAGTTATATTAGAATCATTCCTTGATATACTTTGAATTTAAAAAAATGACATTACAGTTCTACGAATTAAACACAAATACAATTCCATTAATTAAAGCTCAAAAATTGAAAATGCGGACAATTTCCAAAGTACACTACATTCAACTCACGAAGGACTTATTAGTACCTTAGTACCTTAATTCGAGAGGCGGGAATGGGCACCGCCGCCCGGGAACCTTCATTGGATAACCAACACCTCTGCCATAGGTCACCCCAAGTGGTTCGCTACGTTTGGTGATTTAGCAGGGGTGCCCGGGTTCACGGGGTGAGGTTTGTCTAGGTCTTGGAGGCGGATGACCAGGACATACTGAACCCAAGATTCCTACCCACCCATTAAACCCTTTTCCTTCCCAGAACTCTCCTCTCCTTCCTTTCCTTAAAAAAACCCTCCACACAGCATCATAGGTGAGCATAAAGATGACATAGGCCCTGAGGGAAATTATGTTCCTCAGGGCCTCCTGTGTGGAGCTCATGTAAAAAAAAAGTATCATTTAATGTTTACACTAGACTGCATTCAAAATAACTATCTTCTATTGGTCACCATTAAACAGGCAGCCACCCAGTATGGTGATTTAATTTATCTAATGTAAATGTCTTAATTATGTAACATGCATTTTATAAATAAATAATTAAAATTAATAGTTCAAATTGCTTTATTTGTTGGAAAACAGAAAACAAAAACGTACGTTACAGAGAATCCTAGAGACATACTTATATTACTAGTATAATATTCGTCTAACTTGTATGATGGTTGGCAGGAACTGCATCACAAATGATGCATTGATGCGCTTGGTAAGGATGATGGGGGTGGTGAAGGTAAACCGGAGATAGGAAGACGCTATTATACCCCGCAATATGGAGTTTTGTATTTTAATGAGTTTTGTACGGCGCGGCGTGCTTTGTAAAATGAACAAAACCTAAGGCTAATAGTTATAATATGGTGCCAATATTGTATTTATATAACTTGAAAAGTTTATATTTGTGTTTAAAAAAAAAAAAAAAAAGTAAATAAGTAACGCCTTCCTCCCAAACAGAAAAGCACAGCTTCTTATTGGAGTACATCTTATAAAATATATGTATGTATAGTATACATACATACAAAATTAGGAAGACGAAATGTTCCGAAAAAATATCCTACGGGCAAAACATCCCCCAAAAAATATCTACTAAAAACTTACCTAACCTAATCTAACAAACAAAATGGGACAAAAATAATATAGACAACCCGTAAAGACAATAAATTATTGTTATTTATATTCATTTGTCCCATTTTTTTGTTACTATTTTTGAACAATAATTTATTGTCTTTAGAGGATATCTGTATTATTTTTGCATCATTTTTGTTAGGTTAGATTAGGTTAGGTTAGGTAAGGTTAGGTTGAGTGTTAGTAGATATTTTGTTGGGGGATATTTTATCCGTAGGATATTTTGTCGGGGATATTTGTCGGAATTATTATTCTGTTACCAATTATGTTTATATTTTTTACCATATATTTTTTTTTTAAATGTTAGTAATGAATAAAAGAAATTAATTATTTAAGTAAGCACATTGTAGATGGTCACTAGAAACAAAAAGGTTTTTTTTTTGTTAACTAAAACCCGCTTGTACGAGTACAGATAAGAGAGATCATTCGTTAGAGTTGTCTTTTTTTCAAAGCTCGATAAATCATCAAATTACATTGTTCAACATATGATTTTGTATATTTATATTCAATCTACGAAATATAGATTTGAATAATCGAATGGCATTGTGAAATAATCAAGTAATCAACCGGAAACGGATGACAATATTTTGTCCAAATATAATAAATAAAGACAACGAAATAATAATATTTTCCTAAACACAAAGGCAACATCCAAAAACTTATCATTTTGCTTACGAAACAAATATTTCCATTTTTATATTTATTTTGGAATTTTGCAGGAATGTTTCCGAACTATAATATAATATTTATAATGTTTAAGAAATGTTTGGAATTTTTGTCAGTATGACATTTTTCGAATAACACACCATTATTAAAATACCTGTAGCTTGTAAAGGCCGGTTTACAAGCTACACATTCGTTCATGCTCTATGGTTTTGCGCTCATTCAAATATCTCTCAACTTGTGTATAGGTAACACAACGAATGTTGGATGCAATAAAAATGCTTAGAATTGATGGCTTCAAACCACGCCCAGATACCCAAAAGGGTCCTCTACTTTGCTTACGCCCGCTTATTGTAACTAGTGTAGAAGAGACAGCGAGCTTTTATGGGCATCACTAATAGTGCACTTACGGGGTGTCCTATTCATTCAGTTCGTAATGTGATGTAAACTTAGAGTAACAATGTAGTATATTGTTACTATAAGGATGTAAACATACAAGTTCCTAAATATCGCAAGTGAAATAATAATTATTTTTAAAAGAATTAATAGTTTTCACTATTTTTTTATTCGAATCTGTATTAGTAGATTTACAGAGTATTTGTAAAGTGTGCAAGTGTAATATTTATTATGACATTATCGATTTCCGTTGCAAGACGGGGACGTGGCAAATCACTGAATGGACAAAGTCGTAAAATTTTATTCTGCGTGTTTAATTATTTTATGCGCAATATAAAAGTCGGTGGTCAATTTTTTAAGCATGGTTGACTTAATAATAATAATTGGCTAATTTATATAGCGCCGTTTTCGTGGAAAATCACCTCAAGGGCGCTGTACAAATAAATATATAAAAGAATTAATATTACTGGCTTATAACTAAGATTTACAATTACAACTAGTGACTTACATCTAAGACTTATAGCTACTTATATTACTGGCTTACAACTAAGATTTACATTTATAACTAGTGACTTAGATGATTTGACGCAACAGGAGTATCACTGACTGAACAGTTAATCTTTTGTAGCTTTTTATTAGTAATCAGTTATATTTTAGATACAATTTTAGATTTTCACGGCCAAAAGTATTTTTGTTATTAGTTTTTGCGCTACCTCTTTCTTTAGCCAACGTTTCGGACAGTGTTACTTTGTCCATCATCAGAGCAGATGTGCCACATCTGCCCTGATAATGGACACTGTAACGCTGTCCCAAAAGTTGGCTAAAGAAGGAGGTAGCGCAACACGGCATAATATCCCAAAAACTAATTAAAAAAAAAAGTTGTATTTTTGATTATATACGTATAGATGATTATGACTGACACATAACTAGATATATATTTACTGTTGCTGATGATTGCTGATACATAATTATAAAATACTAGCTGATTCGACAAACGTTATTCTGCCATATAAATTATTTCTAGTGAATATTTTGCTCACGCACACAAAAAGATAAATTAAAATAAATCGTATCAAAATTTGCACGCACTGCGTTATGATATATAAAAAAGCAGAATGAAATGTCAAAATGATGCTACGCTTCTATTGAATAACTTGCGCATGTGTGGATGAAAGTTCGATGAGGCGGAAGTAGCGCCATCTGTCATTCAACAACATAAATAATTTCGTTCCGTTTGAAGTACGAAAGTCTGTTAAATTTGTCATACAAAAATACAAAAATCGCGATAAAAAATGAAAGGGTTGGGGTAGGAAGGTTAAAATTTAGGGTTATACGTATTTTTGATGCCAAATAAAAAATACAAAAAAAAATGTCCAAAAAATAGATTTTTTTTCTGGATAGGGACACCCTAATCATCTAGCAGAATGAAATATACTTTACAACCTATTCTTATACCTGCCAAATAATAATAATAAAAAATTTCATAAAAATCGGTCAAGCCGTTTTGGAGGAGTGCGACCAAAAACACCGTGATATGAAATTTTTATATGTAAGATTACACGGTCATTATCAGCAACTATATTTATTATAATAAATTAATCTTTTTAGTTAACACAATATTTTTTAACCTTGTCGTTATTCATAAATACCCATTTGATTTCAATTCTGAAGATTATCACATTTAGTTTATAAAATTTATTTTGATATCTTTCAGTATTTCAATAAAAATGTTCTAAAAAAATAAGTTTTTTGTATCCGACTTCAACATACTTTGGCTTCGAATTCTCAATTGTGAAAAAATCACTAATTGTTTTTTTTTAAAGCCTTAAACGAAACACGCTGTGTTGAAGTTTTGCATCTGTGTGAGTACTGTGATGAAACCAACTTAAGTTACGAGACCTATACCGTCCTGCTCGATATTTTTTTGTTCGATATCGCGCCAACGCACAACGGCTCGATGCGAAATAGATTGGTCCATAACTCTTGCTCGATATTCGAAAGAATTTACGATTCGACTGAGCGTTTGGTTGTGTATCCATGGCGTCTTGTGCCGACGAGCAAGGTTGTAAGTCAACATGTTTGATAGAGCCAAACCGTGGAGCATGAATATATGTGTGAACGTAGTTCAGAATTTCGCTGCGTTATATCCAATATTGGTTTCCCAGCAATAATTTCGAGTATTTTTTAAAATAATTGAACTGTAATAAACATCCATATGTACTAATTTTATAGTTTTGTATTGGGTCAAAGTAAATCTCGGTCGAATCTGGAAAGGTATTACTTAGTAAGTAATGCTTTATAATATGATAGTTATATTAGTACTAATATTATAGTTTTGTGATGAACAGCTCGATGAAGTCTAGTTTTGGATTTTTTTTATTTTAGTTTTTATATCACGTATAAAAACTATAATAAAATTGCTGATTTAAAGATTTTCGTTGCACGGGGCGCGGCATTGCGGGGGGCGGCCGAAGGGTGCCGGGAATGAGCCCGGGTGCGCCCGGAGATACCCGCAGTGGATGGCTGATGATAAAAGAAAGCTGCTTTACATAATAATATTCCTTTTGTATTATAATTCTGTGCGGGGAAGACAAGACGGAAGGTAAACGAGCTGTTGAGCTGGAGGAGGTGTGATGAGGTGTCTACTTCCCGAGGATGAGAACTCGCGTAATGTCTTTGAATATTTCATTTTGTCTTTTGATTCTTAAAAGAATCATGTAAATTTTTCTGAAGCGACAGTTTAAAATATATTTATTCATACATCAAGTGGTTTTGGGTGTTGCTAAAGTGATATTTATTTTATGCGTGGTTAGAAGAAGTAGACACCTGTCCCACCAAAGCCATTAAAATGTTACGCCATTATGGTTCACACACTTATAATACCAAGATATTTGATTCAGTTGGAAAAATACCATATCTTTTGAATTTTTGACGTCTACGCCATTTTTTATGGACCTACTATACAATTTGTACAGAAATTATATAGTGCGTGTTGAACCTCTTTGAATCTCTTTTATCCTAATTTGATAACCACGCAAATAGTTTAGATTAAAAAACAGTGTTTTAAACATAGACATATGAATATTAATAGACCTGCCCTAAGCGATAAAAGCGTATTATTTCCCCCTTCCCATACCGGTTCCATTGGAACCGGCTGATATCGAGTATGGCTTCGCGTGAATCTAAAAAATGTGATGTCATCATTCTTCTGCGAGCCAGCGTCGAGCACTCATCGGTGCATTTTACGAAATAACAGGGCAAAAATAGTGGCCTGTGTTTTGAAAACGTGTGAAAATAGAAGTGAAAAAGAGAATAAACCCAATTGTCTTATTACATTCCAAAGGAAAGCATTATTTTACTTTATTATAAGCTTATTCAGATCACATAATATGGTCGTTTTTGTAACACACACTATCACTCGAGACACATGACGTGTGCTCGTCGCTGTTTTGTGGGGTAAGTAAATTATGAAACATTTGTAAAAGTGTCTTAACTAAATACGTCAACAAAAATATTGGACTACGAACATAGGCGAACTTTAGTTTGCTGTATTTGGAATTTGTAAATTTGTTCATTTCGCGGCGAGCAATTCGCGCTCCTATGTAAAAAGGTCTATTCATTCAAGAGCAGAGTTAACTTTTAGGAACTAAATGGTGATATTATAATGCGAGATGCCTATATACTCTCAGATTGAGCTATTGACGAATCAGATATCACCGAATTCATCTTCCCGCTCTGCGCCCCGCTGTAGTTGGTTTCTTCTCCTCACCTTTATGTTCTGGTCTATTAATATTCATATGTCTATGGTTTTAAACGTTTTTCTTCCTACCCCTGCTGCTGGAATAACATTTGGTATATCCGATAAAAACTACAATTGAAACGACTTTTCGAAATAATCTCTTGGGTCCTCTAGTTTATCTACCGTACAAATAGTTTATTTTATTAACTATCAACGTACCTCTCCTACCCCTGCTGGAATACATTATTTAATATCCGATAAAGAAACTTACATTTTACTAAACATTTGAACATAACGAAACATACGGCATATTTTTTTCTTTAAGAGCGTTTAACCAGTCAGCGGCCAAAAATCCACATTTTGTCGAAAGTTGTTCTTACGATCGAAAAGGGCGGTTCCAATGAGAAAGATTAAGTAATCTCCGTATCTACCAGCTTTTTAAAATTTAACTCAATGTCGAATTGATTTCATTCCAAAGTTGCTTTAATTTATACCTACATCCAAAAATGCTGAAAGGCGTAATGATAAAACTATTAAAATTATGTAGGTACTTTTTGTTATTATTTTTTGATTATAAGTATTTACTATTTTTCAATAATGTCTAAGTTAAATAAGAATGAAAAAAAAATCTGAAATATATTGGTTTGTAAGTGCGCAAATAAATACAGAGACGGACCAATTTTCGTCAAGAAACACATGTACGTAGGTACATATTTTTTAATGATTTTATTTAAACTAAAATTAAAATTCTAAAACATGCGATGCGCAGATAATGTATTGACTTATTTTACTGCATGATTATATGATTTGAAATGGGTGTGGTATAATACAAATCTTTTTTGAAAATTTAACAAATCTGCCAACGACCTATAGTATAACCTTATTATACTAAAAATAAACATTTTTTCGCACAATTTAAAACATGCGAATGCTAGATAAAAGAACAATCTTTCGAAATCCATTTATAATTTTTTTGTGGAAAAGAGTCAATGCGTCTAAAATCTGATTTAAAAATGACATAGTTCTGGGTTTCCCTGTCAAAACATTTTTTTTGAAGTGAACTTGTTAGTGATTTGAAATTCGGATGAAACGGAAATGCGTCACAACTCAGTTCTACACAAATACTCAGTTCTAATATAATGCGGTAAATTCGCGCTTTGGCGCGTGCCTTCGATAGCGCAGTCGATAAGTCTCAGCGGCTAGAGAGACAGACATCAAACGAACAGAGGTTCGAATTATGCGAAATCCAAAAAAAAACCAAAAAATTATTTTGTGAAATCAAAATAAAAATATACAAAGTAAAACATATCCAATCTTTAAACCAATTAAAACAGACAAACGAAAAGAAAGCGATATCTAACGACTTTCTAGATTCACTTCTACCGCGTGTGAATTACACTCTCTGATTTTTTTTTTAAATTATGAAAACCGTCTTTATCACGTCAGAACATTCTAATTTCTGCTAATTAACCTGTTTGTATGTTGTTTCATCTTTAATATTTTACAGCAATTGCAAATTAGTTAAATACTTACCTTTATTGACTGATTGAGAGCTTAGAGATCCGCTTCGGGAATACTGTTGGGAGTCTAACATGAAAATACGCCATGGGTTATATTGCATTTGCTTCCGAAAGCTATATTATATTGAACGTACAACAAATACCACGATCGTTGCCCCTTTGCGAGTTGGCTGTTTGCTTCGCTGCTCAATCCACTTATAACTTGTTATATCAATAGCCTATATTCATCTCCCGGGAGCGCTAAAACGGAGAAAAGAGGCAGCCGCACTAAATCCAGGTTAGAAATGTGATATTAACTACGAAATCCGTATATTCGCGGTAAATTGGTTGGAAAGCGTAATTCCCTACAGTTCATAAAATATCATGCCCCAAATATTCTCCTACGCATTTGTGATTGAATCTTTTTACAGTTCTTTATACCCTCATAAGCCCGCGGAACGACTTCATAAAATTTGGATCAAATTTGATGTTCTCATTAATAACCGTCACCCGTCCAAGAAAGTCCATCTCTCCCCCATTAAATAACGAAAGTTTCCAACAAAATGCCACCTTATTGTTAGACGCACCGTCACTGAATTAACGATGAGCCAAATTACTGTGCAGATTTGTGTCTCTAATAGCCTTAAGTCAAAGGTCTTCTGCAAATAGTCGACTTTATTATTTTACAAATACTTAATTGGAGGCATTTTTGTCCGATCAAAAGTCAGGCCCTCGAAAGTCGTTTCCCAGTTTGCGTAAGACAGGGAGCATATTAAAATATTTTATGGAATGTTTAATCTCAAACTGATGTCGTTATTCTGAAGTCGAAAGTTTTAATTGAATAATTTGAAGTTCTGCTCGACTAAATAGTGCCGAGGATTTCTTGTTACTGGAGAGACGATGTTTGTAATATTTTATTTAATCGTTTCGCTGACTAAAAAATCTCCATCAGAATGTTATGTTATATATAAAAATGAATCGCTGAATGTGTTACTAAGCGCAAATCTCGAGAGCAGCTGAACCGATTTCGCTAATTCTTTTTTTAGAATATTCTTTGAAGTACGAGGATGTTTTTTTATGGAGAGAAAAATTTTGAAAATCTTTAAGTTGATAAATTTATTCAAAGTAGGTACCCCCTAACAGTTTTAGGTTAGGTACCAAATTTAATATACATGAAAAATAGAAATTTGAATAAAAATTGTAAAAGGTGGCACGCGGGCTGTTTAAAAACTGAACATACTGGGATCTGACCCTTATACGACCTGTTCTTATGTATGGTTCGGAATGCTGGACAATCAGTAAGGGTGATGAAGGAGCCCTAGAAAGTTTTGAAAGGAAGGTGCTGCGAAGGATTTACGGCCCAGTCTGTGATAATGGAGAATGGCGTATCAGATACAACCAGGAGCTATACGATCTTTACGAGGACCCTAATATCTCCAAGAAAATCAAAACTGGAAGACTCAGGTGGGCTGGACATATCCAGAGAATGAGCGAAGGAGATATCCCAAAGCGAATTATGGATGGTGCACCTGGGGGTCGGAGAAGAGTTGGAAGACCAAAGCTTCGATGGCTGGATGGAGTGGTGAAGGATGCAAGCACCATCGGCATCCGAAACTGGCGCAACGCAGCACAACACCGACAGTCATGGAGGCAGGCTCTGCTGGAGGCCAAGACCCGACCTGGGTTGTAGAGCCACAGATGATGATGATGACTGGGATTGAATACATGGAACGCGGGAGGAGGGTTGGCGGGACGAGGGAGCGGAAAAGGGAAGAGGGAAGGCGGAGAAGGTGGAAGGGGAACGCGGGATGGGAAGGGGACGTGTGAGAGGGGAGGGGAACTCGGGAGGGGGGTTCGCGGGACGGGGGAAGGGGGGTGGAGTGGAGTGGGGAGAGGGAAGGTGGAGGTGACGGAGTGGGAACGCGAGAGGGGAAGAGGACGCAGGAGAAGAAGGCGAAGCGGAAGGAGAACGGGACGAATGGGAAAGGACACTCAGGGAGAAACAATTTCTTTATTAAATGGCATAGCAACGCATGCCGGGACCAGCTAGTAGATTATAAACCTTTAGATGGGCGTAATTATAATTTGAAGGTAGATAATATTGGTTTCATTTCAAACACGCCAAAATAAAAAAAAACTTCGTGACATGAAAAATAATAAGTTAGATATCATTTATTGTCGTCTACTTGAAAGGACGAAAAATGTCTTAATGTGATTGAACGAAAATATTTAAAAAAAACTTGAATAAACAAAACTTTATGGATACTATTAATGACTTCGTTGATAACCTGACGCCATGCTTTCGGGTACTTTAATTATGTAAATGCAAA
The DNA here is from genome assembly GCA_917880885.1 of Limnephilus marmoratus. Lineage (NCBI taxonomy): Eukaryota > Metazoa > Arthropoda > Insecta > Trichoptera > Limnephilidae > Limnephilus > Limnephilus marmoratus. Next base: position 18,316,220 of record OU862909.1, read on the forward strand.
TTGTATTAATCACCAGTCATTTGATTAAACCGTAACTGAATAAAATTCGTATTCACGTACTCGAAAGTGGCCCGAAGTAGCGGAAAAATGTTTTCCACAGTAAGATTTTAATTAATAGTTATTTTTCTTTAGGTACGAAACAAACGATTTTGCCGCAGCCATAGTAAATCATGTTTATATTACCTTCTGTTTACAGTTGAAAAATATTCTATACGTTTGTTTTAGTAAGAATTATAGCTCCGCCAAGCGAGAAGCTTGTGTTTATGCAAATACAATGTGATAAATTCTCCATTAATTATTTTAAAGCTTTCTTTAAAGTTGCATGTTAAACATTAATAAACAAAATGGCATTAGTTAAATACACATTTCTACTCCGAAAGAAAAGCAAGGAAAAAGTTAATTTATGACAACTCTTGTCTCGTTAAGAAAAAAAAGAGGTAGGTACCAATAAATAAAGCAGTTAAATAATAAAAGTTTCAGAGTAAGTACCAATTATTTTGATTCAGGGAACTACCATTACGACATTTTATTACCAAGCTACCTACTCACCACTTAAATTGATGGATTTAGTAACTTGTTTAGTTTTTTTTTAAATGCCAAGTGTTATAAAAGATTAAATATGTTTATGTAGTGCTCATCTGGATACGAAAATGAAACGTCGGTCGTGCCTATTTATTGATTTCAACCGCCCGTCACCATTATGCAAACATCGATGTACACACAATATTTACAGAATAAATATTTACACTTTCTTCTACGATATAATTTACTCTAAATCACTTTAGTCGTAGTAAGACGCATATTGTGTCATTAAATAAACAAAACTCCTAGAAACAAATCGAATTTATATTTAAGTAGCTGGTACCCGGCATGCGTTGCCATGCCCTTTATTAAAGAAATTGTTTCTGCCTGCGTGTCCTTTCCCATTCGTCTCGTTCCCCTTCCGCCACCCCTTCCTCTCCCACGTCCCCTTCCCCTCTCGCGTTTCCACTCCGCCGCCTCCACCTTCTCTCTCCCCACTTCAGTCCTCCTCCCCCCTCCCAGGTTCTCCTCCTTGGTTCCCCTCCCTAGTTCCCCTCCCCCCCTCCCTCGAACCCCCTACCCGAGTTTCCCTCCCCCTACCGCATTCCATTCATTAATTCCCGGTACATTCAGTTTTCAAACAGCTCGCGTGCCACCTATTTCAATTTTTTATACAAATTTCATAATGCCAGAGCTCACCAGCAGTTTTATACAAACCTTGTCCTGACAATAACTCCCCCCCCTTCCCCCGTTCCGCGAACCCCCCTCCTGAGTTCCCCTCCCCACTCCCGTATTCGCCTCCCCCTCCCGCGGATCCCCCTCCTGTGTTACCCTCCCCCCTTCCCCCTCCCGAGTTCCCCGCCCTTCCGGGTTCCCATCCCCCCTCCTGCATTCCATACGTTCATTCCCGATACATTCAGTTTTCAAATAGCTCGCATGCCACCTACAGCAATTTTTTATACAAATTTCATAATGCCAGAGCTCAACAGTAGTTTTATACAAAATAACGAACAAAAAAAAAGGATTATCCAATTTGGTGCAGTCGTTTGGACGTTACGCGCTTACATACATTTTAACGATTCATCTTTAATTTATACACAAAAAATAGAAGATAGAAGAAGAAGAAGAAGATAGAAGATAGATAAAAAAAAACTTTATAAAAAGTGTTGTTGATTAGGCATGGCTTTGTTTAAATAGTTGAAAACTCTTCCTGAAAGTTCGTGGAATGAGGGTAGAAAATCAAATATACAAATATAATATTTCTGGAATCTGTAATTATCATGTTTCAAAAATTCCCCGTAGAAGTTATAAGGAAACCCTTCCGCACTTAACCTATTTGACCTCAAATATTAGGTAATTCTGTTGAAAAAATGCCGGACGAAGGTTAAAAAATAGGGCCACGAGAAAATAATTCTTTCTGGTAAATGTTGAGTTTGTTCAGGTACTTGTAACCCTTAACCTCCCCTACATTGCGATACCTTCGTTTTATTTTCAATTTTAGTGAATAATCCCAGCTGGGTCGAATTGTAACAGGCTACATTTTACGAAAACCAAGTGGCTATTCTAATAATTTGAAAGAGAGTTTTGAATGAAAACAGCGACTGTGGGGGGTGAGTACTTTGCTATAATCGTTAAACCTACAGATTGTTCTCCGTTTAATGCCGATAGTAATTATGTTTTCTTACAGCTCGTTTAAATTTTTACAGGCATATTCTTGGATGAGAATAAGTGTACATGAATGTCACATAGATTACACGTTAAATCATTTTATTAATTCGAGTAACTGCTACAGTGTTATCAGATCTTGTAAAATGTCCTTAAATAATTGTTTATTGAGAAAATATATAGTCGCTTGTGATATTCCGATAAAAATGGGAATATCTCGTTGAATAAGATATTGCCGAACCTCCCCTAATGGGAATTGGAGATGAACGGAAAGAAGAAGAAATTAAATGGATGAAAAAATACAGACAATATATGCAATTACAGAAAATACACAATCAGTCGTTATTTTAAAAGGAAGTGAATCTATATCATTTGGTGAGAAGTAAAGGGGGTGCATTATTTAAAAGGGTGAATTTAAAATCTCACGTAGATTATAATATATTAATAAAATTGCTAACTTTGTGTAACGTCGCTTAAGGCTCTATGATACTGGGCGAGTTTACAAGCCACTATCTACTAAGTTTAAAAGCGGATAAATCGGCGATTAAGATTGTCATGACGACACACAAAACTGTCCACTCGCTTAGTAGCGTAGGAAACTGACGACGCTGCTAGCTCCAGTAACAAGAACAACGACGCCTGCGTGAACTAATTCTGTGTTGTTTGACAGTCGAAATCAGCTGTTGATTGGCAGCCATCTTGAAAAACATAAATAAACCAATCACGAGCAAGTGTGTGGCGAGTAAAGTTGACGACCTTTCAACTTTTTTTGTAGATTGTCAACAATCTAGTTAGCAAGTAACACGATGACACAGAGCGAGTTTACTAACAGATAGTGAATTTCCCAGATAGTAGCTTGCAAACTCGCTCTGTGTCATCGACGCTTTAGTGATAAAATCGCTTTATGGGAACTTGTCTTTGGTAAGAATAGTATTGTTTTCAGACCTTTTAAACAAATGTACGTTATCGTTTTTTTTTACCTGAGGTAAAAGTGACTAGTACAATGCTATGTGTGGTAGATATGTTTATATTAAAAATTATCACATACTTTGCAATAACATTGGAATGAAAGAAGCCTCTCATAAAGCAAACTGTAAAATTTTCACGTCGATGTTGCGGCGACATGAATTTTTCAAATTACACAAATTCCTCCGATCGTCACGGTCATAAAATTGGACACATAAAACGTTTGGACGCAGAACCAAAAGGTTTCAGATATCGCTCTGTAAAACTTTTTTATAATATCCGCACCCGTTGTCGGACATCCATAAAATTGCCTCCATCGAAACTACTTTTGCAAAGTAAGCTTAAGTTTTAGGGCTCCGTTAAAAATATTGATTAATTTAACGACATCACCTTATTTGCGCATGGAATTTCATCCGATGTCCTAATGCTAAAAACGAACATGAATTTAAGATGTAAGAAAAATCCCTTATAAGTACTTTGCTATCATTATTAACTCGTCTGCTTGTTTAGGAATAACTACATCCCAAAACACGTAATCGCGTTTTACTTTCTTAAGACCAAAAACGTCCCAGAGCGAACTTACATTTTAAAAGCTATATATCTCTTCCTCTCATGCCAACATATGTATTTTTCTTTTAACCAGGAAAAGAACGAAAGAGATCGAAATAATGCTTCTTAATGTCTTTGAAATATGAAAGCTATCTTGCATAGATATTTTACAATCTCCATCCAAAGAGACGGTTTCAGAATTTACGCGCGAAACCGAGGCTTCCGGATTGTGAGGTGCGAATATATTGAACCAAGCAGACGGGTTAACACAAACAAAACGGGGTTTTTGTGACGCGTTAACTAATGATAATATTAAAAACTAGCTTTTGCTCCCGGCTTCGCACGCGCCACTCGCTCCCCCCACCACCCTCACCACTGTAACGTATCGTCTTGTTACTGGAAACTTTTTTTTTTTACATTAACTCCACACAGGAAGCCCTGAGGAAAATAACTTCCCTCAGGGCCTGTGTCATCTTTGAAGATGCTGTGTGGAGGGTCTTTTTGAGGAAAGGAAGGAGTGAACACGGGTCTTGAAGAGACCCATGTTGTAGGAGGGAGGAAACACAGAGGCCGGCAAATCGTTCCACAGCCGAGCCGTTGAACTCAAGAACGAGTCATAGAAACGACCCGTTCTCATGTGACAAATGTTAACCATGTACAGATGTTGGGCACGCGTTTGGCGTGTTTCCCGACTATGCACCGGTGCCTTGGGGATCAATGACGCTAGTTCCTCGGAGCATCTTCCATTGTAATACTGGTAGAACAAGGACAGCATTCCCACCTGACGCCTGTGCTCTAAAGATTGCAGTCCGTCTGTTAGATGGGAGAATCTATCAAACGAACCGCCCGTTTCTGCACAGACTCAAGGGTTTTTTTTAGGTATTTTGGAGCTCCAGACCAGAGGTGGCTGCCAAATTCAACCGTGGGCGCACTTGTAATTTGTACAGGGTTAGCAGTTGTGTACTATTAAAGTATCTGCGGGCCCTGTACAGTACGTCCAGTTTTTGGGAGGCTAACTTTACTCTGGCTTCGATGGAGCCCCCATACTTGAGCTGGTCACTTAGGGTTACACCAAGCATATCAATGGAGGGCCTGTTCGGAAGATTGCTTCCGTTGAAAGATACTAGATTTTCATTTCAATCCCTTTTAGACGTAATCAGACAAGATTGGGTCTTTGAAACATTAAATTCAACGAGATTATTTTTACCCCAAGAGAAAACACTCTCGAGGTAACCATCCATTCTTTGCTTCAAAGCCCTACAAGCTGTTGGAGTTTGTGCGCCCTTTGAAGGCTTGTCAAACAAAAGCTATCATGAACTGATTGGCTCTTTGAAACATTAAATTCAAAGTTTTCATATGGTTCGGGGTTGCTTCTCCACTGTTCAAACGTCAAAGTTAATTGATCACTGAAACTACCTTCGTGTCACTGGGTTCTCAGCAGGTGCCTTGGTAAGGCCGAGTTCCTCGATGGCAGCTCCTCCAGTTCAGCAGTTCAGGCCCTCCTAGCCGAATCTCCTGCCTCAGAAGTCTGAAGTCTCCTGAAATCGTCTGCATCACTTCGCACTTTGGCCACTGGCCCCGTATGTTCACCGCACTTTCTTTTACTCACGCCTGGCGGAGGAATATATTTTGAGAATCACTTTCTTGAACTCAACCACCGCTTCTTAATTCGCCGCCCAGCATTACGCCACTGGGCGGGAAGCGCTTACTTGGTGTTGCACCACCACTCGTGTCTCATCTCTTTCTCGTCTAGATCTTGACTCCTCTTCTTCATCCACCGCCCAGCATCACGCCGCTGGGCGGGGAACGCGTACTTGCTGTTGTACACCATTGATATATATACATAGATGACTAATGACCGCGCCAAAGCGTTGCCACCGTACATATGTCCAAAAGCAGATGCTCAGCTAATGTCAGTTTAGTGCTCACTGAAACGCCGACCAAGTTCAACCGGACGGTACGCGATCAAAACTATCTTTAAAATGGTTAAATGCGTCGTGAAGAAGTGCAATTCAAGGTCAGAAAAACATAATAAATCAAGCGGAATTACTTTCCACGCGTAACTTTATTGTTTACATATTCATATTTATAAAGCACAGAAATTGAAATAAAATGTCAAATTCCGTAATATAGGTTCAGTGTTGCCACTAAAAAGTCATTTTGGTTTTCCCATATTAATGGGAGAATACATCATTTATGTAATAAGTGACTATGGAGGTAACCTTTGATTTTAAATATTTCGTGTATTTCACATTTTTAGAAACCTGAAATTTGCGTGCACTAGTCCCTTGATGAATATATTAAACTTTGGTTAAGTAAATTTTAATATTGTATTATAATATTTATTTTATGGTACATAATTTTATAATTATATTAATTGCTGATGTAAACAACTGTCATGGCTTATTCAGAGTCAAATAATTTCGCACCGCGCGAAGAAATGTACTCGAGCCTACTTAAAAAAAAAATTCTTGTCATTTAACAGCACGCATTTTATGTTTTGTAAACCCCCCCCCGAATTTTTTTTCTGTGTGCGCCACTGTTCTCCGCATAGGTTTCAGATACTGTTAGTTTTGTAATGTCTATTGGTAAAATACAAAATATTTAAACAAAAAATGTCTAAATTATTTCATTAGTTATGCTTAGTTTTAGTCATATAATAAAAAAACACATATTTAAAATAATTTAAATTAGTTTATCTTATTACAAACTAATGTTAAAAAACCCCTCTATTTTATTGCTTATTTTGGGTAAAATTTCATAAGGTATGCAACACTACCGCGCCATCACAGGTTTGGGTTTCTGTCTTTATCTAATCCTGGCGGCGGTGTTATTCTCGTGACTTGTGTAAGTGAGACAAATGTATTTTTGTTAAAATGTTTCGATTTCTCAGAGCTACGTCGGCGCGGTTTTAGGGTGGTTACGCTTTTTTTGAAGCGCGGTAATGAAGTTTGCTTCTCTATTTATTAAACCTCAATGTTGTACACTACTAGTGTCTCCTCTCTTCCCCGTCTCAGTCATGACCGTAGGACACGTGGCCTTAATCCGCACTTCTTCCTTCTTTCATTTTTGTCCTTTCAACTCACATCTGTAACACTTTCTTTGTCTTTGCTGCACAGAGCGAGACTCTTTCATGACACTAAATTAATTATTCAAATTTATTTGTGACGAAATTTGATTCGTCACACCACCCTTCCCCTTCACGCAGCCTCCTCCATTCCCGTTACATTCATTTTTCAAACATCTCGCGTGCCACCTATTAAAACGTAATCAAACACGCAAGTAAATTTCAACCATCAAAGGAATCTCCATAGTAACCTAAACCAATAACAAAATGATAGCGCATGTCGAACAATTACTTAGCAACGCTTTGCTTTTAGTCTGGACAACAAGCGAATAACAAATAATTTCATAACGCCAGAGCTTACCAATGTATATATATATATATATATATAGCCTATAGTACTCGCAAATAATGTAGCTCTCTATTAGTGAACGAATTTTTTAACTCCATTCAGTAGTTTTTGCGTGAAAGAGTAACAAACATACATACATCCATACATCCATACATCCATACATCCATACATCCATACATCCATACATCCTTACATCCATACATCCATACATCCATACATCCATACATCCATACATCCATACATCCATAAATCCATACATCCATACATCCATACATCCATACATCCATTCATCCATACATCCATACATCCATACATCCATACATCCATACATCCATACATCCATACATCCATACATCCATACATCCATACATCCATACATCCATACATCCATACATCCATACATCCATACATCCATACATCCATACATCCATACATCCATACATTCATACATCCATACATCCATACATCCATACATCCATACATCCATACATCCATACATCCATACATCCATACATCGATACATCCATACATCGATACATCCATACATCCATACATCCATACATCCATACATCCATACATCCATACATCCATACATCCATACATCCATACATCCATACATCAATACATCCATACATCCATACATCCATACATCCATACATCCATACATCCATACATCCATACATCCATACATCCATACATCCATACATCCATACATCCATACATCCATACATCCATACATCCATACATCCATACATCCATACATCCATACATCCATACATCCATACATCCATACATCCATACATCCATACATCCATACATCCATACATCCATACATCCATTCATCCATACATCCATACATCCATACATCCATACATCCATACATCCATACATCCATACATCCATACATCCATACATCCACACATCCACACATCCATACATCCATGCATCCATACATCCACACGTCCATACATCCAAACACCCATAGAAACTTTCGCCTATATAATATTAATATGAAGGATAATAAAAGTACACGTAGGTACAGCATCACCTTTTTTCCTAGGCACCATTATATTTTTCCTTTTGATATAAGTTTCTCAGAATCATTAAACGTTAAGTCTCAAATCATATCCCCTTTTAAAAAACTCGTTTATTTTTCATAGAGTCCTTCATCTGAGCAAACTAAAAAACATTTATTTTCTTTTATATAGTTTTTTCAGCGCACGTTTCTGCCATTAAAACATAAATATCCGATAAAACCATTTTGTTTACATCGACATCTCCATTTTTCCAACACTCCATTCATTCTCTCTCATGATTTCTGTTAGCCGCGATATAAAAAAAGAAAAGCGGAACAATGCAGGGAATACCCCGAGGAAAAGTCGTCAGCACTATAAGCTTTCTTGTTTGTTCACAAATCACTTTTCTGCGTGTTTCTTAACTGTTGTTATTACTTTAGGCCAAGTTTACGATTGCCATCACTTTTAATGCGAGCTGTGAAAAAAACTAACCCTTATCGCGTCTCGAGAGTCGATTCTATGTGTGATAGGCAATCAATCGGGTGGCAAAAAAGTAACAAAATAAACTTGCTTTCACACCACTCAGCGGTTCAATCGATACTTGTACTAGTATCGAGTATGTTCTGCTGACATATTTTATCTACAGTCTAACGGCTGTTGCTGATACCGACAAAATGTCATTATTACTTGTACGATCCTGCTACGGAGATATTCGATATAAGCTCTCTTTCTTTTACATGGGTCGTTTATGAGAAAGAAACTGAGGTTGTAATGGATCTATCAGCGGCAAACCTTAATGTTGCCAGACGCATTATTTTTTATGTAAAGGGTTGATGCATTATGGTTTGTCGATAAAGGCTAATACCATTTTAATGCTGTTGTATTATTTTATTGAATAACTACCTAAATTTGTATTTTTTTGACTGCAGGTTCTATAAAATGGAGTGTCCGGGACAATGGATCATCACGTTTCTTTTAGTTTTATCGACAATTTTAGTTATCAGGAGCCGCTATAACCATGTTTGACATTTAGAATAACAGACTAGTAACATTATCAGATAGGTAACATTATGTTTCAGACAATTTTTTTTTAAATTGAAGCAATTCAGAATTAATAGGTAACATAATTTTAGCAACTAAAATACATACTTGTGGAACGTAATGATACATTGTTATTTGCAAAACTTAAAAATATTCAACCGAACATAATAATAATAATAATAAATTTGGACAACTTATATAGCGCTGTTTTTGCGAAAAATCGCCTCAAGAGCGCTGTACAAATTAGCATGGATTTTACATTAGGATTTACTTAACTTAGGAGGCTAGATAACAACTCGTCTTGCAGCTATCAAGCGCATGGATTATTGGAATTCTAGCCCCCCGATAAATTAAATAAAATATCTTTTATATGTACGTATTTCAATTATCTTAACTATGTAGGGGGCTAGATAATCACTCGTCTTGCAGCTATCAAGCGCATGGATTGTTAACATAGTCATTAAATATACAAATTTGAAGATAAAAAATATTGTAAAAAATTATAACATTACTATGTTTTGTTTATGTTAAATTGAAAAATAATAATAATAAAGTGATTAAATTTGATTTACTTTCAACTAAAAAATAAATAAATAAAGTTCTTCGAATTAAACCTTATTCGCCTTACTGAAAAACGTCATGAAAATTTTATTATATTGATAAATCACCGTGTATTTGAAAATTAAATTAACAACCAACCTACCGTTATTAAAAAACTAAAACTGACAACAAAAACACAAATAAAAGTAATTGCGTTGAATTATACTAATATGATACTGAATCGGTCATTAGTCTCAATCTAAGAGTATGTCTCAATAGTCATTACGATAGAAATTATGTACAAAAAAATTATATACATCGCAATTCAAGTATCATAATATGACAAAACTATGATTTGGTAAATAAACTTGGCAATAATGAATTCACGCAGGTTCAGATTTACCAAAGTTCAGTGTTACCAACATATTAAAAAAATATATTAGGTCCTTACATATGAAATTGGCGTTTCGCCGTACTGGCAACTTTGATCTCAAATATCTTCTCTTTGGTTAGGAATTCCAAATTCAAATTTATACAGCTATTTACTCATGTATTTGTGTTTCGAAAATTATAATTCATTTTTTTCCTTAATTTTTTTTTTCTTTGCGTCACTTAGTTTACAAAATGGAAAACTTGAAATATCGCGTTATTTACGAGTACGAGTTTCACCGTGGCACCAGTGCTGCAGAAACGGCTCGAAGGATTAATGATGTGTATGGCGACGGTGCCGCAAAAGAAAACACAGTGCGTTTTTGGTTCCAACGTTTTCGTTCTGGAATTTTCGACCTGCAGAACAAGCCCCGTGGACGGCCGGAGACCAAAGTTGATAATGAAGAATTGAAGGCTATTGTGGAAGCGGATCCATCGCAAACCACATCCGAGTTAGCTGCAGGCTGCGGTGTTAGTGATAAAACTGTTTTAATCCATTTGAAGCAAATTGGGAAGGTGAAAAAGCTTGAAAGGTTGGTACCTCACGAATTGAGTGAAGCAAATCAACAAACGTGCGTTAGAACGCTAGACCACATATTGCACAACGGCTACCAAATTAGAGGAGCTTCAATTGGAATGTCTAAGACACCCACCGTACTTTCCGGACCTTGCCCCAACAGATTACCATTTTTTTCGAAATTTGGATAACTTCTTGCAAGGGAAAAAATTCAACTCCGATGGGGCAGTCCAAACCGCCTTTAAATATTTTATTGATTCCCGTCCGAATGTTTTTTTAGTAAAGGGATTGATGAACTACCTATGAGATGGCAAAAGTGCATAGATAGCAATGGTACATACTTTGATTAAATTAATATTTTATATTAAAAAAAAATCTTTATGTTCCTCCATACAAAACGCCAATTTCATATTATGTAAGGTCCTAATTATATTAGTAATAATAAGAAAAACAAAATGCACAGTTTTTATACGACCACGACATGGGCATGGTGGTCGAAAATCCTTAAATTAACTTTTATTATTCCTCTTTATTAATTTTAGACTAAAATTTGTTTTGCCCTATGCCTGTCTCACTAGGAGAACCTGCGTTGAGATTAGGCGTTTAACATGAGCAGTTTATAATAATAACATATACAAAATACAAATGATAACACAATATTAAAGCAAAGGTAGTTTTAGCAAAAGGGATATGTAGGAGGTTATCCCCTTTGGTTCTAGTATCTCGAGCAGTTTGTCTGCTGCAACTATCAATTCAATAAATAAAGAAAAAAAAAATAACAAAAAAGTGTGAAACAAAATCACCGTTTAACGGTCGTGAAGTGTTTTTTTTTTATAAGTAGGAGTGTAAAATAATAAATAATTACTGGGCAATTTATACAAAGGGTAGATTTTGATATTATTCCATATTTGTTCTTTTCCTGATTTTGTTTCGCCATGTTTTCATCCTTTCACTCACCACGTGTTAATCTCTAAGGGTTCCTTTAATCCCATTTAAATATTAAAGATGCTGCATAAAAAATGATTCTCCTAGTCCCAACGACTCCCAACCACTGGATTAGAAGTCAATCGTACGCACCGCAGAGAATTATTGATTTTATTTGGGATTTGGTTTATTATTAGCACCGCGAACAGCGAAATGCAATGCATCCCCGAAATTATTCAATTCTATCACTGGCTTGCTGGTGTTCATATGAATGTTTAAATGTCTTGCAAATGCGGAAGTTCCATTACTAGTAATTCCTCCAATAGTGGTAGCATTAACAAAACACGTATATTTCAAATGAAAAATGCCGATCAGGTAAAACATACTTCCATAACGTGGTCTGAGGAATTTCGTGTTTTAATATTATTATATGCAGAGAAAACTAATAATCGAATTAGCATTGCTCCATGAAAATTTTGTTAGCGGGAGCCAGGGCCACTGCGACATTCCACATTTAAAAAAAATACTTTCAAATCTGGTCAGCTAACATTTCAACTGGACAACATATTAACTACACTACGTATTTTTAATCGAGAGTGATATAAAATAAACAACATTAACATTTTATTCGAATTCCTAAGTAAACAGAACAAGTCTTATTTCAAATTTACTTTTTTCTTGGTCAGGTTTTGCAAAAGCTAACCTATGGTTTTAGAGCCACGAAACTTACAACACTGCTAAGTAGACCGTCAGAATTTACCCTTGAAGGGTACTGCCGCCCCTGAAACCATTCATTCGGTAACCAACACCTCTGCCGTAGGTCACCCCAAATGATTCATAATGTTTGGTCCCTTAGAAGGAAGGCCCGAGTTCATGGGGTGAGGATTATTTTATTATATATATTTATTCAGTCTTTGCGGCGGATGCGTCTGCCTCCCTTCTGTGACACACGGACACCCAGATTCCTACACACCCTTCATACCATTTTCCTTCTCAGATCATCTTCTCCTTTGTTTCCTTAAAAAACCTTCCACACAGCATCCCCAAAGATGAAATAGGCCTGGGGAAAATTATTCTCCTCAGGGCCTCCTGTATTGAGGTAATATAAAAAAATCTGCATGTTTCCAAGTTGAAAAATATATTCTAAAAATTTGGAACCTTTTGGTGGACAGCTAGAAAAAAACATATTATTTAGTTTTTTCGACCTTAATTTGTTTTGTAAGGCGATCATTACTACAGCAAAAATTCTATGGCGTGTATTAAAGGTCAGTCGAAATATAATGGAAAACAAACTGGCGTATTGTTTGCGAACGCCCGCGATGACTATGGTGAATTCGCGACGCAAACAACTACCACGAGGTGTCAAAACAAACCGTTTTTTTTGTATTTATTTGATGGTGGCAAGAACGCAATCTCGGTGAGAATGGCTATGATCTTAATCGAAAACGTGGGATCAAAATTGCGATTCCATTCCAAAATAATATTTGTAGAGCTAAACGCGCCACGTGGAACACTGTTCATAAAATATTATAGAGGTGATCATTGTGTATTTATTCGAAAAATCGATTCCAAAGGGGAACTTGTGTGATCTATATTCAGTTTATTCTGTGAGCCTCGAATATAAGTATTCACTAGATATTTTTCGTACTGCAATAATAATACTTGGTTATTTTTCACTGCACAACTTTTGTGACAGATTGTGCTTTAAAAGGCTAGAAAATAAATTAAACGATTGTCTAATTTATTTTAGAAATTCTCGTGAATTAAGTGGGGCTTTATGCAATTAACGAAAATAAGTATTAATGGATATCATTGAAGAAGAAGATAATAATAATAATCTAAACTAAAATATGAAAGAGAACAAGACACAGAAAAACAGAAAAAGATAATGATACGTTTTAAGATTTTCATGGCCAAAAGCATTTTCGATATTTGTTTTTAGGGTGTTGTGCCGTGTTGCGCTACCTCCTTCTTTAGCCAACGTTTCGGACATCGTTGCAGTGTCCATCATCAGGGCAGATCCGGCAGATCCGATAGATGTGAACACACCCCAAAAACAAATAACGAAAAAGAAAAAGATAATGGTCGCAACTGGGACTCGAACCTAGAACTTCTCGTCTAACCGGGATGAGCGCGTTTACCAATTTCGCCATTGCCACCTTCTGTCAAACCGTCTTATAAGTCAATCTCATATTTCAAATTTTAGAATCAATAATATTATCTTCAACTTTTTTTTTCCGAATTATAGGAAACTACCCTTTTGTATTGCGACCATTATTATCTTTTCTCATTTTTCTGTGTCTTGTTCTTTTTTATATTTTAAGGTTCTGGGTTCGAGTCCCAGTTGCGACCAATATCTTTTTCTGTATTGTTCTCTGTCACAGTTTCGTTTAGATTATTCTTGTTATTTTCTTCTTCAACGATATATTACATTAATGTGAATAACCATCAAAATTTATAAAAATTGAGTTTTTCTTAATAAAATTAAAAATTAATAGATATTTCGAAACGATATTTTCTAAAACAAGAACGTTTCAAAATATCGTAGAATTTAAGTGGACACTTTCCTACAAAGATGGATTTTTAATAACGTTTTCAACTTGATTAATTATTTGCTATTTATTTTTTGCATAAAGTCCACACAGGTGGCATTCAGGAAGATAATTTACTTTCCAAGAGAACTCCTGGAGAGATCAAAAGGCCACCCTCGACCAGTCTTAGATGCATCCGACGCCACGACCTAGGCAAACATCACCCCATTAACTCGGCTACCCCTGCTAAGTCACCAAACGCAGCGAACCACTTAAGGTGATTTATAGCAGAGGTGTGGATTATCCAATAAAAGGGTCCCTGGTGGCGGTACCCATGCCCGCCTTCCAAATTGGTAAATATATTTATTCTTAATATTCTTTAGTTATTCATCCATTTTATTTCAAGAGGCATTTCAATAAATTTTGATAAATGGTTATTATTCGCATATATATAATATTAATTTACGTGCTAAAATATATAATAAACGTCGAAGAGTAAAACACAATTTTTTTGAGTAGATTCTGATACCTATCGTATTATTTCAGAAACACAACAACTTATGTATCGACAGCCATGATCTCTAAATAATTGGTCTAGACCAGGACTTCCCAAACTTTTTCATCCACGGAACACTAAAACACACTTAGGATTTATGTCCCTATATCATATACACAAAATATGTGTTCTTAAATTTTCTAAGAATTAAGTTTTTTGCATCCTACGCTTTTCTTGTAGTTATTTTTTTCTGCAAATGCGCTATAAAACCATAATTTCTTTTTCAGCGATGAAATTTTGTCTCTCGTTTTGAAGTTAATTGTTTCTTTTCCCTCTTGAGATGTTGAAAATTCACTCAATTCCCGGATTAATCAGCATAATAAGCTAATTTCATAAGCCATTGTTCGTCATGTTAAAGCTCAATCATACTCTGTTTTTCATTTATGTAGATAAAATACATTAAATGAATTTACATATTAATATTGTTAGATACACATTATTTACTTTACATTGGTTCACGCTTTATAAACTTTTTGTATAATTTTTGATAGCTCTTCTAATCCTGTTCTTTTTTTCTATGTAGGTATGTAAAAGCCGAGCCGGGCCTAAAACCTACGGTATCTTTATATGAGAATGCATGGTGAATACCCGCGATTTATGCATCATCTGGATTTGCTATCTGAACGCTTGCTTCGAAAGTCTCCAATCTAGAAGGAATGAGACCCTAACAGTAACAGCTTTCAAAATTATAAACTATTACATTGACAGCCCATACCTCTTAGAATGCTATAAATTGTTCGTACCGAACAACTACTGCCAGGGTCATCTCCACGGCATGCTCTGTATCCCACACGGCAGAACGGACGTTCTGGCCCAACACATCATGACAAGAGGTACGGTGCTGCTAAATGATATCTCTAGGTCCCTTGACATTTCCAACACTAGTCTTGAAGGTTTCAAGAGTAATTTTAGGCAAGAAATCTAAAATATGTATTATTGTAATTTTATTTTTTCTTCTTTCACGTTTAAGTTATGTATATCTAGTGTGTATCGTAATAGGATTATATTAAACTGTAATTTACAAAAAAAAACAAAACAAATGAATACAATGAAAACGCACGTATCTTTTTTATTTATATCCGCGCAGTCATAGACATCCAAATTTCATAGACGAGAAGATACAGATGAGGGGTAAAACCAAACTATGGGGAGCGAAGAAGGGAAAGATGACTGTGATTCGTTAAAAAATCAATCTGACAGTATATAGGCATCTCGCATTATAATATCACCATTTAGTTCTTAAAAGCGAAATCTGGTTTTGAATTAATAGACCTTTTTACATGGGAGCGCGAATTGCTCGCCACGTTGTTAACATATTTGCGAAGTCCAAATGCGGCAAAGTAAAGTTAGCCGATTTTCACAGAGGAATATTTTTTTACCGTTTTAGTTAAAAAACTTTAACAAATGTTTCATAATTTACTTACCCCTATAACCAGCGACGAGCTCACGGAGAACTGCCCACATTCGTTATGTCCACATGTTTTAGGTAGGTATAATGTATAGCACAAGCTATAGTTTTGTCGTGTTATTTCGTAAAATGTATGATGTGAGCTCGCGCTGGTCAGGACAAGAATGATGACGTCACATTTTTTAGATTCAAGCGAGGCTCTCGTAAGCCCAGCCGGCTCCATGGAACCGGTATGGGGAGAGATACTTTTATCACTTAGGGCAGGTCCAGATATATTCATATGTTCATGCGCGCAGTTCAAAAAATAAATGTCGTATTGCAGTTCTCTGAAACTGTTCGCCGGCGAACCCTCCGCTGTACCCTAAAGTTCCGCGAAACCCACTTGAGGAACCGCTGGTCTAGACTACTCATCAAATCAATTAGTATTATTTGATAGAGTTCGAAGATTGATTCGAAAGCACATCCATTTTGCGACTTGTCTATCAATTTCTGAAGGGGGATTAAATAGTAACCTCTAAACCACTTAGTTATTTCTAGTGAAGAATCGAAAATCACTTATATTTTAGAAACAAAATTAATTACGCACTTACGCATCAAGCCAACATTTTGATGAATTCTTAGTCGTTTCAAGTAAAATAATTTTTCGGTTTATTAAATATTCACAAATTATTTACTAACAAAGTAGAGTATATTATTGTTTCTAATTTTTGTTAGGGAAAAAATCAAATTCGTCCGTGTTTTACTTTTTGCAGATGACTTTAAAATCTTCCTGAGAATAAGATCTTTAGAAGACTGTAGAAAACTCTAGGAAGATATTGTAGAGAACGATACTCAACAGCCACATAATTGTACTTTATACGCGGGCAACTTGCATCCCTTAATATTAATAAATCATCGGGAAATGATGTAATCTCAAATAAAACAATAAAACAACTACAAAAAGAACTGACCTTCCCATTGACATACTTGGTCAATCTGTCTATATCTACAAATGTGTTCCCTTCATGTCTTAAAAAAGCTACAGTTGTACCCATACATAAAAGTGGTAACAAAAAGGATGTATATAATTACCGACCCATAAGTCTCTTAAGCTCCTTTTCAAAAATCTTGGAAACTGTAATGAAGAAGCAAATTGTTCAATTTCTTGAACAAAACAAATTATTATCACCATCCCAATATGGTTTTAGAGAAAATCTGAGCACCAATGATGCCATAGAAAATCTAACAAGCATGGCCATAAAAAACATAGATGATGGGAAAAAATGTTTAGCTTTATTCATAGATCTACAAAAAGCTTTTGACACAATAGACCATAAAATATTACTAACTAAACTAAAAAAAATTGGAATGGCCGAATCAACAATGAACTTATTGGAGTCATATATAACAGGGCGAGAACAACAAGTACAAATTGGCAAACAAAAGAGCAAACTTCTATCTTTAAACTATGGCGTCCCTCAAGGGAGTGTACTGGGACCGATTCTGTTCATTATCTACATCAACGACTTAACTAACCTTACCATTAAAGGAAACATAAGCAGTTTTGCTGATGATACTGTTTTATTATTTCAAGAAGAAAATTGGACGGATACATTTAAGGAGGCTGAAAAGGGGCTTAGTGCACTTCAAAATTGGCTTAAAATCAACTCGCTTACCCTTAATATAAGCAAAACAAAATATACAACATTTTCAATGAACTCAAGGGGCCAACCAATAAAATCACTAGAACTAAAATTACATGAATGCCATGGAAATAATACACAATGTTACTGCCCTGTTATCGAAAAAACACAAAACATTAAATATCTCGGAGTAATAATTGACGAAAATCTTAGATGGGACCTACACATCAAAGGTATTACGGAAAAACTCACTAGCCTTATATATTTTTTTAAAAATTTAAGAAATGTGTTAAATAAAAAGGAAATGAAAAAGGTCTACTACGCGTTATGTCATTCTCGAATTGAATATGGAATCATAGGATGGGGATCTGCTACACAAACGTACCTACAAAACCTGAATATGATTCAAAAAGGAATCATAAAGACCATATTGAAAGTACCAATTAGAACGCCTTCAATTGAAATTTTCAATAACTTTGACGTACCAAATGTACAGCAAATATATGCCAAAAATATATTATTGAAGCTCTTCAAAAATAATGAATCCTCTACTAGACCGTGTATGCATAACACTAGATCGAATAAAAATGATATAAAAAATATTCCAAGTTACAAAACCACATTTGGACAAGGAAACTATACATACTTTGCAACAAAACTTCATAACATACTTCCCCAAGACATAAAACTAATAAAAAATCCAATTGAATACAAATCAAGAATAAAAATATGGCTTAAAGAGGTCAATGAGAAAACCCTAGCGAAGACGCTAAAAACGACATAGAAGACAAATGAACTATATTTAAATAACTTTAGTCCGCCTCGGCACAGGACCCCCTAGTGAGGAGGACTAAGAAATACAATATTTTATTCTTAATTTTACCATTATATTTTGTATGTAAAAATTTTTATATAGTCGCTATAATAAAAAAAAAAAAAAAAAAACTCAGCTGACGCGAACTTGCATTCTTTCGGTTCGAGAAAGATACCGAAATTCATTCGTTTTCCGACTACCTGACGTGCGGCTGTGTGCTAGAGTGTCGTTCCTTATAAATCTTCTAATTTAATACTTGTCGTGTTTTACTCAACTTAAATAAATCTTAACTTCAGTATAAAAATATTTCTTTCAATTAACATCACGGTACATTTGGTAACCCAGTGGAGTCAGATAAAGAAGTGTAGCAAAGTAAGTATACCACCACGCGGATCGCTGAACAGAGTCAAGCGGACGCCATTTTACGAAATCCTATCCACACAACATCTCTTACCAAAATATAAACGCAATTATTGACTGGAGTATCGAAATTAACTCGAATTCAACTTCCAAAAGTGTTCAGTTACGTGTTTTACACGTCATTGAAACACATGGTGACTTGCAATATTGGAATTGTGTATGATGTTCGCTTAACATTAAAAGGCTCACATTGAAAAGATCTGTAAATTAGGCACAAAGATGTTCGGTTTTGTTATACACAATTCAAAGGAATTGACCAACTATAGAGTTATAAGGCTGCTTTACTTTAGCTTAGCATTCTCGAGAGTGGATCTCAGATATGGGGGCCAGAGGAAATCGTCTATGTACTAATGGTTGAGAAAATACAAAAGAAATTTTTACGATACCTCTATATCCTGCGTATCTGCAGCCTTAGTTCCAGAAGAGATGTCGCATTACTGCTGACGGCTTATAAGCTTCTAAATGGTTTTATATCGGTACCAGATATTCTGGCTGAAATAGGATTCTACGTCCCGGATAATTTCACGCGAGGTCGCCAACAGAGGCTTTTGATTCTTCCCAGACGCAGAACTAACTTACCAATGGTGATGCGCCTGGGAAGACTCGCTAGGTTAATTAACTGCCTGGCATATTTTATAGCCCTCATGTTTTAACTTAATGTTTTACTTTAACTGTGTTTATTATGTATGTTTTCTAACCGCTTTTGCAATGTATTGGTTTTATGCTGTTTTTGCAAATAAATACATAAAAAGCTCGTATGTGCATCCATTAAACGACTCTCCCTCCTACCTGCTGATCTAAGTGATAAAAATTTCCCACTCTTCTGTCCCGAATCTTGTTATATCTGACAATGAGTGCGGAACAATGTCATTGTATTTGTAGAAGCGGAGAACGCGCCACCTCTGAAAACAATGGCCTTTTTTAGAACCGACCCTTTGTTCTCGCACTGCAAAGTTGCGCCCTTGTTCTGAAAGATCTTGTCTTTAATCTGATAAAAGGAGAATGTTAATGCATGTGCATGTGCATGCAACATCCCAGGGTAAACAACTTAGACAATGAATTAAAACATGCCATTCCCGTATGTTTCCAAAGGTAATACAAAGCAGTTCTAAAATTAACTTTTGTTATCGGACTCTTGACAAGACTCAATTAAGTTTTGATTTAGTTGGTCGAGTTATGGTTTTTTTAGTCTTCATCTATTTGTAACTCATTATAATATATCTTTCAGATATTCTTTGCTTCATCTAACGTGTTTGCATATACATACATTCTAAATGTTGTAATATTATCTAAAAACTTCCTTCTATCTTCTGGCTCTAATAACACTAAAACATAGAGCGTAATATATAATATGTATGAAATATAATATTCATTTGTAGAATCCTGTACGTTACGTGTTTATATATATACCTACAGATTTGTTTGGTGTTAATGTTATAGTTGATAACCCCGTAAAACCCCTATCAAATATTTCTAAATGTAAGTTTTTTTATTTATTTATTTTTTTATTTAGCAACTATACATTTATTATTTTTTACATTCTCATATGAAACATGTTAAGTATATATATAAAATTGAAAATATATTCGTAGTCCTCCTCACTAGGAGATCCTGTGCTGAGGGGGGCTATGCTTTGGATAAGTTTTCAGCGACTTCTGTGGTTTAATTTCATTGTTTGGATAAGGTTTTCCAGAAACTTCTATGACGATGTTTTAAGTATACTATTAAGTTCATTTTCCGATAGTTCCTTCAGCCAATATTTAATGTCCTTAATGTAGCTAATTTTTGTTTTAATTTGTTTGGTACTAAGTGAGAGTTTGTTATATAACTTTAGTGCTAAAAATTCTGAACTTCTTTGTCCAAATGAAGAGTTGCACTTTGGTATATTAAGTATGTCTGTTTGTACAATTAGGTACATTAGTTGTAAATGTTTAACTTTAAGTCACAGTTGTAAATATGTAAGTCATTATTTCACACTAGTTTTAGGTTAGCAGTTATGAGTCTTATTCATACTAATTATAAGTCTTAGATGTAAGTCACTGGTTATAAATATAAATCTTAGAAGTAAGTCATTGTTATATTAATTATTATATATGTCTTTGTACAGCGCCCTTGGGTTAATTTTTCACGAAAACGGCGCTATATAAATTATCCTAATATTTACACACCAGATTTAAATGTCCGGGTTTAATTTTCCCCACAGGAAAAACTAAACCCTTTCACACACTTCCCCAAATGATCATCCAGTCAATCCACGCTATGCAATTGCACTATATTATAAATACAAAACAATACAAGAACAACATGTCAACCTACCAGAGACCAAATGGGAAAATAATTCACCAACTCCAGATATTTTCATATCAAAGGGGTTCGGCTCTGTGGAATTCCTAATTGAACCTATAAATCCGACTGATCCCTTAATATAAATATTAAAAAAATCTTTTGTAATCCTGCATGTATTTAAAATGACTGATTTTTGCATTTTTATATATAAATTCCTTGACAAATCAAATATGCCTAAATTTTGAATCGTAATACTATTTTTTTTATTATGATTATTTCTATCTTAATCGTGTTCCTCCCGTCCATATTAGCCTACCAATCTTTCGGATTTCGTCATTCTCATTTAGCACAATCTCACATGCTTTTGACGTACGCCAAGTATCTTATTTCTACTGGATTCGGTCTATTTTAATCTTTCCTACGCCTGTTCTATTCCATTTCTGACATATACTCGTATCTGGGTATATATATATATGTATTAATTTATTATCGACGGTAAAAATATACCGTAAAAAATAATTGCATGTCCAAGTTAAAAACAATCAAAAGGAAATATTGGAAATAAAAAAATACAATTGAGTAGAAGCACGTTCTCCGAGAAATTTGAATAATTTTATTATATTTTTTTATTTTATTTTTTAAATACATAAACGGCTATACTGCCTTTTATAAATAAACATATAATAGAGTACAAAAGTAAGAAAAATATCATTACATAAAAGTAGTTTTAAACTTAAAAATAACATACAATTATTTTATGTATCACAACAAAAAAGAACAATGAGAAATATCATCATTTCATTTCAACATGTCCATATTGCGTATATAAAGTTACATTATGGAAAAATAATTTTTCAGTGCATGTTTATATTGCGCTAATTTTAAGAAATAAATGTCGCCGATGTTAGCATATTCATTTCCCAAAATGTGTAATCGACTGATTGGTGAGTAATAATGTGATAATGTTTGTGTGTTATTATAGTAGAACGGTAGAGTCAGTCTATTGTTAGCGCGACCAGGGCAATGAAATCGTATTAGTTCTATTAAATCAGGGGTATCCAAGACCAAGAGAATTATTTTATATAATATTAATAGATCACGGATTTTTCTACGATCTGATAAATTTACGAGATTAGTCTAGTTTAATAACAAATTATAGTCCACGGATTCTCTTGGAATACCTAATTTAAAATTAATATACCTAAGGAATCTAAGCTGGACTTTTTAATAGGTATTTTACTAAAACTGTTGCCATCATTGTTACTGTTACTCCTCCAAATACTGAGCAAAAGGGACACATTCAGTTCAGGCTGATAATAACTAAATTAAATCGTCAACATCGATGTTTTATATTCCTCATGTTTTTTCTCCAGAAGTGCACCTATTTTTTGGATTTTTTTTCTACAAATATGTTAGAAGAAAATATTCGGTATCCGAACGTTTATTTAATTTTATTAAAAATACGTTGTCTAGTTTGTATCGTCTGTTGATGACTTTCAAACCAGGCAATTTTAACGATTTTTTGAAGGTCCTAACTCCCGTAAGAAGTAATTTATCAAAACAAACAAAACATACCGACCCGCTTTTGGTCACGCATTATATTAAAAAAAAACATTTGAAGTAGTACCAAAATCCAGAGAGGAAATTGGGAAATACTTTTATGGACAATTTGTACGGACAAAACGTCGCCCGGTTTCCACTTAAGGGGGGGAATACATGTACTCGTAGATGACTAAAAATTTAATTTATTTTTTTATTTCATAAATTGTTAGTATAACTATTTAAGAATATGTTCCCAAAGTTTTAAATAAAAAATATCAGTTCGTTCCGGTGTTATGAGGGCGTTTAGGTGAGCTTCCCCCCCTTAAGGGCTGAACCGCATGGTAAACTTGGAACGCGTTTTTCCGAAACGACTTTTTTGAATTTGTCTGCACTCTAGCTCAGAAAGTTATTGACCAATCATTTTAAAAATTTGCAGATATCTTCTTTATATAATTTAAATTCGTGAATTCAAAAAAATGTTAAAAAATGGTAAAAAATCAGGGTTACCTGTTAACACACCAAAAAAAATTTAATTTCCATTTTTTGGTAAAAGTAAGGTTTACATAGAAGGAACACATGTTCTTAAATTAAATTAAAAACACTATCGATTTGAGTTGAAAACTGTGGACTCTAGAATGCACATAAATAGCTACATCTGATGGTAACGTTTGATGGGTAGCTGATAATTTTGATATTTTCTGAGGAAATTCTTCAAAAAAATCAATATATTTTCTTAAAAAGATGTTTAAAATGATCTCAGTGTTTCTATAAATTATATACATTTCTTCCATTCCAAAAAAAATATGATGAAAATCATAAAAAAAACCTAGTCCTACATGTACTTCCCCCTTTAAGTGTGGCTTTTGATCGTCCAATGACTTCAGAAAGTATAAAATGAACCAAAACTTTAGAAGGTTATAAAAATAAGAGATACAAAACATGTGAGATCTGGATATGATTTTAGATTATCACGGCCAAAAGTATTTTTGTTACTTGTTTTTAGGGTGTTATGCCGTGCTGCGCTTCCTCCTCCTTTAGCCAACGTTTGGAACAGCGTTACAGTGTCCATCATCAGGGCAGATGTGTAAAAGTTAGTGGTGAAATGTGTGCTTAAGTACTCTGCCCTGATGATGGACACTGTAACGCTGTCCGAAACGTTGGCTAAAGGAGGAGGTGCGCAACACGGCATAACATCCCAAATACAAATAACAAAAATGTGAGATCTAGGTTAAATAAATTAATTTTGATTGAAAATTTATGTTTGTATAGCCTTCTTTTAATAAACTTCCGTCCAGTTAAGTAGATCTACCACATCTGGGTATTTATTACTAACAACATTGTTATCTAGGAAGAATGGAGTGTTTAAAATGCTCAGTCCTGGTATTGATACATTTGAACATGATTTTGGAACGAAAAGCTCTCAAAGGTATATGAAATTCAACGAGGTTAAGTAAATCTAAGCTGTTTTTACAACCATTAACAATTTTGAACGTAAATATTAAGTTGGGTGTAATTCCTCGATCTGAGAGATTTAATTAATTTATATATTTCTTCAAGTAATTATACTTTATGCTTTAAGTGGGAGTACCGAGTTTAAAATTAATGCGTCTTAGGAATTTATGATAATTTTTTTCGATTGAAATACGGGGACCAGATCGAGAAGTTATATTCGACTTAACTTCAAACTAAGGACATAAACAAAATTCAAGGTAGAAATATTTACAAAGCCTCTTGAATTTCAAAGAATGAAGCCAAGCATTTAATTCCCTTATTATAAATTACCCACACATGGTACGTTAAATTATATTCAGAGTCGAAAAATATGCCCTAAAATATACCGGAAACGGTACTAAACGGTAAGGTAACGGTTATCGGTACACGCCAAAAGGTCGTCGGGTAGGTGTTAATTCTTAATCTAGAATTAGTCTTATTACAAGGTACCTAATTAATTAGTTCTTAAAATTAGACCATCTATTTCTAACCTGAGTGCAATTGTTTGGTTGTTGACAAGCGAGTAAAGCCGAAAGTATTTGTAATTATTTTTTTATTATTATTTTTTTAAATACATAAACGGCTATACTGCCTTTTATAAATAAACATATAATAGAGTAATGTAATGTAAGTAAGTAATATCATTGAATAAACATAAACTTGAAATAAATGACTATTCCCTTACTCTAGATAAAAAAAAACTTTCACTAGTTAGTTTTATTGGCAGAGTAAGGGTTGAATTATTAAGTTCATGCGGATAAATAATTGACCGACTTATTTCATAAAATAACAAATTTATTGTATAAAATCTTTTTAAGTGACATTTTTTTTATATTAAGTTTTTTAAGAGTACACCAGTAAACTAGCCCATGCAAGTAACTTTGTAGACAAATGAAATCTTCTGTGATTTTAATTATTTTAAATATTTTAAAATCGTCTGCAAAAAGTAACTCATTATTAATATATATTAACAATATCGATTATGAGAATAAAATTGGGCCTCTATGGGATCCTTGTGGCATACTACTGGTAATTGGTTGGAGAGGAACAAATTAATTTTAACTAGTTGCACTGTCTCAGATAGATGACTAGAAAACCAGTACAATAGTTTTCCACCAATACCGAGTTAACATTGTTTTTAGGAGAATTTTATGGCAAACTTTATCGAAGGCCTTAATAAAGCCCGCATGAATGGTATTGACTCGAGTCATGTAGGCTAATGCTTTTCATACGCGGATTTATGGGACCTACTTGACTTTCTTTAACCACTGATTTCTGACATTATTTGTAGTAAAAAATTTATATTAAATTTTGGTCGCCCGTGACTATTTTTGATGTTTCTTTTTTTTCCAATTTTTTTTCTTTAAAAAAAATCTTCTATATGTTATCACTGGTCACTCAGCCCAGTAACCAAAAAAATCCTCATCCCGACCCTAAATGTCCAATACCTATTGATTTTTTTTATGTTTTAAGTTGAAAAAAAACTTCAAAAATGTCACCGGAGACCAAAATATCATTTACATTTTTTACTCCAAATAATGTCAGAAATTACTGGTTGGTCAAGCCCAACTCCACCTTCGTGTATCAACTTTCCATTGTTTGGTGTAGGTCATACAAGTAATTTCCTTCGGTTGGGCGTTTGATCGAAAAAAAATTATGGGGGAGTTGGTTGGTTGGAATATTCATTGCCTCGTTCAAGTTTCTAAAGATAACTTTAATGGGCCTCGATTTATTAGGCTTCACTGCTCCAAGACGGAATGTGTTGATGGAGTTTGATTCTATGTTTGTTATTAGAACTCTGTTGTAATGTGCTAACCTCGCTTTTTTCGCCACTTTTTTACTCGTGTCTACAGAAATCAATCTTCAGTCAGTTATCACACACTTTTATTAATCAACCTCGAAGTCCCTCACGAACATAATTCCCAAATACACAAACTCAATATTATATTGAATTTTTGTATTGCTGTAGGTTGTATTGCTGAAGTTGATGAAAAAATGTTTGCTCAAAAAAGTGAAGCGTTTTCTATGTAGGCTTTATAAAAGCTTGATTTACGAGTAATAATTTTTTTACACTTAGGAACATTCTTAATTTTTCAAAGGAGAATCATAATGTTATTATGAATGCAATGGTTTTCTTTCGGCGTACTTAAAACAGCCTCGATATAAAATCTGCATGTTTTAATGAAATCCCTTTATCCCTGTACAGTATAAACCTTGGAACGAGTCAGACCGGGTGGCCACAATAAAGCGACTCACCTTGCAGTAATTAAAGTTTGCTGACAGTATGAAAATGCCAAGGATTTGCTGCTTGCAGTGATAAGCCACCGGGTGTGGAGCGACCAAGTTACGATTATTGTGCATATTCCCCGTAGATTAATTTACGTTAATTCGTCCGAGTCGGGGCTTTTTATGCTCTCCGCTTTATCCGTTAATCCGCTAATCCGAGCCGCCACGTTTGTTGACTAGTGCTGGAATTTTCTTAACTCGCGAAGTAATTCTTTTCTCCGTAGTCTAATCAACATAATACTAGATGATGTTGACTATGATTTAGGCTTAATTTAAGTAACGCATTATCTTTGCGTTCTTATTCTTCTTTACGAGCCTTCTGACGTCCAGCTTAAAACAGGGCTTCCCTTAAATGTCTCCAGTTTCAAACAACGCGCGTGCCCCCTATTGCAATTTTTTTAAACAAATTTCATAATGCCAGAGCTCACCAGTAGTTTTATATAAATCTTGTACTGATAATAACGAACACGAAAAAAAGAATTATCCAATTTGGTGCAATTGTTTGGAAGTTATGCGCGTACATACATTTCGGCGATTCATTTTAATTTATATAGAAGATAGAAGATTTAACTAGGTATAGCTGCAGCTCCTCAAATTTAAGCATTCAAATCTAGGATTACATTACTTAAAGCATTATATTGAAGCCGACACATTCATAAGTTATAGTTCAATCTAGTTAAAAGTCATCAGGTGTGATGTCCACTACACCTTCACTACGAATGTACTACATACACTAAGCTAAGTTACAAAATTTAGATATCAGGCTTTATCAGACCGGTTCACCTTTAATTTACAGTTACTAATTATGAGCCAGAAATTGTAGTAAATTAAGTTTAAGGCAGTAAAAGCTTCATAATATTATATGAGATGAATATTTAACAGGGACTAAAATTTTCAACAAAATTAGGTATTAACTCGCATTATAAATTTACGTGGACATACTAATAGATAGGGGTTTAATAACAAATTATGTTCCGCGTTATAAACTTTTCAATAATATGAGTATAAACAAGAATTGTTTGTTTGCGGAATTGAAAGGTAGAGAAACTGGTTTAGTTTTAAGAATAGATTTTTAATCTTCTGGAGTAAGTGTCATTTTAATTTTCGAGTTTTTCGCTGAAATACAATCTTCGATTTGGAGTGCATTGGACTTCGACTACAAATACGAAAAATCAATAACTTTTTTCAAATGTTTACTCGTGATCAACAAAGGATGGTTTTTTTTAAATAAATGAATAATACCAACGGAGTAAAATACTTCACATTGTGGTTAGTTTCAAAACAAAGTTTCGAATACCACAGGGAACTATTCAATAAAAAAATTATTATCAAATATTTTCAAAAGCTTTCGAACTCTTTGGAAACGTATCTGCAAGAATATTTTACCATAAAGGGTCGCTAAATCTTTACATAGATTAATTTGGTCTCAAAGAGCTTATTTCGACATCCTTCGGCTTGGGTTGGACTCATGAACACACCATGTTGGACAGATATGTACATTACTTGAATTGTGGCTGTACAACAACTTTGTAAATTTATCATTTTTAAAATCCATGGTTGAGAAGTTCTTTATACTAAAATGAAGGTTTGTTTGCTTTTGAAAAATACTAATCCTGCATTTTTTTCATTGGAAAATAGTTTTGTACATGCCTTACGGTTATCAGACGGTTGCATTTATCAAAACCTTGGTTCTATTGTAATCTTATAAATTTTGAACTAACTACATTTAATGACAGTAAACGCACGTAATGAAGAATAAATGTACAGTACATACTTCAGCGATTTCCCAGATGTCATTAATTGCATTAGTAACATATAAAAATTATTTAGTCATGAACTCAGTTCCAACAATTTTCAGGTATTATGTAAATGGTTCACAAATGTGCATTGTATTCACATGAGTGAAGAAACTCATTTGTATGTCGTCAACTCATTGTTAAATTATCGTATTATAATATGCGAGCCTGAGGTGTGTAAATAACCCCAGACACTCTGGGCTTAATACCCAAAGGTATGATTATGAAAATCTACTTGCACGGAAAAATATATATCACAAAGAATGACAATCGAAAACTCCTGGGAAAATAACAGATTCACCAACCTTGTACACAGTTTTTTTTGGAGCTGGGGAGGCCTCCGTAAATTTTGTTCACTTAAATTCCGGATCAGTAATTCTTTTGTGACTTTGAAATATGCACAAGTAATTAGTTGTCAACCATACACAACTAGTTAGTTTTCACAAAGATAAAATAAAGATACAAAACAATAGATTACAGTTATTCACTTGTTCGGATTCTATTTTCAAAACAATCCATTTCAGGTGTCTCTGATAAATCCAAAGAGTGCCTAACTACCATTCTTGTGATATAGATATATTTATTTAAATTTTCGAACAAACAAAATAAACATGTAATGCCTCACCAATTATTGTCATCAAAAAATCATGTCTCTTCCTATGACGTTACATACTATTAGACGAGGGGTAGAAATCTCAAAGTGGGAAGACAAGAACAATACAATTGTAACGATCTCGATATCTAGTACTTTAGTAATAAACTGCTACGCATCGAGTAAGGTTGCGACTTACCAGCACTTACCAGTAGGTAAGGTAATTGCATTTTAAAAAGTGTCAAAATGCCCTCCTGTGTGATGAGAAAATGTTTCAATTACACGGCAAATAATAGTAAAGGCGAATGAATAACATTTCATTTTTAAGTACACGCAAATTACTTAATATTATCGATTATTATAAATATTACAATTAATTTTCATGTTTCCCGCTCGCGGTTTTACATGTCATTAGAGAAAATTCAAGTTCTACTAAAGTAACGAGGGGTAGAAATCTCAAAGTGGGAAGACAAGAACAAGACAATTGTAACGATCTCGATATCTAGTACGTTAGTACTAAACTGCTACGCGTCGAGTAAGGGTTGCGACTTACCAGCACTTACCAGTAGGTAAGGTAATTGCATTTTAAAAAGTGTCAAAATGCCCTCCTGTGTGATGAGAAAATGTTTCAATTACACGGCAAATAATAGTAAAGGCGAATGAATAACATTTCATTTGTAAGTACACGCAAATTACTTAATATTATCGATAATTATAAATATTACAATTAATTTTCATGTTTCCCGCTCGCGGTTTTACATGCCATTAGAGAAAATTCAAGTCCTACTAAAGTAAAGGGTCTGGACGCGCAATAGCCAAATTTCTGTTGCTAAGTAAACTTCATTGTTTTAAAATAGACTAATCAGCCTAAACACTCTGTTTATTTGTTTGCTTGCGGTAAAACAACACATAAATCAGTAGTTCCAACAAGTATTGATGACAATCGCCACCATTTAAAAACTGTCGTTGCCTTATTGTATTTATTGTATATCTCGACATATCAAACTCCGACAGGCAGCCGGACCTTTTATTCTAGTGGGCCTCAAGAAAAGAAGACAGCGAACATTCCATCAAAAAGTGACAAGCACGCCCGCTCCTATATTCATTGCATTCATACACACACATTATTTGATCGTCTATCTTTATCACACAGGAATAAACTTTTGAATTAAGAAATTATACTGAAAATCGCTGAAAACAAAAGAGTGTTCCTTACTTTCCACATTATATTGTGAGTATATGAGACTATGGCGAGTCTATTTATTTATGTAACGTCATTGGTCTCTTCCTGCAAGAAAAGCATATTAACGAATTGAATAACTTTAAAAAAAAATTAAACTAGGTCCGCGATAAAATATTTTATTGAATGGGTAACTTATTACTTTGATAAATGTGTACCAAAAATTATTCGATTCTATTACAAAATTCGAAACACCTTCCGTACTAGACTAGTTAATGTCACCATGAATTCGCGGATGAACCTCGCCAACTTCGCCCTGAAAACCAAACTGATAAAAATATTTCAGGATTGCGGAAAAGCCGATGTCCGGAATTCGTTCACCAATTCGGTTAAATTTACACAAGTATTATGGCGCCCAAATGTAGTTTGCCAATTCATGGCGTTGCCGGCCGATTCTGCAACACTGCTCCCCGTTGTAATTAAACGTCAGCGGGTATTTAAATCTCCACCCACACCGACCTATTGAAGCGAACGATGCATAAAAATCTGTTGCGCACATCGGGCAAATTGTCAATTAAACGGGTAGAAGAGAGCAAAGAGTGATGAGAAATTATTTACGGTTTTACCAGGTAAATTCCAACAAGTGGTGGCTTTAAAAATGCAATGATTTGGATCTATTTTAATAAAACTTTTACGCATGTGAATATGATAGACACGGTTCCAAATCAATCCGCATTTAAATGTTGACCGTTATTTTTGAATAATTAAAAATGTCGAAAGAACAAGGGGTTGCATTTTTTGAAGTGAAAACTTCTTTAGCGTTGTGATTTTAAACTTGGTGAAACGAAAAAGCGACACTTAAAAAATTAAGGCTCCGCAACCGGGCTAGAAAAGAAGAAGATGTAGAGATACGAAATTACGAATGTTAGAGGAGAGCGCTAACATTTACAGCGACAAAATCGATGCCAAAATGTTTATTAAAACACGACTCATTTAAAATAGAGCAAAAATCACGTAGGCATTGTCTTAAACAGCATTTAAAGAAACACTGTGAATTTTTTCTAACATATAACTTGTAAAATAACTGAAACAAACGTGTTTATAATAATTTTTGGAGCATACTTTGCGATTTTTTTCAATCGAGGGAATTTTATATAATTTGCATTTCGGCTGGGGCAATATCTAGATATTGTCTTCAAGAATATTATATACATATATTTAAGAGCTTTAAAACTTAACGTATCTAAGGGAGATATGTAAGAAATCGGTAGAAATTCGGGTTGCGGGCCCTTAAATACATACATCTACAGGATTTAGCCTGCAAAAGATTGAGGTAGAATAATTGGCCTCCTCTTTATGCGGTGCTTCGTAGCCTGTCGGTCTCCTCTTTGTGCAGTGCTTCATAGCCTCCCCACTCTTGTCTACTTTAGTTATCCGAAGGATTCAGTTCTAATGTGTGTGAACTGCATCCTTGTATTTTGTTTGGCATCCGGTTGGGGGTTACATATTAATTGCGGCGGTCGTTGAAATTGCTTCGTCGCTTCTGTACCTAAATTTAAAAAAAAAAAAATTTAAGCTCGGACCAAAATTTAACTAGTTTTCCCATAAGAATGAGAAAATTTAAATTTTCCTCATTAAAACAATTACATTTAGAAAAGGTCATGAATCCGCCGCAGTAAACTATTTAATGATCCTTAATGTAAAGATCATTTAATGTAAAGAAAAGCAAACATTGTCTATGTTATATATATATTCCTACATATTAAAACTTGACCCTTGAATAAAATTAAACTATTTAGGAATGACCAGGTAATTTTTATTTTGCCATCAAAAATATCTTTTTATCGTTTTTAGCAACGGGTTTTGATTTCGGATAGTTTAAAAGCTGAAATAATTTCGAATTTTGTGAGTAATTTAATAACATTTCATAATACTTTTTAACATTTCAATTTGGGAGGCGGTTAAGGGAACCGCCGTCCCGGAAACTATTAATTGGATAACCAACACATTTGCCAACACCCTAACCGTTAACCGTTAGCGTATGATGACTTAGCAGGGGTGTCCGGTTTATCCTAGATCTTGGCAGCAAATGCGTCTGCTTACTGCTTGGGGGGCCGGACCGGGACAGACTGCTCGAGGGTGACCATTTGGCCTCTCCGGTAGAACTCTCTCAACCCAACACTTTGCGATGGATTGCTTCATACGTCTTTTACTCTTGGACCTACTGATCCTCAGATTCCTACACACCATTCCTACAATCATACCCTTTTTCTTCCCAGAAATTCTTCTCCTTCCTTTCCTTTTAAAGACTCTTAACACGGCATCGTCAAAGCTCCTGTATGGAGCTATTGTAAAAATAAAACACAGTGTGCAATTCACGCGCGGTAGAAGTGAAACCTTCAGAAAACTAAAGTAGACCAAAGTGGTGAGGCTACGAAGCACCGCACAAAGAGGAGACCGAATATACTACCCCTCGCAGGCTAAATCCTAAAGATGATTGTGTTTCTCACTTTTAATGTCGCTATTTTTCGTTTCATCGATTTTTAAACCACAACGGTGTTAAAGAAGTTTTCACTTCAAAAAAAATCAGAGTGTGCAATTCACATGTGCAGTGTAGAAGTGAAATCTTCAGAAAACTAAAATAGAAAAGTGTGGGGAGGCTACGAAGTACCGCAAGAGGAGGAGACCGATAGGCTGCGAAGCACCCCACAAAGAGGAGACAGACTATACTATCTCATTTTCTCGCAGGCTAAATACTATAGATGTGTGTGTTTGTCTCATCGAGTTTTAAATCACAACGGTGATAAAGAAGATTTCACTTAAAAAAACCTGCCAAATTTTTCGAGGTTCTTTATTTTTATTTTACGAGTTTGGGGTCCAGAGTCAAACATACCATTTTAATCATAATTCTATTTTTGACCTGAACTTTTACCACTCGTCGTCAATAATCGATTGGCCGATAAAGGTTGTGGGTTACTTCATCTTGTTGATATTTAATTTTCCGTAAAGCGGTTACGTGTTCAGTGCTGCGTAAACAAAAGTTGATATAAATATTACCTTGGCTCGTGTTGCCAAGGCCAGTAGGGGTTAAGTCTAGAAAAACACAAAGGAAAACATCTCTGTTTACGTGTGACGAGTCAGAAACGTGTAAGGAGAATGATAAAAAACTTATTTCTTTTTTAAAATGTTGAAAAATCATTTTTTGTGAGGCCGAAGGAATTTGGGAGGGGAAGGAGATAAAAAAGAGGAAGGTTTTGAAGTGAGAAGGAAGATTTTTCATTTCGTCATTTGTATGACATCTCTATCTCTAATACGACCCAAGTTTAAAATTTAAAATTTTTTTTTTTAATTTTTTTTTATTTATATATGCATATATCTTATATATAAAAATGAATCGCTAAATGTGTTGCTAAGCGCAAATCTCTAGAGCAGCTGAACCGATTTCGCTAATTCCTATTATAGAATATTCCTTGAAGTACGAGGATGGTTCTTACGGGGAGAAAAATTAAGAAAATTGCGCAGAAAATTGGATAATTTCAGAAAACCTAACGACTATTGCACGTTTGACAGTTCGCGTGTTTGAGAATGACATTTTGCAAAACAATTATTGTTAAATCAGGATTCTATTTTTGAAAATCTTTAAGTTGATAAATTTATTTAAAGTAGGTACTCCCCTAATAATTTGAATCGAAACAAGAATTTTAGATATATTAAATAGGTACCTATGTAAGGTACCAAATTTAATGTACATGAAAAATGGAAATTTGAATAAAAATTGTAAAGAGTGGCACGCGGGCTGTTTAAAAACTGAATATACTGGGATTGAATATATGGAACGCGGGAGGAGGGTTGGCGGGACGAGGTTGCGGGAAAGGGAAGAGGGAAGGCGGGGAAGGTGGAAGGGGAACCTGGGAGGGTGGAGGGGAACTCGGGAGGGGGGTTCGCGGGACGGGGGAAGGGGGGGGGAGTGGAGTGGGGAGAGGGAAGTTGAAGGTGACGGAGTGGGAATGCGAGAGGGGAAGAGGACGCAGGAGAAGAAGGGGAGGCGGAAGGGAACGGGACGAATGGGAAAAGACACTCGGGTAGAAACAATTTCTTTATTAAATCGCATAGCAACGAATGCCGGGACCAGCTAGTATTATAATACATTACAAAATGATACTTTGTCTGTCCAAATGGGAAGGATACCCGTTTCAAGACAGCCAAATTGTATATTTAGTTCATAATATTCTTAACAAAGGAATGGTTTCGTTCAAGACATCACAGGAATGGCTTCTGTCAAGATAGCTTTTGAGAACATTAAAAATTGTATTCTGAACGAAGGGATGGTTTCTTTATGTCTTTGAAAGAATTGCAAAGATGTGATTTTTTTTCAAGATCATTTTGGAGAACATTAATAATTGCCTTCAGAGTGAATGAGTGGTTTCTAAAGTGAGATCACCAGTAGGGGATTCCTTCCAGTTCATTTTAGAGAACATTTACAATTGTATAATTAGAATTTACACATTTATAAACCAATATATTATGACATAGGAATTCCCAATGTCTTTATAAC
Source organism: Limnephilus marmoratus (assembly GCA_917880885.1). Taxonomy (NCBI): domain Eukaryota; kingdom Metazoa; phylum Arthropoda; class Insecta; order Trichoptera; family Limnephilidae; genus Limnephilus; species Limnephilus marmoratus. The sequence continues at coordinate 18,350,884 of OU862909.1, forward strand.
TATTTAATTTTAATAAAGTACTATAATATTTAGAATTTCTTAAGTAGTAGAAATTACACAATTATGAAGCAAATATATGACAAATGATTTTTTTTCAAGCTCGTTTTGGAGAACATTAATTTATTCAGTTGTTTATTTATTTATTTTATTTTAATCCCAGAGGGCTTTTACATAAATAATAAAGGCAGTACCTACATCTTTAACATGAGAAAAAAATAGTATAGATAAATTTGCGATGGAAATAAAAAGTATATAAATGAAATAAAAATATAAGCAACAAAAATTTAAAAGTAAGGTGATCAAAGGTTTGCAAAATTGCAATATTAAATATGTCTTTAACACCTGTATGTTGCGCACAGTGCCGAACCGCTGGCGCTGTATCGCTGTATGTTAAGCTGACTATTATTGATATATAACTATGGAACCCGTATTTTGGGAGACCCAATGGAAAGGGTAATGAGAAATGAAAGGTAAATAGGAAGGTTGCGAAATGCCTGGCTATTCAGATATGGTTACTGAACATTACTTTCTGCCGCCATATTACGGGAATGTGCTTAGTCGATTAGAATTTGGGAGGCGGGTGTGTATACTGCCACCCCGGGAACCATTTATTGGATAAACAACACCTCTGCCATAGGTCACCACAAGTGACACCTCTGCCATAGGTCACACCTAAGAGTATTTCAATCTTAGTTCCATGGGTCACACTCATTTACTGTCAAACTATTGTGAAATTAGATATGAACGCATCAGCAGAATGCTGCCTGCTCATTATATAATAAAAAAAGTGGTTCGATACTTTTGGTGGCTTAGGTTTATGGGGCGAGGTTTATCTTGGTCTTGGCGGCAGATGCTTTTTCCCGATCTGGCCTTCCACTTACTAAGGTCAGATCGGGATGGACTGGTTGAGGGATACCATTTGGCCACTCCTTCAAGATTCTCTCGATCCGTTGCATTGCACCGCAGTGGGAGGGTTGGATTCCTAAGTTCGTCACTTCTGGACCCACTGACCCCGAGATTCCTAATAATACCTCATACATTTTTCCTATCCTTTCTTTCCTATAAAACACTCTCCACACAGCATTCCCAAAGATGACTTAGGTCTTGAGGGTAATGGTTTTCCTTAGAGCCTCCTGTATTCCTATGCCATTGAAAGAAAAGAAAAAAAAATGCCGATGGTTGTCGGTTTGATTGTTAATAATTATATAATTTTGACATTTTAAGAAAATATTAAATACAAAAAAAATTAAAAATAATTATAAAATACTTTCTTTGTTTTCATTTCTCGCTAGAAGATTCTGTGCTGAGGCGAACACGGTTTTGGAAAGATTTTTAAAATATGTTTTTGGAGTTTTCCGCCACACACATAATAATTATATGGTTCAACTTCAAGTTTGGGGTAGGGTAATTTCAGTAACTTCTTGTACGATGTTTTAAAAGTACTAGTTAATCATTTGTTTTGATAATTCCGTCAAGATTAAGTTATTAATTGACATAATTTGTACAATGCCTATTACGATAGATGGGAGCTTTTAGTACAACTTTAATGTTATTACCAATTCCTATTAATCTTAGGTATATTTATCTTCTCTACTTGCTTTGCTCTGGCTTTACGATTATATATGGTGTTTGGCTTTTGGTATTTTTGAACACTTTTTACGTAGGTTTTTTTTTATATAATTAAAAAACTGAAATGTGTAAAGATTTTTGTTCTTGACGTCCTTGTAACTTTCAAATGGTTTTTTTAAGAATTTCTGAATTATTTATTTATTTATTTGTTTATTTGTTTATTTGTTTATTTGTTTATTTGTTTATTTGTTTATTTGTTTATTTGTTTATTTTTTAATTGTTTATTTGTTTATTTGTTTATTTGTTTATTTGTTTATTTGTTTATTGGTTTATTCGTTTATTTGTTTATTTGTTTATTTGTTTATTTGTTTATTTGTTTATTTGTTTATTTGTTTATTGTATATTTGTTTATTTGTTTATTTGTTTATTTGTTTATTAGTTTATTTGTTTATTTGTTTATTTGTTTATTTGTTTATTTGTTTATTTGTTTATTTGTTTATTTGTTTATTTGTTTATTTGTTTATTTGTTTATTTGTTTATTTGTTTATTTGTTTATTTGTTTATTTGTTTATTTGTTTATTTGTTTATTTGTTTATTTGTTTATTTGTTTATTTGTTTGTAAGAAATAAACAGCTTTTACATAATGTCAAGCCACAGAAGTTTCTATGCTAAAGTAAATCGGAAATGAAATTTTAATAGCTTTAGATACTTTGCCACAAAAATATTCAACATTCTCCCAGAAAACATCAAACTGAGTCAAACACAGAGAGAGTTTAAAAAATATGTTAAAATATGGATACATTCTAATGATCGAGCCTATACTGGTGCCCTCACCCAAACGCCCAGTCAATGACAGTTGTTATTGTAGTAATAATGTAATGAATTGTGTAGGTATATGTAAACAATAATGTTAACTAAAATAAAGTTTTTGCTGTATGGAAACCTACTTTACACATTTATAAAAAAACCATAGATAAAATTGCGAGAAACAATTAACAAAAATTCTGCCTCAATACAGGTTCACCTAGTGAGGCAGGCTATGCACAACTAAAAATACTGTATAACTATACTGCTCCTGTGTAACCTTTCTTACGTTACTTTCTATTTGTTAATTTTTCTGTACTGATTGATGTAATCTATTTGTAAACTACATTGAGCATGTATTTTTTTTTAGTTATATTGTTGTTATTTCATTGAATAAAGATTATTATTATTATTATTATTAAATATCTTAAAATTAATTTTAGTTTATTGGAAGGGGATTATAGGAAAAGGATAGGAGATGCTCCCGATACATTGTATACTCTCATATTAATAATCGGTCGACGCGTAACTTCACATCGATATTTCTTTAGGTTATTACTAAAAATGTCAATACTGTGAAATTTTGTATTATATTGTGCACATACGCGAGGAATTGGGGAATGTTTTCTAATATTTGTTCTACATGATGGTAAATAAAATAAATCGGATTGTCGGGTTGATCTTGACGGAATATAAAAATTTATTAAATTGGTAAGTTCTGGTGAGTCCAGGCCATTATTTAGAATTTTAAATAATAGGATTTGATCAAAAATTAAACGTCGTGTTTGGAGGGATTTGAAATTGTGAAATTTAATGGATTCAGTATAATTTGAGAAGGTGTAAGTTTAGTTTATAATTTAAGTGTATAAATTTTTTTTTGAAACTTTCTATTCTTTCAATATGGGCTTGGTATAAAGGAGTCCAGATCGGTGTACAGTGTTATATTTACTAAAATGTGTATTTTAGAATAGAAATACTTTTTAAGCATAGTTATGTAACTGAATCTGTAACTGAACTATCACTAGAGCGGTGATGAATGAAACGTATTGGTGCAAAAACACAAAAGAACTTGAGTGAAAATTTTGTGTCCAAAAAATATATCTTTATATAATAATATAAAAATCTCGCGTCACAGTGTTTGTGGTCGCACTCCTCTGAAACGGCTTGACCGATTTTTATACAACTTTTTATGAATACTTGGTAGGTATGAGAAAAGGTTTTAAAGTATATTTCAAACCGCTAGGTGATTAGAGTGTCCCTATACAGAAAAAAAACTTTTTGCTTAAAGCTTATTGTTAACCGACAAACAGAGGTACGTATGACGTCAGATTTCAATCGTTTTGACGAGATTTAAAAACTAAATCTTGAAAATTATTTTGACTATGAAATCGGCATTTGTAAAACAAAATGCTCAAAATTTTTTAAATTGACCCTAGTTCCTAATTAAATATAGCCATCAGAATGATAGTGGGTACTATTAGTGCTAAACAGATGATGATATGGATTTAAATAATTACCAAAAAAAGTTAATTTAGTGTATTCCAATACTAAATGTACTGTAGATACATAACTCTTGCTTAGTTAAAAACGAGTTAAGTTTAACATTCCAAGCCTGAACAAAAAGAAAAAAAATCTTTCCATCAACAAGTAATTTGAAGTCGGTATTTGTGTGTAATGATTCCTTTTGCTTAGGTGATCGTAATTTGCTTATATTTCATCCCTTTTGCAGGGTGCAGGAGACCTAAGTATGTCGCGCAGCTGCCACCCCTGGAAAGGCGCCAAATGACCTGTTCCAATTTTAAGAAAATTCTGGAATCACGCGCGCGGGCGCCGGAGATATGTTTTACCGCCGGACGTGCTAGATAGTTAAATTGAGGGATGCTTGCCGTATGACTACTCTGTGCTTCTAACATACTGCGCACTTGTAGGCGGGTTGCACAACTGAAATTGGCACGACAGGCAAAGGCGCCCTTCATTATTATTTCAGAAATCTGTTTGCATGTCTAGGCGCCCTTGGTATTGATTTTTTCTTAAACAGAAAAAAGTGGTTCCGACCGTGAATCGCGTTCTTGATCGCAGAAATTTAAAAAATAAAAATGATTCACATGTCAGTGTAGGTATTTGACACTCTCTTATCAAAATGAGTAGGAATAAAGTTTAAAAAAAATTTGGAAAATAAAAGCCCAATAGCTCGATATGAAATTGACGTTCAAGGATGAAAACTTTGAATTTCATGACGGCATAGCTCACCGTTCAAAAATTTTGCTATTAAACTTCGGATTTCACTTATTACAGGTTTTTTTCTATAATAAAAAAAAACAATTTGTTTCAAGAACAAAGTGTTTTTTTCCACCGTTACACAAATAGAATTTTAAATTAAACATTTCAAAATAAACACAAAAATAAATATTTTTTTCTTATTTGTAACGAAAGTCCCTCAGGGCGAATGCGGAGCTTTCATCGCAGCTCAGTGCTTTGAACCAGTGGGGATAGGGGAAAAGATAAAAAACTAATATATAAGAGGGATATGCGTTGTCATGCAACTGCCAATACATTGATACCTGAATTTTAAATAATTAATATCAAATACACAGATACCCGAATGTTATTGACAGATGCATTGTTACGTGAATGTTATTGATAGATACATTGATACCTGCATGTTATTGACAGATACATTGATACCTAAATATTATTGACGGACGCATTGATACCGGAATGTTAGTGACAGGTACATTTATATCTGAATGTTATTGATAGATACATTGATGATTGAATGTTATTGACAAATACATTGATACTTGAATGTTATTATGTTATTGACAGAAACATTGATACCCGAATGTTATTGACAGATATATTGTTACATGAATGTTATTGACAGATACATTGTTACATGAATGTTATTGACAAGTACATTGATAACTGAATGTTATTGATGAACACATTGAAACCTAAATTTTATTAGGTTATTCATAAATACATTGATACCTGAATGTTATTATGTTATTGACCGATACATTAATACCTGAATATTAAATAATTCATATCAACGTATTGATCTCATAATATTATTGACAGATACATTGATACCTGGGATGGTCTGATGCTCTGTAGGGAATCTGCTTGCACAGCGCTGGTGTAAACTGTGCACCTTAGAAAGTTAAAGTTTTTAGACTTATGGATTTAAACACTTCATATACGTATATGAAACAAATAAGCTACAGATACCTGAATATTATTGACAGATACATTGATACTAACTAAAATAAAATAGAAATATTGATACCTGATTGTATTGGCAGATATATTGTTACTTGAATACACTTGACACATACCTGACTATTATTAACGGATGCTTTGTAAAAATTATCGATTTTATCGCTTATACAGATGGTTTGTGCTGTTGCTTGTGCACGTTCCAGAGCGTCAAGCCTATCACTTAAACCCGCACCTACCAATTGATAACATGTTACTCTTGATATCAAATATATGGATACCTGAATGTTATTGACTGTAACGTTAATACCAGATTGTAATTGGCAGATACATTGATAACTGGATGTTATTGACAGATATTGATACCTCAATATTATTGACGGATAAGACATTTGTATTGACAGAAACATTGAAACCTGAATGTTATTGACAGATACAGCGTAATCAAGAAATTTTACTTACTTAACTACACTCGTGGGGTACCTGGGTCCCAGGTCAGCCCGGGCGATATTCTTAGTATCGACCTCTCGAGCGATCCTAGGAATACACGGAGCCGCAAGCGCGTAAGGCTTAAAATAAAATAAATATTTGCGATAACATGCTTGGTGGGGGACTCTACTCCCCCGCGAGTGGTGTTAAGGGTTAAGCTCTTAAAACAAAATTGTTTTTGAAGATAACCATTATGCATTTGCCAAGTCGAAAAAGTAATTTTAAAAATTTACCTCCATAGAAAAAAAATCACAAATGTGCTCCAAAAATTATAAAAAATTGTTGTTCTGTTATCAAACTTGATAAAGGTATAACAAAAATTCACTTCCTTAAATGATACTCCAGACGTTTGTCGAGAGATATTTGCTTTATTTTTAATAGGTATTAATTATATCTCCCTTTCGAACTATTCTTCTTTGGAACGCTTACTACGGTGTGAAAGTTCTATTCAAGCTCTGTTCTTATTTTTTAAGTTATTACTATTTGTTAAACGATAGGTAGTTGAATAGTAACATAACTTAAACAGGACTTTCACAGAACTTGAATATCAACTTTGAAGTTTGATGAATTGTTCAAATTCTGTGAAACAACCCGTTCTTAATGTTGCGGAGTTGCAAAACCCGCCCTGGAAATTTATGATTGTTTTGATACATTCCCAAAAATTGTTTGAAATACTTTAAAAGTAAATATATTATTCTTATTTTTCGCTGAATTTCAAAAGCATAATGTTTTATTTATATATATATATATATATATATATATTTTTTTTTTTTTTTTTTATTAGTTTTTATATACATATACATGTAATATAATCATGAGTAATTACATTTTCAGGTTACAAACGGATTAAACTCAAATCATTAAATACTAACATGCAACATTGATTATAAACAGTAGAAACATATATATGTATATAATATATAACCTTTACGAGAGTGTAACTACTCGTGTGTAAAGGGAAGAGAAAAATATATATATATATATATATTTTTTAAATTAAAATTAAAAATTATACCTATGTATGATCAAGGATCTACAGGTTTCCAAAATTCCACTTCCCTAAAGGGGTGTCAATAAATTATTATGGTTCAGTCCACCTTGTAATATCTACAATATTATATCAAAATATACGGGTATGGCGATATTGTCTTTATTCCCTAAACATTTAAATTGGATTTTTTGCACCGTGCCCTTTACTGCTAGTATTTCTTTAAGTTTTCATCCGAAGTTGGACAACTTTCGCGCGTTTTTCTGTTTTTTGGCGCCTTCCCGCCTTTTATGGTAATTTGCAGTTCCTCGTTGGGCTCGGAGAAAGGGTCAGAATAAATGCTTTTGTCGTCTCACTCCTGAGAAAGTTTAGTCCATTCAGCACTTACTGAGATCTTCACAGAGGCAGACACAGACCAGGCCAGAGATGATGGAGGCTTATTTCACTTCGCCCATTTACCATGAAAACAAAGCAAATCGAATATTCCCTTTCTTCTGGCGACTGGCGTGAAAACGAAAAGAGATTTTGTACTTAAAATTTACATTTCATTTATGGCGGGTTTAGGCTTAATACCTACCAAGGACGAACCGGAATTGACAAAAGGAGGAAAAATAATGATTGCTTTTCAGCTTAAGTTTTTTTTACGATTATTAAATAAACATAAAATGAATAATAATTATATATCTTTTGTGAGGTTAAATAAATTTTGAAATACGTGTAAGAATTCCAGTAAGAAATTTCAGTAAAGCGCGGGTCACATCACGCTGGTTGCCAGCCGCGAGTTGAAGAAGCCGCTTCTGCCAGCCGTCGATCAGCTTGGTGTGACCACAAAATTCAGCGCTGGCGTCGCCAGCCGGCGAGTATTTGTCAGCGGCTGACGAAGTTGAACATGTTTAACTTTTGGTAGCAAGCAGCGGCAAATAATCAATCACGTGACCGCTGACACCAGCCGGCAGCGCAGTCTGACCACTATTGCGTCTATCAGCAACGAGAAAGCAGTGTTTTTTTTGTGAAGTTGTAATATAATAATAAAAATAGTTGTGACTATTTTATAATTTTTAATTGATATAATTAAAGTTATTTATAATGTCCGAGTTAAAGTGGACTGCGAAACAAATAATAACATTTTTAAACGTTTTTCAAAATTATCCTTGTTTTTTTTAACTCTCTCTGGTTAAGCATTTCTAAACTAAGTTCTCTGACACCCTCTCTCAACAACTGCTTAATTAGCTTTTTACGTGAAACGACAGACGACATAATAGTGAATGACTAACTGGAGAGTGCGAGACGCGACTAGCAGCGTAGTGTGACCAGATTGCCCGCCGCTGCTAGCTGCTACTACTACCAGCCGCTGGTAAGCAGCCGCTGGCAACCAGCATGATGTGACCCGTGCTTAAGATTTACGTTCATTAAATGCGTGGGTATTTAGGAAACTTGCCATCAGATGGGGCATAGGTCATGAAATACGATGATTGCCGCACGATACTTGCTTTAATAAATTTATGTAATCTATTACTTGCTTATTTAATGAATTAATTTTTTCTCATTTGCATATTTTTTTTCGAGTTTCATCAGCTTTTTTGATATTTACAGCAAATATTTGATTCGTTATTTATTTTTACAGTTTTCGTTAAACGACTCTAAAGCTCTCTGATCTTCTACACGGGCTTCCAATAATTGAGTAAAAAATGGCATACTACACTCTTTTTGGCAAACGAAAATTTAGAAAAATAATATCAATAAATTATGATGTTAAGTTACACAAAAACAAATTACAATAATATACCTAAAAACAGTGAAATCCTTAAAAACTTTACTATTAACTTACTTTACTTTAACTAACTTTAGTAACCAACTTTACTGTTTTTAGGTACTATATTATTGTAATTTGTTTTTGGGGTGTTATGCCGATAAGATAAATGTCTTATAAACTTCACTGTTTTCAGGTACTATATTATTGTAATTTGTCTTTACTGTTTTTATCACTTTTAAGGCACTTATCCTTAAAAACTATACTGTTTTTAGGTACTATATTATTGTAATTTGTTTTTGGGGTGTTATGCCGATAAGATAAATGTCTTATAAACTTCACTGTTTTCAGGTACTATATTATTGTAATTTGTCTTTACTGTTTTTATCACTTTTAAGGCACTTATCCTTAAAAACTATACTGTTTTTAGGTACTATATTATTGTAATTTGTTTTTGGGGTGTTATGCCGATAAGATAAATGTCTTATAAACTTCACTGTTTTCAGGTACTATATTATTGTAATTTGTCTTTACTGTTTTTATCACTTTTAAGGCACTTATCCTTAAAAACTATACTGTTTTTAGGTACTATATTATTGTAATTTGTTTTTGGGGTGTTATGCCGATAAGATAAATGTCTTATAAACTTCACTGTTTTCAGGTACTATATTATTGTAATTTGTCTTTACTGTTTTTATCACTTTTAAGGCACTTATCCTTAAAAACTATACTGTTTTTAGGTACTATATTATTGTAATTTGTTTTTGGGGTGTTGTGCCGTGTTGCGCTACCTTCTTCTTAAGCCAACGTTTCGGACAGCGTTGCAGTGTTCATCATCAGGGCAGATCCGGCAGATGTGTGGATCTGCCAGATCTGCTGGATCTGCCCTGATAATAGACACCGTAACGCTGTCCGTAACGTTGGCTAAAGAAGAATTAGCGCAACACGCCATAACACCCCAAAAACAAATTACAATAATATAGTTCCTAAAAACAGTAAAGTTTTTAAGGCACTTATGTTATGCATAAGCATCATAATTTATAGATATTATTTTGTCCAAAACGTAGGCTAAAGAAGGAGGTAGCGTAACACGGCGTAACACCCCAAAAACAAATTACAATAATATAGTTCCTAAAAACAGTTAAGTTTTTAAGGCACTTATGTTATGCATAAGCATCATAATTTATAGATATTAATTTGTCCAAAACGTAGGCTAAAGAAGGAGGTAGCGTAACACGGCGTAACACCCCAAAAACAAATAACGAAAGTACTTTTGGCGGTGAAAATTTAAAAAAAGTATCTTAATTAGGCATTCATAATTTTTTAACGCAATTATTTTAAATAATTATCTTTCTTATTAAATAAAAATGCTTTTGAGACCCTGTCCTTCGCGGAACCAGTGAATTCCACCTATTTTTTATGAATTCGTCACTTATTATATTTAATTTTTTTAAATATTTTAAACAATTTAAAAATTACCACACTTAACCCGTCTACTTGGTTCAATATATTCGCACCTCACAATCCGGAAGCCTCAGTTTTGCGCAAATATTCTGAAACCGTCACTTTGGATCGAGATTGTAAAATATCTAAGTAAGATAGCTTTCATATTTCAAAGACAATAAGAAGCATTATTTTGTTCTCTTTCCGGTTAAAAGAAAAAATACATATGTATGCGTGAGAGGAAGAGAGATATATAGCTTTTAAAATGTAAGGTCGCTCGGGACGTTTTTGGTCTTATGAAAGTATAACGCGATTACGTGTTTTGGGATGTATTTATTCCTAAACAAGCAGACGGGTTTTAACAAAAGTTACCGTCCGGAAAGGTGGCCAACATAATAATTATTTTTAAAGATTTACACAAGACATTTTTTAAATAAATATCTAACTTATAAAAGATATTTTTATAAATATCGCATGTAACTTCGGAAATTACGTTCGTGGATATAAATTATATTTACAAGGAGAAATGGTTCACTTTAATAGGTTGTATAGCGGGGGCTCAAGCAGCCGAGAGTTGAAATGATACCTATATATGAATCTCCGCTCGTATGATCCTCCATTGTTATGACAGCTTGGGGCGCAAAGTGTGTTTTTCGGTTCACAAGCTCAGTCTGATCCCTTTACTTCCAAACCCTCCGAGAGTCCATAAATTTATTTGCCTGCCCAATCGTACTTCAGCGGCTTCCGAGAATTTCTCTTGTATCAGAAGCCGGGTTTTTCACAAACATTCTTAGCCAATTCGACGCTCGGGTCACCAGATACGGATTTCGTTTATACCGCTTTATAAGGACTAAGTACTTACTTTGCCCAGAGATGTATTTACCTTAAATTTTTAGATGTTGTGAATATCCCAATTCTTCGTATCGAGCATTTTTTAAAGGATGATTTAAATAAAATGATAGTTTTTATTAAAAAAAAAACTCTCTTTTTATAATAACTTCTGAAGGATAACCTGTAAATGTAATACATCATTGAAGAAGAAGATAATGCTAACAAATTTGAATGAAACATGAAAAAGAACAAGACATAGAAAAATTAATAGTTAACGGTTGCAACGGGGACACGAACCCAGGATCTCTCGTCGTACCGGTACGCGTGTTTTCTTTTTTGTGTTCAATACGAGGCAGCCATGCCTCGAAATCAACATGGGTTTGTAACGCCATTTATCCACCAAACTCGTGTCCAGTAGAAGGCAAGCGGCATCCTACTGTGCACGGGCTTGTAACGCCAATTCCCTTCCCAAACCCGTGTTCAGTACGAGGCATGTTAAGTGAACGCATTATAAACAAGTTTATATCTGTATTTATAACAGCAGAACATGGAAAGAAATGTATTAGAATAATTACACATATCTGCTAGACAAACCCTGCTTTGCCAAACAAACCATTCAAAACCTGGGATGTTTTTTAAAATTATGATATGTGAGTTTATTTTAGAGAATTTATTTTATAAGATTGGTACTGTTATAAGTACTATATTATAAAGTGTTTTTATTTATTTTATTAGTAAGGCTGTTTGCGTTTTATTGCCCATCCATTATATTGTACGTGTATGCACACACTTCCTTTTTTATGTTATAATCACGTTTGGAGGACGCGTGCCTCGTACTGAACACGGGTTTGGGAAGCAATTGGCGTTACAAACCCGTGCACAGTAGGATGACGCTTGCCTTCTACTGGACATGGTTTTGGACAAAAAATGGCATTACAAACCCGTGTTGATTTCGAGGCATGGTTGCCTCGTATTGAACACGGAAAAGGAAATACGCTACCGGGACGAAATCCTTAAAACCAATCGTCCATTAAGATGAAGTCCAATAAGACCTCTTATTTTTGAGTCATTTTTGTTTATCTCGTATTTTAAATTCAGAACTAATAATACTATTTTTATTTTATTTTATTTTATTTAAAAAAAAAAATTAACTGGACGAGTAATACTTCAAATTGATATTTATGTAATTAAATTAAGACAATGTTAGCAAACCTTAATCGAAAATCTGGAAACAGAAAAATCAGAAAAAGATATTTACACCTCTCAGACTCGAACTCAGAACCTTCGGCTTTCCGGGCCGCGGCTCTACCAACTGAGCTAAGGTGTCCCTATCCCATTCGGTCATTTTGAACAGTATCACACTTTAACTAAGAACTACCAAGATTATCTTCATTTTCTTAACGTATATTTTATTGGCTGCTATTTTTATGTGTGATTGCAAAATTCGAACCCAACTGAGCTAAGGTGTCCCTATCCGATTCGGTTCTGGGTTCGAGTCCCAGAGGTGCCAATATCCTCTCCTCCCCCGCCCCCTCTCATCCCTCTCCACCCAACTCCCCCATATCCCCCGTTCCCCTCCCCATCCCCTTTCCACCCTCCCCATCCCCCATCACCCCTCCCCCCTCCCCACTACCCCACCCCCTCACCCCTCCATACCTGTTACATTCATTTTTCAAAAAGATCGCGTGCCACCTATTGCAATTTTTTGTATACAAATTTCATAATGCCAGAGCTCTAAGCTATAGCCTATAACCTATTCTGATGTATGAGCTATATTGTAAAGTTTCATAAAAATCCATTCAGTAGTTTTTGCGTGAAAGTTTTGCGTAACAAACATACATCCATACAAACTTTCGCCTTAATAATATTAGTAGGATAGGATGTAGAGTTTTTTTCATTCCTTCAACGAAACAGGCATTTCAAAATTTTCTCTGGTCCACGGGCCTACCCCTAAAGTTGCAGCTTCTTTAACGCTTTCCTCCTTATTCTTCAGAGTAGCTTCCATTAGGACACCCACTTGGTCTTGATTTTAAATTTAAAGAAAAAATACCAAAATATCTTCTTTTACTAACGTTAATACTTCAATATTTTCCAACCACTTTACCTTTCATTTAAAGCGACTATTATTTCACTTCAAGCGCTATCATTTTAAACATTTAAAATCAAATTTCATAATGTTATAAAGTGTGAACGAGAACACTTTAGCCCCACCCCTGAAAGAGGGCACTTCCTAGAGGTGAATGAGAAGGAAGGGAGGAGGAAGGACGAGTGTTTGCGGTGTGAAATGGACCGCTCCAAGAGGATAGCGAGGAAAGTGAGGTTACTGATTCAGTGCAAGCAGAAGAACACCTCTCCCACGAGATAATTGAATGATAAATAATGCACCGGCTGCTAACAAAGTAACGTAGCAAAATATTACGCCGTCTCATGCGCGGGAAATTCAGTCGCATATTTAATGCCCGAGTTTCTCAGTCAAATTTATCGCGCTTGAAGACGTTGGGTTAAGTGGGACGTTTCGGGAGTTTTATCAGCCGCTCTTTTGCGAGAGAAATGGGACGTGGATGTGGCCGTTATATCGTGTTTATTAGGTAAAATATCACTCGGAAATAAGGCGCGTATTTTTGTCAGTTGTCTATTCCGCGAATAACGAGACAATTTTAATAATATTTAACATAAGACGGCCTCCATGGTTGAGGGCTCTCAAATCGTTATCTGAAGATCGCGGGATCTGTGTTATTTCATAATTAATTAATTAGAAATAAAAAGTTTACAGTTTTGTTTATTTTTTTAAAGAAAGACAAATATTCCCGGGTTAGGTATAACTAGAGACACTGATTCATAGCTTTAATTTTTAAGAAATGTAGCATTAATTATTGAAAAAATAGCTTTTATAGCTTTAATGTTGCGTTTTCATAGCGTTTATAGCTAAATAGGATAACGTCAAGGAATGGGAGTCGGCAAGAGGGGAAAAACAATTAAATTGGCAAAATCACTTGAAACATGTTTATTTTATTATTGGTTGAAACTCAACATAACACATGTTTCTACAGTAGAGTGTGTCATGTTCGTTCTACGATCTGTCAATACAAGATTATAGCAACTAAAAAATCTTTCTGCGTCAACACTATTCACAGGGGCCCACACAGTCATCAGAGCTGCCTCAGCAAATTCTCTGTGAACAATTTTTACAGCTAAGAGTAGCTGAATTATGTCTACAGTGACTCCATTCCTCACTTGCTCTACAAGCTGTCTTTGAAAATACCTGTTACCTTCCAGGAATTTACTGTCATCAACAGATTTAAACGTTGGAGCAAGCCTACTTTTATTTGCTAAAAGAATAGCGTCTGATCGCTGGACATTCTGACCTACAATTGTAGGATTGAACATTTTACCTGCGTGCTCAAGAAATAGATTAGTGCTGTTGTCTTGATGGTTCAGCATATGAGATGCCAGTTTCATAGAACTCTTCTGACAACTCTCTCTTATTTGAGTTTTTATCTGGGTTAAGACAACCCGGTTCTTTACCTCCTGCACAGCCTTTAAGGTTTTGGCATGGAAAACACCATCACTCAATTTTTTGTAAAGAAAGGCTTAGGGACACCAAGTCCTCCCAAAGCAAATGAGCGTATGGATATTTTGACCCTTCTAATACATTTACCAATTTGTTGAGTTTTGTTGTAAAAATCGCTGCTATTTCGCGTTTTAACGTTTTTATCGCTAAATACACCATTTATCGCTTTAATTCGCGAATATATCGTTAATGCGATGAATCACTGTCTCTAGGTATAACCCAACAATGTTTGAAAATCTCCTACTAAATAAAGCCGAAAATGTTGCTTGTGTTGTGATGGAGGACTTAGCCAGCCGAGGAATCGAACACGCGACGCCCTGATGGGACCCAAGCGCTATGCCCACTCAACAACTGACCGGTCAAATATTTGCGGCACTATCGAAAGATACTCTCAGTATCGTCCTGGTGAAAGACCAACACTCAGAATTGAAACGTCGCTTGAAATTGTTTTAGCCGTGTTTGGTGACTAGATCTAAATAGCCAGGTACTTACCCACCTTCCTTTCTCCTATCTCCTTCCCCCTACCACACATACCTTCAGCATCAAAACATATCCCAATTAGGGATGCCATAGTCCCACTAGATCAGATGCACTCGCAGATGAGACTATTATGAGGTATTCATATAAAAAAACTAACAAAAACAAAAACAATGCTTTTAACAATACAGAAAATATATTTCATTTCTTCTTTTTGTAGACAATTCGATGTTGTTGTTAAAATTGTAAGGGTCCTTTTAAATAAATAACATCTTTTGCAAAAAATTCCACCTTTTATTATTCACAGTGACATGTTATAAAATGTATTTTAACGGTGAAAATACACCGGGCCAAAAAAATGGCAGTTGTTTTTTTTTGTTTTAACAACGTCTGACATTTCAAATGTTTTTAAATATAGCTTCCACTTAACTCGTGGTTAAACAGGTTCCATTTTCAACAGTTGTTGATTAATAAAATGTAAAACTGAATATTAAACCATCTTGAATATCCTCTCATTTTTGTGAGTTAGATCGTTTCCAATAATTGCACATTGACCACAAACTAGAACCAATGGCCTTTAATATGTTGATTTTAAAATCCGGGTGCACGGTGCAGTACTCCCGCTGTTGCACCGAGCAGCAGCTCCTCATGTAGGAAGGATTATTAAAGAAAGATCTCAACCACAAACGGGGCGGGATCAATAAAATCCTCTTTGCATTGAAAAATAAAACCGCAAATAAACTTTGCAGGCGATCCAACAATCTTAGATTGCTTTCTGTGCATCCATTGTTGGGATGCGCCATACTTTGATTCCAATATCCAGGGATTGAAATGGAGAACAGAGATACTTTATCTCCCTTATAAATTCTTGTAATAATATAACCATGAGCGAAGAATTCATCCTAACACAATATGTTTCTTATCGTTTTTTGGTTCCGAGAAACTAACAAAGAAATGCAAATAATGTTACGTCAAGAAATGTGTGTACATTTAATTTTTTTTCTCTTTTTACTCTCTTTCCGTAATAATATTTTGTAGAATAAAATAATTACTGAGAAACGCCACAGAATATATAATACAGTGCTTCATAAATATAAAGCTTACTGCACCATTTGGATATTTTTAACAGAAATAAGAAATATAAAAAAATAAAAATAAATATTTCTCATTTTTGGTAAAAATATTACTCAAATGGTACTCGAAATTTTTGAATTTTTTTTTTCAATTTATTTTTCCACTAGATTTGCTTCAATATACAAATGACCCCAAGTTTCAACAAAATTTAACTTTAATTTCTTCACAATAGTTGTTGATCTCCGCAATGTAATAGTAATAATTATATTAAATATTTTATAACGGTAAAAGCGATCGGCTGATCAAAGGCATTATTATACTAGTACTAAAACCTTTATTAGCGCAAAATGTTGCAAAACGGTTTTGACTCTCATAGTTTTTTTTCTACGTTTTCAATGTTTAAACACAATTTGGAGAAAACTAATCTTTGCGAACATTTACATAGATTAAATAATTTATAAGGATTTTTTGAATGATTGATTTTAGCATCTTCGCTCATTTTTTATATCTTCAAATTTTATGTCCGGGTTAAATCTTCCCCACAGGAAAAAATAAACCCTTTCACACACTTTTCCATAAATGATCATCTAATCAATTCATGCCATGCAATTGCACTATATAAGTATAAAAAATACAAAACAGAACAACATGTCAACGTACCAGAGACCAAAGGGGAAAATAATTCAATGAATTCAGATATTTTCACATTAGAGTGTTCGGCTAGGTAGAACTCCTAATTGGACCTATAAATCCTACTGATCCCTCAATACGAATATTTAAAAAAAACTTTTGTAATCCTACATGTATTTTAAATGACTGATTTTTTCAATTTTATATATAAATTCTTTGACAAATCTAATAAGCCTAAATTTTGAATGCGAGACCTAGGTATAATGCCGATAGCCGAAATAACAAATGGTAATATTTTTATAGTCTGAGAATGCCAAATTATTTTAATCTCATTTCCTAAATCTGTATATTTTCTTATTTTTTCAGAGACGGATTTTTGAATTTAATTTATTATGTAATTTATTGTTTTAATTTATTATTACATTTTTTTACATATTTATTTACAAACTTTTGATAATATCGAACATAATTTGTAAATGTACCTAAAATACTAAATTAACTAAGATAATAACATTATAATATTCAAAATCAAGTGATACGTAAAAAAATAGGCAAAGAGAACTCCCCCATCTGACATCAGGATGTAAACAAAGTTTTTATTTGATTTGAAAGCAGGATCCTGCGTTATCTTGTAATCGAAGTTTCATTTCACGTCAAAGCTCACCTTCGCAAAACAAACGCGATGAATATTGCATGAACCGGAACGGGGTTCCTCCCGCTAGCAGCACTGCTCGCCAGATCCAGAGGCTTGTTTATTTATTCTGATTGTTTGGTTGAGATGTGTAGGTGGAATAAAACACAACAACTGTTTCTTTGATAACAACACACTTGTTCACGTGAAAAGAAATTCATCGACTCTGTATTGCTTGCTATACTCTTCTACAAAGACTGTTCGGATAATTTCGCAAACGTTAGGTATCAGATTTTGGTTTGAACAGATAAACGGAATAGATTTTTTTCGCCTACTACTTTTTTTGGGATAAAATGTTTCATTGTGAGATTGTTTTTTCACCTGTACGAAGAAGTAGAGATATCAATGTTTTTGAGAAAAACACTAAAAAAATTGAAACATATCACGAATTTCAAAATCCTATTAATATTATAAAGGCGAAAATTTGTATAGTTTTATAGATGTATGGATTTATGTTTGTTACTCTTTCACACAAAAAAATGGTGACCCGACAATTCGTCCTGCGACAATTCATCCGGCGACAGTTCATCCTGCGACAGTTCATCCGGCCGACAGTTCATCCTGCCGACAGTTCATCCTGCCGACAGTTCATCCCGCCGACAATTCATCCGGCGACAATTCATCCTGCTTGATCATTTAGAAGATTTTTATTAAGTAAGTATGCAAAGAGGATATATGGCCGTACAACCAAAATCGATATACTTATATCTGAAGGCATCTTGAGTGGAAATCCGCTGTAAAAATATTTTTACTAAATAGGTTAGGTTAGGTTAGGTTAGGTTAGGTTGTACGGCCGTATATCCTCTTTGCATACTTACTTGAAGAAAAAATCTTCTAAATGATCAGGCAGGATGAATTGTCGCCGGATGAATTGTCGGCGGGATGAAGTGTCGGCAGGATGAACTGTCGGCAGGATGAACTGTCGGCCGGATGAACTGTCGCAGGATGAACTGTCGCCGGATGAATTGTCGCAGGATGAACTGTCATGGAACCCAAAAAAATACTGAATGGACTTTAAAAATTCTTTCACTAACAAAAAGCTACATTATTTGCGAGTAATATAGGCTATAGCGTTATGAAATTATTTATTATACGTTTATTAACCAGACGAGAAGCAAAGCGTTGCTTGGTAACTATAAGTAATTATTTGACGTGCGCTGTCATTTTGTTATTTGTTTAGGTTACTATGGAGATCCCTTTGATAGTTAAAATTATACTAATCTATGCTAATATTATAAATGCGAAACTGCGTGCGTTTGATTGATAAGCTTTAATAGGTGGCACGCGAGCTGTTTGAAAAATGAATGTAACGGATATTGAGGAGGGGAGAGAGAGGGAGGGGGGAAGGTGGCGGCGGGGGGAGGGGTGGGGAGTGGAGTGGGGATAGGGAAGGTAGAGGAGACGGAGTGGGAACTTTCCTAATACTATGCGAGCGAAGCCGGGGTCAAAAGCTAGAACATAATATATTAGTTTTTTACTATAATATATAAGTATTGAAAACTACATAATATATTAAGTATTGAAAATAATGGATCATTCTAACTTAAATCAACCTTTCACAAAATTTTAAATTGTTACTAGGTACTATTAGTTTGCGAGGAAAAACATAGGGGGAAACTCAGTAAACGCCAAAGATGTTTTTATCATCCAAAAAAGATGTATAAGAAAAATGACAAACTCTGCTAATCGGGATTCATGTAGACCTATATTTAAAAAATTGAAAGTTCTTACAGTCACCGACATATATATCTCCAGAAAAGTTTCCACAAAAAAACTCTACACATAAACACGCTACAAGGTTTACAGAAAATTTATTAATACCAAAAGCAAACAAAACAATTTTCCAAAATGGACCCTTTTACATGGCCATTAAAGTATACAACAACCTTCCACATGATATTAAACAAATACAAGATACACTCAGATTTAAGTCATCACTAAAAACATTCCTTCTGGACAGGTCTCATTACACATTAAGTGAATACCTCACATAGGTACAACTGTTTTTATATTTATGTTTATATAATAAATTAAAACAAATTCACTTTGTATTACACCACTTTTATATTTATATTTCATTTGTGTTCAAATCTGTACAACATGTTAGGTTAACTGGAAGAAATAGGATATAGGCACCTATAAGTTATACCCTTTGTACTAAATGTAAATTTTGTACAATAAATGATTTTGATTTTGATTTTGATAATGTCAAAAAAGTATAAAGTCTTTTATCTCAATACTAAGCACGCCCTATAGTGAGCAATAGCGGCCAATTCGTGCGCTGATGTTCCAATAGCAATACTTACTAATAACAGTTATAATTTATGTATAAACATTTTACATTGGCTCCACACAGGAGGCCCTGAGGAATATAATTCCCCTCTAATAAATAGTGACGGACGTATGAATTTATCCCTCCCACCGCAGTGCAAGGCGATGTTCCGGGATAGAATGGCTGGAGAAGTCAAAGAGACTCCATCAACTCTTCTCTTCCGAACCGGCCTGCCATGCAGCTAATGGGTAGACAAACCTCACCTTATGAACCCGAGCTCTCCTGCTAAGACACCAAACGTAGTGAACTAATTGAGGTGACCTATGGTAGAGGTGTTGGTTATTCAATAAATGGTTCCCGAGGCGGCGGTACCCATACCCGACTCCCTAATTAATATGTAGTTTATATAGAGCAACAACAGTCCCTTTGTCAATACGCTGGTGTTGTTATATCGATGCTAACAAAAACAACTATAATTTTTATATAGAGCAACAACAGCCTTATTGTCAATGGGCCGGTGTTGCAATATCGATGCTAATTAATAACAACTATAATTTATAAAGAGCAAAAAAGCCCAATTGTCAATAAATCGGCTGGTGTTGCAATATCGATGTTAACTAAAAACAGCTATAATTTATATAGATCAACAACAGCCCTATTGTCAATGGGCTGGTGTTGCAATATGGAAGCTAACTAAAAACAACGATAATACATATACATCAACAACAGCCCTATTGTCAATGAGCTGGTGTTGCAATATCGATGCTAAGTGAAAACAACTATAGTTTATATAGAGCAACAACAACCACATTGTCAATAGGCTGGTGTTTCATTAGCAATGCTCACTAAAAACAACTATTATTTATATAGAGCAACAACAGCCCTATTGTCAATGGGCTGGTGTTGTAATATCGATGCTAACTAAAAACAACTATAATTTATATAGAGCATAAAAAGCCCCATTGTCAACAGTGAAAGTATGAAACCATTTAAAAAGTAGGGTTGGGTCTAATGTTAGCCAATTTCCACTAAATTGTGGGTTGGGCTTTTGTTAATCTAAACATCTTAATTTATTAAAATATTCACTAATCACATGTATTTTATTTGGTCACGCCGTGTTTCTAACCCACATCATTCGCATTCAGTGTCAATGGATGTATCGGTCTGCCACCAGGTACCTCATCAAGTAAATTGTGTACTGAAATATAAATTTGAATATAATTATTATTACGGATAATTATCAATATTCCCCATTCAGGTGTTCCCACGCTCATTCCAGACAAAGTATTTCTACCTCAAGTAACATAATAAGGTTGTCGTGTTTGTATCTGATACGAAAGGCTAATTATATTGAATTAGTTATATGCTGTACTAGTATACTCGCGGCAGTTATTAAATTATTCCATAAGGCTACATTTATTAATTTGTCTAAGACTAATTGACTCTGCCAAAGCGAAATAACTAATTTGCTAATTTTATTTTATAATATCATTTAAAATCAAAATAATAAGCTTGTGAAAATCTAACAATAAAGCAGTAAATAATCTATTGGTTTTTCTCTCCGAAATCTTGAAACGGTAAGCTCTGGCGTCATAAAATTTTGTATCGCTATTTTAATCTATCTATATAAATAAAAATGAATCGTCTAAATGTATGTATGCGCATAACTTCCGAACGACTTTACCTATTTCATTCAAACTGGGGATTGGATGTGTACATGCTCGCGAAGGATTCTATATATATATATATACTGATGAGCTCTGGCATTATGAAATTTGTATAAACAAATTGCAATATACCTATTGCAATTGAAAGTATGCTACCGCATGCGAGCTGTTTGAAATCTGAATGTACCGGGACTGAATGAATGGAATCCGGGAGGGGGGAGGGGAACCCGGGAAGGGGGAGGAGAATTCAGAAGGGGGGAGGGAACTTGGGAGGGGGGGGGGTCGCAGGAGGGGGAAGGGGAACCCGGGAGGGGAAGGAAACTCGGGAGGGGGATTCGCGGGAAGGGGAAGCGGGTGAGGGGAGTGGGGAGAGGGGAAGGGGGTCGCGGGAGAGGGAGGAGAGGTGGAAGGGGAGGCGGAAGGGGAATGGGACTAATGGGAAAGGACACGCAGGGAGAAACAATTTATTTATGTGGCAAAGCAATGCATACCGGGAACTCGGTATAATAATATTCCGGAAAAAATATTTCATTACCGTGGGAAAATTCTTTATGATGTTATTTCCCCCTAATACCATACGAGCGAAAAAAAAAGCTAGTAAAAAAGCTAGTTGGGTAAAAGCTAGTATCTAATATATAGGTATCATTCCGTCATGAATTGTTGAGCGGAGAAAAAAATATTCAACTGTCGGAAAATACTTACTAGTAGATACCTATCGAAATCTCAGGCGATGTACTCGTAATTTGATAATAAACCTCATCTCGTATTTTCATTATCTTGTTCTATTCTGGTCGGGGCCCATTGCTTTGATAAGGCACCTCCAGGCGTCACTGTCCTGAGCAACGTTAGCAGCCTTTGTCCATCGCAGATCAAGTCTATCATCGCACAACCTCTGGAGCTGCTCTCCCCTTATTACCCGGCTGCGCCAATATTATTAAGGGTTTTGTTTGAGTACTGGACTTTAACTTGATCATGAATAGTTCTATAATTTATATAACTCTGTTTTTCTCTTAATAGTGCATTGAATTGTTACGCCGATGTAATACAGAACACTATCATGGCGGACGAATGTCTCACATTGATGATGGTCTGGTAAAAAAAGAGACTGTTTGAGATCGCGCTACTTTACATATTATGACAGCCCATCTAACGCCGTCTCACCCTAACACTACGTAAAACGTCTTTCTAACCTCGTGTCTTTTCCTTACTTTTAGGTGGAATATTTCTTCTGGTTTTGCCATACGTGTATATATTATGTACTGCCGAAATCGGTCTTTTGACATATTTAGAATGTGTTCGAGTCACCCTTTTTGATGTTTTAATGAAAATTGTCAGGAGTTCTATGATGAGCAATCAGCACTTCTTTTTTTATATAATTTTATTTATCTTAAAAAATGGAACATGTTACAGTGTTACTTTTCCTCCATTAAAAGCATTTGCTTGTGGATGGAAAATAATTGTTAATCTACTACGAAATAATTCAGGATATTTTATTTTATCATACTTAAAATTGATGCATAGTTCTTAAGTCACAAACCTGTATACACACTTAGTGGGTGAGAATCCAAGAAAACTAAACAGACGCAATCGTGTGAAAATGAATTATGTGTAAAAAATAGTATAATAACAAATTTCGTATAATTTTGAATTTAGACAGCTTCCAAGATCAAATAAAGCCTTGTATCCGTTCTATTATTGAATTTACCTACCAGCATTATTTTCTCGGATAAACTAATCTACCTCTATTTTCCTGAGAAGGAATCGAGCATTATTGTGATTCTATTAGGTACCGTCAATATAAACGAGAATAATTTATGATATTATTTATTAGTTTACTCTTCATCGTGCGAGGTTATCGCGGAGCTTTCGTGCTTCTGGAAAGTTCTGGGATTAACAAAATGTTGTTATTTTGACTCAAACAATAAAACAATATTTCAAAGAAGATTTGAAAATCACCCAAAATTGTAAAGAAATTATAGCGTTTAGTATTCCCCGGTGATAGTTAACCTCCAAACGGAGTGTTCCATGATAATAAAAAGAAGACTAAGAATTGTGTTTATCCTATTTGGCATTCTACAATAAGCCTTTTAAAGACCATTGCCTCGTATTCATATTACAAATATGTGATTCAATAAACGGAAAATTCCTATTTCTTCTTGTTCCCTTAAATTCACCGTACTCCTTGTAAAGCTAAGAATATAACATACCATTAAGACGTACACGACATACTATTCCACACGCTTAATTACTAGACAAATACAGCATCTAATTCGCCAATTAATCGTGGTCTTCATACGTTCAATATTATTGGTCAAAATTCTAACATCGACATTTTCTCCGATTCACTGCCCAAATTTTAAAAGGGCTTCATGTCAATAACATAATTTGTTCAATGCGCATATACAGGGTGTCCGGGGGTAAAGTGCATCAACTTCGGGAGGTGATACTACATGATAGTACAAGTAAAAAAGATAAATAACTTTTTTCTAAATTCCAACATTTAGGGGTAGTTTTGAGGTAAAAAGATAAAATTAGTCCGGCGTGTACGGCCAGATTTATTATTTTCCGCTGTTACGATACGGGCCAATCACAATCAAGTCGGGCGCCCGGCAGGCTCTCAGCAAGTAAGATCGTACCTCACACTAAGGATTTTTTGTAGGTACTTCTTTTTGTATGGGAAAAAAAAGTTGGAATTTCGGAAAAAGTTGTTAATCTTTTTTACTCCTACCCAGGCGCGGCCGGTGCCTCAAATTGTAGGTGGTTCACCAAGCCATTCATCAAAAACAAAAGGTTGATATTATATTTGTTTTTAAATCTAGACATCATGCATAATTTTACATTATTTGGTATCTAAAAATATCATGTAACTGTAATAGTAAAAATATCGTGCGATGTAAAAACATGCTGATGACTAGAGTTTAATAAAGTATCCTATGCTTGCAAAGTCGTGTTTTCTCCAATCATAAAAATTCTGATAAAAATGCGTATATGGGAATTGACCTGCCAGGTAAGTAGTTATGTTTTATGTATCTGTTTGTAAATTTAAATAATAAAAATACATATAGCCTAGGAACTCATAATAAATTGTACAACGCAACATAAATAAAACGGCGCTCTAGAAATTATCCAATTATTATAGAATTATTCTGGTATCAATATTTTTAGAAACATTTTACACTCCATTACTATTGATATTACATCTATTAGAAGGTTAGTGGAAAGGGTGGATGTGATATCCATTTAAAAATACTCAACCTTCCAAAGATAATAACAATAAGACAATATCCAATAATAATTAACACACAAGAAACGTTTCACTCTGCGGCGTGATCGCCAATATCGCTACTGTCGTTACTGACCCGTGAAGTTCACAATAATAGGTGACAACTTCGATCAATGGGTGACAAACAAAAAATAATGTCAAAAAGGTAAATCCCTAGGGCTCGAACAAGATAATGTCACACGAGACGCATAGCTGACCCTTTGACTAATGGTTACATTTTAGAAGTGAAATATTATTACTTAATATTATCTTGTTCAAACCTTACTATCGCTGGAACCAAAGCTTCGGAATTTTTCCGAAGAATGCCGAAGCTCTTCGGGTCGGCCGGCCGTGCGGCGCCCGGTGAGCCAATTTTTAGTATGACATGTTTCTGACGTTTTGGGATTTTTTACTATGAGCATCATTCAAATTACGGGGCGCTTACTCTGGCGCACGGTTTGGCATTGTACCTACCTCGGTTCCTCGCTCCTAGCGGGTAGCCGCCGTAACTGGCGCGGGCGGGTGAGAACAATGCGTTTATTTGGCCGTAATACATTGTTAATTGTTAGATTGATAAATAATTATAATTAAATTTAAAGATTGTGCTCAATTTTATAAATAAACACATTACGTAGAAATACGATGAGTTGTAAAATGATGTTCAATTTTTTTGGCGGTTCAGCGCACCATTGCACGTTAGCGCCAGCCGCGCCTGACTCCTACCATCACGTAGAATCACCTCCCGAAGTTAATGAAGCCTAGATCGAACGGACCATATCAAATACCTTGGTCTAACATTTGATCAATATCTTAAGTGGAATACACATTGCCTACTTATCACGAATAAACTTAGAAAACATATTAATTTCTTCAAAAACATTAGAAACATACTAGACTCCAAATCTATGAAAATTGTTTATTACTCTCTTTGTCAATCAATCATTGAATATGGAATAATCGCTTGGGGAGGTGCAACACAATCTGCTATAGATTCATTATCGAAGGCACAAAAATTAATTATGAAAGTTATTCTTAAAGTTCCCATTATAACAAGTACTGTAGATATATTCAAAAAATTCCCTGTATTAGATATACGACAAATTTACACAAAAACAATTTTAACTCATCTGTTTAAAAATAAAACACGTACATTTTATGAAAATACCCAAAATATTGTAAACACACGGCACAAAACCAAAGAACTCATGCAAACACCTAAAACAAACACAACATTTGGTCAAAGAAATTACAAATACATTGCGCCTAAAATATACAATAACCTACCTGATAAAACAAGACAATCGAATAATATTAACAAATACAAAATCCTGATTAAACAATGGATCATCGAAAAAGGTCGTGCAATAATTAGTCACCTCACCCAAATATAATCCTTTATCTCATTATTGTTACCACTAACCAACCTGAAAATTTGTCAAATATTTTTGCTGTATTGAAAAGTGTACTCTATTAATATTTATAAAATATTTGTAAACTAGCCTGTCTCGAAACAGGTTTTCCTAGTGAGACAGGCAAGGCCAAAAAAATATATGTAAACCTTTTTATATAGATGCAAATAATAAATAAATAAAAAAAATAAAATGCATTTTACCCCCGGACACCCTGTATACATACATACATACTCACATACACATACGCACACCTTCCCACTACATACATCACCCGGTAATTACTCATTAAACATACTCACCATGTAACATACTTATTAATTGTAATTTTTTTTAACCAGAGTATCTAATGTACTGTTTGTTTCTGTTAATAAATAAAATAAAACAAAATATCAACATCTTCTTTATTACGTTATTAATTTTTAATGACGTACATTACAATATTTATATATTTTTAATGACTTACATTACAATAAGTTAAATATTTTATTCAGTGTGACGAATATACTCATATACCGTACGTTGATAAATTCTTCTGTATTTTTGTCATTTTATAGCAAACCATCATGTAACTGGAAAATACTATCGATATTCAATATTATTTCAACATTTTATTGTTAGAATATTTACATAATTTAAGAAAATCCCACAGCTTAACGCCCTGATGTCGTTTTTCATGTAGATTAAAATGAATATTTTTAAAATATTTTCCCACGAAACGTGAATCAAGACTATGCATACTTCAAAGCTTGTTTATATAAAATAAATAAAATAAACTCGACCAGAACAGGATTCAAAAACTCATAATTTAAATATGATCATAAAGTCGGATGGAAACCGACGAACATGAATAAATCAGAAATTTAACGAGAAAAGTAAAATTTAGTTTTAGTAACCAACTACCATAATATATCAACTTGTGGGAAAACATGAGTTGGTGGTAAACATAAATTACCTTTTCTGTGTATATTTTAAATCTTGTGTCAATTTCCATAAAAATGTTTAAGATTTTATTTGATTTATAAAAACGTATTCCAGAGAGGTTCTTTTATCCTAGGTACTTACGAAATAAATTAAATGTTTTTTAGTCCAGTTCACAAACTCACTGAATAGGAAAAACCATTGTATTTCTCAAAAATAATAGTACTTAAACCACAAAATATGAGTATCCAAGAAACCGGAATAAGAATGAAGCTTTAAAAAATATACAACAACCTTGTTTGGTACTTAGATTTCTTAGTTTTGAATTTATTTTTCATTTATTGTGTGAAGCTTAATTTCGAACAAGATAAATAGTAAAAAATAAGATGTTAAAAAATTTTAAAGTGCAGAGTGCAAACCTTTAAGGGCCATTAACTAGCCAGCGGCCGAGAATTCATATTTCGTCGAAAGATGTTCTTACGATAATACAGAGCGGTTTCAATTTTTTTTTTTTTTTTTTTACAGTGATTACCACACAAGAATCTCAACTGCTCCCGTCTGGAGCCAGTGAGACTATGGCATCCCCAATTGGGGTATGTTGTGAGGCTGAAGGTAGTGGGGAGGGGAAGGAGGTGGGGAAGAGGAAGGTTGGGAAGTACCTGGCTATTCAGATCTGGTCACTAAACACGGCTAAAGCCATTTTCAAGCAACGTTTCAATTCTGAATGGTGGTCTTACACCAGGGCGATACTAATAGTATCTTCCACTCTGGAACATGCCGCAAATATACTATATATTATTTTAAATGAATTAATTGTGAAATAACACAAATTAATCAAATAAAATTTATTTGCGCATGCCGGGTTCGAACCCGCGACCTCCGGAATGTGAGTCGAGAGTCTTAGCCACTGGACTATGGAGGTCGTCATATGTCGTCAATGAAAAAGATTAATTATTCTCCGTACCAGCTTTTTTAAATAATAACTCGGTATCGATTGTATTTCATTCAAAATTTGCTTTAATTTATACCTACATTCAAAAATGCTGAAAGGCATGATGATAAAACTATTAAAATTATGTACTTTTTGTAATTATTTTTTGATCATTATATTAATAATTTTTCAGTAATGTGTAAACAAAATAAGAATGTAAAAAAATCTTAAATATATTAGTTTGTAAGACCGTAAATAAATAGAAAAGCTGAAGTATTTTCATCGCAAAACACGTATGCGGATCTTTTTTAAAAATTTTATTTAAACTGAAATTAAAAATCTGAAATATAGCTTTCCCAGATAATTTATTGGTTTATTTTACTGCATGATTATATGATTATATGATTTGAAATGTGTGTTGTATGATAATATAATACATAATTTAACAAATTTACCAACGACCTACGGTAAAACCTTCTACTAAAAATACACATATTTTCTCAAAATTTAAAATATTGCTTTACTAGATAAAAAAACAGTCTTTCAAAATCAATTTATAATTTTTTTGTGAAAAAGAGTGAACACGTCTAAAATTTGATTTAAAAATGACATGTTTCCGGTTTTATCTGGTTATTCCCTCTCAACAAACCTATGAAAATAGCAAGATTTCCAAATTTGCTTGCTGTCTAGTTTTCTGCTGATCGTCGCGGGCAGCGGTTAATTTGTCGATTCAGAACCCAGTAATGAGGTGAGCAGATGCATCGGTCG
This sequence comes from Limnephilus marmoratus, assembly GCA_917880885.1. Taxonomy (NCBI): domain Eukaryota; kingdom Metazoa; phylum Arthropoda; class Insecta; order Trichoptera; family Limnephilidae; genus Limnephilus; species Limnephilus marmoratus. The sequence goes on from OU862909.1 coordinate 18,379,650, forward strand.
CCAAGACCTATTGCTATTGGTGGCACACGAGGAAGCGGCTATTGCTATGGAAAGCGGGAGGGAGGGAGAGATGGGGGAGGGGAACTAGGGAGGAGGATGAAAACATGGGAGGGGGGAGGGGGACCTGGGAGAGGGGAGGGGAACTCGAGAGGGGGGTTCACGGAACGGGGGAAGGGGGGGGGAGTGAAGTTGGGAGAGGGAAGGTGGAGGTGACGGAGTGGGAAAGGACACGCAGGGAGAAACAATTTCTTTATTTAGTGGCATAGCAATGCATGCCGGGACCAGGTAGTTGTGAATAAAATTGTTAAGTTGTTTATTTTACGTCTGTCTTCTAGTGTGTGTATTTTTAGAATATTTAATAATAAACTATATCTTAAGTCTTCTAATGGTATATTTAATTTAAAATTTATAAAACGCAGTAATTTTTTTTGTATTCGCTCAATGTTATTAATGTGAATTTTGTAAGATGGAGACCAAACTACTGAGTTATATTCCATTAGGCTTCTAACTAAAATACAAATAATAATTAAATGACTTGTATGGAATTTATGTTTTTCATTGTTCTTAATACGAAGGCTAGTGTTTTCGTACCTTTGTTTACAATTTGGTGGATGTGATTGGCGAAACTTAGTTTTTCATCCAAAATATTTCCAAGATCTCTCATTTCGGTGACTCTTTCTAAAGCTGTGTTATTGATGGAATATTCGAATAAAACAGGATTTTTATTTCTGAAGAAAGAATATTGCAAAAATACTGCAAAGACGCCAAAATTTAGATTCATGGGTAAGACAATTCAATGGCCTGTTAATTACCCAGGAGTAGAAGGTCCTCATGTAAATATTTGACATCAGTTGACTCTTAAAGCGATGATTGCACTTCTATGGATGTTCTGTACGGTATAGAAAATAATTTGGAAGTATTCGATTCAGTAGTGGATGTATAATATTACGAACTGGCTTGGCCAAATTAGATTTCATATTATAAAATATTAGGGTAGGTGTCGAGAGTAGGAAAAAACCCTGTTATAAGGGAAAAGGGGATATCTTCCTGCAATGAACCCACTTGTAGGCGGGCAGCGTAACAGGTTCTCAGATGTGCGGAGTATAAAAAGGTTTTTAATGAAATCTCACAGGGAATAATTATAATTAAAACGCCACGGTGTTGATGGCCGCAGTTTGGCTGTTTATTTTTGAAAATAAGTCTTGAATTAAAAAAGTAATTAAATAATTACGCAAAATTTTCTGAAACACTCTCGAGCCTTTGATGTCTAAACACGGAATACATTTTTTTTCTTTTGAAATGTAAGCCTTTGAAAATTATGTGCATAAATATACATATTCTTTTAATATAAACACATATTGACGGTCTCCGTGGTTGATGGGTTAGGCTCTAGACTAGCAATCCGAAGGTCGCGGGATCGAATCCCGGTGTGGAAAATAATTTTTATTTTATTAATCTGTGTTATTTCACAATTAATTCAATTGAAAAAAATAATATATCTGTAGTATATTTGCTGCACGTTCCAGAGTGGAAGACACTCTAAGTATCGCCCTGGTGTAAGACCACCATTCAGAATTGAAACTAGGTATTTCCCCACCTTCTTCTTTCAAATCTCCTTCCCCTCTCCATTACCTTCAGCCTCACAACATACCCTCACTGCCTCCAGACGGGAGCAGCTGGGACTCTTGTGTGGTATTTACATTTAAAAAAAATCAAAATATCATTTTAGAGAGTACGTAGATTCACAGGTTTTTTTATATAATTTATGTAAACCTAATAATACGTAAACTGTATAAATTAATGTATATTAAAGACGGACTTATTACCTGGTGGCGCTTTCTACCAATCAACCAGAACGTCGTCTTCATAAAAGAAATGTTTAAGGAGCTCAATTTTATTGTGGAAGCAAACAATATTTTTTAATGTTTTTTTTACATAAAATTAACACAAGGATGATGCTAAGGAACTGAAAAGAAAAATAAATTACAATCACAGAAATGCAAAGCAAATTATATTGCCAACAAGAAATTTAGCAAACATCCAGAAATCATATATGTTCCAGGCCGTCCAACTTTATAACAAAAACACGATTGAAATTACTAAGACTAAAAATATGTTACAATTTAAAAAGGAATGTATTATGTCCACCTAAAATATTAATGTTTGGTTAGTGATTGAATAGAATTAAAAATTAAAAATAAATTACAATCACGAGATACACGGAAATGGGACGAGAAATGCAAAGCAAATTAGAATTCGTATGTCCACCTCAAATATTAATGTTTTGTTAGTGATTGAATAGAATTAAATTAAGAATACTTATTATTATGTTATGTTGCCAAAAAAACCATTTTCCATAAACATGCTTTTCAAATTATACTACCAGACCCGGCCACATGTTGCTGTGGCTAACGAAACACAACGCCATTCCCCAACCTTTATAAAATCCACACCACCCGCTTGCCAGCTGCCCGCTGCCCGCTGCCTGAATTGAATATTTGAATTTCTCGGCTTTTCTCTACTATAATAAGCATGTATTATACATATAAACCTTCCCCTTGAATCACTCTATCTATTGGTGAAAACCGCATGAAAATCTGTTTCGTAGTTTAAAAGATCTATGCACACATACATTTTGAGCGACTTCATTTTATACTATGTAATAATGCAATTCGAGCGATCGAGCTTGCAATGCACCACTGGATACTTGAAAAGAGAAAATCAAATACCTACTTACTCTAGGGCATCTATTATCCAATTTCTTCCGTAGAACGAATTTCAAAAGTGACTATAGTACGGCCCGCCAGGCGTTTTAAATCACACAAAAATATGTTTTCTTTGAATTTCTCGGCTTTTCTCTAATATAATTTGCATGTATTATACATATAAACATTCCTCTTCAATCACTCTATCTATTGGTGAAAACCATTAACATTAGATTAAAAGATTAGTTGTGTAGTAATAATAATAAAATGACACGACGATTTGAGCTAACTTATTAATAAATAAATAAAATAAAAATAATTTCCAAAATTGTTTCTCTTCTGCTTGCCTGAAATTGTATATCGCCATCCCATTTGCATTTGGTAATCATGGCGAAACACAGTTTCGTTGGAAATATAGGCCAAAATTAAGCCTATAATTGGATCACGAAACATGCTCACAAGGAAGAAGTATATTTGTATATGTTATTCTTTATTCTATGAGTAAAAAGACAGCGGCCAGTCAAGATTATTCGTTGAAGATTAATTTAAGATTTGGTAGACGAAGTTGCCGCACAGTTTTGAAACTTACATGGCTGGTATAAACGTAGTTCCACTACTGAGTTGTTTTTGGCTACAGTCTGCAGGGAGATGATAATAAACAACCCCCGATGTAAGAAAGAGACACAGAGAGAATAAGAAACGTTTCGTAATATTTTTTTAGAAAGTAAGGGCGGAGAGCAAGATTAACATTTTTGAAGAACATTTTTTTTGAGAATACCTCCAAAGCATGCTTTTGTTGATTTATCCAGTTAGATAATACAGGGTGTCCGGGGGTAAAGTGCATTAACTTCGGGAGGTGATTCTACATGATGGTAGGAGTAAAAAAGATTTACAACTTTTTCCGAAATTCAAACATTTTTTTTCCCATACAAAAAGACGTACCTACTAAAAATCCTTAGTGTGAGGTACGATCTTACTTGCTGAGAGCCTGCCGGGCTGCGTATTTACAAAACCTATACCGATTCAGTCGCGGTAACGACAATTTACATTTTAAATATACCTCTATATTGGTTATTTTTTGTCACATTGCAAAAACAAAAATTGTTCTAAAATCTAAATAAAATAACCTTTCTGATGTGTATATTAGAAATTAATAATTTTATTTCTAAATATTTAAATTTTGATATTGAAAATTTAAAGCGACTGAAACGCGGTAGGGATTGTAAACACCGCAAATATCCGATTCGAAAAACGGATAGGTAATGACACCAGGGCCACGCCCTTTTTCAGACTGGATTGGACGGCCGGCGCAGAAGGGCGTGGCCTATTTTTATTACCGATGTGTGCGGATTTCATAAGAAATGTATGGCGCGAAGGCCTTCCAGTTATCTGATCAGACAATCGGATGGAAAAATCTGATGTATGCGCCCAGCCTTATAAGCTAGAGATGAAACGTGGTGCGGAAATGTTAGCTACAAAATCAAGTCAATTAATTAGACCGGATAACAAGTACTTCTACCCGACTTTGCCCGAGAGTTATATTTACTCAAATCTGAGCACTGGGCAGGTATTTGCAGTTACATTTTATAATTTGTTGGCGTCTTGCCTTATTTTTCCTTTCAATTTGTTCAAGCTCCACAGTTCGCAATGAAAATACCTTAGAGAGCTGGAAACTGAATTCAAAAACAAGCAGGAAAACCTGTGTAAATTTCATAACGCAAGAAATAAATATTGAAGGGTTTTAACATTTTTTTCTGATTTTGTATTAATTGATGCTTTGTTAATAAAATAACGACATTTTATTTAAAGCAAACACATAAAGCAGGGTTGCCAGAAAGCAAAATGGATTATAACATTCAATTTTTATTATAACAACTATCTTTTAATATTTTTTTAAGGTTATTCCTATCAATGTAATATATCATTGAAGAACAAGATAACACTAATAATCTAAGAAAAAATATTGTTTTTTTTACATGAGCTCCACACAGGAGGCCCTGAGGAAAATAATTTCCCTCAGGGCCTATGTCATCTTTGAGGATGCTGTGTGGAGGGTTTTTTTTAAGGAACGGAAGGAGAGGAGAGTTCTGGGAAGGAAAAGGGTTTAAGGGGTGGGTACGAATCTGGGGTTCAGTATGTCCTGGTCATCCGCCTCCAACACCTAGACAAACCTCATCCCATGAACTCGGGCACCCCTGCTAAACCACCAAACGTAGCGAACCACTTGGGGTGACCTATGGCAGAGGTGTTGGTATGAAAGAGAACAAGACACAGAAAAAAACAGAGTGAGCAATTTACACACGGTAGGAGTGAAACCTTAAGAAAACTAACGAGGAGACCGATAATACTATCTCATTATCTATCAGGCTAAATCCTATTGATGTACGTGTTTGTCTTTTTTTAGTGTCGCTATGTTTCGTTTCATCGAGTTTCAAATCACAACGGCGCTAAAGAGCTTTTCACTTCAAAAATACATTAAATCCCAGTTGCGACCGTTATGTTTATATTTTCTGTGTCTTATTTTCATTCATATTTTCTTTAAGATTATTAGTGTTATCTTCCTCTTCAATGATTATAAGTTGTTATGAAGATAATTATTTCTGAAATCAAATGAAAAATGTGAGAATTACAGCTTTTTTTAAATTACTGCCTAATGTACAACGGAAAAATAATGTTCCCGGATTAAAATCCTGGCAAACTCGTAACACCATTAAAATCTTTACAAATAATATAACAATGTCTGGGATTCCGGCTGTCGGCGTAACAAACTCGCAAGGAACAATTCACCGCGATCCCGAAACTTTGAGTAGTTTGAGATGTCTACAAGTTTTCTCGTCCGAAAGATTTATATGTACTGAAATCGGAGGAGTTGCTTGCTCGAGGAACATTTGCTTAGCCAAACTAAGGCGGGCAACCTTCCTTCACTTCACCCTCTCACCAAGAAGCATTATTCGTCTCTGGATATTTTGATGGCTTGAACTATTCCGTGCTTTATGAATATCTTAGTACTAGTAGTTCTATGAACAGTAGTTTCTTTTTCATAAAAATAGGCTTCTATTTTTTTTTATATAAAAATCAAAATATGCTTGGTAATATCTATATACTTGCTGGTCCCGGCATGCGTTGCTATGCCATTTAATAAAGAAATTGTTTCTCCCTGAGTGTCCTTTCCCATTCGTCCCGTTCCCCTTCGGTCTCCCCTTCTTCTCCTGCGTCCTCTTCCCCTCTCGCGTTCCCACTCCGTCACCTCCACCATCCCTCTCCCCACTCCACCCTCCCCCTACCACCCCTCCATCTCTCCCTCCCTCCCGCTTTCCATACATTCAGTTTTCATACCTCGCGTGCCACCAATACCAATTTTTTTATACAAATTTCATAATGCCAGTGCTCACCGGAAGTTTTATATAAACCTTGTCCTGACAATAACAAACACACAAAAAAAGAATTAACCAATTTGGTGTAGTCGTTCGAAAGTTATGCGCTTAGCAACACATTCAGGGATTCATTTTTATATGTAAAGAAGATGTGGATTGTCTATGCGTTGCTAAACCATTCATCCGTTTGCGAAGAAACTTTGGGGATTTGATGTGCCCATGCCAGCGATGGTTTCTATATACAATAGTGAGTTCTGGCATCATGAAATTATGTGTTGCTAAACCGATCATCCGATTGTGATGAAACTTTTTGGTGAGTTGTTGTGAACGCGCCCGCGAAGGTTTCTATGTATACTGGTGAGCTCTGGCATTATGAAATTTGTATAAAAAAATTGCAATGGTGGCACGCGAGCTGCTTGAAAACTGAATGTACCGGGACTGAAGGAGAGGGAAGGCGGAGTGGGAACGCATGAGGGGAAGGGGACACGGGAGAGGAAGGGGAGGCGGAAGAGGAATGGGATGAATGGAAAATAACACGCAGAGAGACACAATTTATTTATTAAGTGGCAATGCAACGCCTGCCGGGAACTCGCTAGTTCGTTAATAAATCAAAATTAAAATTTTCACTGAAAACACAGGAGTTGTAAGTATGTAGGTACACATTTAAGTATTTAATTACAAACCATAAATATTTTACGTAACATTTTTAAATTTCAAATTTGGAATTATACAATTTGTCCAAAAGATATCATAATTTCAATGACAATTATTTTTTCAAACTTTCTTCAGGCCGCCGCGCCGGTACCATAATATTGATTATACCGATTTTACAGCTCGTAGTAGGAACTACAATCATGTGACTCTGATGGAACAAAAAAGGTAGTATCCAACACAGCCACCATCTTGAACCGGAACCGGTATGTAACATACAAATTTATAGACTGATGAAAATTATAACTACTGATTGGAAGTAGGTACCTACTTATCAATATCAGAAAAGCGATAAAATAGGTACGAAATATTTTTTGTGAATAAATAATATTTTTTTATTCGAAATGCATACAGAATACTTATTATTTTTCTATTTTTACAAGTTCATTAGAAAGACAAATTTCTGATAGGATCATATTTCGTAAATATAATATATAAATATAAAAAAGGAATGGATTCTGGAGAAACAGAAAAATATAAAGAAGAACCCTGTTTGTACAAATACTTTCTGCTCACAAATTCCGCAATTATGATATGACGTGATTTTTCATGGGTATGAGCTAGTAATATTCACACATTCAGTGCATTCCCCAAAAATAACATAAACCCCGAGGGCAATTATTTTCCTCGTAACCTCCTGTGTGAAATTAATGTAAATAAATTATTATTAATTATTATTGTTAAAATAATGTACCTTCGGTGTCGTTCGTTTTGAGTATCTACTAACGTCATGGAAGACGGTTGGGGGGGAATTTAATACTAACTAATCTTAAAAATATAACAAAGCCCTAACTGGGCCCTTCAAAAGGGGTTTGCATTTGTTTTTCGTTAACTTTAATAAATAATTATAATAATTTTATTCGTTGGCAAAAATAATTTCCTTCTACTCAAAACAAATTAATGGAAACGTAATATCGTTAAAACGAAGACACCTAACTATTTATAATTTCTCCCTTCTTAATTTAGATAGATCAGGTCAATTATAGTGTTTTATTTTGGGGGTATTATGCTGTATTGCGCTATCTCCTTCTTTAGCTAAGTATTCGAAATGTTGGCTAAAGAAAGTCGCAACACGAAGTAATACCCCAAAAATACATTACTTCAGTACTCAATTTTTTATAAGAATACTCTCTTTTTATTACTTTAAGGTAATTAATGCCCACCACACCGTTCCATACCATGACCGTAACCGAAGCGGCGCATGCAAAAAATATTCTTTGTACCGACCAGTATGAAACGCTGCCCACTAGCCCGTCCCGTCACCGACCAACACCGTCGCATACCATGACCGGACAGACGGCGAATTCTCGATGACAATATTTTGTAGGTGCCGGTCCGCTCTATGCAAGGCACGCGACGGTGTTAGAACGGGGATCATACGCGTATGATCCCCGTTCTAACCGCATTGCCACTCCGTCAGTTCGTGATTTGTGTTTAGTTCTATGAGACGTGCGTTCTATGACTACAACCGGTAGAACGTGCACCGTACGCCTACTAACTCCGGTGTATACGGGTATCATACGGTCACTAAACCCGTTATGTACGGGTATCATACGGTGTTAGCACGTCCTAGTGGGCGTAGTAGGGCGTAGCGTGTTTATTTCGTGGCTTATACGTTCATAGTACGGTCATGGTATGGAACGGTGTGGTGGGCAGGGACCTTTAAGGATATTCTCATCAATGTAATATATAATTAAACGATTGGTCTGGATTCGAGTCCCAGTTGCGACCATTGTCTTTATCTATTTTTATGTGTCTTGTTCTCTTTCATATTTTCGTTTAGATTATTATTGTTATCTTCTTCAATATTTTAATACTTTTGACCGTGAAAATCGAAAATCATATCAGATTAGGTCAATAGTTGTAATAGAAAAGAAAATAATTAAGCGAATTTGTGTGCGTGTTCCTTCAACTTTATAAAAAAGATTTAATAAAATCCATTCTCAAACTACCCTTTTTTGCAGCCGCCTAACTTGCTAAGTAAATAAACATGAATGAGAAAGTAGTCTCGACAACCGTGACTTTCAGACCTCTGTCTTAGTCAATATTCATCACGTCCTTTGGCAAAACTTTGTGATAAATGGCGTCGCCTAATGGCCGCCTCACTGGCCAACTATAAACATGGGCTAACTAAAAAGTAGCGTGATAAAAACTGAATTCTGGCTCGGCAGAACCCGCGCTGGGACAAATTACTATTATTATAAAACACTCTTTGGTGATGGTGGTCTATTGTGTTTTTTTTTTAAAGCGAGCCCCTTTGTTGCTGAAAAAAACATTTGAAAAATGTGTTGACAAAAAATGTCATAAAGATTTTTTTAAGACTAACTCCTGTGTATTGCTGATGATTTATGTAAAATAAATGATTTTTGGTTCTACTAACGAAAGTTGAAATACCTATCTTTTTGTAGTGAGAGTAAAATTTTTATACTAAAATACGTAGGTATATAATATGTAATATACAATATTCTTATATTCTCTAAGACAGATTTTACAATTCTTTTCCTACTGTCCAAAATCTTTACAGCCTTAATAAAAAACGTCGTGAATATTTTATACAATTGATAAACAACCGCGTACGTGAAAAAACTTACTAAAATGGAAACTAAAAAATAGTCAATGGAAATGTGCCGGATATAAGTTAGGCACATCACGAAAAGGCAGATTTACAACCAGGCGTATCGATCGAAGATGAACGTCCAACATTCCGCCTTGCTATTCGCTTAGGCACATTCAAATAAGAGTTGTAAAATGCACCAATAAAGGCGCTGCCTGGGCTTTATTTACGTTCATGTGCCAATAATATTATTTATTTATTTAATACATGAATTACCGAAAGTACATATAGTTTTTTAATGATATTTCACCCTCCTTGCTAGGGATGACGGTGACGATGTGTTACGGAGGGTGAAGTTCTCAGTTTGCTTATATACATTCAATAGTATAGGTTGAAATCTTTCACTTTGGGAGGCGGGAATGGGTACCGCCGCCCCGGGAACCTTTATTAGATAACCAACACCTCTGCCATAAGTCACCCCCAGTGATTCGCTACGTTTGGTGATTTAGCAGGGGTGCCCGGGTTCATGGGGTGAGGTTTGTCTAGGTCTTGGAGGCGGATGACCAGGACATACTGAACCCCAGATTCCTACCCACCCCTTAAACCCTTTTCCTTCCCAGAACTCTCCTCTCCTTCCTTTGCTTTATAAAAACCCTCCCCACAGCATCCCCAAAGATGACATAGGCCCTGAGGGAAATTATTTTCCTCAGGGCCTCCTGTGTGGAGCTCATGTAAAAAAAATAATACTATGCTCAGAAATTCTTCTACAATAAGAGAGTTTATGTAGTTATATTGGATTTATTTTTTTTATTTTTTCTATTTTAAAAAGATACATAAATTATAATATATTTTTTACAATAATTAATTACATAATACATGTTTTTGATGTACCCCCATAAAAAAGCAGGGCTTGTGTTTATGGGGGGTAAATTATAAGAGTAAGGTGAAGAACTTAAAGAATTATTAGAAAAGAAAAGTTATTGTTAATATATTAAGGAATTATTGGTACATAAATCATAGTAATCAGTCTTATACATAAATACAACGCTGCTTAGATAGTAAATAAAGATATATTATGTTTTGCCTGCTCTTAATACAAAAATATAAAATATGTAGAGATTTCAATAAACGTATAAGTATAACGAATAATTATTAATAAAAAAATAATTCAATGAAATACCTCAAAACTAGTTGCGGGTATACTGCAATCCCATAAACTGAAGATTACTTTTAATAACCAACTTTTCTGGTTCTCGACGACGTACAGCCTATTGGCGGTAAAGCCTGTGCGGTAGTATGTGCCAAACCTACACTACAATTATCATTACGATGGCTATCTGGGTGACTGTTGATTTATTTCCAAAAGAAGTTATTGCATTGCACTACACCTCTTCGCTTTCCGGAAAGACATACATATTTTCATTTTTAAAACACCCCACGGATGGTTAATTTCCATTCGATTTGGCCACTGGACCAATCATCCATCCAACATCCAATACTAACGTTTAGGTTTACAGACACGAACTAGCTTAAGTGTTAGTTAGGATCTCATGAACAGGAACGCTCTAAATTTGGAACACGCTGGAAATTAACAAGCGGGGAATATTTGTTTGAGCGCAACCTAATTACGATCCCACAAAACTGCGGTCGCTCAATTGCAGGAATCAAATACGAACCGATATTAAATCGGAATTCAAACCCGACATTGATACTCTGTCGTTCCTCAGATACACTCTCTCAAGCGTACTCTTGTAACCTAATCAATACAATTCGATTACCATAGAAACATGGGGGGGGTAAGTGGGACTTTGTAACCCGAAGAGTTAAGAATATTTTACGACAAACTGTAAATATTTTAATATCGTTCTTCATTATGTTATTGGAAGCCTTTATGCTTTATAAGATAGTGGGGATAAAACTTTGTATCTTATTAAAAATACTTCGTATCATATTGTAGTAGGCACTTACCCCGACCCGCAGATGAAATTCTACACGTGTAAATGTGTCGTTAAATTATATTGTAGATGATAATAAATAAAGCCATAAATTTTTCAAGTGCCTTGTACCACAATATAAAGCAGAAGTTTACAAGTTTTCCACTTGGTATTGTAGTATTACACCTAGCTTACTTGAAATCCATTTTAAGAATACATAAAATGGGTGTACGTGATAGCCAGTAGTGAAAAATATCACAATAATGGTAACAATTTGATTAATTACCCTTGATATAATTATTTTAATATGAATATATGTAGATGTATGAGTTTACTTATTTTACTGCAACTGGGTAAAGTGGGGGCGAATAAAATAATTTATATTTTTGAATGTAGCTATTACTTTGTGGTTATCCATTATAGAATAATGAAATAATTTTACTTTGTATAAACCACTTATTTGATGTGCAAATCCGACCGGTTTCGGAACAAACGTTCCTTCGTCAGGGATTATTTTTCAAAATTATTTTCAATACAATAATGTCATATACCAACAAAAAGAAGGCCTTCCAATGGGAGCCCCCACAAGTCCTCTTATTGCTGATATATTTATGAATGATTTGGAAACAACTGTTTTTAATTCAAAATCACCTCTTTTAAACAATGTTTTACTATGGAAGAGATATGTGGATGATATCTTCGTCATTTGGACAGGATCTGAACGTCAACTCAACAACTTTCTTAACCTTTTAAATTCCTTTCATAACCAAATAAAATTTACGATAGAAATAGGCAATGAAAAATTAAACTTTTTGGATTTAACTTTATCTATTATAAATAATAAAATCGATTTTAATATATATCGCAAGCCAACATACACTGACATAGTAATTCATAGGACCTCCAACCACCCTGTCTCACAAAAACACTCCACCTTCCATTCCATGATACACCGCTTAGTAAATGTCCCAATGTCTAATAATAATTTCCTTTCTGAACTTTCAATAATAAAACAAATTGCTATAAATAACGGATATGAACCAAAATTAATTGATAACATCCTAAATAAAAAACTTATCAAAATTTCAAAAAATAAATATCTATACAATTCTAATAATATTAATGATAAAGAATGGCGTAAAATTTTGTATATTAATAATTTTTCAGTTCAATGTTGCAAAAATCTTCCTTCTAATATTAAACCAGCGTTTTATACAAGAAATAATATCGGTAATTTTTTGAGAAATACTAAAGATAAAGACCATAAATTGACTAATTCCGGAATATATAAACTCAAATGCAATGATTGTCCCTCATTTTATATTGGAAAAACCACTCGTAATTTTGAAATCAGAATCAAAGAACATTTAAGGTGTCTTAATAATAATAATTTTTCTGAGTTTGCTAACCATATCATTGAAAATAACCATAGTTTTGAAAAAAATACAGGGATTAATATTCTTCATATTAATCATAAAGGAAAACGTTTAGATAACTTAGAAGCCTTGGAAATTAAAAAATCCCTTAAAAATAATGAATCTATTATCAACAAACAAAAAATATTGTCATATAGCCCAATCATGGATTTGTTCCCCTACCCACCCACTCTACACTAATACCTACCTACCCAATCTACATTATTATCTAGCAACAGCTCCACCCCTACCATAATAAAACATTGTTCGAAACTGTCAAATTAGTATAAGCTTTCCCTGACGAAGGAACGTTTGTTCCGAAACCGGTCGGATTTGCACATCAAATAAGTGGTTTATACAAAGTAAAATTATTTCATTATTCTAAAATAATTTATATTTAATACGAAATACCTGCTTTCAATTCTCTACCAGATAACTCCTTCAACATTGCACAAGTAATTTTTTTAATGTTGGGAGTAAGTAGATTTTTCATATTATCAGGTTATTCAATCCGAGATTTTTTGCCTTTTTTTAATGAAAAATGTGTTGAAGTCGTTTTTACGTACCGGTTAAATATAACCCAAAGCAAATAATAATTAGTATAATAATCATTTGTATTGCATTGGCCGCTGTATTAAGGTTTTAGTGACAACAGTATTTGTAAAATAATGTGCTTAAGCCGACCATTGTATGTAACGTATTGTTGGAATTAAAACATGAGTATTGTATTATTGTGAAAGCATCAAATGTCTATTTATGATTCACATCGAGGCGAAAAATTGATTCACAATGAGCGATAGAATTTGCTTTGTATACAAGTGTACCTATTGTTGTAATGCAATAAATAATTTTGTTAAAAAAAGTAGAGTAGTAAAAAATATTGGAGTAGTACTTGCTTGAATTTCTTAAAAATGTTCTTAAGAATCTATTAAATTCATAATTTTTGTTCGTTTGAATAAATTTTTGTTGTATGATATACTCGCATGTTTTTGTTTTATTTTTATGTAAATAGTATTTATAGGGTAATTTTTACACCTTATTTTCTCGGCGGCTCTCTATAAGAATTACTTTTAAAAAAGGGTAAATATGCAGTTAGTCCACCTCACGGATAATACGAACGTTCGTGTTGTCGAAGTTTGATGCACGGATAATATGGAATGTTCCTTTTTTTAACTAATAGACAATCAAATATTACATTTGTCGGTAGTACCAATCACATAAAATAAATTCTCTAAAATAAAATCGCATTTCATCATACTTTTAAAAAACATTCCAGGTTTTGAATGGTTTGTTGGCAAAGCAGGGTTTGTCTAGCGGGTTTGTGTAACTATTTTAATACATTTCTTTCCATGTTCTACTGTTATAAATACAGGTACAAACTTGTCAATGATGAATTCACTTTGTTTTACGCAAAAATATTTTTTCTATGATTGGCAGCATTGATGAAATGTTAAAATAAAAAGGATGAATAAACAACGGCATTACCGCGCGAGTGAATTAATTTTAACAAAATTAAAATGTTTTTTTTTATTTTTTTTTTATTTATTTATTAGATTAAATATACATTTAGTACAAAAATTTGAGTAGACCCACAAAGCTGTCATATGACAGCTTGTCTGCAGGTTCTAACAATTTAAACATTCTTAATATAATATCTGAGAAAATATTTGTAAATACATTTATAGTTTTAAGGAAACATTAGAATAGATCACATAGTAATATTAGATATTTTAACTTACAATCATAATATATAAGATATTTCAATATATCTGCCTAATAACAAGATATGTAGGCAGCTATATTAAGATATTCAAAGATACATGGAGTTTTCGTTCATTAACCATAGTTTTATCATTTTAGGACTTAGTCTCTCATTTTTTTCAAATTTTATGTTTTTATTGATTTTATTGAAAATCACTGGTATTAGATATTCAAGAGTACGGCTTCCATATTTATTTAATATTCGAGGAGTTTTTAGGCCCTTTCCTTCTCTAAATCTTGTGGTATGTTTGTGTACAAGTAGGTGTTTGTAAGGGCTTTCCCCCATATTATCCATAATAGTAGTGAACCAGTGGAGACCTTTTATTGTAAGTAGGCTCTCTGAGCCATACAGTAGTTTTAAGTTATGTCTCTGTTTGTAAATATTTGTTGTGACAATTTTTTTTATTATGGCAGTTTGTAAATTTTCAATATATTTAATGTAAGTAGTGCTTGCATGTCCCCAAGTTCGAATACCATATCTAAGGATGGATTCGACCATAGAAAAATATATGAGTTTAAGAGTACAATGAGGCAAAATAAATTTTAATTTGTAAAAGTTACTAGCTAAGGATCTGAGCTGGTTACAAATTTTAGCCACTTGTTTATCCCACTTAAAATTGTTATCAACAATTATTCCCAGATAAGTATATTCATTTGTGAAATCTATTTTTTCACAGTCACAAACATTAACAATTCCTCTATGTATACAGTCAAAGCTATGAGCGGTTATTTTAGGAACATTCCACATTTTCAAACTTGGTGATTTTATGTACATGCATTTGGTTTTTTTCACATTAATAATTAATCCTACATCATGAGCCCATTTGAGAAGCTCGTTAAAATCTCTTTGTAATTCTTGTATAGCTATTTCAGGATTTTCATGTGATACAACAAGAGCAGTATCATCAGCAAAAATGAATCGACGAGCTTTTTTGAAAATCTTACACATAGCAATTACATATATAATATATAATTTTGGACCTAGAATTGACCCTTGCGGTACTCCCGATTTGATGTATCTTGATTTACTTATTATATTTAAAATCTTAACACTCATTTTTCTATTTTTCAAATAGTTTTTGAAGAACAAGAGGAGTTTACCCCGGATACCTATAAATTCAAGTACTTTAATTATTTGTAAATGGCTAAGTGTGTCGAAAGCTTTTGAGAAATCAATAAATAGAACCAATACATGTTGTTTACAGTTTAGTTGTGAATTTATATGATTAGAAAATTTTTCGAGCAATTTATCGCAACTTTTATTTTTTTGAAAGCCATACTGGCATTCATCAATAATACTCAGATTATTTAAGTATTTATCTAAATTTATTGATATATATTTTTCTAAGATTTTTTCTAATGCAGGAAGTAAGGAAATCGGCCTGTAATTATTTATTAAAGAGTGATTTCCATTTTTAAAGATAGGCCTTACAATGCTATATTTTAGTTCATCGGGAATATGGCCCGTATCAATTATTCTGTTAATTAAGTGAGCGATTATAGGACTAAGTAATTTAACATGTGTTTTCAAATCATACATACGAATTAAATCTATGCCTGGTGTCTTGGAATTTTTCATACCTCCGATAATTAATTCGATTTGCTTTGTATTTGCTCGTGGTAGATACATTGTGTGATTTAAATATTCCGGCGTGTATTCTGACGCTCGGACATCACATACATGTAATAACTTATTTACCCCCTCATCAAAAAAGTCTGCAAAATTTTCTGCCACTGCATCTTTCGATTCGGATTTTAAGAAATATTTTGATATGACTTCATCACAACCGGATTTATCTTTCCTACCTAAAATTTTATTAATTTCATTCCATGTTTTTTTAATGTCTTTGAAACAGTGTTTAAATTTATAATTAAAGTATAATTTTTTTGTGTTTATTATTTGTTTATTTAATTTATTTCTGTATTTTTTGAAATCGATTTCATATTTTTTGTTGTTAGGTGAGTTTTTCCATTTCCTCCAAAGAGTATCTCGTGTTTGTATATTTTCAATGAGGCTATCATTCATCCAAGTTTTTTGATAATTGCGATATTTTTTATTAAATTTTGTGATGTTACTTAGTTCATAAATATTTTTAAATTTCGATTTCATTTCTTCGTACAATACATTTGGTTCAGATAATTTTAGCATTTCATTCCAATCGGTGATTGAGATAAATAGATTAACTTTTTTTTCAGAGAGTGCAGTATAGTACTCAGTGTGCGATTTGTCTAAAGTGTGTTTGTCGTAGTTAGAGAAATAAATCGTCGTTGCAATTAGGTAGTGGTCAGCTATTATTGTTTCACATACGCACGAACTGATTTCTATGGTCTCCCTCTCTCTTATATAAATATGGTCTAGACAAGTAGCCGTTATATAGTTTGACAATACTGCTTCTCGTGTCACATCGTGAATAGTTTTGACAAATCCGAAGTTGGCCATTAGGTTTTCGTATTGGATTACAATCGGTTCGAGTTCATGTAAAATGTTTACGTTCGAATCGCCAAGAATTAAAAAGGATTCTTTAATGTCAATACTGCCCAATATAGTTTCCAGTTCATGGAGAAATAATTTTTTATTTGTGTTTGGAGGTCTGTACATTGCCAATAGATGTATACGTTTATGTTTGTAAATAGAAATAGTGCCGTAAACGCATTCAAAATTAGTTGTTACTATATTTATTTTTTCGAATGTAAGATGATCCTTCACGTATACAATAATTCCGCCACCCGATCTTTTTGTACGACAAAAATAGTAAGAGTTGAAACCCGATATTTTGTATAGGTTTACATTATTTTCATTTATCGACGTTTCACATAGCGTTATTATGTCAATATTTCGCAAGGAACTAGAAATAGTTAGGAGGAAAGTATCAAAATGTTTTGATAAGGATCGAATGTTAAGGTTAATGGCAGTTATATTATTAATTCCTAATACATGTTTATTTGACCAATTTTCAAAATTGTGAGTACGTTCATAATTAATTTCTGATATGTCAAAATCTCCGTTCAAATCACCCATACTGAATAATATTTAAATATTTAAATATGCGGGAGTAGTATGTCAACATGTATGAAGATTTATAAAGGCAAATTATACAAATCAATGTTTTTATAGCAGTAAGCATTAACAATATATTCATAGTTAGATTTTGATTTTGATCAGAACATATTTGGTTTAATAATTGACAACAATAAATATTTTTTCTGCATGTACAAGTGAACAAAGGATAGACTAACATCAACATACATTTCAATATTAGCGTGTTAACACTGTGGTTACCGGACAATAATTCAGAATATAATATAGTTGGAGAAGAAAAAAATTGTAAGGATATGAGATACTCATATTTCGTAAGTAGAAGACATATATTATTGAGCTTAACAGAAAAAGAGGTTAAGTATTTAAATAGAGTTTTGGTTAAAAGCATTGAATGTTGTTTTTTAGAATCAAAATACATACAAAACATACCTAATCATAATAGATGCGACTTTGCGCGATATACATCATCTTTTTAAGGTAAGTGTGTCTCAAAAAATTGTATACGTTAAGATGCATGAATGAAAATGATAATATGAAGTTAAATAAAAAAAAAATGATTAGCATTTTAATTGTTTTTTAGAATTATAATACATACCTAACCATAGTCTATACGACTTTGAGCGATATGCATCATCTTTTTGTAGTAAGAACAATTTGTATTATTAGCTTTATGATTTGTATTTAGGTTCATCTTGAATATAGTGTTCTGATGAACACAATTACTACATTTTTCTTCAGTGTTTTTGTTAGGGCATTCCTTCCATTCGTGATCCTTTGCGCAATGTAAACACGTCGCACTTTTATCCTTGTTTAAACATTTTAATGCAGTGTGACCAAATTTGAGACAATGGTAGCATTGCGTCACGGGGACGGCGTCTTCCACTCGTACTCTGCTAAAACCAATGTTGATTTTTCTTTTTCCATGAGGTATGACCTTACTGCTCCGCTAGTTTCAAGTATATAATTAGTGAGTCCATTTTGGTTTTTTGGTTTAAACATTTTTATTAATTTAATCGTGTTTTTGATATCGTTATTTATGATATCTTTTATTCCATCGTTTTGCGTTTTTAAAGCCTCAATTATGTCCTCTTCAGTTAAATCTACTTGAAGATTTCTTAAGAATATTTTTGGATTTTTTTTTCTTAATTCCTCTGCAACCATGTTTTTTTTAAGGGTTTTATTGATTTCATCCGTCAATTTCTCTGCATGTAATTTTGAGGGGCAAGATATAATTAATTTATTTTGCGAGGCTTTTCGTATTCCATTTACTGCGATACCCAAGTTTGCTATTTTAATTTTCTTTACGATTTGTTCTTTAATAGCATCCGATGTCATGTTCGCATCTTCACCTTTGATGATCAATGAGAATTTGGATTCCGGGATTACTTTGAGACAACTTGCGTATGTTTTTTTTTCAAACTTACTCGTATTCTCGATTTTTTTTTCTAATTTTTCGATTAGTTTTGACTGGAGACAAACAATCTCGTTTTGTAAAGATATTTTTTCCTGAGTCCATTTTTCTTCTAGTAGTTTTATATTTAATTCCAGATTACTTTTTGCCTTCGAGTCCTTTACCGTAGAAATATTTGAAATTTCTGATTTTATGTTTTCTATTATCGACAGCACGTCCATAATGGGTTAAGCTTGTGGCCGCCCCGCGGACCACCTCACTCCCGGCAAAACTTGCTACTGCTCTCTATCTCACTCCCGCCAAATAATTTGAAGGACGTAACACTTTCAGTAATATAATTTCTCGATACAATACGTCCACTCGCTACCGCTGACATTATTTTTATGAAATGCACTTTTTTTATGTTAAATGCACTTTTTTTTCCATGTTTTTTGGTCTCCCCCGACATAAATACTCACTTTTCGTAATAATAAAGCTAAATCTAACTTTTTGGATAAAAAGTATTCCGTATTAACGAGTAAGCGGTTTAATGCATAAATAACAAAAAAAGTTTATACTACCTCAAAATAAGTTAATAAAATGTAACAAAATATATAAATTGCCTGAAGCCCACATTGTCATATCGGATGTATTTGATGTAAGTGTTCCTAAATATCTTTATTACAAGTGATTTTTTTTAGAGTTTTGTTTCTGGTACTAGATTTTATCCTCGTAGTTTATGATGAGGGTCTAATAACATATGGACACCGTTGCAATTTTGGCCAAAAACTTAAAAAACGGGCGAATATATTTAAAATCTAATTATTATAAAGATGAGTAGGCAAAAAACAACGAAAAAATGCCTAAAAGGCAGTTTCTCTCGTAATTTCATCGATGTGACTAGTGAGATGAATAATAAAGCCCCAGTTTATTTTTTATTCAGTGCTTTAAATTTACAAGACATTCTTTTATCTTGTAAAACGCAATAATAATGTCAGCAAGTCTCACTTGGACTTCGGTCTATAAACACCCAATATTTTCATCAGTTTGTTCTGAATCGGTACAAAAGTTTCCAGCATTTACTGGTTTAAAAATAATGTAACTCTGCTTGAAAAGGAATTTTGACGCGTGTTGCGAATTCGAAATTGAAAATTTATTCCAATGTAGTTCACGTTTCAGACACATACAAACTCATCTCATCCATCAGTCATGGAGGGTGGGTTTTTGAGAGTATAAAGCCTCTGAACAACTCTTTACAGGTCTCTTAAGTGTTACCTCCAGTAGAAAAGGAACGTATCCACGAAGAAAATAAAGAAAAAACCTTATTTGAAACTTGCTCTTTTGTTGCAGTGCAGCTATACTGAACCAGGAAATCTAAGGTTCTAGTCACGTTGTAATGATATTGCGTTGATACGATAAGGAGGCTTAGATGTACATAATTTACTGTAAGGGTGGTAATCGCAAAGAAAACTAAGGTTTTCTTTTTTAATTTGCGTTCTGCGCCCTCCTGAACATTCGTGTTTTTT
Source organism: Limnephilus marmoratus (assembly GCA_917880885.1). NCBI lineage: Eukaryota > Metazoa > Arthropoda > Insecta > Trichoptera > Limnephilidae > Limnephilus > Limnephilus marmoratus. Next base: position 18,400,060 of record OU862909.1, read on the forward strand.
CCTGTTGAAGCGTTATCTCTGATTTATCACATGTATAACAAAATTTTCTGCGGTGTTTTCAGAGGGTAATATTTTTAGCAAAGTTTTATTTTATTTTATTTTATTATTGGATATTATTATTTAAAACGTTTTTTGTTGTGCCTGGGTTTTTAATTTTTAAAAAATCTTTGGGAAGGATAAAATTAATTCGTTTATCCACAAAAGAGATGCTAAAGTCATGATTAATTGCTTGGGATTTTACCTGGCGAGTAAAGATTTGTGTTACTTGATTGCCGGTGTATTCAAAGGGTTAATATTTTTTATTTTGTAATACTATTATTTAAATCGTTATTTGTTGTGCCTGGGTTTTTTTAATAAAAAAACTCTTTATTATTGAAGGAAATAATTTATTGGTTTACATCTAACAAACAAGATGCTAAAATCACGATTGATTGCGTGGGATTTTGCCTGGTGAGAAATAATTTGTGTTATTTTATTGCTGGTTGCGTTTTGTTTTAGAACGAATATATCACAATATTCTGTCTATGCTGATTAAATGAGATGAGGATGTATTGTTATGAACGAATATCCGTACAATAAATAAGTTTGATTGATTTGAAAAATTTTGTCCGTTTTGACTTACGCTTTTTGTATCAAAAATAAAGAATTTAGTGTAACACGAAATACGTTCGTAATCCATTCTTAGCAGTTGAGCAAACTATTTTACGGTGTAATATATCGTTCTAAGAACAATAAATTACCCACATAAATTACGGCTCGTTACCTGCGGGAACACAAACAAATCCATGATATTTCTGAGCACCTGTGTTTGAATTATTTAATTATGATGTAGGTCATATTTCATCATCCCTCATCTTCAATTCCTTTCATCAGTTATTTAATGTCCGACCGCAACTAGTTTTTGCGACCGAAACCGAAACTTCCATATATGGAAGTATTATATATTCCTATTATATTATATATTCCTTATATATATTATACATTCCTTATATATAAGGTCATGTTTTCGTGGGAAAAAATAGGCATTTATTAGTCAGTCTTCATTTTTAAATCATGTATTAATCATTCAGACTCTGATATCTGAGTAATTTTTTTTTTAAATAATCGGAGTCGGTTTACATATATATAGTTCCCGTGAGCATTTAGGCCATAGACCCATTGTACTATCTCCCATTTTACCTCATTCCTTTCACAGTAACCCAGTCCCTTTTATAAAGTTCACCAGGATTGTCATTGGAAATGAAGCTATATTCTGGTTCGACAATGTGTTTTCCTAGGTCTCATTTCCCCTCTTCACTCCACCTTGGTTCCCGAAGGACTTACGATGGAAGAGGGCTTCATTTGGGAAATAGAAGGTCCACTCCAGCAGAGCCCTGAGTGCTGGCCTCATTTCTCTTCTTTACTCATACATGGTTCCTCGAAGGCCCCACATGGGAAGAGGATATCATCTCTCCACTTCACTCCTCCTTGGTTCCACAAAGGCCCCGCGCTGGAAGGGTTCCTTCCCCTTGGTTCCTTGAAGGCCCCACAACGGAAGAGTTCATGGAGGTGGCCTCAGCTCACCTCTCCACGGTTTCTCCTCTTGGTTCCTCCTACGGCCCCAGGAAGGAAATCCACAGAGGTGGCCTCTGCACTCCTAGGTTCCCAAAAGGTCCCTAATTTTAGAATGGTCCAATTTTTTTTGTCCCACGAGTTACCAAGGAACTAGAAGGTCCACCAGCAGAGCCCTGAGTGCTGGAGTGAGGTCTAAATACTCCGAGATGCGACCTTATTTCTCGGAGGCACCGTTCGTGACGCTGTTCCCCAGGACATTTAGCCTGAGCACGGTAGCTCACCTCACACCTTGGCTTATGATGGCTATTGCAGGTTTGTGTTTCCACTCCCTGAGCGATGGGTTCGCCACACTCCCTACGCTAATCCGAGTAATTACTATTAATATATTTAAAAAACATATTAAGAATATTTTATGACAGATTCTGTGAAAGTTCCTCAAATTTTTTTAAGTTGTTCAAACAAATAACCCTTCTTACAATAATAACATAACTTCAGTAGAACTTTCATACAACCTGAAAAATAACGATGATATTGGAAGAACTGTTCAAAATCTTTGAAACAACTTTCCCTAACAGTGCTTGATTGCTTAATTTTTTTGTCTGTAGTACCCCTGGCTAATGATTAAAATAGGACTCCACAACTGACGTAACGTCGGTACAGATACTTTAATGAGTTAACCTATCAGTCCACAAATCATAATAAATAAAATCCACCAATTTATCAAAGCTTTAACAGCTTACTGTTGTGAATAACGAAGTGAATTCGAAGATTTATCACAATTCGTATCCCCGATCAAACTTTATTAATTATTATTTTGTTTGAAACGCCTTGTTTATCAAACCCTCGCATCTACTATTGTCCCAGCAAATAATTTGATGATAACGGTTGAAGGATTTCAAATCAAAATCATTACGGTAGGATTCTACTTGTAATATTCAATTCCTCGAGTTCAAAGAACGGGGAACGAGACGTAGGTACTTTTGGTATAATGTGTTAATGGGAACAAAAATAGCTTGTTTATTTTAACATCATCCAATTTTAAAACTTGTAACCTCTACAAAAGAGCGGGTTATTTCAATTAATTCTATTAATATTTGAATTTGGTAAAGTATTTTACTCACGCATTTGAACCATCTGGGTTTTAAGAATATGTAGGTACCTATGTATATCAGAAATTATTTGAAATAATGTTTTAGTAATAATTTCTGTAGGGTTTTGGAAAAGGAAGGCGAGTCAATGTATTTGTGAACTGAACAGGGAATTCGATTTAGTCAAATCTGAAGAATAATGTTAAATACTAATCTATTAGAATTGCATTTCAATGATTAAAATCGGTGAAATTTTGATTAGAAGCGTAATCAATGTACTTATTCCTCTTTTCCATGACGAAAAAATTTCGTTTGGCATATTTCACATCTGTCTCATCTCTCTTGTCCAAAGCGCCATAGTTTTTTTATGCTACCAAAATGTAAGACGCCGATATTTCTGGTACCTAGAAAATAAATGAAAAAAAAATTGGCAAACATTTTTTTTGTACAGAAATTTTTTTTTCTGGATTCTACCCATCCAAGCCTTTAAAATTGTTCATGTTATTGTTAACAGTAGTTATCAAATTCATTAATAACCTATATATAATCCAGATGAGGCCTGTAAGGTTTAGGGTAAATTATTTTATCATCACGTCATAAACTTGTTATTGCAGGTAATGGTGTCGGCACAAATGAAAACACGCACCTAATTCTAATTCATAATTGAGCGTAGTTTTAGCGTTTTATTGAACGTAGTTTATTAGCATGATCATGCATGAATCGCGGAAGTTAGGGATTGTAACGTCCTGCATGGTTTCATTTATTATGCTTGCTTTTTTCTACCGCACTCTTACGTCCATGTACATTTTTAAAAGGGCGCTTAATTTACTTGGAGTCTCATTTATAATTATAAAATTGAACAAATATATCACCGTGAACTACATAATAAGAGCATTTTCCAGCTAAGGCAAGGCTTATTTCGTGACGCTACAATATTGGCTCCAGTTTTACGCTGCTACAAGCAGTTCCACTACTATTTTTACCCGGGCAATAGAAAAAGACGAATTTTTGTGGAGTTAGAGGATAGAGTACACAATAGAGAACTCCAGTCCATTTTTAAATTATTTTTTTATTGAATAATGACCTAACTTAAATAACTGCATTTTTATTTTTATTTTTAGAGTTAGTTTTAATAGTTAAAATAATTGTCAAAGTTTTTTATTTTTCGAGATCCCCCTAAGACCATCATATGTACGGTGAATCGTGTGACGTCATCACTCCTGAAAAATTACTACAGGATAGGGCAATCAGCTGATCAAGTGCCGCCATTTTTAATATCGTTATTCGAAGCATTCTCCCTAGAAATAGCATTACTATTTTTAAGTGCAGTAGTTTTTCAATATTTTAAATAATAAAGATTAACTAATAGAGATACCTCTATTTTTGATACTGAATTATTTAAGCTTAAATACTGTTTCAATAAATACAACAACTAAATCTCTAAAAACAGTATGAAATAACGAATAACATAAAATGTTGTTAATACTGACAGCTTATGTCATACCTACATAATCAAAGATTTCATTACAATGACTGGTGACGCGTGACGTCAGCACTAACCATTCAGTAATACCAACTTTACAGGGTGTTTTGACGAGAGGTTTAAAAATGCACTTTTTAATATTTTTTTAAGAACTCTTACGTTTAATATTATGAAATAAAACTTATATATTCAGAATCAGCGTTCATTGACCTATAAGAAAATATTTTTTTAAAGCCATAATATTTTTCACTGGAGTGAAACGCAGGAATCTGGAAATTGGAATCAGGAATCATCATTGTTTTTCTTCCACGCACTCTACGGTATGGTCTCATTTAACCAACGATTCTCGGCACGTTTCACTTTTGGATCAATCATTTGTGATCAGCCGCCGAGTTTGATTGCTTAATCTTTATGACAAGCGTTACTCACTTTAATGTCAGATTGCTTAAATGACGCTAATTATAATTGTCAATCAAATGTGACGGGGGTTGAAAACACCCTACCTAATATAATTACCCACTCCACTTAAAAGACAATTTGTTTTTATTGTACCGCCAATTTATCCTTTATTATTGTCATCACAAGTATAACAGAATAATTACCTACTTCACTCACAAGATTTTTTCCTCAGAAGATGACGTAATATACTTAGCAGAGTTTTATCTGTCGACACGCAGACCAGGAAGCCAGGAGGCGAGAGAAGACGAGGAAATAGGGGACTAGGAGGCTGACACTAAACAAAGCGTCATATAAACAGCGGCCATTTGTCAAACCGCGACATAAAACCCTGCTTAGAATAATGGCGCGAGTCATCCGTAAGGCGGGAAGATTTGACAGCGAGAATAAATTCACAATTCGAACGTGGCTCGGAGCGGAGGGCCACGGGCGCATCGGGCGTTTTTCTAATGCGATGTGTCACTTGATCAAACACTTCACACACTCCCCACGTGCATATTCAAAATTGCACGCTTTCGTTGACTTATGGCACTAGAGGGGGACGTTGAACGCGCGTAGAGATGCAAGTGTTTTTTGTCATTTTCATCCATATTAGGAAATAATTTTCCTTTTTAATGCACAATTTCACTGCATACAAAACTTGAAATTTCTTTCTCATTTCGGTTTTTAATATGCCTATGTATTTAGAATTATTTCCACTTTCACACTTTAGTTGAATTGAAAAAAGTGGAGAAGAACGTCAAACGCGTATTATGTCCAAGCAGTTATTCTATCTTTTTTATGTTTCTAAAATAATATAAAATGATAAAATATTTTCATCAAACTTAGCAAAATAACTTTGTGGCATCATTATTAATATGATGAAAATCAAGAAACTTCATTTAAACCACTATATAATTGACAATATCAACATGTTTCAATAACAATTTTATCTTCACCAGGACAAGATAACATTGTTATGTTGATATTGTTAATTACACAGTGGTTTAAACGAAGTTATTTGATTTTCATTATATTGATAAAATATTATTTTTTACTATACCTACTTAATCTAACATTATGGAAACCTTAAAAATAATTCCTCTAATACTTATTTTTATTTAAATTAGCTTATTTTTACCATCACTGTTGTTGGTTTCGCAAAGATTCCAGTTAGCGTTTTAATTGGGAGTAAATTAACTTAACTTGTGTACCTACCGTCAAAAAATAATACATTTTTTTAATTAATGAAGACAATATTAGCGACTTTCAATCGAAAATTTGAATAAGAAAAATCAGAAATAGATTCAACCCTGGGAACGAATATCGATCTACCTACCTACCAATCTTGCTGTTATTATATTACGCTTCTCAAAATCTGAAACCAGAATGGGAAGGCAATTTTATTCTCATGAATATTAGTTTAATGTGATTACCACTAATTTATTTATAGATTCATTTGATCTATGTATCTTTTGATAACAACTTAGCTTAGAATTATAATGAGACGAAACACAGAGTCCTTAAGGCAGATTTCCGACTTTAAAACAGCATAACCTTCCTGGAACATAACGCTTCGGTTAATCTCAGTAATAAAGGAGAACATCATCTGTCAGAGGCAGCTGACAATTGTACAGCTTTTTCTACTTGTTTTATCATTGCCACCAGGAACTATGAAATATTCAATAGCTGAAAAAAAATAAGATACTTCGACTGTTTTGATTTTTAATTATTTAGAAAAAAATATCTTTGAAACTCTGGTGATACTGCAGGTAAGCTGTAGATAGTACCAAACTTACTGGAAACTTTTAGAAACAGATGGTTAACTATATTAAACACGAAACAAGAAGTGATTTGAAATTTTGAAACTTGACAGTGACAACCGGCAGAAAATCTGTTTGAATGAAGATGTAAAAGCTCTAAAACCGTGAGCCTCATTAAAATTGCAATTGCCCAACCTTTCGGTTAAGAATATTTGGATAAACGCAATTTACTACGGTTAAAGTTTGCAAAATTAATCATGATGGTGTGTGAAGGCAACTTTTACTCCATAAAATAATTTGTAGAATAAAAGCTTCATTTTTAATGTCTTGGTTGGAAGGCTGGATTACAACATTACGCCGCTTTTACGAAGATTGAATATTTTGTTTTTTATATGCTTTATTCCAAACTAGCAGTTAAAAACTCGCTCCGCAGGTTGTTGCTGCTAGGCCCTGTGGGCGGATTTTAGTTCCCCTCCGCCCCCTCCGCCCCCTCCGCCCCCTCCGCCCCCTCCGCCCCCTCCGCCCCCTCCCCTCCCCCTCCCCAACGCACCCTTCCGAGTTCCCCCTTTCCCCCTTCCCTACGCACCCTTCCGCGTTTCCTTTTCCCTTTTACCCTTCCCCTTCCTCCCTACCCCTCCACAAACCCCCTCCACAATCCCCCCTCCCCCTCCATCCTTCCCCCGCCCCTACCCCTCTCCCCCCCTCCACCACCCTCCTCCATCCCCACCCTCCTCCATCCCCACCAACTCCCCCACCTACCCTCCCCACTTCCCCCTCCCCCTCACCAATCCACCCTCCCTCTCCCCCTCCCTACTCCGCCCTACAAATCCCCAAATTTTAATCGCAATCGGATGAACGGTTTAGCAATGCAAATGCCAGAGCCCACTATTGTATACAGAAACCATCGCGGGCATGCACAGTATCAAATCAATCCCCAACAATTTCAGATGAATGGTTTAGCAATGCATAGTGGACATACATACATACAAACCCAGAAACAAACATATTTTGATTTTTATACATATGTAGAAGATAGATTGCATGAAAAAATTTAAAATGAAAATTTTTAAATTTCATTAAATTTCAACTTAGGAACCATCTCTTTTCTGGTCAATAATTTATCGTAGCACTTCTGGAGTGTTGACATTGTGATATTGTGGTAAGGGAACGTACCCATACTACGTGACCCACTTTTTGCAATTTTTAACCCCTCCCCCCGGTGACTAAAAAACTAAGCCCCCCGCCGCTCATTGTGACCAACCGTGGTATTTCGAAGACCCCCCCTTCCCGAACGGGTCACGTAGTATGGGTACATTCCCTAATATAGTTTCAATTTTACTTGAGAGTGTTGCGAAAATATTCTGGTCGTTCTTCCGGGTCGGAACAAAATTATTACATCTTCTAACCAGTTTATTGTTGAAATTTTCGGAGATTTTAGTTAAGCTGCGTGACAAAAAATATTATTTTGACCAGATATATGTTGCTTTAATTTGAAAACTCTAATACAACTTGTATATCATTTTCTTTATATAAAAATTATTACCCCTAAAGGATATCTTTGTATTTTGCCCACCTGAAAAAGGGGTTTTCTAAAGGAGACCTTTTTGAATCCAACAAATAGCAGGAAGTTAAAAAATCACTCGATTGAAAAACTCGCTCGTGTGAAAGGACATTGTTTATCGAAAGAGCTCCTTAAGCCGACACTTGTCTTGTATGAAAGATTTTGAGAAGGCTTTGTTTGTCTCTGTTGCGTTATTCTTTAATATTTGACCAATAAAATAAGGAAATAATGTTGGTTCCTACTTTGTTTGGATTTCTAATATTTATCCGAGCGTGCTTTTGAAGCATTGAGTTTATTTGAACCTCAGAATTCTGTTATGCACAAAATATATTTTTTCAATCCTCCAAATTAAAAGTAAAAATCGTTAAAATAATTATATTGCACATGTAGAGGAAAGATTATAGTAAACACATCGGAATAGGGTGGTTATTTTCAACCCTTCTAAACTCTTCTCTTTTTCAACTTTTACATTCAGTAGTCCTGTTGGTCTAGCGTGGATGATCGATAAAACCGTATATCAATACGATATTGGCCAAATCTCTCATATATGGTCAGTTATCAATGTATGCGAGCACGGTCAACGATTGTTAAAAAATATTCCGTCCGGCGATGCGACGATTGGTAAATTTTACCGCCTTCATAGTATAGTAGTAGCTCCACACAGGAGGCCCTGAGGAAAATTGTTCTCCTCAGGGTCTATGTCATCTTTGGGGATGCTGTGTGGAGTGTCTCTTTAGGGAAGGAAGGATAGGAAGTTCTGGGAAGGACAAGGGTATGAGGGGTTGGAATCTGAGGGTCAGCGTGTCCAGGAGTGACGGACGTATGAATCCAACCCTTTCACTGCGGTGCAAGGCGATGTTCCAAGAGAGTATGCCAAAGGGACTCCCCCAATTCTCTCCCGATCCGTCCTGCCAGGCAGCTGGTCAAGCTGGTCTTGGCATCCACCGCCAAGATCCGGAAAAACCTCACCCATGAACCCGGGCACCCCTTCTAAGTCACCAAACGTAGCGAACCACTTGGGGTGACGTATGGCAGAGGTGTTGGTTATCCAATTAATAATTCCCAGGACGGCGGTACCCACACCCGCCTCCCAAAATGGAAACTAACTGGCAATGTAAACATGTTTTTGAATTCTGTATTGAAAGAGTAGTATGGAATACTTTAATAATGTACCTAATGCGCCCTTGAGGTGATTTTTCACAAAAACGGCGCTTTACAAATTATCCAATTATTATTATTATTATTAAGATGCAATCAATTTATTCCGTTCGAACTTTGAGAAGCGAAAATGATAGAAATATGATTAAATGCCTCATTACCAAGAAATTATTAACTTATTTACTCCCGTTTACTGTGAAATAATAAATGCGAAATACCATTGCATATTTAGCTTAATATTTCAATTCAACATTGCCAAGTTTTTAATATTTTTACATACCTACGTTTCGAAATGTGAATTAGAAGTCAGATCCGATGAGAGCACACATAATGTTCGAATTAAATTTTTCGAAATCAGTTGTTCGAATTTCAGTTTTTCGAAAGGCTAATTTTTCGAACAGCTATTGACCGAAAGACATAATTTTTTGAATTTTTAATCAATTTTTAAAATATATATTTCACTTGCTTATGACTTATGACTAACGAGATTCTGTTAGGTTAGGTTAGTTGATATTATCCATCCTGTAATAAAATACTCTTGTGCGTACAAGAGTATTTCTATGGTCAATAAATGGATGGAGTATATAAATGGTCAATGTTCAAAAATATGTTTTCGAAAAATTGAAGTTCGAAAAATTGCATTTCGAACAATTGAATTCTAAAAATAAGTTTTCGAGAAATTGGAGATTGAAAAATCGTATTTCGAACAATTAAATTCGAAAAATTGATTTCAAAAAATTGCAATTCGGTCGATTTACCTGGACCCAGATCCGGTAGTATTGCTGGTGACCCGACAATTCGTCCTGCGACAATTCATCCGGCGACAGTTCATCCTGCGACAGTTCATCCGGCCGACAGTTCATCCTGCCGACAGTTCATCCTGCCGACAGTTCATCCCGCCGACAATTCATCCGGCGACAATTCATCCTGCCTGATCATTTAGAAGATTTTTATTAAGTAAGTATGCAAAGAGGATATACGGCCGTACAACCAAAATCGATATACTTATATCTGAAGGCATCTTGAGTGGAAATCCGCTGTAAAAATATTTTTACTAAATAGGTTAGGTTAGGTTAGGTTAGGTAAGGTTAGGTTAGGTTAGGTTAGGTTAGGTTAGGTTAGGTTAGGTTAGGTTAGGTTAGGTTAGGTTGGGTTGAATTGTCAGGATGAATTGTCGCCGAATGAATTGTCGGCGGGATGAACTGTCGGCAGGATGAACTGTCGGCAGGATGAACTGTCGGCCGGATGAACTGTCGCAGGATGAACTGTCGCCGGATGAATTGTCGCAGGATGAACTGTCATGGAACCAGTATTGCTAGCGTATGTCGATTTCTTTTTTTATTCCCGGTCAATATCGGCTCGGCTAACAATACGTCATAAATACGCCTTTCGATCTAATATTGTAAAGTTATCGATTTCTCTGCGCTTTACCCTCTGGTCCTACTCACTCTGGTCCAGTTGCGTTTCTGTGCCGTTAAGTGATGTATGGAATATCTATTTATTTAGACATGTAAAGCTTAAAATGATGATAAACATGCATCTTCACGATGTAACAAAACTAAAATGAAAAAGGTATCCATTTTAGAGTAGGTGTTTAAACCTGTGATGGTGAAATTAATCTTCGCAAGCTTCTCTTTACTCTTTAAAACGCTAAATATAAAATGATGGTGATGTATTGCTCTTGGAGCACCTACTTGCAAGTATGCACGGTGCCTTTTCTATACATCAATCCATCTATAAAAGTTTCGGTGCGATCCATCACTGTTATTTCGATACGTTAGCTTTTTGTATTTTTACTTCAAAGCAAGTAGTATCGAATATAAAGCGATCAACAAAATAACAGATAAAAGTTTATTCTCACAATTGTTTCGAGTGGCGTCGGTTATTATTTATTCAACTTCTCACGTTTTATAAAATGTATTAGATATATACGTTTTGAAGCTTTATTTGTTATTAGAGGATAGGCAGTGGATTTTTTTTTCAAAAGCATCAACCATTTTTTTTAAATAATATAATGTACGCTTCTCTCTCAGCCAACGAAAATAAAAAAGGCTGTTCATTTAACGCAGTGGAAGGGTGGATTAACTTAGTTAATATTCTATTTTCACTTCATTTTTCTAATCATAAAGAAAAATAATAATTTCTTTTCCAGGTCTGTTTATCAATAAAACTCTGGTTTAATGAATTCGGATTTACTTTTAATTTAAGTATCTTTTTCTAAATTGGAATTGATTGTGATAAACTTTTAAAAATCATGTAAAATTTGCTTTTGTATGGGACGACCGCCATTTTGACCTTTAGTTATGGCAGTATTCCTGATATTTCGTGTTAAATATAGGATATATTTTTTGGTACCTAAGTATTTTGAAATATTTTTTTTTTTTTTAATTTACAAGACGGTGGTTTTTTAAATAATTTTTTTAAATTATAAAAGAACTTTATTATTCACTTCTTTCATATTTAACATGAAATATCAGGAATGCCGATTTACCATTATAGGGAAGGGAGTGTGGTGAATTCATCGCTCAGGGAGTGGAAACACAAACCTCCAAAAGTCATCCCAAGCCAAGGTGTGAGCTACCGTGCTCAGGCTGAATGTCCTGGGGAACAGTGTCGCGAATGGTGCCTCCTAGAAACGAGGTCGCATCCCGGAGTATTTAGACCTTACTCCAGTACTCGAGGCTCTGCTGGAGTGAGCCTTCTATTTCCCTGGTAACTCGTGGGACAAAAAAATGGATCATTCGAAAACTTGGGACCCAAGGAGTGCTGAGGCCACCTCTGTGGACTTCTCGGGGCCTATAGGACGAAACAAGAGGAGAAGCCGTGGAGAGGAGAGCTGAGGCCACCTCCATGAAACCTTCCTTTGTGGGGCCTTCAGGGAAACAAGGGGAAGGGCACTCTTCCAGCGTGGGGCCTTTGGGGAACCAAGGAGGAGTGAAGTGGAGAGTTAAGGTCCTCTTCCCATGCGGGGCCTTCAGGGAACCATGCAGGAGTGAAGAGGAGAAATGAGGCCATCTTTGTGAACTCTCCCCTTGTGGGGCCTTTAGGAAACCAAGGAGGAGTGAAGAGGAGAGTGAAGCCCTCTTCCCTCCTGGGGCCCTCGGGGAACTAAGGTGGAGTGAACTCTTCCCTTGTGGGGCCTTTAGGGAACAAAGAGGAGGTGGACTCTCCGTCGTGGAGTCTTTGGGGTACTAAGGAGTGCAGAGGAGAGAAGAGATGAAGTCCTCTTCCCATGTGGGGCCTTCAGGGAATCAAGGAGGAGTGAAGAGGAGAACTGAGACTTGGGAAGACACATTGTCGAACCAGAAGAAATAGCTTCATTTATAATGTCATAGAAAATGTTGTAAACATTATCAAAACATCAATATGGTGGTTATCCCATACAAACGAAAAAAAAATTTGTCACTATAATAACAAATTTTTAACGCAATATTTTCCTTTCCTCCCGAATGCAAATAGTTATCTTTAATAACTACCTTGAATCAAAATGTTTTTTTAATATATTCTTATTAAGCGCGGTCAGTTGCTGTTTTAAAAGTTTACCCTGATTGTGTGAAATATTCAGACGAGCGATAAAGTACCTACCTGTAATATAATATTATAACAATATTTAAATTTCCATTTTCAAAATTGGAACTGATTTGTAAATAATTCAGACTATCTCGTGATTACTCACGCATCTACGCTAGTATTAAATTATACTATTAAATTGTGTAGAAAGATTATATGAGACTAAAAAATATACAAGACTAAAAAAAATTAAAAACGTTAAAAAATGGTTCTATCCAATTAGCTAAAAAAATAAGTATGGTTTTAAAAATCCTTTACGCCCATGCTACGAAATTCCTCGAGAAGAAATTTACCTGGGAAGTCCCACTACTCACAATAAACGTTCAAGAAAAATTCACAGATCTCTTATAAAAAATGTGAACGTATGATTATATTTTTATCTTTCAAGCTCGAATTATTTTTTTTAACAAAGGAATAAGAAGACAATCCGTATCTTTGATTTAAAATTTTAAGAACCTAAAGAATTTAAGAACCATTTAAAACTGTTTGAAGTAAGATCGAAATATGTACATTTCAATGCTTTTTTCGCTTTGATCTTTAAAAGAGATTGAGCCTCTCGATTGAGCGTTACGTTTTTCACAAAGGCAATAAGAATGTCCACACAAGACCATCAAAAATATGTCTCCGAAATTTAAAATTTTCTTTACAACATCCCTTATTTATATGCAGATAAGGTGGATTTGGCCTTAGAAGTTTTATAAGCTAGGTATCCTCGTCATTGTGAATGCGCGATTTGTCACCCTACTTCGTGCAGTTTAGGAAAACCTTTTTAAATAAACCTTCCTTTGTCGGCCGATCGACGGAGAGGGATGCAAAATGTACACATGTTGGGAAAAGAAGTTCTTATAAATATTGCTCCGAAATAACGTGTAAAGAATTCAACAAGATATTCTTTTAAGTAATTCATTTCCCTTTTCAATAAAATAGGAAAATCCGAAGGTCACAAGTTCGAACCCGGCGAAAATAAATTTTATTTGATTAATTTGTGGTAGGTACTTCACAATTATAATGTATATTATATTTGGGCACGCTCCAGAGTGGAAGATCTCTCAGTATCGCCCTGGTGTAAGACCACCATTCAGAATTAAAACGTTGCTTGAAATTGCTTTATCCGTATTTGGTGACCAGATCTCAATAACCAGGTACTTCCCCGTCTTCCTCTTCCCCATTTCCTTCCCCTCCCCACTATCTTCAGCCTCACAACATTACCCAATTGGGGATGCCATACCATGAGACACCGGCTCCAGAAGGGAGCAGTTAGAATTCTTGTGAGGTATTAACAAGGGAGGCGTCTACTAATATGTACAGGAATTTCAAAAATTGAAAAAATCGAACTAATATCTATGAGAACCAAAGTGATGACGAATATCTACAGCTCAAACTGTTGACTAATAATATCTATGAGAACCAAAGTGTTGACGAATATCTACAGCTCAAACTGTTGACTAATATCTATGAGAACCAAAGTGTTGACGAATATCTACAGCTCAATCTGCTGACTAATATCTATGAGAACCAAAGTGTTGACGAATATCTACAGTATCTGACAGAGGTTGGATTTTCAATTATGCATAGCATATTGTAATAACGTAATATTGCGTATGCAGTTTAAAAAACTTAATTTATCTAAGAATGTATGTAAAAATCCCTAATATCGGACTATTGGACACATTTAGCTGATTAGTCCAACCTACGCTCTGTGGATATTAGTTCAACCTACGCTCTGTAGATATTGGTCAACACTGGGACCGTCATAGATATTCGTCCAACCTTAGCTCTGTAGATATTAGTCAACACTCTGAAGTTCGTAGATATTAGTTTAACATATGAGCTGTAGATATTCGTCCGATATACAGGCTGTAGATATTAGTATCTGGAGTCTTAACAAGCCATACATTATATAAAAAAAGTTATACATTTCCTTTTACCTCATTTTAGTATTATAATTTCTTAATTAACTAATCACCAAAGACAATATTAACGACTCTCAATTGAACATTTTAAACAGAAAAATCAGAGAAAGATAGTCACATATAGGAACTGAACCCAGGACCTTCGCCTTGACCGGGCGATGCTCTACAACAGAGCTAATGGGACCCTATCACCTTCGATCATATTATATTCATATAATACGGCTGAATGTTAAAATATATTCATATTCTGAATAAGAGTTAAGGTGAAAATGAATTGTCACGATTGCAATTTTATTTGGACGGAATAAAAGTTTTTTTTAACCCAAACCTTCATTTATTTAAATTAATAACCGATTTTTAACTAGCAAACTGTCACTTAAATTCTCGCAGTGCAAGGTAAAGATTATGAAAAGTCACACAATCCTGTAACAATATGCAGTCCTCACCCAACGTCCTCATTTAAAATCGATCTCGAAAATTGTCTCATACAGTATACTATTCTGTTAGACACCTGACTTGGCCTCAAACGTAGTTAAAATACAGAAACCATTTAAATTTTTACTAAAAAAAGAAAACTATTTTTAAATATAAAAAAGAATAAAACGCCAGCAGAGAGAAAAATTGTAAGAATTTCTAGACATTTTGTGTTTGGAGTTTTTTTATTTCACAATTTTTTTTTATTACTACGAGTAGCAACCGGTTTTTAAACAGTTTAAAAAACGCTAATGAATGAATGACATTGTCGTATCGAAACCGGTAGCGGATTTAAAAAAATGTAATAATCTGCATTGTAAAATAAAACTCTTTAAAAACGAGAAGGCAATCTTGTTCCTAGAAAAGGTATTCTGATAAAATATCAAATGTTTGAAGAATTTTAAAAGGTTTGTCGGAGGACTCCAGGGCATTATTAAATTTTATTTATATGTGATACCGAGAATCACGTGAAATGACAAAACAAGCAAATCCACTGAATTCAGGGGCGTGCGGTCCTTAGAGGCTGTAAATCTGTGTCAGTCACAAGAAAAAAGGAACACGTAAACTTTCGGAAAATTTAAGCAGTTGTGGTAAATGCGTGCATTTGGCAATTGCATGTAACCGATCATTCAATATGTTTTTTTCATAATTCTAACAAGCTGTTATGGTCTGTTTTTATTTAAATTATTGACTTTCGACCCGCGATAGTGTTAGGTAAACACATACCATCGGTTGATAATGTTTAACAAAAACTGGCAGTCGTCGAATTCTACAAAGTAACAAAATATTATCAAATATGCATATAATATAATAGGCAAGTTGTGTGGCGTGCCCTACTGCCAAATAAATTCGACGTTTACAGGTGCCATCAGTTGAGTATTATAAACACTCCTCAAGTGATAAGTTCATAAATAAAATATCTTAAATAATTTAGCCACTTAGAACCGCATTAACCTTTAATTAACAATACTTATTCAAAAATTTATTTTATATTATTATTTTTTTTTAATATTATTTTATTTTTTTTACACATTCGATTTATGTAAGTACGTAAATATAATGTATGTGTTATAATTTTTTATTTTAATTTTTTTTTTTTTTTTAAATATTTATATATTTTTCTCTTCCCTTTACACACGAGTAGTTACACTCTCGTAAAGGTTATATATTATATAAATATATATGTTTATACTGTTTCTAATCAATGTTGCATGTTAGTATTTAATGATTTGAGTTTAATCCGTTTGTAACCTGAAAATGTAATTACTCATGATTATATTACATGTATATGTATATAAAAACTAATAAAAAAAAAAAAAATATGAGACTTTCTACTGGAGCCCCGGAAATTCCCCGGAAAAAGAGGTTTCTTTACAGGCTGTTTTTGAAGTAATTTGTTTTGCCTCATCAGTCGTTATTGCCTACGCTCCAAAGCCTTGGTTACCACTATATATTTTTATCCGATATATATTTTGTGGCTACCTCTCTGATCATGTCGGAATTCCAGCTGCTTCTTGTGTATTTTTACAAAACATCTACAAAAATCGACACAAACGCACCTGCACACAGCAATTTCAAAGAGTTTATTTGTTGCATCTTCATAAAATTCAGTTTTCTTTATAGATTGTTTTATTAACAAACGCTTAATTTCTTTAAGCGTTTGTGATAAAACCGGGTCAGTCTGTTTACAATTTGAGGTTGAGTTAGAATAGGAATAGACGCTTTATTCCATAACGTAATAAGATCAATTGCAATTATTTCACATGTCTTTCACAGAAGGATCTTTCCATTGGATAACCATTGCAAGTCATTTCTAATCCACAAATAATACTTTATTATATCGGAAAAAGCTGGTAACACATTGTCTTTTAATTTTTCTGGGCCACCAAACACAGAACACGATGAATTTTGTATTGTTTTAGGCATTTTACAAATAAATCACAATCAAGTTTTCGCGACTATTCCAAAGAATGTGCGCTCCGCGCTGATATCTGTTTTTTTTTTAAATTTTTATTTCTGATTGACTGCATCTTGTCATAGTGTCAAATGGTGGAGGGAAAGAGGAGTAAGTTAGGTGGGTGAAAATAAAATCTATTTTGTGACGTTTAAACTGCATTAGATGAGTTGTTTGTTACTAACAAAATCCGAAAAAACACACTTTTTTGTAGAACTTTAGGGTCAGTGAGCCACCTGAAGATGAAGTAAGAATTTAATGATATTTTGAGTACTTTACAGGGTACTACCAAGGCACCCATTGGTAATACAGGAAACTCGAAATATGAAAAACAGTTTTTTCCCTACGCCCTAATATGTAGGTACAGCTTTAGAAAAAAATTGAAAAAAAATGGACGCATTTGTAGAAAATGATAACATACTTTTCAACCTCGTTTTGGACATGCACAATTAAACATTTTTTATGGACTGCAAATTGCACGCCCTACGCCAGTAGTTAAGTTGTAGAGGTACCTGGACTGTGAGTAGAGGTACGAACTTAAGGTAGTGACCAGAGTGACCACTTTCCCGGTGGTGTGTAGAATATTAGAACTGTGAAGTACTGAGTATGACTGTTTAGTGCTTTGCCGGACTGTTAAGGACATTCCAAAGTGTGTGACTGTACGGGACCGTGTTTGACTGTACGGGACAGTATTTGACTGTAGTGGACTGTGTAAGGCTGCCATATATCCAGATGCAATTGTTGAACTCGATTCCCGACCCCGGCTGGACCATAAAGGCGGGCACATAAAAGGGTGGCAGCTGCCGGAAATTGGATTGTATGTGAAACTGTAAGAGCGTCGACGCAGACAAAGTAGATGTCACTTTATTTCCACTATTGTAACGACTGATAAGATGTGCGCCATAAAACCTAAGATATATGATCGCTTTTTTAAACACTGCTTGCTTCGTTTCGTTTCCGAGAGTTTATCAGGCCATAATACAAAGAGTCTCGGTATATTTATTGATTGCGACGAAGGTGCGATTAAGTTAAGGCTTCGAGCTTGGAAATAATCTAGAATTAAAGAGCAGATACAGTATCGCGTAGGTACCATCTCAGTATATTATTCTAGAAGTTACCGATATAGTGAATTCTATTTCCGTAGTTTTACTCTCGAGCGAAGTATAAATATTTCGTGATAACAAATTGCTTAGAAGTGAAAAGGCCACCTTACTGATTATGTAACTGATTATTAACTCGTATGTAAGATTTAAAAAAAGTATAGTTATTTGTATAGTTAAATGTGTTCAATATATATATATATATATATATACCCCAAACCTTACCCGGGGTTCATGGGATGAGGTTTGTCTGGGTCCTGGAGGCGGATGACCGGGATACACTGAACCCCAGATTCCTACCCACCCTTAAATCCTTTTCCTTCCCATAACTCTCATCTCCTTCCTTTCCTTAAAAAAACGCCTCCACACATCATCCCCAAAGATGACATAGGCCCTTAGGGAAATTATTTTCCTCAGGGCCTCCTGTGTGGAGCTCATGTAAAAAAATATATTAGAGATATTTTCCACAAATTCATAAAAACCCAATTATCCCTTAATCACCTGTTCATGTGACATTTTGTCCCTGGTATAACATGTAAACCATTATGTACACATCTGTCTCTTTCTCTCTTTATGTTTTGTCTTTTTCTGCATATATATTATATTAGCTCACATAATGTATTTTTTTATCATTTTAACTTATATCCCGATGATGCCTGTAAAACCGGTTGATATTAAAAAAAAATAATAAATCATGGTTATGAACAAAGTAATTGTTTCATTTCATTTCCTGGTTACTCCCAGTTTGAACACATCTTTTGGACAGAGAAATAATAAATTCCATGCTATAAAATTATACAATGCTCTACCAGATCAAATCAAAAATATAAAGGAAATGAATATATTTAAAACAAAAGTAACAATATGGTTGAGAGATCAAAGTGATAATAAAATTACAAACATCATGAAGACGATATAAAGACAATCCATAACCAAATACAAATATTTTAAAAAACTACAGGCCACCTCAGAACAGGAAATCCTAGTAAGGAGGTCTGTGAAAAAAAAAAGAATCTATACTTATACTATACATTATACATATATGTACAAACCTTGTTATTGAAATTAATAATAAATAAATAAATTAAAAAAAGCTCTATTGATATCGCACAAGAATCATAACTGTCCACGGGACCAACGCATCCCCAATTTGGGTATGTTGTGAGGATGAAGGACACGGGAAAGGGAAGGATGTGGGAAAGACCTGAAGATTGAAGATTGGGAAGAACCTGACTATTCAGATCTGGTCAGCCAACATGTGTGAAGCCATTTCAGCCAAATTTCAGGCCATACTAAGAGTATTTACCATTCTCCCTTGAAGCTAGCGGAAACAAGGCAAAGATAGGATGAAGTCAAAGAGTAGAGTTTTCTATTTAAGTGGATAATAACAAAATTATTGTCTCGTTTTAGAAACTCAAAAGGTTTTACGGATATAGTTTCCACCGTGATTCACAACGTTTGAGGAACGTAAAGTAGGTCGCTTGTATTGGCAAACTGAATAAAGATTGATGATTTACACCGCTGTGGATTTACAATTTGCATCGAAATTGGATTGGTAGTGCTGTGGAAACCATAAGGCACTTTTTGTTCTTAGCGCAAGAACAAAAGGAGGCTAGAAACAAGGCATCTATTTCTGAGGAAAACAAACACGATTTTCACTAAGGGTTTATATTTGATATAGAAAAACAAGTTTTCGTTAGATATAAAAATACGTTAATATCGATAGTTGCGTGCATATGTGCATTCTGTGTTTTTTGTCTAACTTAAATTTAATTAGTTTCAATGTCTTTTGTGATATGTATGTTAAATGTTGATCTGTTTCATATATGTTTGTCTATTTTATTTAACAAATTAACAAAGCTGAACAACTATTCCCGTAAACTACCATCACAAGGAAAAAACATCAACACCGACACATTATTACATATTTATTATGTAATAAAAAACCTCATTTGCATTTTTTTATATGAATATCTCACAAGAGACTGTAGTATCCCCAATTGGGGTGTTTTTTGGGACTGTAGGTAGTGGGGAGGGGAAGGAGATGGGCAAGTAGCTGGAGACTGAGGTCTGGTCACCAAAAACGGCTTAAGCCGTTTCAAGCAACGTTTCAATTCTGAATGGTGGTTTTATACCAGGCCGATACTGAGAGTATCTTCCACTCCGGAACCTGCTACAAATATACTACATATTAATTATTTTAAATAAATTAATTGTGAAACAACACAAATAAAAAAAATAAAAAAATTATTTGCCAAGAGCCTTACTCGTCGACCGCGGAAATCGCCAAAAAATGTAGGTATATTTTAAGGTTAACTAAGATTTAATTTAAGATTCATATTATGTTACTGTAATGGCCAAGAGGGTGGCACAAATCGATTAGCAAGAGGCACGGGGCAAACCACAGTAGCTAAAAATGTGATAATAATTAGTGCAATATCAGTTAACTAACTAACTAACCATCACGCCATTTCCCCGCAAGATAGGCAGAGAGGACGGACCGCCAAACAACTCAGTCTTGGCACGCACTCAATAGCAGTTAAAAGGAAATTATAAAGAGTCGAAAATTAGGAACGTCTTCACAAAGTAGAGGAATGCATGGCAAACGAAATTATAATAAACCCGGTCGAAATGGAGAACATATTTTACAAGGTCAGGAATATTGACTATTCAATAATAAATAAAGGTGGCTTTCAATGCATATTTTGTACAATGAAAGTCCAGAGTGACTGATACTCTCAGTATCGCCCTGGTGTGAGACTACCATTCAGAATCGAAACGTCGTTTGAAATGACTTTGGCCGTGTTTGTAATCAGATCTGAATAGCGAGGTACTTTTCCACCTTTTTCTCCTCATCTGCTTTCTTTCTCCAGTACTTTCTGTCTCACAACAATAACAATTGAGAATGCCATAGTCTCCCTGGATCCAGACTGTTGGGACAAGTTCCAAATCTTTTACGGGTTTAAATAAAACAGGTAACAAAATTAAATTCATGTCATTTCATTTCTAAGAATTGTCACTTTTACGCACCAGATTTAAATGTCCGGGTTAAATTTTCCCCACAGGAAAAACGAAACCCTTTCACACACTTCCCAAATGATCATCTAGTCAATCCACGCTATGCAGTTGCACTATATAAGTATTATAAATACAAAACAATACAAAAACAACATGTCAACCTACCAAAGACCAAATGGGAAAAATAATTCACTGACTCCAGATATTTTCATATCAGAGGGTTCAGCTCTGTGGAACTCCTAATTGAACCTATAAATCCTACTGATCCCTCAATAAAAATATTTAAAAAATCTTTTGTAATCCTACACGTATTTAAAATGACTGATTTTTGCATTTTAATATATAAATTCTTTGACAAATCTAATATGCCTAAATTTTGAATGAGATACCTAGGTATTATGCCGGTAGCCGAAATAACAAATGGTAATATTTTTATAGTCTGAGAATGCCAAATTCTTTTAATCTCATTTCCTAAATCTGTGTATTTTCTTATTTTTTAGAAACAGTTTTTTGAATATTAGGAATTTTTAGGAATTTGGAATAGCTACATCATATTTTTTTAATTTTGTCATGTAAAACTATATCAGGTCTATTATGACTAATTGTTCTGTCTGTTAGTAATTATTATTAATATCGGTTAATATAACATTGCAATAACTTAGTGTCTGCCTAGATCATCATCTAATTAAAATAAATGGAAATATTTGTCAAGCAAAATAAATTACACATGTTTTGTATAAAACACACCAACTCTACAATATGATCCAAACAGTTAATGCTGAATAAGTGATACATTTTCGTTCCCCTTGGGTCCGACTACCTACAATAGCAGTCCAGAGAATTCACGACTACCTCGAAGTGCACTGAAAACCGCAGTGTGTACTGTAGAGCTCGAGTTTTAAAAAAATTCATCCATTTCGTTTCTGTCCTTGAAAATTTCAGAGGTTAAATAGTTGATGTTGTGGGAACCTGTCAATTATTTCATATATCTATAATTTTATTTATTAATGATATTTGGCTTAGAGATAAATTTTCAAAATATTGTCCGTCTTCTAAAGTTAAGGTGTTTGGGTTATTATTTGGTAATAATGTTTTGTTGGTGGGTAAAATTTGGAAGGAACGACTGAGGTTTTGTGGTAGGTTATTTGTATACCTTCTTTACTCATAAATTGCGATGTGGATAATTTGGAGGAGGATTATGTTTTTTTTTCATAATAGCTCCACCCACAGGAGTGTTTCTTCTTTGGTAATGGTGTGTGGAGGGTATTTTAAGGAGCAAAATTTCTGGGATGGAAAAAGGCTTGAGGTATGAGGAATAAAATGGGGGTCAATGTGTCCAAGAGTGACGGACTTATGAATTCATCCTTCCCACTGCGGAGCAAGGCGATGGATCGAGAGAGTCAGACTGGAGAGTTCTAGTTTAGGTCGAGGCAAATAAGTCGATGGGCAAGACATAGACAAACCTCACCCCATAATTGATTATGTTTTGATGTTTTCTTTAAATCTTGTATTAACCTTGTTTAAATTGTAAAGAGTTTTAGTGGAAATTTGTCTATAGATAGCTGGTTCCTCGAAATAATATAATTTGATAATGAAAGTTATCAGTTTATCTTTTATAGATGAATTTCCAAATCTCACCAATTTTTAAAATAATATTTATGAAAATTGATGAGATGAATAATAAGAAAATCTTCAAGTTTAGGAAAATACCCCTAAACTTGTTCCTAAGTTGAATATCGAGTACGTAATCTATAATGGATGCTTTCGTATCATCACTGAAGAAAGGTCACTATATTTAGGAATCAGATACGCAATTTTGTACATTTACTTGGAATAGCTTAAAGGCCTTTAACAAGCCAGCGACTGAGAATCCAAATTTCATCGAAAGATGTTCTTACGATCATACAGGGCGGTTTCAATGAGAGAGATTCACCGTACCAGCTTGTACCAATTATTTTCTCGTGTAATACTTCTGGAAAGTGTGTAAAACATGTATTTCATGTGTAGGACGAAATTAAGTAAGGTTAAATGGAATTAAAGAGTTATGTAGTAATGCTAAGAACAAATTTTATTGAGGTTATATTCATAATTCCTTATCATCCATTATCTACGAAATTAATCAATTTAGAAGGCAAGAGACTCTACATTTACAATGAATATCAGGGCATGTTCAGATCGATAAACTAAATCTGACTAGTGACGTGTAATAACAATTCTAATATGCTGATCTGTGGGTATGTAAAAGAATCAAAAAGGTTTAAAGTTTCAAATCTCAAATAGTAATCCTGCTTTAGATACTTAGGGCGCCAGTCCTTCCTAATAATTATTTGAAGAACAAATTTATAAATACAGTAAACCATAATGTGAGAATCTATCGTAAGATGATGACAATCGCTCACGTGTCTGATGGCGCAACTCTCGCGAATCCTTTCCGTGATGTACTTCCTGACAGCTGTCCAACCTCTCTGGAACTGATTAGCAATCTCCGATTATGTACTCGGCCGTTGCCGTGTTCGTAACTGCACGGTTGTAAAATTAATATGTCCTTCTCAAGCGCTTGATACCGGGGCGAGTAGTTTTAAATCGTTACATTACTCCCTTCCCTTCAAAAAAAATTTCCAAGGAAGTTTTAGGCCCTCCTGGCGCCTTTATAGATCTCAATACAGGAAGCTTGCTGATCATGCCAATAGATGATTTGCTCTGGAGGAATTGATTCCAGAATGTACCCTTGAAACCAGGTAATTTATATCCAATATGAAGATCACGTTCAGGGTCCAGGACTTGAAGGCAGAAGTAGTAGAAAGAAGATTATCAGCTTAGAGGTTTGTTTGGTGACTGTATGAAAGCGAAGCTCTTCCTCCAAATCCGGCCATGATGAATTTTGAAACTGCTGGGATGAGCATCCAAAGAGTATACAGATGAAGGCTGAAGATCAAGGTAGGAGAAGAAGGTTGAAGTTCAATTTTGATAGTCTGTAATCTTGATATTGTCCAGTGCAGATGACCGGTCCATTTTATGTGAACATGTCCATATGAATTTGAAGTTCTTCCTTCCATGTAGATTGTGATTGTTTTGGCCAAAAGCAGCAATGAATTCCACCGGACGTATATGTTAAGGTCTTGAACTTGTAGTGATGATTGCGATTTAATGTTGATTTTAATTCTTGATGTTGCGAAGACTAAGCTATACTATAAAATGGTTTACTGATGAATTAGAAAAAATTTTAAGTTAGAACTGATTGTTAGTTATACAAAAGAAAAAAAAAAAAAACCCTAGCTGAAATAATATGATATAATTTTCAAATAAGATAATATTACAAACTGGACACCCTGCGGATAAATAAATAATTTGAAAACCCTATTGATAGAATGATTAAACAATTTTTATTTTCTAGCCAAGACGCAATTGAAGTTTCAAAACAGCCCACCTAGATGTCACTCCTCTAAAATGAGATTTTAAATATCTTTATAAATAAATTTTATAATAATTTTACTAACAAGTAAATTCAAAAGTTTAAGCTTTTACTGTGAAATAGATATTAAAATTTCTATATGAAAATGAATGTTATTATCCTCCCCATAGATCTGAGTAAAAATAAGTTTTGTCTTCGATATTGAATAAATTATGAATTGTTAATCGAATTTAACCCATGCAATGTTGATAAAATTTAAGGAATAATTAGCTTGTGAATAAACAAAAAAATTTTTTTTTTTTTTTTTTTTTTTAATACCCCAATGTAGTATGCTATAAATCAAATTTTAAATTTTCAGTTAAAATGTAATCCGATGATGCAATTTGCAGTAAAATTGAATTATTATCTTTTGTTTTATTTTATTTTTGTAAATCTTCCTGAATGAAGAACCAATTAACATTCCATGATTTGATCAAGAACAAGGTATTGATCGAATCATCGAATGCTAGTTCGACTTGTTGAGGTCATTCCGAGCTCAAGAATGACCCCCGCAACCCGAAGAAGGAAAATTTATTATATTTAAAATAAAATTACCCGAATAGTAAACCGACGTTGGCATATGCCACATGCATTTTATTTGTGTTGAGGATTTCAAATCTCTCTCTTTAATTAACTTCATATTTATTTTAATTTGTAAGGACGAAGAACAACATAAAATGTGAATTAAAAAAAAACCCAAATGGATAAAATAAGCACTACCACAAGAAATTTCATACAAAACCGTTGGCTGGGTTTCGTAACTTCCTAAAGTTACTAAATAGATATTCTAAGCATCTGATTGCTATCATGTGATGAAAATAGTAACCCGATGCCAAAGATTCTGAATGAACCCTTCGGTTTGCCTTCTAGTTTAAAACAATATAATAAATATTACGAACTATTAATCATTAATTCAATTGTAACCATAATCCAGCAGATCCTGCAAGGAATATACATACTCATTTGATAATATAGATTATTGAATGGGATAACCCAAATTAACATTAATAATTTGATAAATATAGGCACGGTTTTGTACCACATGTTATTGAAAAAGCACTATTTTCCCATCTTATAGTATGTAACATCCCCAAAGGGCATAATGAAACAGAACAAGACAAAGAAACAGAACGAGACAACGAAACATAAAACCCAACTGTATTTTACTATAAACTATCTTGAAGATACGCCTACCATTCCGGACTAGCAAGCGCATCTTGAAAACAGTTAATTACATAACCATTTCAAAATGAATATGATAAAAGTATATATGAGAATCATCAAAATGCCAAACGGATGTGCAATGTACTCACACACATCCAAACTTATTCAAAATTTGATGATTTGAATATATAAATTTACAAAATTTAGTACTATGTTTATTCATGTGCACACATTCAATGCGTAAGGGTAAGAATAGGTCACCCCTGCACACTGAACAAGTATAAAATAGCAAAATACATGTGTTAGAAATACCTGGACACGGACAAACAAAATAACTTCATAAACAAATATAAAATTGCATTCAATGTGAGAACATAAGTTTTAGTCATGCTCTCACGTTAAATGGAATCTTTTAATCGCTTCCATTATTGCGCATAATGGAAACAAAAGTATACAAAATAATTAAAATACGCTCCTGATCTACACGACGTTAATCTGAGATTTCATGCTTGATTAAATCCTTGATGTGAAAAGTTCCAACAGGTTTTCCATTTAAATCAGCTAAAATGTAAGCAACCGGAGACAATTTCTTAATGACTTTGCTGCGGATAAACTTGGGAGCTAATTTCGCTGAAAAATACTTACTAGCGTCTGAAAGAACGAACGAACGACGCCAAACGATGTCGCCAATTTCATATTGTATGTCCCTACGACGTAGATTATACTGCGTTTTGTTCTTTTCATACGACTGCCTTAGAGACGTACGAACCTGCGAAAAAATATCGTTTAACTCGTCTAAATCCGATGCCCAAGAATCCCGTGCGGCAAATCTGATATCTTCAGGGTTGAAGTCTGAAGACTTGTAGTCGTTTCCTGAAATAATAATTTCCCTTCCAAAGTTTAAGAAAAAGGGAGTATATCCAGTGACCTCATGTACTGCTGTGTTAATAGCGAGTTCAATTTCATGTAAACAATCTGCCCACCTCCGATGATCACCACCGACGTACGAGCTAATAGCAGACACTAACACTCTGTTAATTCTTTCTACAGGATTATTTTGCGGGTGATACCTGCAGTTGTAAAAGAGGTGTCTTATATGAAACTTGTTAACTAACGCTTTCATGTCTTTTGAAATATATTGGGGACCATTATCCAAAATTATTGTATCAGGTACCCCAAACTTGTAAAATATCTCATTTTCCATGATCTCAGCAATATTCTTTCCAGTAGCTTTTCGTAATGGGAAAAGTTTAGAGTATTTTGTAAAGAAGTCAGAGATTATTAACAAATATGTATATCCTCTTTTGTAAGAGCTGGGGAACGGACCTAATAAATCTGTAGCAATCATTTGCCAAGGACGTTGAACTAATTTAGGATCACCCATTAAACCTGGTGGTAACTGATTCGTACTCTTATGACCCAAGCAAGTGTAACATTTGCTAATGAATGATTTTACGTCGGCCGCCATCTTCGGCCAGTAATATTTCTGACTAATTCTATTCAAAGTCTTCATAATACCAAAATGAGCACACGAAGGAGGTACATGATATTGCGTTATTATATCTTTCCTAGACTCTTTAGGTACAACTTCTTTCCAGTCATACACTCTGTGCAGAGCTTCCATACTCTGTATGTGTTTGTACAATACTCCATTATTAACTTTCCAAGCATGAAATTTATCTGGAAAGGTTAGAACATTTCTACACATTTTATCGTACCACGATTCTTTGGTTGGTATAGTTTGTTCTACTACAGCTAATTCTACGGGATCACGTGATAAAGCGTCAGGCACTATATTATCTTTTCCTTTACGGTGTTCTATAATAAAATTGAATTGCTGTAACCTGACAGCCCACCTCGCTAATCTGCCTGTCGGAGACTTAATATTTACTAACCATTTTAGACTGTAATGATCTGTTATTATCTTAACCGGTATGACAGATCCTTCTATATAAGCTCTAAATTTCTCCAGAGCAAAAATCATTGCATTAAGCTCTTTCTCTGTAGTTGAATGATTTCTTTCTTGAGCATTCAGAGACCTACTGATAAATGATATAGGGTGTTCTCTATTCGAATCGTCTACCTGTGTCAGGACCGCTCCTAGACCGGTATCGGATGCGTCGCATGATATGATAAAAGGTTTTTTAAAGTTAGGACAAGCTAAAACAGGTGCGCTCACTAAAATATCTTTAAGTTTTTTAAACGCTAAATCTGCCTGACTGTTCCATTTAAATTTGTTTCCCGTAAATTCCTTTTTTGTTAAATTATGCAACGGAGCTGCTATTATAGAAAAGTTACAAATAAACCTTTTATACCAAGATAGTATGCCTATAAAACGTCTTAAGCTTTTTTGCGAGTTCGGTATAGGAAAATCCACTATGGCTCTAACTTTATCTGGATCGGTTCTTAAACCTTGACTATCGACGACATAACCCAGAAACTTTAAAGAGTCTCTACAAAAAACAGATTTGTCCATATTGATAGTTAGACCCGCATCAGAAAGTTTTTTCCGAACTTTCCTCAAAAGAGACATGTGTTCCTCAAATGAAGTGCTTATAATTATAATATCATCTAAGTAATAAAATACTTTGCCCTCAAATTCAGGTCCAAATATTTTATCCATTAAACGCATCATTCTAGAGCTCGCCCCATGAAGACCGAATGGCATTCTAGCAAAATGAAATAAACCTCGTTTCGGAACAGTAAAAGCCGTCTTCTCTTTAGAGTTTTCCTCCAGAGGAATTTGCCAGAAAGCTGCTGTTAAGTCAATAGTAGACAGGTATTTAGCACCGCCTAAGGAATCTAGTATGCTTGAAACATAAGGAATAGGAAAACTGTCTTTTTTCGACAGCGAGTTTAAAGTTCTACTGTCCAAACATAACCTAAATGATCCATCCTTCTTGGGAACAAGTAAAATAGGACTATTCCACGCACTATGACTCGGTTCAACGACACCTAACTCTAACATTCTATCTAATTCTTTGTGTACCGCCGGCAGCAAGTGTGGTGAAACTGGGTAATATCTTTGTTTTACCGGTTGAGCATCACCTGTGTCAATGACGTGATACTCCAAATCGGTTTTACCTAACCTGTCTCCCGAGATATCTTTAAATTCGTCTATGACACATTTAAGCTCATGCTTCTGTCTATCTGATAAATTTAAGCTGTTTTCTAATCCTTTTATCTCTGTGACTGATTTCGGCTCAGATTTTGATTCCCGTGGTGATATATATTTGCAAATTTCTGGACAAATATTAAAAAGTTTCCAAAAGTCTATACCTAGAATTATATTTGAAGTGATCTCAGGCATAACTACAAAAGTGAAATATTTGACAATGTTTTTATATAGCACCGGAACTGTTATCTTTTGTGTACATTTTACTGAGTGACCTGTCGCAGAAGTTAGAGAAAATTTTTCTTTTAAAGTCGCCAATCTAAATCCTAATCTCACAAAATGTGTATGAAAGTTCTTTCCCAAAATAGACAGGTGGGAACCTGAATCTAGCAAACCAGAAAATTTAGTATTTAGAACCTGAAATGATATGTGAGGACGGCCATCATTGTTACCCGCTCTCTCCGCCTTTGACGTTCTAAGGTCCTGGTAGAATTTCTCCACGACAGCAAGCCAATTAGTCCACTCCGGGTCACACGGCACAGTAGATGAAGACGTCTCCTCGCCCACTGCACAGGCAACCCGAGCTGCTAGTTTTTTCGGTTCTTGCATCTGCAGTCAGGAGCCTTCACACCCGGTTGACCACAGCGGAAGCATCTCACTGGTTCTCTGAAATTCACGTTTTGAGCGCGTTGATTATTGTTATAAAAATACTTTTGATTTCTTTTGACATTAGGATTATAATTATTATTATTGCGTGGAGCCTCCCTGTAACTACTATTATTAGATGTAGTATTATTGGCAGAATTATTGGCTTTAGAATTGTAAAAGTTTGAATTTGCAGGATGGTTTCTATTATCCGTGCGACTGTCCGCTAATTCTATCATCTTTCCATATTTCTTTAGAGCAGTAACATTAGTCACCTCTGTAAGAGAAAGTTTATGTATGTATCTTGGCAACATATTACACAATAGAATTTCTAAAATTTCCTCTTCCGGCAATTTCTTAGAGAGGCGATTATTCATTAGTAAGACTGTGGTTATAAATGAACCCAAGTTTTCTTTAGGTTTTTGACAAGTAGTTCTTAACTGAGCTACAAGACGTTTGTCATGATCCAAGAGTTCAAACTCCTCCTGCAAACCTGCAACAATCTCTGGCCATGAATTAAAATTGGTACGGTTCACCCTGAACCAGTTCAAAGCATCGCCTGTAAAAAATTCAATCGCGCTAGAAAATAGATTAATGTTACTTACACCACGAGAATCTGCTAATTCTTCTACACGTTCTATGAAGTTGCGTACGCATGTGGATCCGTCAAAAACCAGATTCCATTTGTGTACGGGGAATGACTTGCAGGAAGACGATTGCGTTTCCGCCTGTAGCTCCGGCGAAGCTTCATTTTGTTTCACCATTGTCACAGAATCCTGAATCTTGGCCTGACTCCTCGTTAGAATTTGCGGTTCCGACATCACACGAAGAAACTATGCTATGTAGGTATGAAAGAAATAATTAGCACATGTACCAAATATTCACGACAACAATAAACTTGCCTCGTTCATAAAAAATAAAAAATAAATTTGACTACAGCGTACTGTAAGTCAATAAACAGTAAAAAGCGCAGAGCGCTAGAGCTCCAGGGGGGACATTCAAATATATTAAACTGTGTAAAATTATTATTTAACTTAGGAATTTCATCACGAAATGGATCCACCGAGCATCAAAACCGCGAGCGACTGTCATCATATATTCACAAATTAGCAAGATTACCACTTGAAACTTTTAACTACACATAAAACATTGTGCAAAAATTTACATCCTACCCACAAAATAACAGATCACTAGGTTTAATCCACGCTGGGCTGCCAAATGTACCAATTATTTTCTCGTGTAATACTTCTGGAAAGTGTGTAAAACATGTATTTCATGTGTAGGACGAAATTAAGTAAGGTTAAATGGAATTAAAGAGTTATGTAGTAATGCTAAGAACAAATTTTATTGAGGTTATATTCATAATTCCTTATCATCCATTATCTACGAAATTAATCAATTTAGAAGGCAAGAGACTCTACATTTACAATGAATATCAGGGCATGTTCAGATCGATAAACTAAATCTGACTAGTGACGTGTAATAACAATTCTAATATGCTGATCTGTGGGTATGTAAAAGAATCAAAAAGGTTTAAAGTTTCAAATCTCAAATAGTAATCCTGCTTTAGATACTTAGGGCGCCAGTCCTTCCTAATAATTATTTGAAGAACAAATTTATAAATACAGTAAACCATAATGTGAGAATCTATCGTAAGATGATGACAATCGCTCACGTGTCTGATGGCGCAACTCTCGCGAATCCTTTCCGTGATGTACTTCCTGACAGCTGTCCAACCTCTCTGGAACTGATTAGCAATCTCCGATTATGTACTCGGCCGTTGCCGTGTTCGTAACTGCACGGTTGTAAAATTAATATGTCCTTCTCAAGCGCTTGATACCGGGGCGAGTAGTTTTAAATCGTTACAAGCTTTTTAAAATTATAACTCAATGTCGATTTTATTTTGTTCAAAATTTGTTTTAATTTATAACTACATTCAAAAATGCTGAAAGATGTGATTATACAACTATTAAAATCATATGCTTTTTCTAATTATTTTTCAATCATAAGTATTGTTACGATGCACAAATAAGCCCCTACTAATTATTCACCCACGCCACTGCACAGACTACAGTTTCGCTCTTTCGCCGCAAGCGCGCCGCGCGCGCTAGTGGAGCCAAATGCGAGCAACGGTCGGCGAAGCCGCCGACTCTCCACACTTCCTAGGCAGAGCGCTCCGCGAACAGTCGATTGTTTTGTTAAGGAGAAATTCTCCCCGCAGGGCACCTTTGTGGCCCGAGTCATCCGCGACGCAATATGGCGTCGGGAATTTAATACGCAAATGGGTGTTCTAGATGTTACGGCAGACAAGGCCGAGGCGTAATTAAAAGTACAGTGACAATGTTTACGTGTGTGGGACGTTTCACCTGGAGTCTCCTGTTGGAACGAGATCCCCTCTGCTGCGACGAGGATTGGACCTGCCGCCTCCATCGCAGTAAGCCCCCTTAAATTAATGTGTTCTATTTGCCCTCGCGATTTTACCTGAGCAATGACGACCCCAGAGAGGACAGGTTGAGAGACTTGCCGTGTTGGGACATTCTAGCCAGGAACTGCCTTTTTTTGTGTTTCTGTGTTTTCTCACAATACATTTTGTTTGTTTTACCTAAATACCGTTCTTTTATTGAGGAGATTGTTCGAGGGTGATCACGGCCAGTATTTCCCCTCCATGTAAAACATTCCAAACAGCCTACCGGCGACCACACCACCCTGATGACGAGGGTCTCCCCTGCTTGCCGTTGGTTCGAGCTAGCCGCCTGCAAGGTAGGTCGGAGCCCGCCCTGTGGTGCCGCCCTCCTGGTGGCACCCGGGCCCAGCGAGGTTCTGGTTCCTATACGGGGCGTAGTCCCCGAGCGCAACTCTGACACCATGTAGCCGCTGCCAGGTTTTTAGCACTGGCGCGCCAACTCTGGGGCATTTTTTTTCTCCCCATCTTTTCCCCCACGTTGTGTTAGCACTGACGCTATAACGTGGAGGCTTTTTTTTTGGATTTTTTTACCCTAACTGGCACTGTGATGACCTCGAGCAAGATTCTCGAGCTATAAGAAATCTCTTTAATGGCAAATTTTGTGGCTTCTAGCATGTACTTACGGAATATCCATCGATATTCTATTATTGTAAATTATGTTATTCTGTAATACTAACTATTACGGTTCAAAATATTGTACCTATTACGTGCGGAAGCTACAAAATTCATAAAAACCCCTGTCGAAAATTGTATCAACATTGCATCATAATTTGCGCCGCCCGCCATTTTCGAACATCCCAGAAGCATTGCGTGCGCGCGAAATCTCCAACGTTTTTTTACACACGGCGGAAGCTAGCCGTTTGGAGCATAATTGCCCTGTGCGCAGAATTCGTGCGCAGTTGGTGTGTTACTGCCGCCCTGCGATAGAACTTGTAAATCACTGATACGCAGAGATATGAATCAAACATTCTCGTATGTATTGCTTGGAAATTCTTGTTTCGTCTGTTTTCGCAACTAAAATAATTACGGAATACAACAATAGTGCCTCTATAAGCACATCGTCTGTACACATCATTCGTTGACGCAGCAAAAAGGAGTTCCTATGTTATATAACAAAGGTAGCCTCTAGCGGGAACCTTCCAGTACATCACTCAATTGGCCCAAGCATTTTCAAGTTGCCTCTTTCATAAATCCATAATGCTGTCTAATTAATAACTTACCTTTTTCCCAGTGCTTATACAGGTACATTAAGTTCTTTTTTCTGTTTTTCTACAAAATAAGTGATCATCAAACGTCAAGGTGACAGTTGTGATTATCAAACGTCAAAGTGACAGTTGTGATTATCAAACGCCAAATAACAGTGCTTCATTAAAAAAGTGTTGTCTAAATGAAATAAACTAGTGGTGTGCTCAAATAATAGCCGCATTTAAGTGATTTTCTCCTCGGAAAATTAGTGTTCTTTTTTCATTTTATTGGGAAGTGCCATTTTGGAAGTTTTCCCAGTTTTCAGTGCAGTTAGTGACAAGTGAACAAAAGTGCACTACAAAAATTAAATTTCTTGTTTCCCTAGGGGAACCCCTGGCCAAAAAATTTGAAAATTCCTGGACTTGGGAAATTTCGGAATTTTTTTTTTCTTTCTTCTCTTCTCCAAGGAGCACGGTTTTAAACAACACCACAATGGAAGCCAGCCGAACGGTTATGTCATCGGACGGGTATTATTCCCAACGTCCACAGTTTATCTAAAGCAAACCTCCTATCTGTTCTAAAAGACAGAGGTCTTTCGTTGGAAAACAAGTCGAAATCTGCATTAAGAGCGTATGCATTTTTGTTCAACAAAAAGTTCGTCAAGAAAATAAACCTTGCATCAACAATTGAAGAAAATCCATGTACCATCACCAAGGATACAGAAGTCACGGTGACAAATAAAGAGCCGGAGCTACTTGTCAAAATGAAACAAGATATTGTACCCATCGCGGCACAAGGAAAAGTCCACGATCTTTCCTCTTGGAAAATCAAATATAACGGTGTTTCTAATGTAATGGATTTCATTGATCGAATCAAAGAAACAGCATCAATTAAGAGCATCCCGCTTGACGTTCTACGAAAAAATTTCATAGAACTCATTTCTCCGGAGTTAATCCCTTGGCACCGCATTCAAAAATTAAAATGCAAGGATTGGAATAAGCTCAGATCAGCTTTAATTTCTAGTTTCGGCAAAACTGAAGCACAACACCGAATAAAACTGTTTATCTATTAAACAGTTAGTAAACGAAACGGTGGCAACGTTTATAGAAAGGGCCGAATCCATAAATATCAAACTTTCTCTCCCGATCCCTGAAGCTGAACTACTACCAGTCATAACTGATGGTCTTCTCTACAAATACGAGAATATTATCACCTCACAGAAAATCACGTCACTGGCTCAATTAAGCGAAGTATGCACACTCCTAGAATCTTACCAAGACAGGAAGAATACCCAAGCGTCTTCAACCAACATAACTGTGCCAAGTCGTTCTTCGGAATTAAAACCGGAATATGACAACAAAAAAATTTGCTCCTTCTGCAAGAAAATAGGCCACCTAGCTGATACCTGTTTTAAGCAAGCCAAATTACGGGAACCTAGAGAGCCCAGGACCTTCAAGAGGCACCGCTCTAAGGACCGCTCCCCCCCTCGCGATGAATTACGCGAAATTTTCAAGAGATCCAAATATAACATGGATAGGCTGCAAGATACTAGCAATGCCAAACCCCCAGTGGATTTTTCTAAACCACCACCCAACTACTTCTCTAAGAAGCCAAAAAACTAAATGGCAACCTCTCAGGTATACATTCCGTATCAAGGTCTAAGGAATGGACTGATTGGTTATCCCACATTAAATATTTTAATCAGACCTTGAATATTTCTTCAGTGTGTTGCAAGCAAGCCAAGGAGCTCTGTACTTCTCTGCTAAATTGGCCCCCCCGTTTTGTCAAGGCTAAGGTCGTAAAGAAAATATCGGACTTAGTCTACTCTTTGTCCGACACCTCTGGCAAACATGTCAGTAATTACCATATTAAAGACATCGTAAAGTCCGGAAGTGAGGAGATAACCGACATCACTCCCACTATCGACGGAACCACAAATTAATTCAATAAGTATCACTACCTCCCTCGCAGCGTGCATACCTTACAAGAGTTACACCCCGAGTCATGGAGTTGTGGCACAAGTCCTCAAGCGTGAGGCAGGTCTCGAGTCAGCTTCCGAGCGATCTCTAGACATTGTTTGTAAATAAATAAATATGCATATATTAGACGTGTAAAGTGTTAATTACATGTCCACTCTTTCGTTGACAAAACGATATATATATATTCTTAAAAAAAAACCTTTTTAAATGCATTTTCATATGTTGTTTTTGCTCTAACTTTCTTTCTTTCACGACATTGTGCTGTGTTTTTGTTTTTTCCTTTTTTCACCTGTTCCGAGACTGATCACCTCTGAACAGAGGCACCTCCGAGTCATAATGCTTGGGAAGTCATGAGCCCAACTGTTGTTTCTCATCCCCTATACTACGCAATGTGCAGGCCTGTTTTGCTCCGTCCTTTCATGCCATGCAATTTTTTTGTTTTTTTTGTTTTGTTATCAACATGTCGTGATGGAAACAATGTCACGCTTCTCGTTATAATTGCAAGGCAATCAACATCGGTCAACGGCGTAGGTTTCTGTTTGTTCGGGTTTTGTAAATCCAGAGTGTAAAAACCCCAACTCAAGCCTGTTATTGCCCCTGTTCTTTACCGTTTCCAATTTTTTTCTCGAAAAGGTTAAAATAATTAACAATTGCCCTTCGGCGGTCGTTCCTAGGAATCGGATTTTGTAAATTCCAAAGTGTTAAATCCCGACTCGGAACCAGTTAATTATTCCTGCAACCTACCATTCTACCTACCCTGGTAAAATATTGCTGTTTTCTTGTTTTTGGTTTATCTTGAGTATGTAAAACCCAACATTGGTCTCAAGTATAAAAGTGTGGTCACTTACACAGTCACCCCTAATGTACATATAGTTTTTCAATCTTTTTTCTTTAAAAAAATTGATGGCGTCCTACCCGTGCTCATTTTTACCCGAAATTGGATTTTGACACATCCATTTTGGAAATTGCATATATTAAAAAAAAAACCAAGAAAGGGTCTGTAGATTTGCATAAACAAATCTATTCCTACTCGTTTCGACCAAAGTATGTAAAACCGAACAATCCGGTCTTTTGTGTCTTAGCGAAATCCTTACTGTCACGTCACGTATGTCTTGTATTACACGTTTCAGTCCTATGGGACAGGTTAATAAAACCTCATGGTCATCCTGGTTCCCGAACGCAAATAATTGTAACATTACGTAAATCAGCAACGTGTGGTCTGATCATCGTTCTACAACTTCAGGCATCCAATGTTCTGCCACTTAAACAAAGTGTTTGCGACCCAAAAATCGCAAATCACACGGTTCACTTGTAGCTATACAAAAGGCATGTAAAACCTCAATTGGTCCCTTTTGTTCTTCTCAATGAAGATTGCTACCTCCGACAGTATGTAAAACCACTATAGGTCTGTCTTGTTTTGCTTGGTGTAAGCAGAATTTACTCTGCCATCGCCCTGCACCTTGTTGACATGTGAAGTAACGTTATATCGTATATTTTCTCTGTTATTCTATCGTACGCCTTTTGGGCTACGGAGTTAGTCTATCTAACAAATCTTTAAGAACAGTGTTTAAACAAATACTGTTATCATTTATTGTGTTATATTTAAATGCACCCACCACCACAGGAGAGATCCTCACAATATCCACCTGTTATAATGTAATCGTATTTTTGTTTCATATCATAGTGTTTCCATACAAACGAAGTATTGAAAATCTGTAAGGCACAGATGCCAATCAAATACTTCATCTCACCTCCGCTCACCCCAAATCAACTTTGATTCGAATGGAACCTTGGACGCCAATCTTCGACTATACAGTCGAAGAATGTCAATCTGCGGCAAGCATGAGACTCACCCTTCACGGCGTGGGCATTCCTAATGTATCATCCCTGGAAAGGAGTGGGGTGTTGGGCTATTGCCATTAAAACCCACTTTTAAATGAACATAAGCATAGTATATTGTTTAAAGGAATAACTGTTAATAAATGACATATAAAAAGGACTCACCCGGGACCTTGAATCAACCTAATTCTAACTATCTACCAATTTACCCCCCCCCGGACTGCAGCTGCGAGTTGGAGGCCCTTGTGGCCTCTCCCGGAGACGCCTGGTGTGAATTTCTACCGATTGGGAGGCCCAAACTCTCTCCATCAATCGGTAAAACTCCGCTCGACTGTGGCAGGCGGAATCCTATGACCCTCCGCGGGATGCCGATCCTCCTGCTTCCTCTCCTGGCCTCGGCTCTGGAGCCGAACGATCACCGATGGTGGGGACCCATGAACCTCTCCTGACTATCGGTCCTATTGCAAATGGTGGCGACACTCTTACTCCTTTACGGCGCGAGTTCTCCAAAAATGGCGAGCACCACGGGATTGTCGGCCGCGGGAAAATGATTATTGCCAGCGTACACTACTTGTTACCGACAGGATGGCTCTGCTCACTCCCGATTACTCTTTGTGAGCCCCGGCCACAATAACATGCCGCCGAATTATTCCCGACTCGATTAAACACGATCTCACTCGCGATTTTTGAGGGTTTTTCTTTGAAAACCATTAATAAGATTTCACTAAAAATCCATTGTCGCCCGCGTATACTTTCTTAAATTCTTTTTCGTACAATTAGCACATTTTACTCGCAATGTGTGACTCGTCGATTCCAAAGCGGGCCGCTCTTCTCGCTTCGCAATCAAAGTGTGCGGAACCGGAACAACGCCCTCTCGCGCCTCGCCTAGACACCAAAAATCCTGAGAGTGTCGCCAACATTATCATTTTTTTAAAGTACTTGACGGAATAATACATTTTTAAGAATTGCTTCATAACACACCATCATAAGAGAGATCCTTAAAATATCCACCATGATACGAGAAGTTCGTTATAATCACTTATGCT
This sequence comes from Limnephilus marmoratus, assembly GCA_917880885.1. Classification (NCBI taxonomy): domain Eukaryota; kingdom Metazoa; phylum Arthropoda; class Insecta; order Trichoptera; family Limnephilidae; genus Limnephilus; species Limnephilus marmoratus. Next base: position 18,438,019 of record OU862909.1, read on the forward strand.
CTTGTTATTGAGTTGGTCGTGTGTCTTTAATTGGACATGAGTACCGCCCCTTTTGGTCGTGTGTCATTAAATTTGGCATGAGAACCGCCTTGTTTGTTTATAATTGTGTACTTATATAATTTGTGCACCAAACGTGAAGACGTTACAATACTCACCATGATTCGTGCGAACGAAATAATATCAACCCTTTTGTGCGTACTAAAAAAAAATAGTCCACAACCTTTTTGCAATTGTTCAACGACAATGCCCGTGGACTTCCTGTTTTGCCACTTCTTTCTCTAAAGGAAAGAAGCCCAGGAATATCTACTATCTCAAAAGGACTAGCTTGTCAGCTTCACTGTCAGCTATGGGGCATAGTGCCGTGGGAGTTAATCGAATGGGCACAAAACCACCAAACTCGTCGGCTGGGAAGCGAATAAAAGAAATCCCAGGATTGTGAAATTGGAGCGAGGGTCTATCGTTTCTCACAATCAAGGAGAAGTTTTAAGTGACCCCTAATCTTTCGTCATACACGCGAAAGACTAGCCTTTTGGTATTTCGTCTATTCTCATGTTCATGCTCATCTCACTTTTTTAATATATCCATTTTGGTTAATGTAAAGAGTTAGGAAATCTGCAGGTTGATTATGTTTCATTCTCACATGGAGTTTGAATTGGAAATTAGTCCAGTCTCTAGCAGGTTTCGTCACTCAACTCCTGTCCTTTTCCTTTCCCCATCCCCATGTTCTCAGGTATATGTTATGAAGTGGAAAATCTGTTGTTGACCATATTTCGATCTCACTTGGAGTTCGAATCGGTAACAGGCCGGTTATCAACAGGCTTTCTCCCTCACTCTCTACGTATGTCTCATCATCCTCATCATTGTCGTATAGAAGCACATTCATGAATGTTGGATAAGTACGGTATGCACTTGGCGTATCGTCTGTCTCTTTGACAACCTCTATTCATGAATCAGTTTCTCTGCTTTGCCGTGACTTGTTCACGACTTTTTGCCTTGTTCTTTGAAATTCTACAAAAATGTTACCATCTTATGTTAACATAGGCCAAGAAAGGCCGGTTGTTTTTCATCCAAGTTTTTTTGTCTCTCGGCAAACGCCAGGTTATCCTAGCAAAGGATAACATTCCACATGTCATTGTAAACTAGTTAGGAATCTCTCACTCTCTACCGTTCTCTCTGGGTCTGCAATCGTCAAAAAAACCTCGTTTCTTTTTTCTGAACACATTTTGTTTCTCTCCAAACCCTTTTTGTCCATTGGTCTCTAGGCAGGTAAATGTCAAGAATCTTGCTCTTTTAATAATAATTTCTCCCGGATTTAAAAAAAGAAGCCCAGAAGGATGTCCCCATCGGCAGCCGAGCTGAGCTTCACTTCCTGGCAGCCTTCGCTGTGGTTACGGAGGTCCCCCGCCGCCATTTTCTACATATTTGTTCCTGAAAGCACAGACCATACCGCCTTATGTATGTTGTCTGGTTGCACCATTGCGAGCCGAGTTGTCCCACTATACAATGACACTCTGGACTACCTTTGGGCACGCTAGCCCCTGGGTTTTGTTCCTGCTCTCGCTACCAAGCCAGTTTTGCCGTCTCTTGCTCTGTCACGCAGTGACGCACACAATGTCATGTGTAAACCATTAATACCTTGACTCTACAGTATTCGCTGAATGCGCACCCTCACAAGTTATCCCGAGCTACATTATGCTTCGATAACCATTATACACGATCCGTGCTTACCATATTGGCACATTAGGATTCGTACTGGCATGCCTGCAGACCCTGGTTTCTTCTCCTCAATGACCTCTGTAACCATAGTCCTCCGCACTGCAACCACAGTCTCCACTCCGCAACCTTCGACGTCTTCAACGAAACAAGTGTTTTCACAAGACCCTAGTGTACTCTTGAGTGTTATCTCAAATGGGTCAGGTTACAGTGATAAGGTAATCTTTAGAGTCTGTGAACCCTCGTTTTCTTCGCAATTCTTCGAAACTTTCCGCAAACCATCGAAACAAAAAAAAACAAATCTACGCACCGCAAATTTAGCTTCCAGACCAATGAAACCCTAGAGTCACATTTTCATAATTTTTGTCCTTGTTTTCGCATTTTCACATTTTTGTCTTTGTTTCACATTTTCATAACCTTGTTTTTGTTCTTTCAATTGCATAAATATGTATGTTGTTTCACCCCTCCTTGTGATAACTGCCTGTTCCTCATATTTTATGTACCCCCCTCCCTACCCTGACCAACATTGTACCTAGCCCATGGCATAAGCTAGTTTTTAGTTGTTAGTCAGCTCTCTCTCTGGTCTACAATCTCTCCTTCAACTCTCGTGGGTAACGTAGAGGGTTTTTGCCCTATTGCTCCATTGCCACGTCGCTTTTTTTCCGAGCGCGGGGGGAGGTGTTACGATGCACAAATAAGCCCCTACTAATTATTCACCCACGCCACTGCACAGACTACAGTTTCGCTCTTTCGCCGCAAGCGCGCCGCGCGCGCTAATGGAGCCAAATGCGAGCAACGGTCGGCGAAGCCGCCGACTCTCCACACTTTCTAGGCAGAGTGCTCTGCGAACAGTCGATTGTTTTGTTAAGGAGAAATTCTCCCCGCAGGGCACCTTTGTGGCCCGAGTCATCCGCGACGCAATATGGCGTCGGGAATTTAATACGCAAATGCGTGTTCTAGATGTTACGGCAGACAAGGCCGAGGCGTAATTTAAAGTACAGTGACAATGTTTACGTGTGTGGGACGTTTCACCTGGAGTCTCCTGTTGGAACGAGATCCCCTCTGCTGCGGACGAGGATTGGACCTGCCGCCTCCATCGCAGTAAGCCCCCTTAAATTAATGTGTTCTATTTGCCCTCGCGATTTTACCTGAGCAATGACGACCCCAGAGAGGACAGGTTGAGAGACTTGCCGTGTAGGGACATTCTAGCCAGGAACTGCCTTTTAACCTTGTATTTCTGTGTTTTCTCACAATACATTTTGTTTGTTTTACCTAAATACCGTTCTTTTATTGAGGAGATTGTTCGAGGGTGATCACGGCCAGTATTTCCCCCCCATGTAAAACATTCCAAACAGCCTACCGGCGACCACACCACCCTGATGACGAGGGTTTCCCCTGCTTGCCGTTGGTTCGAGCTAGCCGCCTGCAAGGTAGGTCGGAGCCCGCCCTGTGGTGCCGCCCTCCTGGTGGCACCCGGGCCCAGCGAGGTTCTGGTTCCTATACGGGGCGTAGTCCCCGAGCGCAACTCTGACACCATGTAGCCGCTGCCAGGTTGTTAGCAGTATTTATAATTTTTTTGTGATGTCCAAGCAAAATAATAGTGTAAAAAAATCTTAAATATATTAGTTTGTAAGACCGTAAATAAATAGATCTTTTCATTAATGATTTTATTTAAACTAAAATTAAATTTCTGAAACACAGTTTTCCCGGAAAATTTATTGATTTATTTTACTTCATGATAATATGATTTGAAATAAATGTTATATAATACAATACTTTTATTTTGAAAATTTAACAAATCTGTCAACGGCCTATGGTATAACTTTTTTGGGCAATATGGGGTATTGTTTAGATATTTCATCCAGGGTCTGACAGTCTACAGGCCTTGCCACGTCTGTAACTGGATGCACGTGTGTGGAGGTATTTATATAATAATTCTTGATTTAACGCGAGTCAAAATATATTTACTATGGAAACTTTTGTGTTACAATAATTTTCACAGATTCAATATTTATCTTGCTTAGAAATAAAGCAGGTAGAGAGGACGAACACTAAAACCGGGATGAATATGCAAATAAAATTGCGTTGTCACGCATCTAGCCAGAGAGTGTTGACCGGTGATACCGTTGTGTAAAATCGGATGAAAATGATATTTTATGGTTATTCGTTGCTTCGCTACACCTTATTATGCTAAAAATCAACACATTTTCTCATAATTTAAAAAACAACTTTACCAGATAAAAGAACAATCTTTAGAAATCAATTTATACATTTTTGTGGAAAAGAGTCAATACGGCTAAAATTTTATTTAAAAATGACATTTTTCGGGTTTTGTCTGGTTATTCCCTCTTAAAATGGTTCTGTGCCTAAATATCAAGAGCTTAAAACCACTGGAGCGATTTCGGTCGAAAAACGGACCACTTTTATTTTTCTGCGATTGATTTCGGTCCAAAAATGGACCACATTTTCCTACCATTCGTAAAACATTTATTGTAATTATTTAAAACATTTCCTGGGCCAGCCGTTTATTTTAACACGAAGCTATTGAAATGATGTATCTATTATGACCATAGATGTTGCAAATCCGAACTTCGTAGACTATTTTAGAACAATGTTAAAAAAAAAAAAATTAAAATATTTTTTTCCCGCCGAATTTTTGAACTGCTGTTTAAGGATAAAATTAAGTCCTTTTTCCATAGATATGCACGATCAATTATCACGTAGGTATACCACAGACAACATACAGAAACCGAAAATATTCTATGTTGACCCGAATAAGTATCCCTCACGGCAGTTTCAAGTAAAAAACACCCAGAATTCGCGCGATTATAAATTTTACGATTTTTTAAATATTTTTTTCATAAATCCTACAAATATGAGATAAACGGTAAAATAAGGTTATTTCATTGGCTATATAGCACTATAATAAGTTTTTATGTCTCCTTGTCAAAATTCGAAGGTATGATTTTTTTAATGTTGACGAAAAATTTAAAAAATGACCATCTGGGAAATCTCAAGCAATCGAAGCAAATGTATTTATTTCGCGTGATCGCTCCAGTGGTTAACTGGCTTTTGTCCACATTAGTTTTCCTTTCGTCACGCTATTATATATACTACTATATTTTCACCAAAATAAGCATCTTGCATGATATACAATGAAAATTTACCTTGAAAGAAACAGGTGATTATATCTTTCTACCAAGAATACAGAAATGCAATTTTTGGTAATTTTCAAATATTTAAAATTTTTGTTGAAAAGAATTATGTGATAATATAATTAGTCCCAGTGAGAGCTTGTACAGACTTGTCGCTTCCTGTTTAATAATGAAAAAACGGAAGCTAGAACAATGACGACACGTACGATCTTTCTCTGGGACTAGTACGTCACTGTACGAAAAATATTATTTTTAATTTGTCATTTGAAAGTACATGATAAAATAAGAAAACATGATATTATTAAAGACGATTAGAAATAGAAGAGAGTTTTCACAAAGAGAAATATCCTCTTCATTTTACTTCTATAATATTTTTTAAAAATAAATTAGGGATAGATGTTCGCTTTATCATCTCATATCTTTGTGGGGAGGCTAAGAAGCACCGCACGAAGAGGAGATCGATTATTTATCTCGCAGGCTAAAACCTATAGATTTTTGTGCTTATCTCTCTTTATTGTAGTTGTTTTTCGTTTCATCGAGTTTTAAATCACAACGGTGCTAAAGAAGTTTGCACTTCAAAAATTAAAGTTACCGAATAAGAATCACTTTAATTTATGGAGACAGAGAAGTCGAATTTATATTTATTTAATTTAAATGGACAAATTTCATAATCACATGAAAGATTGGAGTCGAGTTCAGACTTTGAAGAGATGGGGTTTTGAACGGAGGGGAATCCATTTTTACTTAGTATTAACGCAACGAAAAATAGACAATTACCTTAAGTAATTCAAATCATCTTCATACTTTTTCTATGGTTTTCATTTATAAACTTTTATAAATAGCTCAACAATTCCCGCATCTCTTATCCGCAAATTACTAGTAATATATAACAGTAAAGTAAAGATATCGACTACCATAACACGGGCATAAGCCTAGCATGGTTGTTGAAAAATCCACTAATTAATGCAACCATAATATTTATGCAATGAAAAAAGAAAAATTAAAAAAAAATAAAATGAAAAAGTGTGCGCGTTAGAAACTTTAGAAATTAACAAAAAAATTAAATCTAAAATTAATTTAGTTATTAAAATAATAGCACCATGTAAATCACCTCTGCTTACGATGTTTCCATGTAATTTTGACTCCTCCCACCGTCCTCCCCCTCCACAAAATTCCCCCCTCCCACTACCCCCGCCTAATTAATTGTGTAGGTACTTGTATAGAATTTTTAACTTAGTTTTAAGTTTTGCTCGTTAATGATACGGACGTGTCGAAACCGGTCGCAAAAAAATTTAAAATTAAAGTAACAAATGTACATCGAAAATTAAAACGTTTCAAAACAAAAAATGAAAAAAAAAATTATTTATCAAATATGTGTTAATGACCATTGCTTCAATCATCACGATTTATGCAAATCGAGGACGTTGGCGCGTACATTATTATTTAGACAAAATTGGGCACGGAGTTTAAATTTGTTGTTTAATTTTTACGATCATGAACTTTACGACTATTGTTTGATATAAATTGTACAAAAAACATAAATTGGTTACGATTACGTTATTTGACAGTTAGCTAACAGCTGGTACCATGTGGGAACATTTAAAACAATAATAATGACTGTTCAAATAACAAAAAGAACACCCTTCTTAAAATTATTTAAAAATGTTAATTTTTAATTCAATGAAGACCATATTAACGAAACTCGATCGAAGATCTAGAAACAGAAAAATCAGAAAAAGATATGGTCACATCTGGAATTCGAACCCGGCTTTCGGCTTTCTGGGCCTATTATTGTTAGTTCTTAGTCGAAATGATACAGTTTAAAATGACCGAATCGGATAGGGTCACATTAGCGCAGTTGGTAGAGATGCGGCCCGGAAAGCCGAAGGTCTTGGTTTCAAGCCCCAGATGTACCCGTATCTTTTACTGATTTTTCTGTTTCCAGATTTTCGATTGAGTTTCGCTAACATTGTCTTCATTTAATTAAATATTACAATTTGAGGTTTTACTCAAAGTTAAAAATAAAAATAAATTTGAAACAATTGCTGGGTCTTTGAAAAAAGTGAAAAAAATACTTCAATGATAAATAACAGATTATTTCAAAGATTAAGAATTAAAAATATTTACATAATGCGCTTTAATTGCATACTTAGAATATACTTTTATAAATAAAATTGAACTAACTACGGATCTAACGACTTATATTTATGAACTGCAAACTATTTTTTAAAATTCTGCGTGTAACTGTAGTTATGATTTTTGTCTTCTCTCCCATGTATCTCAATGCTTTGTATGGTAAGTAGACTTTATTATTTAATCTTTAGACACAAGTATTTTTTATCTAAGTTTGCTGTGTATTTTATAACTAATTTAAATTATTTCTACTTCTAGCAGGGCATCAATATATACTCGTACCTACTTCTTTTTAAAAAGTACTGTCGCGTGAATCTTGAATCCTTTTCCACCGATCAAACACTTTAAAGAAAAACACTCAGTGTTTATTTTCCGTTCGAATACTGAATAAACCGTTATCATCGATCAGACAAAGTGACCTTGCCGGATAAAAGTGCAATCCTAGAGTTCTCCCGACGAGAAAATGAAGATCTATGACCTTAGCGTGCTATCGAGCGCTGGCGCTGGATCCAGCGCTTTGTGATCACTTCACACCGAAGCTGGGTGATGGGGTCAAAGAGGCGTAAAGCTGAAGGCAAACGTTCAATATTCAAAGGTTTCAAGTATCGTATGAAATGTTGGTAAAATAGGAATTTTTAAATGAGCGCATGCATTTTGGTGATCACATTCCTTACAATAACTAAACTTTATTTATTAGGATGCAAAATATATTCTATTCATCAGATGCAAAAAATCAATAAACACGTGCACATATTATTAATTGAATGGTAAAAAAATTTATTTATTTGCATAAATTTATTGACTGAACCTAGTCCTGTTTTAACGCGACTTTGGTCAGAAGGTCTACTGTTCACAGAACTATTAGTTTATTAATCAATGGGATCTTGATAATGCACCTAGAGCAAATAATAAGCCACTTGCATGGATTTCATAACGACTTGGAAAAAATCGTGTAGAAAGATTTTTTTAATAAGATTACAAAAATGTTGGTAAAATTTTTTAGAAATGTGTAGCGGCTACTTAACCCGCTCTGCGAAATTTACCGCAGCGCCACTGACCTCCACAGAATTCGCTGGAAGAACATACCTACAGCGATACATCTACCTACCCGCGAGTACAGTAACGTAGTAGAAATGATAATCCGCCACCTACGCGAAAGAGCTAGAACGTCTGGCTGTACCAAACAAGTGCCCGCAGAAAGTTCGAGCAATTTCTCACCTTTGCGTGAATTCACCGCATTACCTACTGCGAGACTAATTACTTGCCACGGGTATATAAGCCGCGCTCGCTTGCTCGGAGTCAGTCAGTCAGTAACTCAGTATTCATTCATCGGCCGGGCGAGCAACACAGAACTAGCAGTGTCACGACTAAGTACCTGCCCGCGCGGGGCACGGGCCTCGCGCAGTCAACAGTGAACACCATATCCAGCGTGACTTCAGGAACATATTTATAGCACCTTCGAGGCACTTCTCCAACTACCATCTCGACATGAGATGGCAATCATCATCCTGCAACGAGCAGCAACCACAACCGGCAACGCGCCATCATTCAGCATCCTGCAACGAGCAATAACCACAACCGGCAACGCGCCATCATTCAGCATCCTGCAACGAGCAGCAACCAGCACCTGGCAACGCGCCAGCATCCTCATCGCCTCACAAGGTTCCTTCCTGCGTCACGTGTGTGCTCCGACCCATTGGACACACAGCCGCCATATCTCGTCAACGCGACGACGGCCATCGCCTGCACCAAGGTCACGTCTACACCGCCACGGTGTAGGGCAACACGCCGGCTTCCTGAAGACCAGTGATCTTCACCGCCGTAGTGTCCTGACCTTCATCTTCACTCATCGCGCAGCAGCATCACTACTGTCACACCGCCCCCGCTCCGCATCGACCTCCGCTACATAGCTACAATAATCTGTACGTGTTTTAGAGGTATAATGGTAATGGTGCTGATATTAACAAAATAAAATTTTATAATATTCTTATTATTATTATAATTTACAAGTACAAGTATATTACATTGGATTTAGTAATATAGACGTTGAACATTATAATGATTAATGATCAATAAGATGGATCAAGGAAAAAAATATTTATGAGATGTAATATTTTTGGTATGCCTCGTTATTCTCCTGTGTCATTCGTGTGGAAAACGTTCTTTATTTAAAATGGTTTTCGGCTATGTAATTATCGTTTTTTCGCACCCATAAAATTATGTCCCGTCTTTCCAGTTTATAAAAAATGATCTGATTATCCGGATTGAAATTTTCAAAAAATCGCCAGGGTTTCAAAAAAACGATTAAAAAAATATAGAATGTCTTAGGATATTTGCCTAAACCGGATTTTTTTTTAATGTAATGCAAGTGGCCTATTTGGGTTATGTATACTTTAACCGTAAGAATTCGGTTGTTTACCTATATCCGAATAAGTAACATTTTAGGGTGCAGCACTTGGTTTAATTTACGAAACAATCTAAAATACATAAACCTCACTCTTTATATATTTTCAGTAGGTACGTATAATGAATTTATAATTTATTAATTACTTAATTGGTGGTGTAAAATGGTCAGCATAATTGACTTTCAATTAGTTGATCGGTGTTCGTTTCTCGGCCGTGGCATTTAAAAAAAAAATGTATATAAATGTTTTGTTAATGTGTCCTTCAAAATTTTTACATCGAAAAATAATTAAATCCTTGTAAATAATTACACAACTTTCCAAGAAGTACTTGCATTTTGAAGTAAATCGTTTTTTTAAGTGCGTAGATTTTGTCGGATTTGGGTAAAATTGTTTGTAAAATATTGCAGAAAATATTTTCGATGTCGTCGTCGTAATGTTATTTATAAATTCCTTTGAACCCCAGAAATAAATGGAGTTTTACCTTTGAAGCACACAGATAATAAATGTTTTAATACTTCTACGGGCAACTGAGATTTTTCTTATTTATTTTGCTTTCGTCTGACAAACGTTATATTAAAAAAATAATTCTTCATTCTACAATTGAAGTTTAACGGTTGTTGACGATTTCAAATAATGTAAGTTTGCTGTAATTTTGTAACTAGTTACCTATTTTTTATTATTAATCTAAACGTTTTTTCTGTTCAACATCATTTTGTATAAATATATTAAAGTAAATACGCAGTTTAAATACCGACTTTTAAAACTTTTGGATTAAACACCACATTTTCACAGCTGGTAGCGACCACTAAAACAACATTAAAAATATGAAAAAACTATGTGAGTTTTTAGACGAATGGAAACATATGACATTCATTCGTTTTTGAATAACCCTAATATACATTATAGTTTATGCGTCAGTGAGAAGATATTCAAAGGGGAAATCCTATAAGAATATCTCCTCATTGATGCGATTTTCAACGCTGTCTGAATTTAAAACCAAAAAATCATTCGTCGACCTACTTTAAACATTTGTAAATCTTTTTTTTTTGGCAAAAAGTACATATAATTTCTATATAAAAAATATAACTATTTTATTTTTATAAATATAATTATATTATTTTTAGGTGTTCATTATACATCAAACTGAGTCAAACACAGAAAGAATTTTAAAAATATGTTAAAATTTGGATATATTCTAATGATCGAGCCTATACTGATGCTCTCACCCAAACGCCCTGTCATTGACAGTTGTTATTGTGGTAATAACCTTGCAGTTTTTGTTTTGTGTATATACAAACAATAATGCAATCTAAAATAATGTTTTTGCTGTATAGAAACCTACATTATACATTTATAAAAAAACCATAGATAAAATTGTGAGAAATAATTTATTAAAAATTCTGCCTCAATACAGGTTCACCTAGTGAAGCAGACTATGCACAACTAAAAATATTGTTTAATTATGCTACTTCTGTGTAACCGATCTTATATTACTTTCTACTTGTTCATTTTTTTTTGTACCGATGTAATCTATTTGTAATCTACATTGAACATGTACTTTTTTAGTTGTAATGTTGCCAATTTCATTGAATAAAGATGTATTATTATATTATTAGTATTAAAAATGTGTGGTAGTTTTCTCTCTGTTGTTCTATGCGTTTTAGAATAATTTTTCATTGAAAATAAAAGATTTTCATCTAGGAAAAGGTCGCAAATGGGGTTTCTATAACAAAAGCTCTTCGACCAAGATAACTTCACAAAAGCTTTAAAAATACCAGTCGAAGGGGAGAATCTTGAAAAACACTCTAGAACAAAAGGCAGCGTCGGATGGTGCAACCGGGATGCTACTAGAGATTCCATCGTTGTATAAAACACCATTAATATTAAACCGATGCCCGGAGAATGGTTCTATTAGAGACATCAAAAATCAAATAACGGATTTTGTTTGATTAAAACGATGGTAGATCTTGCATTACTTTGAGAGAACGGAAAGAACTATTCTTTTAAAATACCTTGTTTTATTCATTTCATCTGAATGGAGAAATACATGAGAAGAGACAGGAATATTATTGAACGGCGTACATTTATATTGTATTTCTCGTGTGACCTGACCACATGTTGTTTTTCAACCCCATAGAGTAAAGATTTCATGAAAATACTACCAGTTGGTGTGTTATGCTCTAGGGAGGTAACTCCTTGATACCCGATTTATTGTTTCACATAAAAAGCATATTTTGTGCTTTTTGGTGAAAGATTTTTTTCAGTGGACCTCATAGTGTCATTTTTTTAGTAAAAAAACTTCAAAGGCCAATAATGGTTGTATTTAAAAAAAATCATTCACAGATAAAAATAACTTGTATTAAATAAATATAATAATTAATTGATCCAAAACCCAGCAAGGCAGTCACAAAAGAGGCCTAGAGGAAAAAAAAGTTTCGATAAGGCCTGCTATAATTGGCGATGCCGTGTGGAAGATTCTTTAAGGAAAGAAAGGAGGAAGAAAAACGGTATGAGTTACGCAAAAGGTTATCGGCGTTACCTGTGCCCGCCTTCCAAATACACGTCACCATACTTGCAGCATGTTTGCAGCCTTGTCACGGGAATAGGCCACTTGCATCAATTTTTTTTAAATTTTTTTCCGATTTAGGCAAATATTCTAAGACATTCTGTATTTTTATTTTTTTTTAATCGTATTTTTGAAACCCTGGGGATTTTTTGAAAATTTCAATCCGATAAATCAGACCATTTTTTATAAACCGGAAAGACGGGACATAATTTTACAGGTGTAAAAAAACGATAATTACGTAGCCGAAAATCATTTTAAAAAATAACGTTTTCCACACGAATATTTTTTTCCTTGATCCATCTTATTGACCATAAATCATTATAATGAACAGCGTCTGTATTACTAAATTCAATGTAATATACTTGTACTTGTAAATTATAATAATAACAAGAATATTATAAAATTTAATTTTGTTAAAATCAGCACCATAATCATTATATCTCTAAAACACGTACCGACATCATCTGCACGTTCTGAAGAAAACCCCGTAGATCATTAAAAGTATGGGGTTCTCTTCAGAGCATCTGTCAAAAAGTGAAACCAAATGATAAGTTCGCAGAGAACAAACAATAAATTTAGTGAACGAATTCAAAAATTCGCCTGAAATCAAAGTGATGCCATATAAAAAAATAAATCAGTGTGGAATTTAAAAAAAATAATAGGAATATTTTCGGAGACGGGACATTTTCATGTAGTGACGTCACGAGCCTAAATAATGGATTTATTTATTTAAAAATAACAAAAACTGTACATTTCTAAACAATTTTACTAACATTTTCTTAATCTTAGTAAAAAGATCTATCCACATGATTTTTTCCAAGTCGTTATGAAATCCATGCAAGTGGCCTATTGCAACTTTGCTGAAAAAATAAAACACCGCAGAGACGATTCTTAAAAACAAAAACTTGTCTTAAAAATCTTTCTAGTTACGAAAAATATCACGAAGTGTTAACATGAAATAACTCTGGTATTTAAAGAGTTAACCGTTTTGAGAATTGTGGAACCAGCCAAACTCGTAACGTCGAACGTAATATTGTTACAAATAGATATTTTAATAAGACAATACTCACATGTATTGTATTCATAGATACTTCACGACCGCTATTAGCAGCGCGGCAAACCCCTGGCTTTGGATCTAGAACTCGTCAGCATGTATCTGTGGTGTGTTGTGATTGTCCTATTTCAAATATTTAACTTCATTTTGCACTGAGCTATTCTCATTTTATCATTTTGCTCTCGACGTGTAGAATCCTTTACTCATAACTTTCGCGTCTATGTCACCCTTCACGAAACTTTTCAATTCATTTTTTGTCTATTAGCACTCTGCCTGTGGATCCCCAAACTTTCTCTTTTGGTCTATAAATAAGCTTGTTGCTCATTGCAATGTCATTCTTTCTACAATTCTTTTCTACATCATTCTACATTTTACAATTTGCATCTCCAGTGCTCAGAATAGAATCGAAACTCCGTTTAACTTAATGTTCATCTGAATAAACTTAAAGTTTTACAACAATATTCCCAATACAAAACAAGTATCTTTACTTAAACAAGGGATAACTTCTCAAACATAACCTCTCCCACTCTACGGTTTTCTGGGTTTGGAAACGGAAGAAGTCAACGAAGTTGCTCACTTTACACTTGACGATAGACTGTTCGGAGACCAGACCCTGGGACCCTATGCAGTATCTGCGGTACTGATCCAAACTTGTATTTTTTATTTCCCTTTTTGGGTAATTTCATCATGAAAAAAATAATATGTTTACGTATAACCTCCACATGTAATTTAACGACACGTTATTTTAACCTGAAAATATTAAGTTTATCATCGTCACATACAGGCGTTTTTGTCTATATATAACTATGTGTATTTTTTAATGTAGATTCTGTAAACGAAACCAGGGGGACCATTGCAATCACAATTGAGGTGCATATTATGGTGAGACTGAAGTGAGTGAGAAAAGGAAATGAGATGGGAAGGAAGAGGGTTGGGAAGGACTTGGCAATGCATATGTGGTCAACACGGAGAAAGTCAATTCAAGCAACGCTTCTCTTCTGAATGGTGGTCTTTCACCACGTAATCTGTTGTTAATGAGGCCATCCAGTTAGCGAAGAGTCGTACATAAATGAGCCGCACAATCGAGCTAGCTCTTATTGATGAGCCGCATTTGAACGACTCCCTGTAAACCGCACTCAGTTGAACGGTGACCTTATTTTTATTGCTCTTCTTCTCCTTTTCATATTTTTTTTTGTGTTACAATAATTCAATTATTAACCTAGGACAATTACTAACAATTTCGGTCCGGTTTGACCGGTCAGCGGTTGAGTGTGCACCCATTGGATTTCGGGTGGAAGGGGAATCCCTAAGCAGGCTAGCTTATGAGCATGATCATTTTTGATCTCATTTCGTGCCTGCGCATTCTTTGCAAAAATGTCAAAATAGCCCGCTGGGGAGACAAAAAAACCTGGTTTTTCGTGATTTATTAATGGCCCGCAACCCGGATTTGTACCGATTTATTACATATTTCCCTTAAACACGGTAAGTTTTAAAGCTCTTAAAAAATATATGTTATTCTTGAAGATAATATCTAGACTTAACCCTCGCCGAAACGCAAATTATATAAAATTCCCCCGATAGAAAAAAATCGCAATGTATTCAATGTATGATCCAAAAATTATTATAAACACGTTTGTTTCAGTTATTTTACAAGTTATATGTATGAAAAAATTCACAGTGTTTCTTTAAAGGCTGTTTAAGATAATGCCTGCGGATTTTTGTTCTATTTTAAACGAGTCGTGTTGTATTAAACATTTTTGCTTCGATTTTGTCGCTGTAAATATTAGCGCTCTCCTCTAACATTCGTAATTTTGTATCTCTCCGTCTTCTTCTTTTCGGGCCCGGTTGCAGAGCCGTAAGGGAATCATGAATATACTTGGAACACAAGATCACTAAAATACTAACAATAACCTCTAAAAAGAAACACGCATTAATTTTTTATTATTTATTCATTTTCGGGTTTGTTGATATATTTATTGGACCCAAATCAACCGTTTTATTTTCTTGCGTGCAAGCAATAAGATTATGTTGTTTAGTTTTAGGAATGGAACTGACTCTATTTGACATTTATTTGCCATGAGTGTGCTCATCAAAGAACATGTGTATTCAATTGTTGGCTTTAAGCATGCTCATTCATGAGAAAGCCCAAACCAAGCCTGCTCATTTATGAGCAATGTGTACAGTTGATGAACTTGCTCATAAGCTGGCTTGTTAATGAGCAAAGGTGTCAGTACTATCAGGCTAGCACAGTACACTCGTTGCTCATATGCTCTGAGCTCACGGCTCTCGTCCAATTGAGTTGACTCTTTATGAAAATATTATGGGCTGGTACGGTGACTCCCGCTCTTAATAAAATTAGTCATGACCCATCACTACATCCAATAAATCTGGTTTTGCCAGCCATTATTATTAATTAAATAACTTCCGTTGAAATGCATAAGTAAAATTTATTATAACAGAATCGCATTTTTTCTTTAAAATGTTATTTTGTAGATGACAATAATTATTATTTAGGTTCCTTCTGCACGCTATTTATTCTGATTTTAATACTTGTCATCATTATTTCATAATATTAATGTCACTCGGCTACTTGGAAATATTGGAATTGCATTAATATCCGAAGAGCATTCACATTCAGTTTACCATTTGAATGCACAAACTGCATGTTGAAAGGAATTCATAATAAATCATTTAAAAATACATTAAAAGTTGCTGCAGAGATTTATATTAAATTATTGGTAGTGGAAAGACCGTGGTACATTTATAAAATAAAATGCAACTGAAAATCGAAAGCAATGCAAGAACCGTGGTGTTCTATGTCGATTTATAACAAAGAAAAATATTTTTGAATAAATGAATGATTTCGTGATACAATGTTATAATTTTTTTTGACATCGTAAACAATGAATAGTTTATGTGGAACATGTTTTCTCCCGTAGGCCTCAGTTTGACTAAACATAACTAACTAACTAACCATCACGCCGTTTCCCCGCAGGGGTAGGCAGAGAGGACGGACCGCCTCTCTCGGTCTTGGCACACACTCTTTGCCTCACTCACATTCATACAACGTCTCATACATTCTCTTCTATTATTCTGACTCTTGACATGGCCCGACTCAAGTATCTGATTCACTTGGTCGTGCCATGTCTTCCTTGGGCATCCTAGACTTCTTCTACCATTCACATTTGCGTCATGTATTCTCCTTACACTCCTTTCCTCGTTCATTCACTCTACATGCCCAAACCATCGGAGCGTTCCTTTCTT
Organism: Limnephilus marmoratus; assembly: GCA_917880885.1. Lineage (NCBI taxonomy): Eukaryota > Metazoa > Arthropoda > Insecta > Trichoptera > Limnephilidae > Limnephilus > Limnephilus marmoratus. The sequence continues at coordinate 18,454,309 of OU862909.1, forward strand.
GATCTTACTCATTACGCTTACATCAGCCTTGCATTCCTTGCGGATTTCCGCATTTCTCACACGATCATACATGGTTTTACCACACATACGCTTCAGGGACTAAACATAACTGTGCGAAATATAACTGAACGAGAAGCGACTACCTACTATCATTGAAAGAGATATTAACTGTTTTCTTGTAACGAAACTATAAAACTGTGATTTTGGCGTCATGAAATTGGACAGCTTCTTTTCCCCTGAATTTCAAGGTCAACACAACACTTTGTCGTCGCAAATTGCAGCCTCAATATTTCCTCTAATTGAGCTGAAAAAGTTATTTTAGTTCGAAGAAGTTGTTTTGCGTACCACATTTGTCAATTTAGTTAAAAAGAATAAAATATTAAAAAAAGGTTTTTGGCCTTTAACGCGAAATAGGGTAGAAGATTCATCTTTACTATAAATAAGAAGTAAAAGCAAAAACTGAGAAAGTAACAAATTAGGTATCAAAACTAGGCTGGCCTAAAAGCATATTACCCCAAAATAAAGTTACCCAATTTCATCAACATGACGTGTGCCAAAACCTGAACTCAAATAAAAAATGTTAAAACTGGGTTAAAAAAACCTAGCAATCTTCTCCTATAAATAACATCTATGTATTCAAAATTATAGAAACTTTAACTTTATCTATGTACATGTATATGTAGGTATCTGTATGAATCAAAAAATCTTTGCCAATAAATAAGTAAAAAAATCTAATAAAATAATAAGCTCTTACATTTGATTTGCATGGATTTTTTCTGTCAATTGCACAATGATCAATGAAACTTTGAAATGTTTTAAATAATCTTTGAAACAATTAAAGACGAAATATTAGTTTTTTCGGTAAAAATTCTATAAAATTCTGAAGCAGCATACCCAGAACGAAAACACATGTCCATTTTGCTTTATAATTCGTATGAACATGTCAAAAGAACCTATGCATAATTAAAGCACTTTGTATGCGAATTTTAAACATTACATTTATGAAATAATTCATGTGACCTCTGGGCCTCTGGGATTTTGGAATTTTTTTCTCACCACACTTTTGTCTGAGTTTCACATTACTAATTTACATTATATTTTCAATGCCTCTTTCAACGAAAACAATTTATTGAATCAATTGTCAAGGCCTTGAATATGTTTTTATCATTTTTAATCTCTACCGAGAAATATTCTTTGTTTGGGTTTAAAGCGTGGAAGAAATTGATAGGATTATGAGATATTTCGTCAGGCCCAAAGTGAACATTACATTATCGAAATTTTATTGTCAAGTAATCCCACGCAATTCGAAATAACACTATTTGATGTTAATTGCAATATAAAGCCGTTATGAAGATAACTATGAAGTATACAGAAATAGTAACCCGATATTGCTGCTTTGATGGATCGAAGAAATATTTAACAGGCAAAAACAAAAGTGGGTACTTGAAAACACATTTTTATACTATTTGAGACATAGTTATGTACATAATATATCACTTTTGTCATTGGTATCTATCTACCTACGTATTTAGATTTTTTTTTAAACATCTGAAAGTTTAAAGTCGTTCACATTTTGTCTCTCAATTCATTTCATTCGTGGTCTTGATTCCTATTCACTAAAACAAATCTTTATTCATCTCTCTTCCTCGCTACCTCCTGCAGTTTATGATCTAACGTCTTGACTTTAAATTATATTTTAACATACAATCCTGTAAAATTCCTAGTTACAATTCTGTAATTCCACGAAGTAGAAAGGAAAGACGCCGTAATGGCTTCGAAACCTGTGTGAATGGTACAAGACCTTTTCTACTCCGGGATGTGGCATAAAGATTGTTCTGATGTTAGCCAACCTCTGATAGGAGCTAGCACCAAACGAAGAATGTAAAACACTGTAAAATAATAATATTGTTTGTTATGCCTCTTAACTTACAATAGAAAGACAACGTGAGATGTGTTGGGTGTCTTCCAATAAGATTGAGGTTCGAATGATCACTAGTTTGTTTATTTGGTAATCGTCAATATTTACAATAAATATTGAACTGGAAAGACGTGCTTACTAGGCTAGACTAAAAGTCGTTCTGTAGCCTTAGGTTATCATCGTAATCTTTCGTACCTAAGACACGAACGGTGATAGATGGTACTTTTCTGATAATTAAATCAGTTGCCGGAATATAGCAGGACTTCGTATTAAACTAAATCATCGACATCTATTGAAAAAAGCTGAAACTACAAGGATAATCAATACACTACAATGTTCATTTACAGTGTGGCATGTTGCCACTTGCTGCATGCTAGTTATACGTTGCATACAATGACTGCATTTTTTCCTTCTCCATTTCGCCGGCTTCATGAAGTGCTATCTTGCTCTGCGAGTGGTGAAACGTTACGATGACTGTATTAACCGCCAGCTAATTACAGTAAGCGCTATCAGAAACGAAAGACCCGCAAAGCTAACGAGCCAAAGTAACACTATCACGTCGTATTAACACGCCACGGCGTTAAGGCACAAGGCAGCCCCACGGGGAGCAATTAAGATTTTCAACTAGACATATTTTAAAAGTGGTAACTTATCTTCGGAAGGCGGTTAAAGGCTGAGTGCTTATTCTAGCTACGTGTTATATCGTGCATGCCTTGCAGGATGCTTTTGAATTACGAAGATTTAAGATTAATTTAAATGATATACATACTTAATGGATTATGTCCGTTAGCTTCGGTAAACTTATCGAATCAATGGACACTTTAATCATTTAATAAAATTTTACAAATGAAGAGTCGTTTATTTAGAGTATTTAGACTGAATGATTATTCTAGCTATTTGATCCATATTGACGCACTTAGTAAATCACGTCCATTCGTTTTAGAATTCAGTGGATATTATTTTACTGTTGATTATTTTACTGTTATATGCGCCAGTTCAAACTGAATTAATAGTCTGACATTCATAAAAATAGCCGAGTAATTTAATAGTGTGTCACGGTAATACGCGTTTTCATCCCACATCAAAATATCCCCGGCAATATATCCTCCGACAAAATATCCTACGGACAAAACTTCCCCAACAAAATATCTACTGAAACTTAACCTAACCTTACAAAAATGGGGCAAAACTAATACAGACATGTTGTAAAAACAATAAATTATTTTAAAAAAATAGAAAAATGGGACAAAAATAACAAAGATAACAATAATTTATTATTTAAAGGATGTGTATATTATTTTTGTCTCATTTTTTTGTTAGGTTAGGTGAGGGTAGGTTAGTCTTGGTTAGGTTAGGTTAGGTTAGGTTTAAGTAGACATTTTGTTGGGGGATGTTGGGATTCATCGGATATTTCGTCGGAGGTCGTTGGATGGCTGATTAACCCGTATGTATTAATGATTTCTCTTCGAAGAAGAAGAAAATACTAACAATTCCAAACGAAACACCTCAGCACGGGTAAGTCTCCCAGTGAGGCCAATATTATTCAATCATACTGTAAAATGTAAATTTATAATATACCAAAATGAAAACAAATGTGAAAAAGTAAAAAAAAAATAAAACAACAAGTGATGTCTCAACTGGGAATCGATATCTTGTCTTACCGGGACAAACTTATGACTAAAATATCACAATAGCCGAGTTGGTTAAGGCCTTTATCCCGGTAAGACCGGAATAAAACTAATGATTTCATTAACCTCAACAAATGATACAATTACGAATTTTTTTTCAAAACTTGATTAAAATAAAATTAAAACCACGGTAACACGATAGCCGATTTGATTTTAACGCTGGTAACAGAGTTGGGTCGAAAGCATTTTCATTGGGTTTTTTGAGTAAAAAAGAGGAAAAAATTAAATAATATTTAGCATGCCATGCGTAAAAAAAAATACACGTGTAGTCGAATTTGTTACCAACGATCCAAAAATTATGAATAGTTTTTTTTTCAGGCACTAAGGTACGACGTTCGGGAAACTGGTTGCCTAGGGATAGTTTTCTGCCCACATTTGTGTTCAAATACAAGGAACCGTGATATACCAAAATATACATACTTTTTCTACACAGTTTTTCCACTTTCTTTAAGGTATAATAAATACGTGAATTTAAATAAATAAAATTTCTGTTAATTAAAATTTAGCTTGCCTCATAGCACACTCAAACTAGTATATTATTCATTGGTAGAATCTATTCTTAGATATGGAATACAAAACTGGGGAAATACAAGCATGAGTTATATTAAGTATGTACAAAACTTGCAAACCTCTATCATAAAACAAATTCTATCACCTGAAATATATAGACAAAGATACAAAGTGCATTTTGTGCAGAGGACATGATCCCAATAAAAGGTACATTCGGGTTCCTTACCACTTAACCCCTCAGAAAATTGCCAATATGCACTTTTAATGTCTTTAACGAAATGACATTTTACGAAAACTTTGTATTATTACCGCTTCACAAATAAAGCTCTATAAATGAAACATTTCTGAACGTAGCCAAATAGTAAAAACTGTTTTAGACAGGTTACAAAAAAAGCTTTCGAATTATTATATTACAAATAAATATTAATATTTGTAAATATTAAAATTTAGAATGCAAACATTAACAAAATGTGAAAATGACTCACGTGATGTTTTTATGTAAAAACGGTAATAAAATCACAGATTATGTAAACAACAATACTTATTCTATTGTATAAATGTGTAATAAACACTTTTTTATCATTTAACTTTTGTATCATTTCATATAAAAAATATTTAATTAATATTAAAAACGTCGGGCGCCCGTAGGAAATTTGGCGGGATAAATTATGTGTCAGACTGCGCGTCTGACAGAATGTTGTTTTTATGTATTTCTATGGACAACTTGAATAGAGATATGCAGCGTGATTCACTATCGACATTTCACTTTTTATTTTACGGATGTAACTAAAACAATAACGGAGTTATAACGGTTTCTATGGAGACACACGCGCTGACGTGTAAACACGCTTATTGTACTTGACTGCTGTCGTATTTTTAACGCATATATCTGCTTACGTTGCGGAGGGGTTTTAAGGATAACTGGGAAGATAGTACTAATAAAAAACCAGTGGTACATAGTCACAGCCCACGTCTCACAGAAAAAAAGGCCTGAAAATAAGCATGTAAGCCGAACGTTGGAGTACTGTATACCAGTGATTTTTAATAAGCTCAAACATAAATTTGTTTTTGAGGAAAATGAGAGTTTAAGCATGAAAAGATGTGGCTTATGAATGAAAATCTATATATATATATCTGTAAAAAACGGAATAAACAAATAAAAAAAGAAAAATAATATTATAAATAAGTTTTACTTCTAATATTATGAATGCATATTGAGGTAGAATCTGCAGACAAGCAGTCATTGGCAGCTTCGCGGGACTACCTATTTATTGTCTAAGTTTTGAATTTGGTTAGGTAAGTGTTTTTGTTGTTAAAATAAAAAAAAATTAAAAAAAACTGTACAACTTCAATGGGCGTACAAAATTTTAAAAATATATCAAAAATCGTCTTCAAATTATTAAATCCTAGTAATAATCTCGAAAACGGCGTCCTACACAACAATATCTACCGCCTTAAGCTTACTGAACTCGACGAAGCAAAAGTAAAATATTAAACCATGCACGATTTTGTAACTAATAATAAATTTTCAATTGAGCAGGCTGTCAAATGATAATTTACAGTCGTTTTTCTGGTTTGTAATTTTATTTTTCTCTATCGAATAAATTTGAGAGCAGTTAGCGGCAAAATAGTATTTATTGCAACTGAAAACAAACTGTACTCAGTTAAATGTGGAAACGATTTTTTTAATTAAGTCACGTCATCCGTACAATTAGATCTCGTGTTCTTTATCATATTCGCCCACAAGATTTTAAAAGTTTTGTCTGTGAAACAGAAAAGTCTGTAAAATTTTGTCTGTAAAATAAGCAAGAGACAATTTTAAATATTGTGCGTTTAAGCGAAGAAACATTTTTTATTTTTTAGTGGGATTTAACTAGGATTTAAGCATTAAAAAAATTAACTTACCTATAGCTTTCCTCCCCGTCGGCTTTCAACATTTTTTAAATTTAATAAATACAATGAATATCAATAGCGAGTTTTCTTTAAAATAGTTAAGAGGGTATTACCAGAGAAAACCAGAAATATGTCATTTTGAAATCAGATTTTAGACGTATTGACTCTTTTCCACAAAAATTGTAAATGGATTTCGAACGATTGTTCGTTTATCTAGCATTCGCATGTTCTAAATTTTGAGAAAAATGTTTATTTTTAGTATAATAAAGTTATACCCAGTGGTGGCTCATGACTTTTTGGTGTGCTAGAGTACTGATATTAAAAAATGGCATTATTGATGTTGTTGTAGCCGAAAAAAAATTTTTTTTTTTTGAAAATCAGTTTTTTGTATGAAAAATTTCAGAAAGTTTCAGTTTGGCGGTGTGCCGCACCGATTTCCTGAAAAATCTTCATACAAAACACCGAATTTTGAAAAAAAAAAAAAAATATTTTTCGCATACGACAACATCCATGATGCCATTTTTTTAATATTAGCACCCTAGCACACCCAAAAGTCACGAGCCGCCACTGGTTATACCATAGGTCGTTGGAAGATTTGTTAAATTTTCAAAAAAGATTTTGTATTGTACCACACCCATTTCAAATCATATAATCATGCAGTAAAATAAATCAATACATTATCTGGGTATCGCATGTTTTAGAATTTTAATTTTAGTTTAAATAAAATCATTAAAAATATATACGTACATGTGTTTCTTGACGAAAATTGGTCCGTTTGTGTATTTATTTGCGCACTTACAAACTAATATATTTCAGATTTTTTTTTAACATTATTTTTTAACTTAGACATTATTGAAAAATGATAAATACTTATAATCAAAAAAAATAAAAAAGTACATTATTTTAATAGTTTTTTCATCACGCCTTCCAGCATTTTTGGATGTAGGTATAAATTAAAGCATATTTTAAATTAAATTATAATTTCAAAAAGCTGGTACGGAGAATAATTAATCTTTCTCATTGTAACCGCCCTGCGTGATCGTAAGAACAACTTTCGGTGACTGATTAAACGCTCTTAAATGGATATCTGGAAAATATTGATGGGTCTCCGTGGTCGAGGGGCAAGACTCTCGACCAGTGATCCGGAGGTCGCGGGTTCAAATCCTGGAGTAAGCAAGTAAATTTTATTTAATTGATTTGTATTTTCACAATTTAATCATTTAACATAATATAAGGCGTATTTGCAGCACAACATACCTCAATTGAGGACGCCATAATCTCACTTGATACAAGCGGTCAGCAACAGTTGGGACTCTTGTGCGGTATTCACATTAAAAAAACGGTAGCTGAAGATTGATTCATTGAAGTAAAATTTTGATAGTTACATCGTAAAATTTTTTTGAAATAATTTTTTTTCAGTGAATCTATGGACTCGTAAATACCGTGGCAAAAAAACCATGCTGAAAATCGGAATATTCGAAAATAAAACGTAGTGATATGCGACATATGGAAGCTGGTGTTGCTGCCCATCAAAATTAAACACCACATTTGACGAATGACGAGTATGATGACATATCGCAAAAAGCTTTCAACATTGGATCGATGATTGGCAGTGTCCTTTAAATTTTAGCGCAAAGCCTGTATTCGAGCGAAAATCAATTTGCAAATCCAAAGACTCAATGCGGATATGAAGCAGAATTGTTTCAAATTTTAATCCGACAATATTTGTCCATTTAAGCCTGCCGGATTAAGCGGCAAAACTCGCGTTTTTCCAGGTGTCTGAAACTACACGTTTTCCACCGGTGTTTTTTTTTTGCTTTTTACCATTGTATACTGCTCCATTTGTAGAATTTGATTTGCAAAGGTATTGCGTATAAAACAAATGAATTATTATTCGGATTTCATAGGAAATATGAGGCCGTAATGTTTATTAAAATATGGACAGCAAGAATTAAATTTTGTGATGTTTTCATTAGGAAAAGTGAGAATCTAAATACACAGTAAACTAAACAAAACATACAGGGTGATGTGGAGATGGTGGCAGAGAGCAGATGTGGCAGATGATGGACACTGTATTGCTGTCCGAAACGTTGGCTAATTAAGGAGGAAGCGCAACGTAGCATAATGATGAAAAAGTTAATCACGATGCCACTTTTGCCTGTGAAAATCTCAAATCATACCCAATGTTTTTACATTATACATTGTAATTATTTTATTTATTAAACACATAATTTTTTACACGTTAGTGGAAGATTATGGCGTCAAATTTATGAGATCGGCGAGTGCAGTTTTATGTTTGCTTTGAAGGTGATTTTTGAGGCGGTTTTTCGCACATTGTCAGTTCGTTTGAAAATAATCTGTACTTAATATTATAAAGTCGAAAGTGCGTGTGTTTGTTTGATACGCTTTCACGCCTAAACCAATAAACCGATTTGAAAAATTCTTTCACCAATAGAAAGCAACATTATCAGCAAGTAACATAGGCTGTATAAATTGGTAAGCTCTGGCGTTATGAAATTTGTATAAATGAAAATGTGTGTAATTATTGTATTATTTGACGTGCGCTGTCATTTTGTTATTTGTTAGAAAATTTAGGTTACTATGGATATCTCCATGATAGATAAAATTCAAATATCTATACTAATATTATAAATGCGAAAGTGCATGTGTTTGTTTGTTGCGCTTTCACGCCTAAACCACTAAACCGATTTTAAATATTCTTTCGCTAAAACAAAGCCACATTATCAGCGAGGCTATGTATAATGGTAAGTTATGGCGTTATGAAATTTGTATAAATGAAAATGTGTGCATTTCATATATTTTAGCGATAGGGAGAAAAGGCAGGGGGAAGGTGGAGTTCGCGGAGAGGGAAGAAAAGTGGGAGGGGGCAAGCGGGGAAGGTGGAAGGGAACGGGCACGCATGGGAAAGGACATGCAGGGAGAATCAATTTATTTCTTTGAATGGCATTGCAACGCATGCCGAGTACCAGCTTGTGTAATATAAATGAAAAGGTGAATGATTGTGGCGGGTCAGGTTATCTTTCACTTCAGGGGAAACAAATAAATAAACTAAAAACGCCTCGAGATGAATATTTGGAAGGAGATTACAGGGGTGCGTACCGATCTTGTTTGTTCCATGTTTGATACGAGGGCAGTGTAATCATGTGCGGTGTTCGTTAAACTTTCAAAATTTTCCAGATACCTAAATCAAACGATTTCTAGATGATCGCGTAGGCGAAGACAAAGGCCGACATGTGGTCGGATATAGTTGGAATCCATTTGGATTTCGACTTAGTTTTCAATTAAGTAAATTGTTGATGGTCTAGGAAAACTATTTTCTTAAAAAATCAACTTTTTCTTTGTCAAACACGTTGAATAATGACATAAAAAAATAAGATAATATCATTAAAACAAAGTATGAAAAACATCATAATACATGTAAACCGTAAAATGAGAGTGCAGGTAAAACTCACCATATTATAAATAAATAATTTGAAGTTTTGTAGCACAAATTCTTTTTTATTATTCATGACTAAACTGGAAGCAACAAATCTTGCTGACAAATCTGTCCCCATCGCCGTCAAAACTTCTCAAGTTGATGTCTGGCAACCTTCATCCATCGTGTATTTGCTCGGAGCCGCATCCCCCTACCCTCTACCCTTTAGGCAGGTACCAGGCAAGTTTGAGGCTGTAGAATGTCAGCTAAGTCGCAAAAAGCTACAAACTATAATACAGGGTGTTACTTGACTTATTTTAAACAGTGATTCCTGACATTATTTGAAGTAAAAATGAAAATTTGGTATCCGTAACATTTTTTCATAATTTGTTTTTCTTCAAACCAAAAACCAATAAAAAAATCTTCCTCTTGTCATCACTGGCCTTTTAGCCAAGTCACCACCCAACCCTTCAACCAGCCCTACATGTCCAATACCCGCTGATTTTTTATGTTTTATGTTGAAAAACAAAAACATCAAAAATGTCACTGGAGACAAAAATTTCGTTCACATTTCTTAACCAAAATATGTCAGGAATTACTGGTTAAAGTAAGTCATTTACGTCCCTTAACAACCCATTTACATGGGTTGGAAGATACTCAGAATGAAAATGTTTTTTTTTTGCGGTCATCTTTTTTCATACTTGAAATAAATCTTGAAAATAAAATAATACGTTGTAAACTGACGGTACAAATATAAGACGATTTGGCTTTTTTATTTCAGTTTACAATTTTATTACTGGCTCACGATATATCAATAATCTTAGGTACATATAATAATATAACAAATAATAAACTCCACACGACCAACACATAATAGTTACAAAAGTTTGAACATATATGTTAGTCGAAAGAGAGATTGATATGATTTTTTAACGTTTATTAGGGTCGTCTAATAATATTAAAAAGAGCCAAAGGGGTGATTTTTCACACAGTATATGGTCAAACAGTAGATTTCAGGTGTTCTGGGAATCATTTATTACCTATTAGCCTCTATGAATATGTATACCCTTAGATGTGCAACAATTCTTAACCGTATTTTTTTTTTTTTAAATGAGCTCCACACAGGAAGCCCTGAGGAAAATAATTTCCCTCAGGGCCTATGTGGTTCCAATTTCGGAAAAAGTTGTTAATCTTTTTTACTCCTACCATCATGTACAATCACCTCCCGAAGTTAATGCACTTTACCCCCGGACACCCTGTATAAAGAAAAACAGATGCCGGTAGCTTATGTCACATACGAGCCGAATTACACAAAAACCGTCCGTTCTCATGAAGTCAACATCAAATTATGAACCAGTGTTCCGCTCACTTACGTTGAGTTTCACGCACGTGCACCGGGGATCGAAGCTGCTAGTTCCTTAGAGCAGGCTCTATTAAAATACCTATATAACAGACTCAGTATCGCTTTTGTGCGTTAGAAACGGCAATCGGTCTATTAAGGTTGAAGTGTAGCAGTGGATTGTCATACATGTAATGATTACAACTACCATACACTTATGTTTTTGCACGATTATACTTGCTATTAAGTTACTTTTCTTAACATATTATCATTCTGTTTATATAGAATGTTCTCTGTTATTGTAACTATTACACGAGTATACTTTTCTTGTTAAATTTTGAGGCGCGTCTTCGGACCGGTTCTAGAAAATGGATTTTGGCGCAGACGATATAACGATGAGCTCTGTACTTTGTTTAAGGAGCTAAACGTCGCAAAATTTATAAAATTGGGAAGACTTTGGTGGCTGGGTCATGTGGAGAGAATGACCGAGCATCAAGCACCAAAGTCCCTGATGAACTCAAGACCAATAGGGCGAAGGAGCCTGGGAAGGCCAAGACAAAGATGGAGCGACAACGTCCTCAAAGTCATATCTATCTTGGAGCTTCCAAACTGAAGAGAGCTGGCACAAAACCGAGATGAGTGGAGGAAGACTCTTGAGGAGGCCAAGACCCACCAGGGGTTGTAGAGCCAATAGTGATGATGATGACTTTTCTTGTTATATTTCTTCTCATTTCTATTTTTTGTAAAAAACCAACTGTTCATTCTTATTTTGTCCTTAATACTACTGATACCCTTTTTTGTGCCACTGTAACTTATAATCTTATCATTGTAACGTAAAAGCCTTTTTATGGCGTTAAATAAATAAATATTTTTTTTGAAAGCCAAATGGGCTTTTATATAAAAAAAAAAACATGTTTAGTTTATTATTTTACTGCGATAAGTAATTTTCAAATTAGTACATGATATATAACCACTGTACATGTATGTACTATTTCATGTTAAATAATTTATAAAAAATGAATTAATTAACAGAATAGATCAGTATGAGGACGCCTGTGAGATCGCAGCTCCGCACTCCATGTCTTGGGATACTTTCGCAACACAAAGTACTAATTACACGCCAACTTGGCGGGAATCGGCGCAAACTTTGCAGATTACGACGTTCACAAGAGCGCACAAACGGGCCAGCCAGCGCCGCAACTGCACTGCAACCCACTTCATTTATTTTTCACGTCTTGACTTTAATATCGACTTTATTTACAAAGTGTTTCGTTAATTAAAGAAGTTAATAAAGAGACGGCTATTCCTTCAAAGGACGAGTAATCTTTTTTGTTCTGGAAAATTTATAAAAAAAACCCTGGCAAGTTGTGAAAATACGGTTGTTCTATGTAAGTCTTCTAAAAGTTCAGATATTCTTCAGGTCATGTCGGTAATACGCTAACATTAAAGACAACTAGTTTTTACTATCCGACTTCACCGGAGTTTTTTACGACATTCATCGTAAACAATATTTTCATTTTTATTTTGAACGTTTAGCAAATATGTCAAATTATCACAATAATTCATATGCATGTCAGTAAAACGGAATTTGAAGATACAAAGCTCATTGACCTAAAACTTCCATGAAATGATAGCCGAGCACTTTTCATTGCCGTTCAAGAATTTTGCTACTTCCGGAAATATTGTATGATTTTTAGGTAAGTTTACAATTTCTTGCAAACCTCCCTTAAACATTTGAAGTTTTTATGCTCTTCAAAAAATATACGTTATTTTTGAAGATAATATCTATCGTCGAAACGCAAATTATATAAAATTCCCTCGATGGAAAAAAATCGCAAAGTATGCTCGAAAAATTATTATAAACATGTTTGTTTCAGTTATTTTACAAGTTACATGTATGAAAAAATTCACAATGTTTCTTTAAATACTGTTTAAGACAACCTCCGCGAGATTTTTACTCTATTTTAAACGAGCCGTGTTTTATTAAACATTTTCACAATTTTCGCATCAATTTTGTCGCTTTAAATACAAGTGCGCTCCGCTAACATTCGTAATTTCATATCTCTCCATCTTCTTCTTTTTGTGCGCGGTTGCGGGGCCTTAAGTATAATCGTTAAGCTTTGGTTTTAGTTGTCCTCGTACTGCTACAAAGTCTTGTGAAGATATCTGTAGGTACACAAATCGATTTCTTCTGTTACGCTGGTCTCTTGCATTAGCTGGATATCAACCAGTGGCGGTTTGCGGGGTTAAAAAGTGGGGAGGCGTTAACATTTTTTTAATGTAAGCATTGTGTATACATACATCTACCTATACCTGAAAAAACAATGGAATTTTTGCCTACGACAAACTATCTACCTATAATAATAATGTGCAAAAAGAAGATAGACCGTCAAATGCAAATTCGCCATTACTATTCAATAAAATTAGCCGTACTCCGTACGCACACACTACCGCGAACTATCACAAAAAATCACCAAATCAAACAAAACTCTGTCACTAGAACGCTAGACCTAATCGTAAATGATCGGTTCTACTTCGGAACGGTTCGTATTTTAAGGCGCGCCTCATACTAAACAACGCGCGATCGCGAAACGGCTACCGTTCATTTCGATTCCATGTAACTTCCCCGCTGCCCTCCGCCTACATGAAAACAGCGGCTTTCGGAGGCGGGCCTTACCTTTGCCTCACTAGCGTATTTTTGTACTGCTTTGCTTAGTAGCTGGGTGCAGCGAGATCCACATATTCCCGGCCGCGTTGCACTGGTGTGATGAGTTACATAATTTAAAGACAACCAGTGTTAATAGATATGAAAATATTAATGGTTAATATTTAAATTCGAGTAACTTTTATAATTTAGTAAATTTAAATTAAAGTTTTACTTTATTTTGTATGTCTGCATACTTATATCTTTTCCCCCTTTTTTCTCTATTTGCCTCATAGCACGAACCGCCACTGATGTCAACTGGGTTTGCATTTAGCACTGATGGCTTAAAAAGTTCTTCAAACGTATGTAGCTTATTAATTAATACGAAAATCTCTATTAACTCTATCAAATTTTAAACCATAAGAAATGAAAAAAAGAGAAGATTTCAATTAAATTAATTACCTGGCATCTATTGTGATTAAAAGATCATAGACAAATAAATAAGTAACCCGCCTCACTAAACGATGTCTATTTTGAGATGGAGTGGTAGGTATAATTTTCTGCTTTTAAATAAGTGGCACCAATTCCTGAAATCAAGGTGCCAATACTCTACCTATTATTTAAATTCAAGGTATCAATAGTCTACCTATTATTCCAAGAATAACAAACAAATATATTTTCTAAGTAATACAAAAATATATCCAAGTTCTCCATCCCGTTCAGCATTTCATAAGAAAATATTATGTTGAAATTCCTCGGCTATAACACTGGAAATGAGTTTTGATATGAAGCACTTGGGGAAAAAAAACACTTCCCAAACGTTAGATTCCTCCATACGCCTGAAAGATAAACTTAATATAAAAGTTTACCCGAATAATACATCTTTAATAAAACGGGAATATTCGTAGGTATAGTTTATCATAAGGATGAATAAAGATAAAAACATTTTCTGTTGAAAACAGAACCCTCGCGGAGCCAGATATAATGTTTACCTTTATTAAAAAATCTCTTACAATATTCCGTCGAATGTTCGGATATTTCCCTCTTGCGCCGTTCCCCCAAACTTCAGGCAATAATAATAATACTCTATTTACATGCAAAGCAAGAGCTTGTGGATTAAGGCGAAAGTCTGGGATAAATGACCCAAGTAATTTAAAGCTGTTGAAACTTGATTTTAAAAAGTAAGGAGTATTGTTTTTAGCGAGTTAGCGGTTCAAAACGAATTTCGGTTTTTACATAATGCCTCCTAAATGTTTTCAAAAGGAAAAGAAATGTTGTTTATCGGTTTGTTATACGGCTTTTGCTGGTAAGCGTTCTCAGCATTCTAAAATTGTAATATCGCTGAAAAGGCTCGAAAAGCCTAGATACAGCGCGCTTGAACACTGATTACAATTATTATTCTGATAAAGAGGAAGCCTTTATTCAACGCAACAAAAATAAATATTATTAAGGCATATTCTAATTTCCTAAACATTTATCTATTTGAATAAAAACATCAATCTCTGAATCATGAAACCTTTAAAAATGTTTTTGTAAATGAGAGCTTTTCTGAAATACGTATCTACTGCGAACATTTCGTAGTTATTTTCTAAGGAAAAAGTTTTCCAGTATCATATTTTATTACTATTTAGTTAATTCATCCCGACACACTTGAGAAAAAAAAATCTATCGCTGATATTTATTCGAATTTAATGGAAGGCGAAGTGAAACAATGGACCAGTAAATTGTCGCAGAAAAGATTAAACGCAGGAAATCGTCGCTAATTAGGCGTCTGAATTCACCTTTCTTACGTTACAAAGAGAAAAGGCTCCAGTGAACCGGGAGAACCGTTAAGAAATCGACAAATAATCAAAAACTTCCTTACATCCAACCTTCATTAAGACTGCTTAGAAATAAGGAAGACATAACTAAATGTTTGTTTCTACACTGTGCCTCCTCTTAGCTACCAGTTCCTGACAGTTTCGGGCCGATTTCAAGATCTTAGTGAGAGCAAAGCAATAAATTACGCGCAGTAATTGATTTGGATTGTGATTAATAGAACGGCAATGTTCCGGGTTCAAATATTCACTTAATCACATCGGATATTGCTGTAATTCGAGTACAAAGACGGTGAAGCTCCTCGTTTCGTGTTGTATTTTTGACAAATTAATTAGACCATTAAATTGGTGGAGTTTTGATTGAAAAATTATGTTATTGCCGAAACATCGAACGATTCATAAGCTAATGTGTTAATAACCACCAACCAATAATCACCTAATTATTATGTTTACCGATGGAATTTATTATTCAGCACCCAAATGTAATATTTATGTTGGTATACATCGTCGTGTCTGTCATAATATTCGAAAACGCGTTTCCGGACAACTTTATAGGGAAATGTTTTTATAATAATTATTACCTTTGGTTTTAGCTATTTTTATTTAGATTATTCTAATGTCAGATTCTTTTATAGTGCTATTAAGAAATGAAAAAACATCACGTTTACCTCCTTACTATACTTTTATGTACACTCTGAATTTTTCTTATTTCTAAACGTAAAATGCCTCATGTTCTACTTTATATTTTAGTTTTACTTTTTAGTTTTAATGACTCCTGTTTAAATTGTCCTGTGCCAAAGCTGCACTGTTGTTGTTAATTTTGTCCTCTTGGCGTTGTTTTGTACATATATATTTTGTACATATATATTTTGTACATACATATTGTATTTTCTTTGTTTCGCATTATTTAATCAATTTTTGTAAGGCGCCGTAAGGAACACTATAGGATTACTGTTATGAAAATAAGTACGGCGAATATTTTTTTTATTTTTGTCTATGGTTTCTTTTAACAACCACACTTTGAGTGCAACAGGTTGGGAGGAATGATTTCCGTTTTTGTGTTGGCTTCACTTTCCGGTAGGGCCTCCTCAGGGCAGGGAGACCTTACCGGGACGTGACAGCGCCATGTTTTAAGTTTTTTAAAAGAATAATTGTGAAACGATCGCGGGATGACGGTTTGTCGGAATATTTTTACCAATCTGGAATTTTAAAGATCAAGGATCAATCTTGAGTGAATGCCGTGGTGGCTTCCGTGTTAAAAAGTCGCGATTCATGATGTACGCGCATGTGATATTATAGCCTGTCGGCATTAAATTGACTAATCCGTTAGCGACACGCGAATCCTCGCTCGCTCCGCGACCAAAGCCCGTTAAATTACGAATATAAGGATTTTAGTTGGGACTAGCCTGTTATTTGCGTCCCACTCACTTTGCCACGTTGACTGGTACCGAACTTCCCTTGGGTAAGGGCCATAAATGAACCAATCCTACGGACTACCTGGACCAACAATCGTGACGGGCCCTCTTGGACTTGGGCCGGCTACGCCCTGGCGGGCTTTGACGAGATCCTGCAGCACCCGTGGACTGGAGGCCTTGGGATGGCTCCGTCCAGATGTCTCCGAAGAACTTCGCCGTCGGCCATCCTTATGCACGTCAGTGAGATTTAGTTAGGATTAGTAGCTTATTAACGGTCTGAACCTGGGGTGAGTCTTAACACGTAACTTAATCACCATAATTTTGTCCCAAAATTCAAATATAGATGTTATACTGTTATTTTCAAAACGCAACTCTTTTATTTAAAGTTTCCCGTCATACCCTATGTCATTGCAATTTAAAGTATTGTGCCCATGTTCCTTGAAAAGAGATCTCATTTGCTCTACGGATGGTTTTCGTCCCCCCAACATATCTTGTCACCAAAGTGACAAGATTTGGCGCGTAGCTGGGAAGCTACAAAGTTGGATGGACGATTGCAAATGGATTGCATCACCTTCCTCATTGAAAACTCACCTGCATACCACAAAAACATAATGTTACAAAATGTTACAAACCGGGCCGTGTATCGCCCGTAACAAAATGGCGCCAACGTGCTCTCTATCAAATATTCTCATTACATTTTGGCTCTCCATCGAATACCTCTAACAAAATGGCGCTTCAACGTGATTGGGTTCGTCTTTAACTTTAAAATGCAATGGCATCAGTTCGACGGCAGGTTAATTTAAAATGTATGTTCCCATGTGCCGGCGTTCTACGTAATTAATTGTACAATTTAAAAAAAAAAATGTCAATTCGTTAACTATAATTACGTG
Source organism: Limnephilus marmoratus (assembly GCA_917880885.1). NCBI lineage: Eukaryota > Metazoa > Arthropoda > Insecta > Trichoptera > Limnephilidae > Limnephilus > Limnephilus marmoratus. The sequence continues at coordinate 18,471,859 of OU862909.1, forward strand.
AACATGACTTTCACATATGCGAGTTTCAAATTTTAGTGATTGTTTATTTGTCACAGGATGCGACAAATTATCAAAATTTAAATGTCACAAATGTATTCTGGATGTTTTGCACATCATAATATAAACATACGGTTTCGGTCACTATTATTTACGATAATATCAGCTGACGCTTGTCCATGTGTTGCCGATCAGCTGTGTTTACATTCTACAAATATTTGACGTTTCTACATAATATACTTCCTGATACAAGGATCATAGTGCGGAATGTTTACTGTTTCAAATAGGCAGTACTGTAATTATATTTTCATAACCTCAAAATTTGTATGCTCAATGCTCAGAAATAACGTAACGGTAGTAGACAATGTGTTAGGAACTGATTTATTCGACAACAATCAACAGCGGGTAACGTTTATCTAAAAATTATCTATGATAAATTATCTTGTACAAATTTATCTTTGACACAAACGTCAAAATCAAGTGTTGTGTTTTTGCTATCAAATATTTTACGCATGATAATTAAATTATGTACTTACATACCAACACAAAGTAAATAATAATTTAAAATTTTATATTTTAATTATGATCATAACAAACGATTTGTTCGGGTTCAAATGTATTCTAGCATAATTGCCTGTACCGCCGGTCAAAATATACATCTGACGTGTTGAATTCAATGCATACAAAGTATCCGTGATTATTGTAATTACGAAAAAAATAATTATATGAAGTGAACATTTATATGATATATTATCAATTTGTACTTTTAAATAGCTACGAGACACGAATTTTATTTTAATTACAGATGGCATCTGTCATAAATAAATCATCCCATTGTCGGTTGTTTACCTTATTATGTCAAATTTGATTTCGAGAATACTATAGATGGGTAGCGGTCGGTCTATTTACATTTTAAAAACGGTATTGGAATTTAAATACTTTGGATAAGTCGATACATATTATCATTTTTTTTACTAGCAGCTACGTCATTATATACTAAATTATTATTTTTTTTTAAACTTTTCAGATACGAATTACTTTTGTAATTATTGCAAACATAAAGGCAGGGTTGCCACTAAGATTTTTTTAACTTAAAAACAAGATCGCTTCAAATCAATATTTTTTTTTTTTTTTTCCAAAAATCAGGGTTGCCACAATTAAAAGTTTATTCAACTTAAATTTTTTTTTAAATCAGGGTTGCCAAAATTTTTTTTTTGCTTTCATAATTTGAAAAAAATTTTTTTTTTATCAATGTCAACAATAACAACAACAATAAAAACAACAACAACAATATTAATAACAATTTTAATATTTTTTATAAATAATATTCTCAAATATAATTTTTTCTGCACGATGTTCAATTTTATAAAAATTATCATTAACAAATCTAGTAAAGATTTAGTATACAAACAAAATTTAAATAAAGGCATACATATAGCTAGAATGGAGTCACTTGATTTGTTCTCATTCCTTGCGCAGGGAATGCAGACATTTCAGGGGTGCCCATGCTGGTCAGAAAGTTTCTTTCTGTCTAGTTTTTTGTGGTGGTGGGCCTATCACCACAGAATTCGAGAACGGTGGAAATAATCGATTGTATACCCATATACAAAATATAAATAAATTAAAAATCTTCTTATTGTCAATCGTGATTTTTTTTAATAAATTTGTTAAATATTCAATATTTTCAAAAAAGGGCATAATGTTTTTTTAGGAAAATTGGTGGACTTGGAGAATTGAAAATTTAGTAATTACAAAATTTTTTTTTTTATGGAGGACGTCGATGTAGTTAATTAGGGTATTTTTTTTTTCCTGCCGTGCTTTAGGTACCGCGAGAAACATTTTATACACTCAGTTAACACATCATTATAAAAATTATTGGGAGTACAATTCGGAGATTGATACTTTTCCATGTTTGTTTACAAGTTCCGAAGAGATGAGAGTAGTGTATGCCGCTACCTACTCGTAACGTTTCGAATTCTTCGATCGTTCATCTTCATTCCAGGAGACGGAGTAACTATGGACAGATTGATATGAGAGTCTGTGCCATAGCAGGGCCGTTGCCTGACGTTTCGGAACCGACCAGAGTGAAGACGGAGGATCTGTTGTCTGCGGATGTTTTCCCTGCAGAAGACAGAAGGGCCGTTGTCACGCTGATCATCATTGAACTTACTACAAGTGATAATTAAATCACTAGAACATTCTAAAAAAAAAAAACAAGTCAAAACATACATAATCCAATCCTATACATTATATTATATTAGACTCATAAAAGAGCCAATTATTTGTCAAGCCCATATAATCATTAACGAAATAATAAAAAATAAAAACACTAAATCAGTATCATAATGTCGTACACTTGACGTGTAATTTTATTTCAATCTGGTATGATCAACCAAGTTGAAACGACCGGATCAATCGAATTGGTTAGGCCAGTATTTCAACATTAAATCATATCTTAATTATCTTGCACTGTATTGCCTTCTAAAGATAATTATATTTAATGGGTTTACTCCAGTTCAAGACTCGAGTAGCATAAAAACATTAATCGCAGATTAATTAATTTATTTTTTACATACCCTTGTAATTGAATTCGTGGACGTTTGCACATGGAAACATACTCATATTTAAGAACTTAAACATGGTATTTTTTTTATTTTTTTTTGTTAGATTTTAAGCATATGTAAACTTGGAATATACGACGATATAATATTGAAAAACATACCCTCTTGTATTCCAAGCAAATTATAATATGACCTGTGTTCATATTTTTTTTTTGTGTTGTAAACCTCGTGAAATTATAACCCGAACATACAGAAATACCAGCCCATTATTTCTCTATGTTCCAAGTTAAAATATGTTATTTTAAGCATTTTTTGATTTTATCATGTATCATATATGCGGCATGCCCAGTTGCATATGTGAGTACTACTCAAAATAATTTCCACAATTTATTATGTCACAAAAAATTTGTTAATCAAATCTGCTATTACCTCAAAGATAGTTTTAAAAATAATAGTACATAAGAATCTTTCATTTTTTTTCCCTGTCCGGGGTATTATACTGTTGTTAATTAATAAGCGTCTTAAGCGGCGCATAATAATCTAGTTTTATACATAAATAGGTTGTGTGAAACCTCAATAATTGTTTATAACAAACATATTACCTTTCCAATTGCACCCTTTAACAGGCGTTTGCTTACATTTTATTTGGCATCATTCATTGGCGATGGTAGTTGACATCTTATTTGGCACCATTCATTGGCGATGGTAGTTGACATCTTATTTGGCACCATTCATTGGCGATGGTAGTTGACATCTTATTTGGCACCATTCAAAGGCGATGGTTGTTTTCATTGTGTACATTAAAAAATGATCAAAATCATGAGTATCTTTTACAATACTAAAGTAAAACTAATATGTTATTTGAACTATATTTTTGGTTTTATAATAATATCCCCCAAAAGACCGAGGTTAGGGAGTATAGTTAGGTGTATTCTTCAAAGGAAGAATATTTTTTTTTTTTTCCTAAAAAGAAGTAGAGTCAGTGAAAGTGTGGATGGTACGCCATCATCAGTGTTGCCTATTTTGGCTATTTATGAAAAAATATTTAAAAAAAAAAACAGTGTGTTCGAACTGTGATGCTTTAGGCATAAACAAGGTTTTGTTGCATTTTAAGGTGTTGTTTTGGTATTAATTTATTATGTATTCTAGTTTAAGTAAATATAACTAATTTAATTAAGAAATATTATCCTGTTACAGATGATACGTCTACGGTTGTCCTCGACGAGAGTCAGTATTACAACACTCAGCGTATTAGATGCTGTGGGTGCTTGCGGACCCCGTCCACGTAACACCTTATTGATTTTGTTTATATTTTTAGTTTTAGTATTCTAAGTTATGACTTTTCTATTGTCAGCACTTCAGATGAGTGCGTCGCAAACTCATCCACCATGCCTTACGTATGGTGGGCGCGATTGATGTTGCGACGCAATCATTTGCAAGCTATTTATTCGCATCATTTGCTTATTTTTCTGAATATTTTTATTATGGCAATGCCTTCTCTATAATGATGTATATTTGTTCCCCCTTCAGACCAAGGTAGATAGTTAGTACAGCAGTTTTTTTTTAGCTTTTTAGTTGTGTTTGAGGGCAAACACGTTCGGAGCGAGCGGGGTATTGTTATGAAAATAAGTACGGCGAATATTTTTTTTATTTTTGTCTATGGTTTCTTTTAACAACCACACTTTGAGTGCAACAGGTTGGGAGGAATGATTTCCGTTTTTGTGTTGGCTTCACTTTCCGGTAGGGCCTCCTCAGGGCAGGGAGACCTTACCGGGACGTGACAGCGCCATGTTTTAAGTTTTTTAAAAGAATAATTGTGAAACGATCGCGGGATGACGGTTTGTCGGAATATTTTTACCAATCTGGAATTTTAAAGATCAAGGATCAATCTTGAGTGAATGCCGTGGTGGCTTCCGTGTTAAAAAGTCGCGATTCATGATGTACGCGCATGTGATATTATAGCCTGTCGGCATTAAATTGACTAATCCGTTAGCGACACGCGAATCCTCGCTCGCTCCGCGACCAAAGCCCGTTAAATTACGAATATAAGGATTTTAGTTGGGACTAGCCTGTTATTTGCGTCCCACTCACTTTGCCACGTTGACTGGTACCGAACTTCCCTTGGGTAAGGGCCATAAATGAACCAATCCTACGGACTACCTGGACCAACAATCGTGACGGGCCCTCTTGGACTTGGGCCGGCTACGCCCTGGCGGGCTTTGACGAGATCCTGCAGCACCCGTGGACTGGAGGCCTTGGGATGGCTCCGTCCAGATGTCTCCGAAGAACTTCGCCGTCGGCCATCCTTATGCACGTCAGTGAGATTTAGTTAGGATTAGTAGCTTATTAACGGTCTGAACCTGGGGTGAGTCTTAACACGTAACTTAATCACCATAATTTTGTCCCAAAATTCAAATATAGATGTTATACTGTTATTTTCAAAACGCAACTCTTTTATTTAAAGTTTCCCGTCATACCCTATGTCATTGCAATTTAAAGTATTGTGCCCATGTTCCTTGAAAAGAGATCTCATTTGCTCTACGGATGGTTTTCGTCCCCCCAACATATCTTGTCACCAAAGTGACAAGATTTGGCGCGTAGCTGGGAAGCTACAAAGTTGGATGGACGATTGCAAATGGATTGCATCACCTTCCTCATTGAAAACTCACCTGCATACCACAAAAACATAATGTTACAAAATGTTACAAACCGGGCCGTGTATCGCCCGTAACAAAATGGCGCCAACGTGCTCTCTATCAAATATTCTCATTACATTTTGGCTCTCCATCGAATACCTCTAACATTACGTTTAAGTTTATTATAATTAAGCGCACTTGATGTGAAATAACACAAAACTGCGCTTAAGTTTACTTTCAACTGCGTTTTTACGCACCAGATTTAAATGTCCGGGTTAAATTTTCCCCACAGGAAAAACTAAACCCTTTCACACACTTCCCATATGATCATCTAGTGAATCCACGCTATGCAATTGCACGATATAAGTATTATAAATACAAAACAATACAAGAACAACATGTCAACCTACCAGAGATCAAATGGGAAAATAATTCACCGACTCCAGATATTTTCATATCAGAGGGTTCGGCTCTGTGGGATTCCTAATTGAACCTATAAACCCTACTGATCCCTCAATATAAATATTTAAAAATCTTTTGTAATCCTACACGTATTTAAAATGATTGATTTTTGCATTTTTATTATTATTATTATTATTAAAGGGCAGTTAACGTTTTTGGACACATCGACTATATAAAGAAAATTGTCATTGTATTTTGCCATGCTGACTGATTTGATTTTTTTTGTAATTACCGTTGTTTTTTAACCAATTTCCTTTCAATCCATCTACAATATTTACAGAATGAAGATACTCAAATATCTCTCCTCCATTTGAGAAAATTTGTCTGACGTGTAGTCTGTACCTGGCTGATTCCTTTAAGCCTATGCCCACCGCCTAGGTTGGGTATCCTTTGTATACAATTCTGCTCTGCCATACTATTTTCCATATAATAAGGCTGTATTTGGGTAGGATATTGAGTCTTAGAGGCGGCGCCACGTTTCGAAACGATACAGCGGATTACTGCGGTGACTCATATAAATTTTATGAAAGCCTTCCTGAAAATAGGAAATCTTGATGAAAATTCAATATGAAAAATCTAAATTATTATCCTGATGTTATTGATTTGGAGTTTTGGGTTTAGTTAGAGGATCGGAAAATTAAATAGGTTGGAAGTTAAAAATAAAACAAAATTTGATTATAGTTAATTTTTCAGATTGTTTTCCATCATTTGTTTATAGCCGAGTGGTACAAAAACATCTGGTTCGCACCCATTGTCCTCCTCATCGCATCAATGGTTCTCCTCATTACACAAACAACTTTTTCAACTTCGTACGATGGAATTAAGACGTTTTATATTTTCAGCCTGTTTTCCCGAAAATAAAAAAGTTAAAAAAGCCTTACAAAACAACATATAATGTGTATTCAGATAAAGTTAAATAACAAATACCAGGTACCAACTATTGAAAGCTAATGAAACCGTGGCAATTCTGTTCGAAGAATATTATGACGCTGAAGGAAGTAGAGGAGAGGAAAGTGCTGAAAAGTGGAAGTTTTAGTCGCTAAAGATAGTTTGTAATTTTCTTTTGATTCTTGCAAAATACTATACGGTACAAATTTGGTGTTAACAAATCTCATAGCCGCTGCGCACCCGGGAAACTAACAGATTCTGATTGCCACGCTCGCACGGTTTACCACTGAAGCGCTACGAGTGTGTTTTGTATGAACTATTTCTTAGACTAGAAAGTCCCATTGTCTCTGAATTCATGTGATTCATTTTGAAATCGCTCTTGGGGAGTATTATTAAAACGGGCGGTTTGAATTTTTAGCACGGAATATGGCAATGCCTTATTTGAAGTGTGATAATAATGTGTAAGAAACTTGTCTTGTTTTCTTACCTTTTTTGTGGGAGTTTACTGCACAAACGCACTTTAGATTAAGGGTCTTTAACCAGCCAGCGGCCGAAAATCCACATTTCGTCGAAAGATGTTCTAACGATCGTACAGGGTGAATTAAGAGCGTTTAACCAGCCAGCGGACGAAAATCCACATTTCGTCGAAAGTTGTTCTTACGATCGTGCAGGGCGGTTACAATGAGAAAGATTAGTTATTCTCCGTACCAGCTTTTTTAAATTATAACTCAATATCGAATTTATTTCAATCCAAATTAGCTTTAATTTATACCTTCATCCAAAAATGCTGAAAGGCGTGATGATAAAACTATTAAAATAATGTACTTTTTGTAATAATTTTTTGATTATAAATATTTATCATTTTTCAACAATGTCTAAATTTAATAAGAATATTAAAAAAATCTGAAATATATTAGTTTGTAAGTGCGCAAATAAATACACAAATGGACCAATTTTCGTCAAGAAACACATGTACGTATATATTGTTTAATGATTTTATTGAAACTAAAATTAAAATTCTAAAACATGCGTTTGCTAGATAATGTAATGATTTATTTTACTGCATGATTATATTATTTGAAATGGGTGTGGTATAATTCAAAATCTTTTTTGAAAATATAACAAATCTGCCAACGACCTATGGAATAACCTTATTATACTAAAAATTAAAAATTTTCTCAAAATTTATTACATGCGAATGCTAGATAAAAGAACAATCTTTCGAAATCCATTTAAAATTTTTTCTGGAAAAGAGTCAATACGTCTAAAATCTGATTTGAAAATGACATATTTCTGGTTTTCTCTGGTAATGCCCTCTTAACAAAGATTAATTATTCTCCTTACCAGCTTTTTAAAATTATAACTCAATACCATAAAACTATTAAAATTATGTAATTTTGTAATTATTTTCTGATTATAAGTATTTATCATTTTTCAATAATGTCTAAGCACAATAAGAATTTAAAAAATCTTCAATATATTAATTTATAAGACCGTAAATAGATAGACAAAATAGAGAAATTTTCGACATAAAGGGGTGTTCGGATATTTTTTTAATGATTTTATTTGAACTAAAATTAAAATTCTGAAACACGCGTTTACTTTTTTTTTAATTGTTTTTTCAAAGTACAATCCCGTTAAACTGCAATTAAGCAGTTTGTCAACAGGATGTTAATCTTCAATTACAATTTAAACACGCATAATATTATTACTATAACTATACGTATTGTCACAATTAACACACAGACTTAATATAAACCACCTCTATTTAGTAACCATATTTTCAGCATATATCTCAATCTACTTACAGAATCGCAATTTTTTATATTACTTAGTAACATGTTAAATATTTTGGGCACATTATATTGCAAGGTTCGCCGTCCGTACTTATTGTTATATTTTGAAACAAGCATTCCTTCATGCTTTGTGAACCTAGTGTCGTGTTCATGTTTCACTTTTCTCTTATATTCAGACTCAGATATACTCGTATGCTGAGTCAATATTTTGTACCATAATAGAGCCTGCACCGGTAATACATTTAAATTATTATACAGCAGTGATATGTTCCATCTCTGTGAAAAGATATGTTTTTGAACTAGTAATTTAACCGTTGAATTTTGTACTGATTGTAAGTGGTTTAAATTAGTTTCGCAAGTGTGTCCCCAAGTGGTTATTACATACCGTAAAGTTGATTCTGCAAGTGATAAGTAAATAATTTTTAAAATATTCACCGGCAGAAACATTTCAGTTTGTACAGCCTACCCACTATCGCCCTCAGCCGTTTACAAGTCTTGTTTATTTGTGTGTTTCATTCGAAATTGCTATCAACAGTCACCCCCAAATAAACGTATTCATTTACCAGTTCATGCAACATGCAAGTCTGCAAAATGTTTTAATGAATACATATAAAGTCATGAGAAATTATTTCAGGCATAATCTGAAATGAAGCCTGTGGAGACCGTATGTGTATCAATTTAGTTTTCTTGGTATTAATGATTAGACCTGCGTCGTTCGACCACTAGATAATGTATTGATTTACAATAATGTATGATTACATGGTATGAAATAAGATTTTTCGTTTGAAAATTGAACAAATCTGCCAACGAACTATGGCCTTATTATACTAAAAATGAACATTTTTTCTCAAAATTTAAAACATGAGTTTACTAAAAAAAAGAACAATCTTTTGAAATCAATTTATAATTTTTTGTGGAAAAGAGTCAAAACGTCTAAAATTTGATTTAAAAATGACGTATTTCCGGTTTTACCTAGTTATACCCTCTTAACGGTTTTTATTGCATAGTGAAAAACTTGACTTATTATCGCGGCCTGGGTATGTTTAACAATTATACGACAACTGTACTGCCGGCGAAATTAAAAAAAACACAATATCGACCTTGAGACTTTCATAGAGGATACTGTGTTTTTACTTATTATCGTTTTTATCTAGTATCGATATTGAGACTTAAGAGGATAATGTGTTTTTACTTATGACGGCAGTATTGTGTACATTTCTATTTTTAACTGAAAGCGTCACCCAATAATTAATCAAATTTTGTAAATAATATGGTAAAGGAAATCATCATCATGTTGAAAAATAAATAAACTATTGGTAGATTATGTAGGTGATTTTAAATAAAAATTCACGTGAATAAAAACAAAAGTCAAGTAGGTACCTATATTATGAAATTTGAACCTTTGTAGGTTTCTGTGAAGTTCCAGGGGTAGTCAAGCACTAAGGCAGCTATTAAACCCAGCAATGAAACAGCATGTGCGAACGTGCGTTATCTCCTGACCTCGTGTAGTTGCGGGTCACCCGGTGGAGCTGAATCCCACACACTGCCTCTTAGGCATGTCTTGTGGGGCGTAAGTTAAAGTGCTACTTGCACTAGGATATCCTACTACAGGACTACAGGGTACCAGGAGTACAGGACTAGATGAAGGGTGAGAGGTGTGGCTTGCCGTTAAGTTCCAATCAGATAATGCTGCGTGGTTAGTCATCTTTGAGGGGATGAATAATGAATACATTCTGTTTCCTTTCAACTTAGGGTTTAGCTGTTATAAGCAATCAATGTGAATTTGACAAGTTTGCGTTAAGACGCCTAGGTTGTCCAAGTTCAACAAAGTCATATTGAACTCTTATTTAAGTTGGAAAAAATCCCATTTATTTTAATTTGAAGTAAATAATACTTTTTAATTGAGCACTTCAAAAATATGAAACAAATGAAACGTTCAAGTAAATATTTTTATTATTTATGATTTACGTATTACGCTTACTCGTTAATATGGAATATTTTTTATTCAGGTAGATTTAGCTTTATTATTACGAAAAGTGAGTTAGGGGAGACAAAAAAAAATAATATACCTTTAACGTTTTAATTTTGTTTAAATTAATTCACTTATGTTGTGTACGCCATTTTTAAATCTATCGTTTTTATTTAACATTTCATAGACAAATAATCAATCAATGCTGCCAATCATAGGAAAAACATAATTGCCACATAAAACAATAATTTATTCACGTTATCAAGTGAATGCATTATTGGTAGGTTTGTACATGTATTTACAACAGCAGAACATGGAAATAAATGTATTTATTTATTTATTTATTTATTGATTTATTGTGAAAAACAGTATAATCCATTTACATTTCACAAATAACAGTTTATAAATTACAGTTTATAATAAGTAAGTATATATATTTATTTGCATGGGTAATTACATCAATACTATCTGATTAGCCAGATTTGGTAAATAGTATGCTTATTGCTGTCTTAAATTCTCTTTGGTTCAAATTAAAAATGTCAATCACAGAAGAAATGTGATTTAACAAAGTAGTTATTCTCCCCAAATGCATGATCATTGGTAGGTTGGTCCTGCCCCTTGGAAAAATAAATAATCTGTGCTGTCTAGCTCTGATGAAATTATCAGGGACATAAAATGAAATTCGTTCCAGAATAATTATTAGAATAATTATTAGTATTAGAATAATTATTAATTATGTACACATATCCGCTAGACAAACCCTGCTTTGCCAAACAAACCTGGGATGTATATGTAAATTATGATGATATGCAGCTTTCGTAGTTTGAAGCTCAACCCAATAATTCGAAGTAGATACTTTTTGTTTTTATTTTGACGAGAATTTATTTTATAAGATTGGTACTTACCACAAATGTCATATTTGTTTGTCCATTAGTTGAAAAAGGAACATTCCGTATTATCCGTGCATCGAACTTCGACAACATGAACGTTCCGTATTATCGGTGACGTGGACTATACATATGCATATTTTTACCATATTATTTTCCGATACATTAAAGTTTCAAGGTTCCATATCTCATGATGAAAATGACGTTTGAGGCTGTAAAAATTATAGTGGTCTTGTCTACGACGTAAACCATCACTAGGTTTTCTAAGTAAGTTTTATTTCAGAACACGGGATATTCATAATCCCAGACGAACGTTCAAATAATGGATGGATAGATTTATGAAATCCTTGCATGAATGAACCTTGAATGTACCGGTCAGTAGCTGAGTTGAGAAATGGTGAGATCAATTCATCCGCTAGCTAAGTTATCCATCATGCATAATAAACATTCTCCGATAATAATGATGGTAGTAGGAGTATTTCAAGTGTAATCTGATTTTTCGTAAATCGTGAATTTGAAACCGTCTTTCTTTGAAAAGTTTGAGAAAGTACATGACGTACCTAACAAATAGGGTTTAAATAAAGAAGTTCATTTACTAAGCCTTCAGGGGATGTCTGGAATTGTACTAACCTCCCCAAATTCTTCGGTGCACATGTTCCCAAAATTTTCCTTTCGCTGACAGCTTTACACTTCAGCCCTTTTTTATTAAAACCCAGCCAATTCTTTTTCTTACATTCCGCAAGGGTGGAATCTGCAAAAGTGTTATTTTTTCATCTGATATGCCTCAAAGTGAAAAAAAAAATCACGTCCGTCCACCCAGTCTGCATACATATTGCAGATGCTTCCACTCAGGTATAGCCTCCACCATTGTAGCGTCTCTCAGGGACCAGGAACTGATGGCGAAAAAACTTAAGGGTCTGTATCAATGTGTCGTAGTAGACAATGTTAAATATCTTCTTGCATCATTTTTTTTTCCAATTTCACGAGCTATGTAACTGAGATACATTTAAAATAACGTATGCATAGAGCAGTAAAAAGAAACTAGAATTGAAATTCCCACGCGGTAGAAGTGAAACCTTCAGAAAACTAAAGTAGACAAAAATAGGGAGGCTACGAAGCACCGCACAAAGAGGAGACTGCTTATACTATCTCCTTCTCTCGCAGGCTAAATCCCATAGCTATGGGATCCCATAGCTATCGCTATTTTTCGTTTCTTATACTTTCAAATCACAATGTTGCCAAAGACGTTTTCACTTCAATAACATTGCATAAAAAGCATTGCGGGTTGTTTCTTGTTCGTAGTGTAAACGTTATAATAACCTGTTAAATAAATAAAACCTGCAACCTCCTTCATTGCTTTTGATTGACTCCCAACGTTCCGTATTTTTTACGATTTTAACCTATAAAGATAAATAAATGCGGTAGTTTGAAGGTGAAGTCATTAACCACTGGAGCACTTTTTGGCACAATATGGCACCATTTAAAGTACCTCGGATTGCTTTGCTGCCAGTTTTAGGCAAATGTTCCCAAGGTGCGTTAAATTTTTTTTTCAATTTTTCCATAATTCGGAGGTACTTGTATGATTTTTTTAATGTCGGCGGAAAATATTCAGAATGGTCACCAAAAACTCACGAGCAATCGGAGGAAAAAGTTTAAAATCGCCCAGTCGCTTGAGTAGTTATGATACTTTTGAGAAGTAACCTTGTTATTTTGCCTTGATTTTCGGCTAGAGAGGAAAATGGTCGAAATAATTAAAGCTTTGGACAATCCAGAAGAATATGACGGATGCAGTATTGAACTCTTGAATAACGGCTTTTGTAATGTTGTCAGTATGCGGACAAGTGTTGTATGTTGTACTGTGAAATAATGTGGTGTATTTTGTAATGTATGTGGTGTATTTTGTAATTTTTTCATGTACAAAAAAAATGGTTAAATTGAACTGCAAGCATTGAACCGCGACAGTTTAATTCATATTTCGCGAAAAGATGAATGCGGTAAGTGATATAACATCAGCAGACTAATCAAAATGCTCATTAGGAAAAACTATCGATACACATTTTTGATGTCACGCAGAAAATTTCAGTAAAAGTATTCCCTAATAAGATTTCAGTACAAATCGATTTACAATGAACTTCCTCAAAGTGTACCTTTGATTTTTTCGATAAATTCTTATTAGCTTCAACTTCCTTCAAAATTTCATCTTTGCCACATCCTCAACAGTTATTCAGCATCTTCAACTCGGGACTGCTATCCCTGTCATCCCTAGTAAAAATGTAGGCTGCAGATAAAAATGTCAGGATTGTTCGACATAAATATCACATTCACCGTTCCGGCGCCGACGCGCGGCGCCTCGATTGTCTCTCTACTGCCAACTACACTACTGTATAGAATATTCTGAATATCTGTATATTTATGTATTGTAGTGTATATAGGTCATAATGCTTTACGGTGGAACCAGTTGTCTATGACGTTTCTCAGCTGCATAGCGCGGATGGAGAAATAGTAGCTAAATTATTGAACATTTATCGAGATTCTCCGGGCATTGGCAGGTGTAAAGCATTCCATTCATTTTTCACGGAATTAACTTTTATTTGAAACATTGACATGAGTAAGTTTTACATACGTGTCCTTTTTATTTTAGGGACGAGCTTTTGCGGCATTTCGCTACACAATGATGATAAATAATATTTAAAAACAATATGTTATTAAATTTCTACGTGTGTCAGAAAAAATACACAACAAAAAGGTTATTGACTTGACCGGGATTGAACTTGAGATCTTCCACTACACGGGCATAGGTAGTTTGATCTGAAATCCCTGTTGTGGATAAAACCTTTTTTCTTGTGTTTTCTAGTGTTGATCTAGAAATTTCTGGCTGAAAGGGTTACACAAATCATGAAGTCTAAGACCTAGCAAACAAATTTTCTGCTTTATAGTTAAGATGTACTGGAAAATCAAGAGTATCTATATTTATCGGTCAATAGGCGCATAATACACATTTTTTCTTGAAAAAAATGTTAACTATAAGAACAAAAAAAAAACCATGTTATTTCCAGTGGATAGTTTCATTATCTAGAATAATATTAATGTTTTTCAAACCCATTTAGTTTAGGAAAATGCTGTTTGTGTAGCACAAAACACATAGGTATTACAAATTACAATAACTATCGACAAAAACACCAAAAAGACAAGGAAATAATCACACAAAAAATTGGCCCGTCGAATAAGCGCAAATCAGCGAAATCATTGCTTATTCAACAGATTACCTGCACGGTGATAAATTTTGGCTTCAGGGGGATGTTACCTATTCACTTGGCGCGTTATGTTTTGTTTGACCATAAATAAGGAGCTTAATGACCCAATATAGCGCCCCAAAGCTGGCCGACGCCTTTTCATTTGGATTCTGCAAAGACCTTGTAAAAAATACCATAAGATTACTTTGCAAATGTTATGCGAGCTTTTTAGAAAGCTTTCCTTTTTGAGTTAGTGCCTTCTTAGTTGATTGGCATCTGGTTAAGTGGGGATCAGCAGTAAAGTACGTTTCCGCAGGGACGGGTTGGGTATGTTGTTGGGCGGTCGGGCGGGGAGGAAGGACAGGGGTACCTTGACGGGGTTGGCTTGAATCATAGGAAAAACTTTAAGTAGGTACTGACATGCTAATCGCAAAGGAAATTTATTAAATGTTCTATAATTTTAATTACTATTGAATTAGTTACAGCGAAATAGCAACATACTACAACAACAACATTGCGTGAACTATAATATTACGTAGTTGGTGCTGCATTCTGCAAATGTTTGTTAATTTTTTTTTCCACGAATACCGCACAAGAGTCCCAACTGCTCCCATCTGGAGCCAGTGAGACTATGGCATTCCCAATTGGTGTATGTTGTCAGGCTGAAGGTAGTGGGGAGGGAAAAAGATAGGGAAGAGAAAGGTGGGGAAGTACCTGGCTATTCAGATCTGGTCACCAAACACGGCTAAAAGCCATTTCAAGCAACGTTTCAATTTTGAATGATGGTCTTACACCAGGGCGATACTGAGAGCATCTTCCACTTTGGAACGTGCCGCAAATATACTATATATTATTTTAAATGAATAAATTGTGAAATAACACAAATTAATCAAATAAAATTCATTTGCCACGCCGGGATTCGATCCCGCGACCTTCGGAATGCTAGTCAAATATTCCGTCATTAATTATGTTTGAAGCAGATACCATTTACCTGTTCAATTAAAACATTAACTGAGAAAGAAATGGTTTGTTTTATACAGAACGGAATCGAATTCAATACCCTTGGAAAAATTCTTAAATATCATAATTTCATTTCCTCATTTTTTGAGTTTTTTAGATTGGCCCAGATTCTTACACTTACTAAAAACTACTCTGTCACTCAACTACTCCATCGTAAGCTACCTAGGAGAAAAATAAGTTTGATGCGAAGGCAATCGTATTTTTACATCATCAGCCTTACTAAAAAGAAACCACAGCATGCCCGATTACCCGCGTTGCTGCAGCAACATGAATAAAACAAAAATACACTAAAACAAGATAGCATTACTAATAAGATTTTTTCTTAAAATGTATTTTATAAGTTTGGCAACAATGTAATTTTTCATACTATACACAATTTAATTGTTTGTTTTCCTACAGAACCGCTAGATGGCAGCGCCTTCGCATTCGTCATTCGCGTTAAAACTGGTTAAAACCGCCAAAAAAAACTCACTTCGCGGGTGTTTGTACAATATTACACAAATCTGATCGTAATATCTATTAATATGACTAATTCACTATTACATTCGCATAATTGATATATTTACCGTGTTTTTTGTGGTTTTTAATAAGTTTTAGTCAAGTTATAATAACCATAATCATACGTTGAAAATTGAAATGTCAATAAGTATTTTATGTGAAACATGAAAATTCAAACTTACATCTAAAGTATTTTATTTTATGTGAATTTCATAAAAGTGGTGTTTTTTTTAAATATTAATATCTAATACATGTGTACCTAAACGTATCAATGAAATTAACGTTTTGCAAGAAAACTGTTGTAAAAGTCGGTATTATTTTTTTAGGTTAGTTTTTTGGCAATAAAAAAACTTTGAAATTTTTTATTATTTTTTTATTGTATGCACGAAGAAAAAGTGAGGTGGCAGTTTCGTTCCAAATTCATTATATAAAAGGTCGGTATTTTTTAAATTTTGTTTTTTTTATAAATTTCTGTACACTTTCATCAAATATGTTTTGGTAAAAAAAAAAAAATTTTTTTCGCGTTTGAATCTTAATATATATGGTAGTTTTTAAAAACTAAAGTGTATTTCAATTACACAAATCTAAAAGGTAATATTATCTAGTTTTCATAAATGGTATTTGTTTTTACGACACCTTCAAAAATAAGAAATATATAGAACATTCAAAATACTCAAAAAATTTCAAATTTCGTTCAAAGATCATTGATAAAACAGAGATAAACTACCCCCTCAGGCCGTGTAAACCAAGTGTATTTTTTTCCATGAACAATTTTTTAATTAGTAAGGTTTTCACATCCGCGGCCGTTTGTCAATTGAATAAAATTTTCACTGGGTTTTTTAGTAAGGCTGCATATGTTTATGTTGTGCGTTTCTGAATGATTTGTGAGTATAATGTGGGTAAGTAAATTTAGAAGATACTACAGATTTTCAGAACGTCCACACCCTTTCATTCTAACCCCATTAAAGGTAGACCCCAAACTTCTTCTTATATGTTATGATTGTCTTAATAGTTCACAGAATCGGATTATGAATAAGGAAGCTACAAGCTGCTTAAAGCTTATACCATATATATATTAATGGATGTCGGTGGAAGGTAGCCTAGAAGCTTCTTGTACAGTGGAAAAGGAAGTACTAGATCAGCCTGTATGGAATAAAATAATACATCAACATTTTTAAAAACCGGCTTTGTTTGCAATTCTCAATTTGAACATCAAATTAATATCATGGCGCTTCTTGTTACTTTGAAAAAAATCTTGAAACTTTCAATGTCCAACTTAACCTTCTCACAACGTCTTGTGTGAATGGGTCAACTAAATAACTTCCAGGGAATGGCAAGATTAAGAACATATTTCGCGAAAGCCCCCAGAACTTTACATAATTTCTTGAATCTCTTGTTTTTACTTGCTCCACTTTACTCAAACTTTATTTAATTTTTCTCTCGATTTTTGTTTTTTGTTTGTGTTTTACACTCTTATTGTTTTATGTTAACCCATTTTTTTTATTTCTTTGTATTTTTTTGTTAACCTTCCATCTATTGTGTACGTTATTAAATTAAAATATTTTAAAAAATATGTCAAATCTAAATGTACATTGTAACGTAATTATTTTAATGGTAGTTATTCAGTCGGTTCTTGCTCAGAATGACTATTATTAATTTCGGCGTGGCGTTGGAACGACTGATAACATATTCAAATTGCCTGGACGTTGCTCGGTTGTTTTTGAAAAAGAAAAAACGGTTGTAAGGGCACGTCATGACAGATCAAGGAATTTGTCGGAAGTTTGATTTGTAAGGAGTTTTGATACTCGTAAATGATGTAAATTTGCAATATTATGCGTGTAACAGACGTGATGCCTTTACAAGACTGTTAAATAGTACCGTGGCGCGGTACACGCAGGATGTCGATGATGAAGGGGAAAACAATAAGCGTTGGCCTCCGTGCACCCAGTGCCTGCCACGTACAATCTTACATCACCGAGGACAACTTTGATGGAGACTGCAGGCGCTTCTTAAATGACATCAACAATATAGAACTGCGGGTTATATCCTGTCAATGCTCAGAGATGGCCATCAGACGCATTGTGATCAGCGGGCCTTTGTGGATGGACTGGAATCTCGGCTGCTTCATGGTGTCATGGGCTTGCGAAGCGGCAGCTCTGGGGCTCTTCTCCAGCTATCTGGAGCCCTTGTCGCTGAGGTTAGAAGAGGTGCGCCATATTAACTATCGCAAGCTACGAATGATCATTTGGAGTGGATTCTACTAAAATAACTGAATTATCTCTCACCCTCTCTCTACATTTTTTTGAGTTTACAAAGGTATTTATGTAGATTATGTTTTTGCTTGTCAATAATAACAAGTACATTTAGTTTAATGGGAAAAATTTCGGTTTACGGAAGGTCTTCCTATATATATATTTTTTTTTTATACTAATTATGGGCCGGAAAATCCAAAACTGAAAGAATTTTTTTTCGGAAAGCAATATTAACAAAGTTACACGACTTTAAAATTTTCTATACGCACACATGAAAATCGACACATTGGAAGAAGGAAGGTCTTCCTATATAATTTGTTTTTTTTTTATATACTAATTATGGGCCGGAAAATCCAAAACTGAAAGAATTTTTTTTTCGGAAAGCAATATTAACAAAGTTACACGACTTTAAAATTTTCTATACGCACACATGAAAATCGACATATTGGAAGAATTATGACAGTTTAAAGTCATAGATAAACTAGAAAGATGTTTTACCACACAAAATTAAATGTTACCATGCAATAATATCATCAAACATACCTTATAAATCGACGAAGTATGAAAATTCGTAGTCTTAAAAATGCGTAACCTAACCTAACCTAACCTAACGCTAGGTTTGTGTAACATGGTTTGTGCCCCTTTATACCGCCTGCTCGCGTCCCTAACCTAACCTAACCTAACCTAACGCTAGGTTTGTGTAACATGGTTTGTGCCCCTTTATACCGCCTGCTCGCGTCACGGCAAAAAAACATCCCTGTTTTCAAGTAGTTTAGCGGCTACGCTAGGTTTGTGTAACATGGTTTGTGCCCCTTTATACCGCCTGCTCGCGTCAATTTAAAAAAATATCCCTGTTTTTAAGTAGTTATTAAGTTAGTTAGCGGCTACGCCAAAAGTGAGTAAAATTTATAAAAAATAATTACTTAAGTTAGTTATTGATATGACAACACTTAATTTTATGTGGTTATCTTTGGTATGGCTATTTCTATGACTTTAAACTGTCATAATTCTTCCAATATGTCGATTTTCATGCGTGCGTATAGAAAATTTTAAAGTCGTGTAACTTTGTTAATATTGCTTTCCGAAAAAAAATTCTTTCGGATTCGGATTCTCCAGCCAATAGTTAGTATAAAAAAAAAAGTTTTATTATTTTGGAAGACCTTCCGTAAACCGAAATTTTTTTATTTTTTTATTTTTTTTTTTTTTTTTTTTTTTTTTTTTTTTTTTTTTATTTTATATTTTTTTTTTTTTTTTAATATTTTTTTTTATTTATTATTTTTTAGCATATAAAATATAATGTACATTTAGATGATGTATTAATTTGCTTACATGTTCTAATATTTAGCCGTTTAATGTGAGTTCTTTTATTTACATCAGATAGTAGCTTTCTTTTATCCCACGCAGGACCCTGAGATGATGATGAGAGCTCATGCATACGGAATTTCTTTGCTAACTGAGAAAGGTACGTGTCAACGTATATGTATTATATCACCGAATATGTGACGCACCTCTAAAAGTGGTTTTTTGGTTAAGGTTATTTAAACGAAAATATGACGTCAGATTTACATAAATCACCCAGATCTCATAAATATGTATAAAAACACAAATTGTTTTCCTCCAATGTCATATTCGTTTTATTAAACCTCACGTGATTTTTCACTTTCAGATACTTGGACGTTTTAAGAACCATTTTAAGGAACAGATGGGTCCCTCTATTGTTTCTCACGTCAAAACTGTACATTTTTAAGATGACGCCACTATTAAATGACTAAAAAAGTTCCCGATTGAAAGGTTTTAAAGCCATCCGACTTGGGGATAAGTTTTGGCATTAATAGTTTTGTATCCTCTGACGTCCGGCCCTCAGGCATCTTGGGCAAGAATATGATAGTCGGCAGAATGGTGCCAACCTCCCTTGGGATACTATCAACTTTGATCGTACCCTAAGGTGACAGGAATAAGGACAACCCGGACTATAGCCGCGAGATTCAAAAGAATATTTGTGTTCGTGTTTTTGTCTTCCCTGATTAATTTCGTTTTAGAACCTTAGACGGCAGACTCAATGTTCCTTATAGCCTCCCCGAAGGCAGCTAGTGGACTTTAGCGGCATAATTCCACAATTTTAATTTATTTAAACTTCCTACAGGATATATAGGACCCCCCGTAGTAACCTTAGCATCTATTAGGTCACTACATCTACACTGGAAAGGATAATTGGCTAAAGCGCCATCCACTCTTCCTTTATAGCTTCATCGCGCTTTAGTCGTTTATTCTTTCCAGCGTCGATATTATTAACTACATCCATACTTACTTACTTACCCCCTCTTTGTATGCAGAAATAACGATACCTGTCACGCGTAATAATGATCTCACATCTCATCTCCCAGAACTTGTTTATACATAAACTGTTTTTATAAATTGAATAAAAATCGAACAGTGTTAATAGGCTAGCATTTGTGTGGCTGAATTTCAGAACTCAGCCACGAGTGCACATCGGACGCCACGCTCAACGGCCGCGCCTTAAATAACATCCTGTGTACGTGGAATTTCACACAAAGCTACTGTTATAATTCGGTTTCAAATTCAAGAATTCGATTCAAGATGTCAGTACTTCCGTCAGCAGCTGGCACGTGAATGTTTCCCCCTAGGTATAATTGCTACTGATTTATATATTTTAAGTATCCTTCCGGATTTGGAAGTTTGACGGCAATACTTGACGACGTTGTTATAAATTACACATAACGTCATTGCATGTCTCGGTTACTTTGACACGGTTACTTTGGCTCTGTTACTTTGTCTCGATGAGTCACCGACGGTGACTAGCTGTCACTGGATCACAGTGGATCCAAGTAACTGGCTATTTTAGGAACCAGTTCCTATCAAATTTATAAGGTTACAAACACTCAAATGCTATAGGTCACCCCAAGTGGTTCGCTACGTTTGGTGATTTAGCAGGGGTGCCCGGGTTTATGGGGTGAGGTTTGTCTAGGTCTTGGAGGCGGATGACCAGGACACACTGAACCCCAGATTCCTACCCACCCCTTAAACCATTTTCCTTCCCAGAACTCTCATCTGCTGACTTTCCTTTAAAAAAACCTACTACACAACATCCCCGAAGATGACATAGGCCCTGAGGGAAATCATTTTCCTCAGGGGCTCCTGTGTGGAGCTCATGTAAAAAAAAAAACGGGCGAAGCCGAACTAAAAGCCGCCCGCAGGAACTAGTAGCAAAAACCTGCGGAGCGGGTTTTCAACTGCTATTATAAATGAATACATAAAAGAAAAAATAATAATAAATGGGTTCTACTAATTAAACTTGACAATAATTTCTGGATATATTTTCAAATGATCAAGAGAAGTTTATGTATATTTAATACTCGTATTATTAGAAGTTTCTTTCGTGCTACTCGTACCTCATTACACTTCTAAATTTAAAAAGAAAATAGATAAAACGGTAAGTATATTATGAATAATGCGTTTAATAATAAATACACCATACAAAAATAGAAAAGCTTATAGACATCTCGGTGAAAAATAAGCTGGCGGGAATATACACACGTGCTTTTCCTTTTTTTTCTTTAGTCTCAACTTTGATTTGAGGTAACATGCCGGTAACATGCATTTGATTTGAGGTAACATAGGGCAGCTCAGTACAATGATGGCAAATCAGTACAACTATGAATGAAAGCGTGAACGATTTTTAAGTGGGAAGTGAGGATTTAAAGGATTTTTTTTATCATTTCCGCCAAAAGAATTGTGAAAAATCGTCTTCAGAGAGTTTGTACTGTAAAGGACAAACAAATTTATAGTAATACATTATCATCTACTACATATTTTGCCACGGTTCGAATAGGAGGAGTGTGTTTAATGCTGTATTCCATTGACTTCCGATATTGAAACTATGTCTTTTATGCGCCTACATTTCACTATTTGAGTGACGACGCCTGATACAATATCGAGTATAACATCTGAAACTTACGCTAAGCTCAATGCTTTTCATTCGATACACATACGTCATATTTCTGTTCATTTATTAGTAGTCATTCCTTCAAACGAGAATCTACATTACACTCCGTACCTGTTTCTGAATTGAATAAACGTTCTTTTCAAACATTCTATTCAAAATATTTTTACTAGCTTTTTCCCGCGGCTTCGCTCGCACGGTGTTAGGGGTTTCCCACTCTGCCTCCTCCACCTTCCCTCTCCCCACTCCCCTCCTCATATCAACCCCCCTCCCCCTCCCCCCACCCCTCCCTCAACTCCACTCCACCCATCAACCCTCCTCCCCCTCTCCCCCTCCACCCACCCCTCCCCCACTCCTCCCCCCTCCACCTTCCCTCTCCCCATTCCACTCGTCCAACAACCCCCCTCTCCCTCCCCCCCCCTTCTCCACTGACCCCTCCCCACTCCACCTCCCCCACCTTCCTCCACCCCTCCCCCTTCCCCTTCCTTCCCTCCCACCTCTCCCACCCCACTCCGCCTCCTCCACCTTCCCTCTCTTCACTCCAATCCCCCCATCAACCCCCTCCCCCTATCCCTCCACCCACCTCTCACTCCCTACCCCTCCACATTCCCTCTCCCCACACCACTCCCACCATCAACCCCCTTCCCCCACCCTCCTCCATCTTCCCCTTTCCCCTTCTTTCCCTCCCCCCTCTATTCTGTATATTTTCTTTGGGAGGGGTGCAGACATAGGTACGTTCACCGTTTGTTTCATTTTTTACTGTTCTTATTTAGTGTGTAAGAAAGAACTGAAGAATTATACGTTTAAGAACAAAAGCAAAACCATCAGCGCATTGATGTTTGATGTTATTGAATTTTTGGAATTCACTCACGCTTAAATATTATCCTTGAACTATATTCCATACTCGTAATTTGTTTTTGGGGTGTTATGCCGTGTTGTTATAACATCCCAAAAACAAATAACGAAAATGATTTTGGCCGTGAAAATCTTAAAACGTATCTGTATTCCATACTTTCAAAATTATCGTTACGGCTAGAAGTATTGTAGGGGTCTACGGAGACGTCACGGTGTGTAAGAGAGATGCAAGACAATGATTACTTTTGAAGTTCAACTTCTTTAGCCCCATTGTGATTTGGATATCGGATGAAACGGAAATGACGCATTACAGCACCTGCAAAACATCATACTGTGCTCATTGGCTGCTTTGATTATGATGTCACTTTTCAAGTCTCCTATTGGTTAAGATATGACACGAAAATGACTTTAGGTCTGCGCTCATTGGCCGCTTATGACCTCACTTTTCAAGGCCTATTGGTTAAGATTGTTTTGGTAAAGTTCGCTTCTACCGCGTGTACAGCACTCGATTTTTTTTCCTTTGGAGGAAACTGACCGCATTATTGTAATAAGGAACGTATTTATTGCCTTTTTACCGTCACGGTACCGTAATCGTAGATCGTCATGGTAGTAATAAGTCAACGGATCGTTTACGAACATACGAACTTCAGGCAGCAAAATTTTGAGATGAGCTGATTATTTTAGTAAACAATCTTACTTTCATGAGTGACACAGCCTCGCTTACTAGAAAGAGCCAGGGGACTGTTCCTAATTGGAGAATGTTGCGAGGTGGTGTAAATGTGGAAGTGGGAAGGGAATAGGGGAAAGCTAGGTTAAGAAGTTTCTGACTATTCAGACCTTGTTTGCGTAGTAACACTACTATTAACATAATTAAATGTAAACAACAATTCCGAGAAGAATATGTTTTGTTACAGAAGAAAAAAAAAAATAGGTCCTACATATGAAATTGGCGTTTTATATGGGAGGAACATGAAGTCGATTTTTTTTTAATATAATATATTTATTTAATCAAAGTATGTACCATTGCTGTCTATGCACTTTTGCCATCTCATAGGTAGCTCATCGATCCCTTTACTAAAAAAAACATTCGGACGGGAATCAATAAAATCTTTGAAGGCGGTTTGGGCTGCCCCATCGGAGTTGAATTTTTTCCCTTGCAAGAAGTTATCCAAATTTCGAAAAAAATGGTAATCTGTTGGGGCAAGGTCCGGAAAATAAGGTGGATGTCTAAGACATTCCAATTGAAGCTCCTCTAATTTGGTAGGCGTCTGTTGCACAGGTGTGGTCTAGCGTTTAACCTTTCAAGCTTTTTTACCTTCCCAATTTGCTTCAAGTGGATTAAAACAGTTTTATCACTAACACCGCAGCCTGCAGCTAACTCGGATGTGGTTTGCGATGGATCCGCTTCCACAATAGCCATCAATTCTTCATTATCAACTTTGGTCTCCGGCCGTCCACAGGGCTTGTCGATTCTATTGACAACGGGTCGAAATTTCCAGAACGAAAACGTTGGAACCAAAAACGCACTGTGTTTTCTTTTGCGGCACCGTCGCCATACACATCATTAATCCTTCGAGCCGTTTCTGCAGCACTGGTGCCACGGTGGATCTCGTACTCGTAAATAACGCGATATTTCAAGTTTTCCATTTTGTAAACCAAGTGACGCAAAGAAAAAAAAAACAATTAAGGAAAAAACAAATGAATTATAATTTTCGAAACACAAATACATGAGTAAATAGCTGTATAAATTTGAATTTGGAATTCCTAACCAAAGAAAAGAAATTTGAGATCAAAGTTGCCAAAAGTTGTCAAAACGCCAATTTCATATGTAAGGACCTAATATATCAGTTTATTTATTTATTTATATTTATTTACGCCCTTACGAATAGAAGAAAATTTATACTCACAATATTAATTATATGTGTTACTAAATCAATAAAACAGAATAAATAAAAATGCAATCATCATCGCAAGGTATAGAACATCGTAACAGAGATTTAAAAAAAATGTAATCGTATGAGTAGTACTTATAAAAAATAATACAAATTAGCTTAAAATATATATATACAATAATAATATCTGTAATAAAATAAAATGCAATGTGTAAGAGCTAGTTAGTAGGTATAAAAAACAATTGTATGTGTATATTATTGTAGGGTAATAAGACAGAATTAAATAGAACAGAAAAATAAAATAAAATAAGGATATAAGTTACTGGTAAGAATGTAGATGAGAGAAGGTATTATGAAAAGAACAAAAATAAAAAGTTAATTATTAACAGATAAAGTCGAGATTAGTTGCCTTTTGAAAATTGCAAAACTGTCAATACCAAATATATCTATAAATTCGCAATGTTTATTCGCAAGGCTATAAATTCTTGGAATTGGTGAATAAATAGAGTAATTAGTGTTGAGGTTATTGTTACATTTGAAAATATCTTTACTACGAATTTGTCTGGCAAGTATATTAATGCAAATTAGTTCCAACAAATTAGGGCTGTCGACCAAAGATTTGATAATTTTGCATTAAAATAACAAATCAATTAACACTCTTCTATCTGATAATTTAAGGAGTCTGGTTTCTGCCCATAAGTTATTATAATTTATAAGTTCGATTGGAATTTTCATTTTAAAATTGATGTACCGAAGTAATTTGTTTTGTACCTTTTCCAATAATTGAGAATGGACTTTGTAGTATGGTGACCATACGGTGGAATTGTACTCTAATCTGCTTCGTACTAAAGAGCAATACAGATTTTTTAATGTTGACACACTTAGTGTATCGATGCGAAATTTTATCTAAGAATTTAATTTTGCAAAGGTTTCATCGGAAGCCGGTACGGCTGTCGCGAATCATTTATTAGATAACCAACACCTCTGTTTTAGGTCACCCCAAGTGGTTCGCTATGTTTGGTGCCCAGATTCAAGGGATTTGGTTTGTCTAGGTCTTGGCGGCGGATGAAACTGTCCACATGCTGCGTGGTTGAGGGAGGACTTTTGACCTTTTCAGCCGGATTCTCGCGATCTGTTGCCTTGTACAGCTGTTAGAAGGATGGATTTATATGTCTAACACTCCTGAACCTCAGATTCCCACTCGCCCCTCATAGGTTTTTCCAGATATTCCTCTCATTCCTTTCCGTTAAAAGACCCTCCACACCGAAGATGACACAGGCCATAGGCCCTGAGTAAAATAATTTTCCTCAGGTCCACCTGTGTGGAGCTAATGTGATTTTTTTTTGTTTACTTCGAGAATATCCATAGTGGCATATAATGTTCTGCTCCCAGTTTCTCCCTGGCGAAGTAAAACAATTTAGAATAAAACAAAAATCTGAAATGTACCTACCAATTAATATTGCTTGTTGCGTATAGTTTCAGATGTTGTAAAGGTGATAAAATCTGAATTGCCAGGTACTTCCTTTACCAACCTTACCTTTCCCAATCACCTTCCTATCCCCTCTTCCTTCAGCCTCACAGCATAACCCAAATTGGGGATCCCATAGTCCAATTATTAGTTCCGGGCGGTTGGGACCTCAGCCTCTTCCTACATATAATAATGAAATAAAAGTCAGAAAATATCTCCTATTGCAATTTTGAAATTATTTACACGGTCTTTCCAGGGAAGTTTTTCTTTTGATTTTAAGTACTCAAAATATTTTATATGAAAGTTTTTCTTTTGGTTTTAAGTACTCAAAATATTTTATATGAAAATTTTATGGAGCAGTAATGCAAATCATCGCTAGGTGTGGTTCATCTACGTCATTTTATACCAATGTTCATGTGTTAATATTTTATCGTGACACTGCGGTTTCCCAAATGCCTTCCTTCCTCACCACCTTCCCAGCACAATAGTTGCGTATAAGAAATGCGAGGAAAGAAAGGCGAATATTATCGAAGGCAAGAACAGAGACCGATAGTCTGAGAGATGATTAATGGCCGAGCACGTTAACTATACGTGAGAAATGATATGTTTCCCCGTGTAGATTTATAATATGCCATAAACTACGAGTGTGCGTTGTATTATATTGTAAATACGATATATTTATCGGTTGATGTTTCGTTTTTCTCACTTTCGTATATTTTTCTTTCGCATACAAGTTACTCTGGTGGATAGCATTAATCATCTTTTCAGCGGAATAATAATAACTTCATAAAAACGTTTATTTTGATTTTTAAAAGAGCCTCGGAAATCTCTTCTCGGAAACATTAGATAAAGCAAAAAGCGAAGACTTTGAAGAGTACATATATCAGGTGTTTACAAAAAGTTTAAAAAAAACATAACCTTTCGAGCTTTTATAAACATGTTATGTAATAATTTAGTGGAACAGTATTAAAAAGTAAAATTTGTTAGATAAATTGTAAAATAGAGCACGTGTAGAAGATTAATGAAAGGTAACATAAGTTTATATTTTTATTTTTAACTTTATGAGTAAAACCTAAAATTATAATATTTAATTAAATGAATACAATATTAGTGAAACTCAATCGAAAATCTGGAAACACAAAAATCAGAAAAAGATATTGGCACCTCTGGGATTCTAACCCAGGACCTTCTACTTACATGGAAAATTCTCTACCAACTGAGCTAAGGTGTCTTTATCCAATTCGGTCACTTTTAACTGTATCATACTTCAACTGAGTCGTTCAATTTCTATATCCGCTATATCAACTTTCACTGATTCAGAGAGAACCAATGACGTTACATGAGAGAACCACAAAAAACTGTCACATCTCCAGCGTAAATAAAAAATTGCATTTAATATTTTTTATATAATGAATTTGAGTAATATACATTTGAAACGTGTTCATTTTTCAATGTATGTCTAGAAATATTTAAGTAATTTGGATAAATAAAATGGATATAGCTGATTTTGATACTCACTTCGTGATTTCTATGGAAAATAGAGGCTTTTGAAACTCAACTGACCTGAGGAAGGTGTTTCTACACCGGCCATCGTGGCAAAATAACTGCTCGTGATTGGTTGAATTCCAATATAGCGGGTTTTGATAGTAACTTCTTGAATGATATAGCGGGTTTTGTTTCTCACTCGAATTTTTAACATGGTTTTCGGTTGTGATAATTGAAACTCAATTTTAGGTTAGTCTTGTTCCTCGCAAAAATATGAACCAGATGTCATATTCAGATCATTTTGTCAAAAAATCGGATATAGCGGATATTGAAATTATAGGACTCAACTAAGAACTACCAAAATTATCTTCATTTTATTAACGCACACATTATTGGCTGCTATCTTTATGAACGATTGCAAGAGTCAAACCCGAACTAAATGCTTTCTAGGTAGTGTCTGGATAAATTTTATCAATTTTATTTGTAATAATATACATGCGACATGTATTGAATTTTCTGCAAGTTTAGGATGAATATTTATTTTTATTTTTAACTTTATGAGTAAAACCCCAAATTGTTGTATATAAAGATAGCAGTCATTATATGTTCGTTAAAAAATGAAGATAATGGTGGTAGTTCTTAGTTGAAGTTTGATGCAGTTAAAAGTGACCGAATTGGATATAGACACCTTAGCTCAGTTGGTAAAGCATTTGCCATGTAAGCAGAAGGTCCTGGGTTCGAGTTCCAGAGGTGCCAATATCTTTTTGTGATTTTTCTGTTTCCAGATCGATTGAGTTTCGCTAATATTGTCTTCATTTAATTAAAAGGGAATATTAGTATTTATTTAAGAGATATGTTATTATTTTCTTCTTCTAACTTATTTCCATGCAGTTGAATACAACGACTATTTTTGAGAAAATATCACCAACTGCATGCAATCTAGGTGCAAGTGCGTATCTAAATGACTCAGTCCCGATGTTGTTACAATAAACAATAATTTTGATCGAGTATTTCTACTTGGTATTTGGTAGGCGATTAGACTGAGTAAACCAGGGCTGTCTATTTATTTATTTATTTATTCAACGCCCAGAGGGCTTTTGCATGTTTGGTTGTACAATGATGACAGATGATTTTTCAATAGATAATGAAATAACAAAAATAAAATTAGATAAAAAATGCACACAAGTCACAAAAATACAAAAAAAAAAAATACAGCGATTTGATAAGTTTACAAAAATACACATATGTTTAGTAATAGTTTTGGAATATGTTTTTTACAACATCTACAAAATTCGCCAAGTTGATGTTAAATATGTCGACATCACCTAAGTACTGATTCCCCATAGTGTGAAATCGTTGTATAGGAGAGTGGGCAATGTAGTTCCGCTTGTGAATGCTGCAGTAGAATAATGTATTTTGTCGCGTGGTTACTGTCGGTATTCGTAAGTTTATGAGTTGTAGGAGTTCGCAACAGTCGAATTTAGAGTTAAGTATTTTGAATAAAAATGTTAAGTCGTTTATTTTACGTCTGTCTTCTAGTGTATGTATTTTTAGAATATTTAGTAATAGATTATATTTTAAGTCTTCTAGTGGGATACTTAATTTAAAATTTATAAAACGCTACCAAAACGATACCATTAACAATAAAAAAACAAATAAACAATATTAGATATACCTACACTATTTTCATAAAGAGAGATAACTTTTGATAAAATATTCCGAAAAATAAATAAAATATAATGTTGTGGATATCAGACATAAAAAGCATGATATTTAGGAGCAAAATGAAAAAATAGCCCCTTGTATGAAAAAATTAACGTGTTCCAAAAATGGCTTCCATTTTTATAAAAATCGATTATGTGAGAAATTTTAAAATGCCCCCATTGAAATAAATTGCAAAACTGACATTTTTGATATTTGGTCTTGCGTTGTGTATTCTGGTGGGTGAAGTTTTTTTTTCATTTCATTGCTTTCAGCGTTTTTATTCCATTAACATGTATTAAAATATCCTTTAATCAACCGTTTATTATAAGAAACATATCCGAATATGTCAGAAAATTCGTAGAACTAGGAAATTAAAGAAAGTTTTCATTCAAAACAATATATTCAACCATGGTTTGAAATTTAAAGTGTAGACAGAAAACCAAATAAAAAAGCACCAATTATCCTGCCATCTATCGAAAAAGATCAGAACTTGTACATTTACAACATTTAAAAAAATGTTTAAAAAATTTATTACTTCCAAACTAAAACACAATAAAATCAAGAAATTTTGTAATAATCGTTATGATGTAACGAATCGTTTTTTCAAAGATATAATGGAAGTTTCCACCTACACAAGTTTTTAATTTACAAATTTCTGTAAAATACACATTCTTGAAAGCAATGTAGTCCTCCATTGGAAACATCTGTTTAAAGGGTTCTTCAGAAAAAAACGACGATGACTGCCTTATTCCCCATATGTTTCGCATTTGCGAAATTATAGGCAAGTCAGTTTCCACTTTAACCAGAATGTACGAAACCGCCTCGTTCCACGGTACTTCTCCACCTCTATGTGGTTATATAATCATCATTACTTCATTAAATTTATATGAAAGTGTGTTTTTCGATTCTAAAAACCGGTATTAGATGCACAAGATCCTGAAACCTTTTAAGTATAGAACTGTTTAAACATTTTCAAAAGTGCCTCCGTGGCATAGTGGTCTACGTAAAAGACTTTCCATCAGGATATCATGGGTTATATTTCCTGCTGAGTACAATTACTTGAAATTATTTAATATATTAGCTGAGGTCCCCGGTGTTGCCCGGGATTTACGTAGAGTTTTTTTAAAATTAGATGTTATGGACAGTAATTTTCATTATATTTTTAATGTCAAGTGCGCAAAATTTTATCAAGTAGGATCAAAATTCTGCTTTCAGAATTAGTGAATTTTCAAAATCTAATACAGATTGTGATCTTTCTCTCATTCTGATGACCAAGTGTGCAAAATTTTATCAATCTCGAAATAAAACTATGGATTGTATTGTCGCCAAACCATACATTAGATTGGTTAAAGATATATAATATTATGAGCACTGTTAAGTTCTTAGATATACAACCCTTATAAGAACCAGGGTAGTAGCAGGGATAAGGAAAGCATCGAAAAATTCAGAATTTTTTTCACCATGAAATCCCATCAGAGTTCAGGTTCGAGTATCGAAGCAAATTGAAGTATGTAGGATATTGGACAATCTTCAATCCGATGGATCAATAGCGACAAGCCCTAAACCAATGAAATTTTCTTAGTTATATTAAATTTTATTTGTTATATGTCATGTATTATTTCTCTTATCGTACAACTCTCTTTATATTTTTAATATTCTTATTGAATTTGTTTTTTTACTTGTTAAGTATGTGTAGGTACTCTATACATATTTACACTCTCAATGGGATGCATACAATTGCACTCACCCCCTGCGGCATATGTACATTATGTTATGTGTACATGAAGTTTCAACATTCTTCAACAGATTTCATCCTTAAATTGATAGTTATATGTAGTTTTGAGGTGTCTCTACAGATGTCGGTTAAGACACTTATGTTATATGTTTATGTCTAATGCACGAACGGTCCCTAGCTATCTCATGACACACGATAGACAGCTTAGCTCCCGCAGTTTCGGGCTTCAGAATTACTTGGAGCGTCCAACAGGGTAGATGTCTGGTCCAGTTAAATATTAATTGTAAAACCTTACGATAACGTATAAAGCATCTTGTACTCTCGACAGATCTTGATCTTCATTGGAGTTTTCCCGAACATACTTCAAGTAATCTCAACCACTTGGATTAAATCTCAACTCTTAACATTCAGACATAAATAATAATTACTTAGTCTAAATAATGCGTTTTGTAGGTCAGCTTTGATGAACATTGTAAAAATAGATTTACCGCTATGTCTAGCGAGGAACAACGTAAATAAATAATAAAAAGAAAAACTTTTCCAAAGAACATCTTAAGTTAAATCTTCTAAGTCTGTAACTGAAGTATCATAATTTTTCTCTTTAATGAACAAAAATACTAATCTCGTGTATAAAAGTTCGTACGTAGGTACACAAAACTTTTTGTTTTTGCTTTTCACGAGTAGTAAATTAAACATAAACTTCTCTCTGGCGATTTTTCTCTTCGTGTTCTCATAAATTTTAATAAAATAACATAAAACTCTTTCAGTTACACGACTACAGCGGTTTTTACTTAGCAATAGAGTGCATTATCGCGTCATCCAGTTTAGTGCAATGGGAAAGTATGGTAAATAAAAATAAACGTTTTATTTGAGCCAAAGGCATTACCCCACCGCTCTTGCGTTTCAAGGATTATTGAAGGACGCTCATTTCTACAATTAGATTTTAATTATATCTTGGTTGTCAAACCTTTTTACGTTCTACTGCGACATTGATTGAAGTGTAACCTTTCAGGATCTCTTTTTAATACTATTGCGGAATTGTAAGAAATAAAGCTTGTTGTCTTTTTATCGTCAAGTTTTGTACTTTTTTAAGGATCAGAATCAGATAAAAAGTGATTAAGTTCTTCAAGGTTTGTGGCGCTAGCTGTTTGCCGTACCCTCCACAGCGAAGTTATCTACATATATAACTGACTGTAAGTCAGTATGTGGCGGCATAGATTGCCGTATTGTGCAAAAAATTCAGGAACATGATTTTAATAAAAAATATGGGTGATTAGACAGACGAGTATCTCAGTCATGCGCCGCTCAGAGCAGTTGGCTCTAATGGGGTCATCACTAACGATAATACCGTTAAAGATGTGTGGAATATTTAAAGATTGTTTTTCTGGTTAAAAACATCAAATTCGGCTATTTTTTTAAAAATAATTATTATTGATTTTAAAAACGGTCTAAAATCATAAATTTCTTAATGGTTCGAATTTGACTATAACATAGGAAACGCCATTTTCCACAGAGATGCTGTCACGGAGAACCGGGACTTCTCCTACAATCAATGGCCAGTGTGTCGTCAAAAACGCCCACTGTATGAATACAACGAATATAATATCTTTTTGACGGCAAATCGAAAATGGTATGTTGAAAATCGTAGAACAGTTTTTCGGTAATACGAGTATAAAGATTCTGTCTTAGTGGGGAAAACGGTGTTTTCGCTGCTTTTAATCTGAAAATGTGTGCTTCTGCTAATTGAGTGGCTACAGAACCAGAAACGCAAGAAGTAAGAATTATTGTAAAGAATTCTTTTATTTTATATTGTAACAAAATTGAGGCATGAACTTTCTCGTAATATTTTCCTCCGTAATTGAATGTATCCTATTTTTAAATTGCGCTAAACTAAAGCAAAGAGTTGGTTTTGACAGGTGGATTATTAGTGAGAAAACACAGCTCAGGAGGGAAATTCAAAAAAACTAACGTGCTTCTAGGCTTGCGTAATGTACTGTGAAATAATTTAATTTGAGAAGAATAAACGGGAGAGATAAATACGTCGTCGCATTTTAGTATTACCTAAGTGAAATGTAAGCATGCCGAACGTTCTGATTGGTTCAAGTGTGTCCACAGTCCAAATACGACCGATTCTCGAACAGTATCAGCGTTTGTCGAGTGTCGGGTTATCAAAAAACGCAGCCTTTAATTTGAACGGTTCGGTTTGAAAAATCAGTGGTTTACGTAAGTTAATGGAAGCCGTTATTCAAAAAGACATTTTTAATGTCAAAAAGAAATCTAATCCAGATTGCGCTGATTTCAGAATTTATGACATAGTCAATGTCACAGGAGTGCAAATAACTTAGCCAAAGTTACAAAAAATGTGATTTGCTAATAATTGGCTGCATCTATAAAAACTTCGAGCAAACTGAAATACACAGTTTCTTCCATATAAATTTAGTGCCAATTATCTGTGTCCTTATCATACCAAAATATTTCAATTTTATTTTTCTGGTAGTTATTCTTTTGGGCCCGTCGTGGTCGCTTCGTCAGCGTTTATTGCACAGATTTGTTGAATT
Organism: Limnephilus marmoratus; assembly: GCA_917880885.1. Lineage (NCBI taxonomy): Eukaryota > Metazoa > Arthropoda > Insecta > Trichoptera > Limnephilidae > Limnephilus > Limnephilus marmoratus. The sequence goes on from OU862909.1 coordinate 18,505,716, forward strand.
CTTTATTGAGTTTGTATATAATAAATTTCATTTGTATTAACTACATAATAATATAAATGATTGTATTTCTTTGTTTATAATTTTTTTTACGCTTTGCAAGTATAATAATTCATTCATATTCCAAACTAGTTCGAAAAACTGTTTTGAAACATTCGATGCTATCAGTACACAAATAGATTCACGTAAATGTGTTCTCTTTAGGATGATTTGCTTACTTAATATTTCTTCTAAAACATAAAAAAATGTTATTTTATTTTAGCAAACGTTCTCCCTAAATATTTTTGAAGATACATATTTTTATAATTTATGTAATTTCTCAGCTTAAAAAGAAGAACAAGGGTAGATATGTAAATACGTACGTTAAAAGGATCGCGCTTATATTAAAAACGATAATAATTAAGTGAAAAATGTGAAAATGTTTAATAAACCACGACTCATTTAAAATAGAGCAAAAAACTCGTGGAAAATGGCTAAGCAGCATATAAGAAACACTTTAAAAAATTTCATACGTATAACTCCTCTATCATGACACAAGTAACATTTTGCGCTTACTGTGTTGGTAGTAGGAGATTTTCAAACATTTATTATACAAACGTTATTCGTAACCCGGGAAAGTTTGTCTTTCTTTAAAAAAAAAGTGTTTATGATAATTTTTGGAGTAAACTTAGCGATTATTTTCTATGAAGGGAATTTTATATAATTTTTTAAGGAATTCTCTTTTTATTTTACGTTTATTGTTTAAAACACCACTTGGCGCAAATTATAAAAAATGCGGCGGTAAGACATTCACTCAGTCAAATTTATGCCCGGGTTAGTCAACTTGAAGGTACGCAAGCTTAAACAATCTGTCAAATGAGAAGCTCTTTCATATTTTCTGATCCTATTAATTTTTTTAAGGACAATATAAAGACGAATATAATGTTAACCTTCTCACAAACGTATTAAACACGAGACGTCGCTTAATTATATCAGTTTATTCTCGTAAAATTTTCCATTAATGATTCCTTTAAAGTATGTAGTTAGTGAATACACGGTATCATTTAAATTTGTTTTTACGCATCATAAACCCCAAAAATAATAACTGTCTGCCTTTGAAGCCTAGTTATAATGGCTCTCTGATTTTTGAGGCGAAATGTGATTTGATTCTGGTTAAAGCGATGAAATACAACTTGTAAGTCACTCATTTTAATATGTTACCAATTATCTTAACTATAAAGCAGAAACACTGTGTTTAAAGCAATAAAAACTCTCAACGAAATATCTTAATCTCAACGAAATTTAGATATAATCGATTAATGGTAAAAAAAACAATAAATAGTAACGTAATTGTAAACACTTCTTTGTCGGAAGAAATACTTTCGAGTGAGGCTGGTGTTATTCTACTCGCAAGTATTCAAATGAATTCCAATTTTAACAAATTTTTCCAAAGTCCGTGGTTTTTTCATTAATTTTAAAACACCTTCAATGTGTTGTTTTTCATAAACAGCGCTATGGATAATACATGAGAGTACTCTATACCAGTGTTTCTCAACCACAAGATTTCCTGCCGATCGCAAATGATTCGGGCGCTGCGGATAATGAACCACTCACTAGTTTCGTCCAGACAGCCTGCACAATGCACGTGACCTATTGGTAACTAGCAAATAGATAAAACTAAGCATACAATAAGGCTAAATAAAGAGTACGAAATCAATGGTGATTCATAAAGGGTAAGGATAATGCAAAACATGACTTATTATCACGGCGTAGATATAATTAAACCGAGGGACTACCTTAAGAGCGTTTAACCAGCCAGCGGCCGAAATTCCACATTTCGTCGAAAGTTGTTCTTACGATCGTGCAGGGCGGTTATAATGAGAAAGATTAATTATTCTCCGTACCAGCTTTTTAAAATTATAACTGAATATCGATTTTATTTCATTCCAAATTAGCTTTAATTTATACCTACATCCAAAAATTCTGAAAGGCGTGATGATAAAACTAATAAAATAATGCACTCTTTGTAATTATTTTTTGATTATAAGTAATACATCATTTTTCAATAATTTCTAAGTTAAAGAAGAATGTTAAAAAAATCTGAAATAGATTAGTTTGTAAGTGCGCAAATAAATACACAAACGGACCAATTTTCGTCAAGAAACATACGTACGTATATATTTTTTAATGATTTTATTTAAACTAGAATTAAAATTCTAAAACATGCGATACCCAGATAATGTACGGATTTATTTAACTGCATGATTATATGATTTGAAATGGGTGTGGTATAATACAAATTTTTTTTTTAAATTTAACAAAGCTGCCAACGACCTATGGTATAATCTTATTATACTAAAAATAAACATTTTTTTTTCTCAAAATTTAAAACATGCGAATGCTAGATAAAAGAACAATCTTTCGAAATCCATTTATAATTTTTTTTGGAAAAGAGTCAATACGTCTAAAATCTGATTTAAAATGACATATTTCTGGTTTTCTCTGGTAATACCCTCTTAAGGCTGTAGTAATTATACCAATACATGCAATAAAAACTTTTTTCAGGATCATGGGAATGTATTTTTTTAGAGACCTCGCTAGAATGTTATTCAATTAAGATAAATTTTGCCTTGCACTCAGAACATGGAAATGGTTTCTTTGCAGAACTTGCAACAATGTGATGGTTTACAAATAAGTAATAATTGCATTCGGAACATGGTAATGATATCTTTCTCAAGGACATTTCTCAAAGATTTTCGAAATGACAAAATACAATATTCAGACCATGGGCATGTTTTTTTTCATAGAACTCGAGATATATAGAATTCATAGAATCCATGATATTCATTTATGAATTTATGAGAGCGTTAATAACTTCATTCAGAAATGGGAATTAATTTATTTCTGAGTTCGATCGAAAGATATGCTTTCATGATTCATAAACTGATGATACGTCCCGGCTTGACAGTTGTGAAAGTTTGTTGCCTGAGTTATTAAAAAAAAACTTGATTCTGTGAGTTCGAACAAGTGAACGAAGTTGAAATAAGTTAAAATACATGCAAGAAACATGCAACTACGGCCTTTAAAAACATGAATAGCTGCAACAAGAATATATTTCTCTGCGATAAATATGAAAGTGCATTTTCAAATTCGATTTTCATGATTAGTCAGAACACGAGGATGGTGTCTTTCCGTTGTGAATACGGACTGAGCTTTTTAAATCAGATTTTCGTGTAAAAAAATGTAGCCAAAATACGAGAATACTTTGAGAAAACAGGTTGAATAACTAAAGTTTATCGTGAACTAGGCTAAAGTAAAATTTTAGTTAGGAATTAAAATAATAAGGAACGATAAATTCGGTACACTTTTGCAAAAATTATTACAGCTCGCGGGTTCAAGAAAAATGTGCGGCGCGCGGGACGCTGATATGGATTTACCCCAGGCCTGTGACTGATAATTATTATAATATAAAGTAAACAACAAAAAATCCCATGCCTAGAGCTAATATTTTATTGATTACTGAATAAAGCTGGGAATGTGAATCTCACGTAAATCGATATTTTTTAATTTAACTATTTAAGACTGATTTTTCTAAAATTGATTGAAGATTTACTTATTCATTTTAATTTGTTCATTTTTTTATAATTTTACAGATTTAGGGTCTATCGGGTAAGTTGGGTATTTTAGTTTAAAAGTTCTTGTTTTGTCCTGTGCTACAATAACACCGTTATTGTCTATTATTATTGTCCTGTATGTGCTATAACAGCACTGTTTTTGTTAATCGTTGTTCTCTTGAAATTGTTTTGTAAATACTGTATATTCTTTATTTCATATTATTTTATCAATATTTTGTAATGGACTCGTAAGAAGCACTGGTAAGATTATTTTTAATTTATTGTAGTTAAGCGCACTTGAAGTGAAATGACACAAAACTGCGCTTTACAAATATTACGTTATTATTATTATTGGAGTCTAAGCCTTTATGTATTTATCGATCTTTGAAAAATAAACTTAGATCCCAAGCAAGTAGGGTATATGCTGTCAGAAAAAAAATCATTGTTGTACTGGTAAAGCCAGTAGCACCCTAGTCTAAGTAGTCAATCGGTCCGAGAATAAAAATACTAAAATTGCTAAGGTCTAAAAGTTGGGAAACGCTGCTCTATACTATTAATCTCATGTACCTAATAAATATTACCAACTTTCACCTCGAATAAAAAGCATTCGCCGGAGGATATCGTTATCTGGTAGGTTTTAGGGAAGCAAAATTAAAATAACGCTGACTTTAAATTGTGAATAAACAACAAACATATAATTAACAACAGCGATCTTCTTTAAGGCGAAAACCTCACATGTTAATCTACCGGAAGAACAAAGTATTGAAATCATGGCAGTTTTCGAATCTCAAAGTTATCGATTTCGTTCTACAAAAAAGGCTGTCATGTTATTGAAGTGGTTTCCCAAGTAGTATCCACCTTTATTCATCCCGACTTAAAACACAAAGATTCTGCTTTTACAAGATGTGAGCCTTGCTGGAATAAGTGTCTTTGTGGAAACGAGGGGTGCTATATCCAATGTTACGTCATGCAAAAAGGAAGAGTAAAAAAGTCTGTTTGTGTTTATCTCCATTCATCGTGAAACAGATATATCCCGTATTGAAACCTACCCTTACATGTTGTACACGCCTTAACCAGTAAATTTCTTTCAAAATAATATACTTATATACGTAGGATTTTTTATACGTATATATACCTACGTATGAAAAAATGAATTAATGTGGGATGAGGTGGAATTGACAGGTATGGATTGGAAATGATTATTTATATCTTTTTTCATACCCTTTTCCTAGAAACGACAGGAATTCATTATCTTACCGACGCGACGGCCAGCGTACTGCAGCGGTAAGGCCCTTGACTAGCATTCCGAAGGTCGCGGGATCGAATCCCGGCGTGGCAAATAAATTTTTTTTCAGTTTCAGTGCCGCCAACCCGGGCGTTTATTTAGTTTCATGGTTATTTACATTGTTTTCTTTTCTTTTACCCGCCTCACTAGACAAAGTCTGTTCCGAGGCGAGTAAATCACATATTATGTTTGTTCCAAAAGAAATGTGTGTATTTAAACAAATATATATATGTATGTAAAAAGACAAAAAAGATAAATTATATATTGGTATATTAAATATTTACATTCATACTTTGTTTTTTAGATAAAAGTAAATTAAAATTTTGTGACAGTTGAATATAGCGGTTACATAATAGAAGTAATAATTAATAATTAATCATAATAATTAATATTGCAAAATTGCAGTTTCTCGTATTTGTTTTATTTGAATATTATATAATTTCGTGAGAACTTGTATGAAATGTTATTTATTTAGAATATTTTGAATGTCTGTTCTTTCCTTTTCATTCAACCATATTACAAATCTTTTGAAAAGCCAATTCAAATTATTTGGGGTGACGTAAGTTTTTGTTTGTGTTAGGAAGGTATTGAAAATGTGTGGTGCTAGGTAAGATTCGTGTTTTTTTGCAAAAGTTGATTTGATATGGGGAACTTGAAAGTGCTTATTAATTTTTGCTCTTGTGTTTTGCGAGTGAGGTATGTGGAGATGTGAAGTTTTGATACAGTTTTTGTAAATGATCTTCCTTATGTTGTTATTATTTTATTTGATTAATTTGCGTATTTCACAATTCGTTCATTTAAAATAATATATAGGTAGTATATTTGCGGCACGTTCCAGAGTGGAAGATACTTTCAGTACTACCATTCAGCTTTAAAACATTGCTTGATTTAGCTTTGACCATGTTCGGTGACCACCATTCAGAATTGAAACGTTGCTTGAAATGACTTCTGCCGTGTTTGGTGACCAGATCTGAAGAGCCAGGTACTTCCCCACCTTCCTCCTCCCCATCTCCTTCCCCTCCCCACTACCTTCAGCCTCACAACATACCCCAATTGGGGATGCCATAGTCCCACTGGCTCCAGACGGGAGCAGTTGGGATTCTTGTGTGGTATTCATGTAAAAAAAAAAAAATTTGCCCTACTTCAATTGGCCAGTTGCTAAATCTTTACTTATATTAAAATTATGCGTCACAATGTTTGTTCAAGATAAACTCCGAAACTGCTTAACCGATTTTCGCTTCCAATGTGTAATTTGGTCAATATAGATAGGATAGCTTTTATCTCGATTATAGACCTCAATATGTATTATTGCGAATTAAATATTCATTATATTTAGTTATAGGACAATGCTTTGTAATTATTTGTAAGTTCCATAAGATTTTGACAGATGGCGGTGTGAGTCAGTTTATCGACATAACATTTGGTTATCTAGGTTGGGTAACCATCCAGTAGAAGGCGTTGTGTTTAGTTAGCAAGAAATATATAATATACTAGCCGGGTCAACTGGTATATTATATGAATATTACTGGTAACCGGCTACATGGAATGATAGAGTAGATATTAATGGTAACCGGCCAACTAGGAATGAAACCAACTCAGAACCACCTCAGAAAGGTAATTAAAAGTGATGATAAAAAAATATTAAAAAATGGTTAAATTGGTTAAGTTAGTTTACGGTTACCGACTGTTTTAAAATTATTCTTCCACAGCTTTTAATGACCTTTCTGAGGTGGTTCTGAGTTGGTTTCATTCTGAGTTGGCATGGAACCGATTTTAATATAGGTACATTAAAAAAATTGTTGTCAAAATAAAATTAATCATTTTATAAGATTGATGAACCTTCCATAATTGTCTCTTCCGCGGTCCTAATAAATATTAATAGCTGAACGCAACAAATTGTATTTTCTTTTTAGCCCCATACGTTCTATAGACCATTATAATATTGAAAATCTTAAATTAGCGATAACATCATCATCAACATAAAAAAATATATAAATTGAAAGTCTCACATAAAAATAAAAGGGAAAGCGGAAGTAATAATAAAGTGGGTTTTAATTTGTGAGCCAACTGACAAAATCAATTTCCCATATCCGCAGGGGAGCTTCCGTGTTACTGGAACCCGTTCCTGAAAATAATTGGTCAGCTTCATAATGCGAAATCTAATTTTCAACCACTCCGTGTCAATATTGAAGTTAACTCTTTGCAGTTAGAACGGATTTAGGATGCGCTGCTCGGTTTTCATTTGAAAAAATGACTGTATTCAGAAAGAACAAATTTTTCGACAAAGGTTTATTATGAAACAAAGTAATTTGTTCGAAAGACCAAAGACTAGACCCTAGACCGGCTAAATGTTAAATACGTCAACTACTGATATTGCAGTTCTATCGTTCAAAGACTGTTTGTTACTTTTGCAACCTTGGTACGGATTTAACAATATTTTTTTTAGCAGACGCAGTATTTTGAACGCAGGATAATATGAAATAATATGCTGACATTGAACAAACTCTAAACTTTTCTCCTCTAGAAGACCGTCGGAAAAAATCTGATCTCATTTGTTTCTTCAAAATTATTAACTGTTTAATCGATTCACCTACATTACTACAACTCATCAGATTCAATATACCTTCTCGTAGACTCAGAAATAAAGACCTGCTTTTCCTTAATCAGCACTCGACTAATTATGGTTATAACTCACCACTGTCCAGAATGTGTAGAATGGTCAACTCACGCCAAGACCTTGATTTTTTTGGTATTAGCTTAAATGATTTCTGTCCCTCTTTAAACAATTGAAGATATTTCATTTTCACTCTAATTTTTGCAAGGTCTTGACGTGACTTGACACGTATTTTTTATTCTATTTTCTCTGTTTGTCTTTGCTTTCATGTACCATCCTCATCCTTACAATGTTCATTTTTAAATTTCGTGATACTTTGTTGTAAATTGGACGTAAGTCCGTAAATAAATAAATAAATATCCATAAAAATATTGTAGATGGGACGGCGTTTTGTCATCATTATTTTTTTAACTTTCTTAAACTTCTCATGAAATTCCTGTGAACTTTAACAAATAAAACATTTCAGCTTAGTTTTCCACTTTTAGGTAATGACATAGATAATAATAAGGGAGGCAAGGATGGGAACCGCCTCTCCGAGAATAATTTATTGGATTACCAACACCGTAGGTCACCCCAAGTGGTTCGCTATATTTGGTAACTTAGCAGAGGTGACCGAGTTCAGTTGGTGAGGTTTTTCCGGATCTTGGCGGCGGATGCGTCTGCCCACAACTGCATAGTAGGCCGGATCAGGGTAGACTAATTGAAAGAGACCTTTTGACCTCTCCAGCAGGACTCTCTCGGAACATCGCCTTGCTCCGCAGCGGGAGGGAAAAATTCATACGTCCGTCACTCCTGGACTTATTGATCCCCAGATTCCTACCCACCCATCATACCTTTTTCCTCCCTAAAACTTGCTCTCATTCCTTTCCTAAAAAGCCCCCCGTCCCAAAAGATAACATTGGCCCTGAGGGAATTATTTTCCTCGATAATCCAGCATCCTCCGTCTTACCATCTTTAAGTAGGTACTTATTTAAAGGCTCCGCAACCGGGCCCGAAGAGAAGAAGAAGGAGGATACGAATGTTAGAGGAGAGCGCTAACACTTACAGCGACAAAATTAAGGTGAAAATTTCAAAATGTATAATAAAACACGACTCGCAAAAATAAACAGCATTTAAAGAAACGCTGTGATTTTTTTCATACATATAACTTGTAAAATAACTGAAACAAACTTGTTTATAATAATTTTCGGATCATACCTTGCGATTTTTTTCTATCGAGGGAATTTTACATAATTTGCGTTTCGGCGCGGGCAATGTCTAGATATTTTTAAGGGAAAGGAAGGAGAAGAAGATATGAGAAGGAAAAAGGTAAGAGGGGTGGGTAGGAATCTGGTGGTCAGTGTGGCCAGGAGTGACGAACGTATGAATCTATTCCTCACACTGCGGTGCAAGGCAAAGGGTCGGGAAAATCCGGCTAGAGAGGTCAAAAGGCAATCAATCCCCTCCGATCCAGCCCGCCACTCAGTGGTTGGGCAAACGCATCCGCCACCAAGACCAAGACAAAACTCATCTTATGAACCCGGGCACCCCTGCTAAGTCACCAAACGTAGCGAACCACTTGGGGTGACCTGTGGCAGGGGTGTTGGTTGTCCAATAATTGGTTCCCGGGGCGGCGGTACATACCCGCCTCCTAAATTGAAATAACACAAGTTAACCAAATAAATTGTATTTGCGCACGCCGGGATATGAACCCGCGACCTATGGATTGTTAGTCTAGAGCCTTATTACCTATAGACCGCTGAAACATCTAAGATGTCTGCCCCATACATAGTTAGATACGGAATAGTGTCCAGCGGGTCATTATCATGTACAAAACTTGCCCCGGGAGGAGTGATGGATTGCCGTGAGAAATGTAATATCCCCCGAGCTGTCCGGAAGGTATTGTCTATTTGTCACGCCCAAACACTACTTTATTCCTGGCTTCTACCACAGCTACGTAAGAAATTTGTCTCAAAACTAATCACAACTAAGCTTTGATACTGATGATCGATGATGATGGCGTGGCTCTAAATATCCCTTAAGTTATTTTGAAAAATGATTATTTGAAATGTGTCATAGTTACTCTGATTTTACCATTATGAAGAGATAATAGATACGTTTCCAAGAAAACTAAAAACATTTATTAAAGGACCCAGAAAAGAAAATATTAAAAAAAAACTACCAACCGTTGCAGTTGGGCGATTTAAAAAAAATCAAAATGTTAATAAGAATAAGCCAACAAAATGAAAAATGATCTTTAAAAGGTTTTTTTCAGAAAATCCGTTTAAGGAAAATTTCCAATATTCCAAATATCCAAATTTATTTTTTTTAAGCACTTATTATTTTATTATAATTTTACTAGCTTTTTCCCGCGGCTTCTCTCGCATGGTATTAGGGGTGTTCCCACTCCACCTCCCTCCCTACTCCCCTCCCCACTCCCCCTATTCCCTCACCCCTCCCGCTTGAAGTATTCCCCAAATAATTTGAATCAAATAAAGAATTATAGATATCTTACTGATCGTTCAGCCTATTGCAGTTTTTTTATACAAATTTCATAATGCCAGAGCTCTGAGCTATAGCCTATACGTTATTCTGATGTATGAGCTATATTATTGTAAAGTTTCATTAAAATCCATTCGGTAGTTTTTTGCGTGAACGAGTAACAAAAATCCATACATCCATGCATCCATACATCCATACATCCATACATCCATACATCCATACATCCATACATCCATACATCCATACATCCATACATCCATACATCCATACATCCATACATCCATACATCCATACATCCATACATCCATACATCCATACATCCATACATCCATACATCCATACATCCATACATCCATACATCCATACATCCATACATCCATACATCCATACATCCATACATCCATACATCCATACATCCATACATCCATACATCCACACATCCACACATCCACACATCCACACATCCACACATCCACACATCCATACATCCATACATCCATACATCCATACATCCATACATCCATACATCCATACATCCATACAACCATACATCCATACATCCATACATCCATACATCCATACATCCATACATCCATACATCCATACATCCGTACATCCGTACATCCGAACATCCGCACATCCGCACATCCGCACATCCGCACATCCGCACATCCGCACATCCGCACATCCGCACATCCGCACATCCGCACATCCGCACATCCGCACATCCGCACATCCGCACATCCGCACATCCGCACATCCGCACATCCGCACATCCGCACATCCGCACATCCGCACATCCGCACATCCGCACATCCGCACATCCGCACATCCGCACATCCGCACATCCATACATCCATACATCCATACATCCATACATCCATACATCCATACATCCATACATCCATACATCCATACAACCATACATCCATACATCCATACATCCATACATCCATACATCCATACATCCATACATCCATACATCCATACATCCGTACATCCGTACATCCATACATCCATACATCCATACATCCATACATCCATACATCCATACATCCATACATCCATACATCCATACATCCATGCATCCATGCATCCATACATCCATACATCCATACATCCATACATCCATACATCCATACATCCATACATCCATACATCCATACATCCATACATCCATACAACCAAGCAAACTTTGGCCTTCATAATATTAGTCGGATAGGATTTTAAAAGTCTTACAAAACTCAGTACAATCCTGTCTGGTTGTAAGAAATCCGTAATGATTACATATTTATTTATTTATACAATGTACGTAATATAAACAGATTTTTTTAACCTACATTCGTACATCCATACATCCATACATCCATACATCCATACATCCATACATCCATACATCCATACATCCATACATCCATACATCCATACATCCATACATCCATACATCCATACATCCATACATCCATACATCCATACATCCATACATCCATACATCCATACATCCATACATCCATACATCCATACATCCATACATCCATACATCCATACATCCATACATCCATACATCCATACATCCATACATCCATACATCCATACATCCATACATCCATACATCCATACATCCATACATCCATACATCCATACATCCATACATCCATACATCCATACATCCATACATCCATACATCCATACATCCATACATCCATACATCCATACATCCATACATCCATACATCCATACATCCATACATCCATACATCCATACATCCATACATCCATACATCCATACATCCATACATCCATACATCCATGCATCCATGCATCCATGCATCCATGCATCCATGCATCCATGCATCCATGCATCCATACATCCATACATCCATACATCCATACATCCATACATCCATACAACCATGAAAAATTTGGCCTTCATAATATTAGTAGGATAGGATTTTAAAAGGACAGGATAGGACTTACAAAACTCAGTATAATCCTGTCTGGTTGTAAGAAATCCGTAATGTTTACATATTTATTTGTTTATACAATGTACGTAATATAAACAGATTTTTTTTAACCTAATGCTTGTACGTAATTGTTATTATTTGCCACATTTTTCTGAGAACATATTCCTATAAATCCAAGACTATAAAGTATTAGCAATTCATTATTATTTAAAGTAGCCTTAGAACTATCTATCTTCCCTTTGATTAGATTGAAATTGGCAACGTATGTTTTTTTGTTGTTGATTCTGGCTGATGAATAATTTACAAAGAATTCATTTTCGTCTGAAAGAACTTGGTACAGGTGTGTATTATACATAAGTTCGGGCACTTACTTTTGACAGTTTAATAAAATATGCGTAAGGAAATATTGAAGAAAAGAAACCGTGAATAGAGAGTAGCTTTACAAAAGAACCTGTTTCAACAAAGAAAAAATACATTGTTGTTGAAACAATGGACTTTTAGTTTCTGCTGGTTAGATTATTCTTGCACAAATTAAAATAGTAAATAGAGCTTCGATTAAGAATAATGAATCCTTTAAATTTAATAATAATAGACAAAATCCGCCTTTGTTAAAAATGAAGGTACTCTTTATTGATTTTGTTAGACGGTTAGTTATCAGTCCATCCGAACTGACATTGGAAAGATTTTTTTCAGTAAGTAATTGTTTTCTAATCAAGTCAATATCATCTCGGATCGTCGAGATGATCTAAACATTGAGAAATAATAGATAAATAATCTACCAATCTGCTTTATTTTTACTTAGCAGCTTCATTATTATTTAAAATACTCCCATTCTTCTAAGAAATAAATAATTGATACCAATTCCTACCGAAAATCAAACTTAACTTTTTTTTCAATTCCAAAAATAGAAAAACGTTTCCAGGAAAAAAAACCTTTTCTCATTAATATTGTCAACAGTAAGAATTCACTGGCACTTAAAAGAACGGCGAAACGAAAAATTAAAATGATGGGGATTGATCGCAAAGCCTCCCCATGGTACCTGCGCAAATCACTCCCCAGGTAATGGGATAATAAGCGTTCAAATCTACTGAGTCGAACGAACCTGAGACTTAGCAAAAAGAAGTGCCTATATTCTGTTTTCATTGAAAGAACAGGACGTGCAATGAACACTTACCTATTGGTAAGATTGATAAGTTATTTATTGAGTTTAACACTACGAGCTGTACAATTATAGATTCTTTCAAGAATGAAAATGGTTCATCTTTTTAATATCTCTCCACAGTGATATAAAAAATTTATCTTCCTATACAAAACTCCTTACTAAAATGTATTTTAAATTTTACACAACAATAAACAACTGATAAACAAAAGATTCAAACAGATGGCTTGTTAAGAACAACAGTAGCCCAGCTTTAGTGTTTAACACCAAGTATTTGGGTGTGAGATGGTACAATATATTATTGTCCAAAAACAAAATTAATATAACCGAAACTTTGAAATATTAACAATTCGAAAAGCAAATTTCAACTCCCTGAAGTTGGATAATAATCCCTTAGTATACCATCTAGCATTAAAAAACATTGGTTATTGTTATTGTTTTTCTAAAACTATTTTTGTTTATTATATACGTTGAATTACTTTTGTATTCTTTTGAGCATTGCATTAAGTTGTTTTGTGTGTTAAATTATGTTTATAGTTATTTAATAACTTTTAGATTATTGTTTGCATTACGCCTTTTAAGTAATATTTTTTGGAACCACGAGCTAATGAGCACAACTCATGGAGTAGTAGAATAATTAGAAAAAAAAACATTATATAATTTTACATATTTTTACAATTTGAAATGTTATATTTTCTGTAAAAAATAAATAAAAATAAAATTTACCATACATCAATGGATGTTCATCAGTTATGTAAAATTAAAAACACGCTTATTGGTAAGGCCTAATAGTTTACGAGAAAGAGATTTCAACGATGCGAACATCACAAATATTTTCAGTGTAGCTTAATTGATAATATAACATTATAATGTTTTTCATTTGCCTTGGTAGGTACTCACTTACCCTTTTCTTATCAGTAAGGCTTATCATTTTAATTATAATTCCAGTAAAACTCTGCTTAACACTAAAACAGAACAGAACATAACTTTGGACCATAAAATTATCCTTAAGTGCCGCACGAGTAAGTCTATAAATTTATTTTTTAGTTTGGCCTCTTTTTGGGTGCACTCTGTATTTGAGGTGACCCGACATTTGATCCGGCCGACATTTGATCCGGCCGACACTTGGTCCGGCGGACAGTTGATCCGGCGGACATTTGATCCGGTGACAATTGATGGCCTGATCCTTTAGAAGATTTTTTCTTCAAGTAAGTATGTAAAAAGGATATACGGCCGTACAACCAAAGTCGATGTACTTATATCTGAAGGCATCTTGAAAATCCGCTGTAAAAATATTTTTACTAACAACAATTTCGACTCTCCGGAGAAGCATGCGGCAATACAAAATACGACATACTTATACGTGCAGTCAGTTTAACAAAAAAGCCGTAAAAGATTCCTACTTGCGTATAACTTTTTTATCTGATAATTACACTGTTCCCAACTGCTCTCAACCATCTCGAGCCAGTGAGTGCCAATGGCATCCCCAATTTTGGTATGGTGTGATACTGAGGAAAGTGGGGAAGGGAAGGAGATGTAGAAAATGTTCCTGGCTATTCCGATCTAGACACGTCATTTCAAGTAATCCGATTAAACCTACATACACTAAAAAAAAAACAGCGAATTTTTTTTTTAAATCATGTTCGCGTTCCATATTATACATGGATATACAATATATCAATTAAAAATAAAAATATTGCTAGATGAAAAAAAAAAGATATTTTCATGGTAAAAGAAAATAATAATAATACAAAATAAAATAAGAAAATTGGAAAAAGACAACTTTTTGTTTTAAGGCTCCGCAACCGGGCCCGAAAAGAAGAAGATGGAGAGATGGGAAATTACGAATGCTAGAGGAGAGAGCGTTACATTTACAGCGACAAAATCGATGCGAAAATTGCGAAAATGTTTAATAAAACACGACTCGTTTAAAATAGAGCAAAAATTTTGCTGGCACCGCCTTAAACAGCATTTAAAGAAACATTGTGATTTTTTTAAAATTCATATAACATGTAAAATATTTGAAACAAACGTGTTTATAATAATTTTTGGAGCATACTTTGCGATTTTTTTCTATCGAGGGAATTTTACATAATATGCGTTTCGGCGTGGGCAATGTCTAGATATTATCTTCAAGAATAACACATATTTTTAAGGGCTTTAAAACTTAACATGTTTAAGGGAGATGTGTAAGAAATCGGTAGAAATTTGGGTTGCGGGCCCTTAAATCTATGTCATCAGGAAGTGGCTCCATCGCTTGTTTAAGGGACCCTGCCAGAAGTGGAATGCTGCCATCACACGACTGTTTTCGCTCGAGGCTAGTCGCGTTCTGTAGTTGGTGATCCGTTTTTTCATTTAATGTTAAGATAATATCTGTTAAAAAAATAATTTTCTGATTCGATACTAACCTCTTTTAAGGTATTTTAATAAACTTTATTATAAAGCATTTATTTTGATATTAATTATTGACACAATATCAAAACTTACAATTAATGAGGTTGCGACCGAGCCTCGAACTCGCGACCTCTGCTGTATCTGAGAGTAACGCCTCTGTTGGTGCTGGGTATGACTTTTTTATAAAAATATATATTTTTTAATAATTTTATTTATCTTAAAAAATGGAACATGTTACAGTGTTTCTTTTCCTCCGTTAAAAACATTTGCTTGTGCATGGAGGAGCTTGTGGATACATTTTAAATATGTACAATTTATACAGTCAGGTGTTTCACATAATATATTCACAGATTCACAGTAAATATACTATTAATTTACCGTTAAAACACAGTTTAATCATATCGCAATCAAGATCCTTTAACTAAAAGATAAAATCATCCACATGTATTCAGTAATAAGTAAAATAGGAATAATTCCGCAATTTCTGCCAATACAGTATTTTTTGAAAAATATTAATAATAATATTTAATATTAATTTTTTTTTAAACTTTATGAGTAAAATCTCAAATTATAATATTTAATTAAATGAAGACAATATTAGCGAAACTCAATCGAAATCTGGAGACAGAAAAATCAGAAAAGATATTGGCTCCGCTGGGACTCGAACCCAGAACCCTTTTCTTACATCTTACAAAGTGACCGAATTAATATGGGCTCCGTAGCTTAATCGGTAGAGCTGTTTCCATGTAAGAAAAGGGTTCTGGGTTCGAGTCCCAGCGGAGCCAATATCTTTTCTGATTTTTCTGTCTCCAGATTTCGATTGAGTTTCGCTCATATTGTCTTCATTTAATTAAATATTATAATTTGAGATTTTACTCATAAAGTTTTAAAAAAAGTAATAATAAATATTCATCCTAGACTTGCAGAAAAAGTCAATAGATGTCGCGTATTACAAATAAAATGGATAAAAAAATTTATCCAGACACTATCTAGATTGCATTTAGTTCGAGTTGAATCTTGTAATCATATATAAAGATAGCAGCCAATAATATGTGCGTTAAGTAAGTGAAGATAATGTTGGTAGTTCTTAGTCGAAGTATGATACAGTTAAAAGTGACCGAATTAATATGGGCTCCGTAGCTTAATCGGTAGAGCTGTTTCCATGTAAGAAAAGGGTTCTGGGTTCGAGTCCCAGCGGAGCCAATATCTTTTCTGATTTTTCTGTCTCCAGATTTCGATTGAGTTTCGCTAATATTGTCTTCATTTAATTAAATAATATTTAATCTTGTTATTTTTTGTTTAATATATGAGGCGGGAATGAGCACCACCGTATTATTGGAAAACCAAAACCCCTGCCATAGGTCACCCAAGTGGTTCAGTACTTTTGATGACTTAGCAGGGGTTCCTACTACTGCATGGCGGGACGGACACTTAGAGATTGGTTGAGGGAGACCTGGCCTAGACCTCTCCAGTCGGTTTCTTTCAACCCATCGCCTTGAGCTGCAGTGGGAGGGATGGATTCGTACGTCCATCACTCCTAGACACATTGACACCCAGATTACCACCCACTTCACTTTCCCTAAAAAGAGCCTCCACACAGCATCCCCAAAGATGACTTAGGCCTCGAGGGAAATTTATTCCTCAGAGCCTCCGGCATGCAGCTAATGTAAAAAATAAATCTGTATAACATTTAACCGAATAAATACAAATTATTGATCATTCTTATGCCACGCATGTTATATGCACCTACAAACCGTGACAGGTTTTAAGTTATATAAAGCATAACGTTTTCGCTAAAAATTAAGTAAGGATAACGTTTTTGTACAATTCCGTTCAGATGCAATATCCAATTTGTTTTCTCTCATTTATTTCAAAACGAGATATTTTGACATGTGTTGATAGTGTTCACACAGTGAAATATTTATTGTTCGACAAAATTCGATCCCAGATTGTGAAGTTCCGGTATTGGCGAACGAGCGCAGGTATTTGACGAAATATTCCCACAATGGAATGTGTAAGTACTTGTAAAATTGAACGTGGTTAAAGTGACCTTGTAGTAGATTTCGAACATTCAATCAAAATGTTGGCGACCGATTGGACAATGTTTACGGATTTTGTTTGAAAAGTCTTCATGCGAACGATAAACGATATCGGTACTGTCACGGATTTATAAAAAAAACAAACCAATATAACCATGTATCCGACGTAAAACAAATTATACTCTTTGTTAAAACTTTTAATTAGTAACTTTTATCTCCGGTGGGATATTCGCAGATAATAACAAAGTTTCCGATTCTCGAAATAATTAACTTACTAGTTATTGAACGTTTCCACGAACTTGGTGAAATGCTGCGTTTTACCCCAGCCCTTGTATCTATTAAAACTTGCGTGAGCGGTAATAGTGCAGTTCCTATTATTCTGGGTTGCGATCTACACAAGATTTCGTCAAAGCAACGGAGAGGGTACAATAAGAAAAATAGTAAATACAATATAATACAATAATAAAAACAGTTATTTAAAATAAAACAATAACTTTGTAAACACCACTTTCATTTCTATTCTTTAAGCCGACCGGGTTTCACCACCACCGTAGCTTCTTCAGGGCAGTATAATACTCTACTAAAATTAAGTTACATGCGTTACAGATAATATATGCCTTAAATTATTTTTTTAAAGTTTTTATTCACTCCAATGCAGTGACTGTCCCGCGTATTATACAGGAAAACGGCAAGTAACATCCTTGGCACCATTATCAAGGAACATCTAAGATGTTTACACAATAATGGATTCTCGGAATTTGCAAATCACCTCATTGAAACAGACCATAAATTCGATAAAGATTCGGGCGTCGCACTAATGCACAGAAATACGATAAGTATCAGATTGGATATTTTTTTATTTATTTTTATTTTTATTTATTTGTCTATATAAGGTATGTTTACATTACATTATTCGATGCTTGTCTCACTAGGGTATACCTGTGTTGAGACAGGCGACAGAAGCACTAGATTTATGGAAGGCGAAAAACATTAATAGTAAGGTAACACAGGTCTACAACAAAAATTCTGTCTGGTTGTTTTCAACTGATTTCTATGTATTTAGGTGTTCTGAAAACTAGAAAAATACTCAAAAAATTCCAGAACGTCAGGTTATTTTGCAAAACGGTATACATATATATATACATATATGTGTAGATAGTATATACAATAGTGAGGTCCGGCAATAAGCATTTCATTGCTAAACCGTTCATCCGGGGATATGATGTGTGCATGCCCACGGTGGTTTCTGTATACAATAGTGAGCTCTGGCATCATGAAATTACGAAAAATTAATTAATTAAATTAAAATGAATCGCAGAAATGTATGTACGCGCATAACTTTTGAACGACTGCATCAAATTGGATAATTCTTTTTTTTTGTGTTCGTTATTGTCAAGACAAGGTTTGTATAAAACCACCGGTGAGCTCTGGCATTATGAAATTTGTATAAAAACATTGCAATAGGTGGCACGCGAGCTGTGCAGACTGAATGTACCGGGACTGAACGTGCGGAATGTGGGAGGGGGGGGGGGGAACTCGGGTTGGGGATTCGAGGGAGGGGGGGAGGGGAACTAGGGATCGGGGAGGGTAACCTGAATTTTTCGGCAATAACAAAGACCCTAACTACAAACAAATCGTTAACCCCATTTCAATCTTTAAGTTGCCTAATGAGTCTAAGTACATTTTCTTCATTCCCACCTCAACTACTTTCCAGAAAATTAAGGATATGTGAGCAAGGTGAACGATTTCACCAAGATATTAAAGAGGTGGAAAAAAGATACCAGGGAAGTTGGAGCATCTCAATGATTGCAGACTACTGTTGGACGCTTCAGAGAGACCTTCCAGATGCTTCCTACAAGCGAAAATGTACCAAAAGGAGTCTCACTGGGAAAAAGAAATGTGTTTAGTGCTTATTAATCAATGTATTTTAGATAAAAAAAAAATTTTGTTACGCAATTATAAATAATTTTTTTTTTGTCTTTTATCTTTTATTTTAAAATGATAACTTGTTTAACATAGATACCTACATTGTCAGAAAACGTGACGTTCTGTGACAAAATGAAAGTCATTTTCGGATTAATTAATAATTTAAATAAAAGTCCAACACTAAAGTTGTTCTCTATTGACAAAGTACATTCCCATTCACTTCCCTATTCTCCATCTACACTTACGTCTACTTCTTCCTCCACTTGAGGAGTCCAGCCCATTTTTTAAAACATCTTAAGTATCTGCTTCACGTGAACAAAAAAAAATTATGTTTTTGTATAAAATTATTATGTTAAATAGCACATCAATATTAGTATAAGAAGACCCAGCATTCCGATTTTTTACAGATTTATAACATAACAGTTTAAGTTTTTAAGCTCGTAACAAGTAATTACATATATGATATTCTCTTAATAGAAAAAAAATCACAAATAATACTGCAAAAATTATTAAGTATTCATTTTATTTTATTTAACTGGTTATACGAGTAGGTATGATAAAATTCAAAGTAGTATTTTAAGACATTTTTGCTGTATTTTAAATCAGTTATACTACATTAAATATTTTAGCTTACGCCTATTAGCCACAATATTTTTTTTAAATACTAGCCCTTATTTTCGTGTTTATATGTCTCCCTTTCAAAAAACTGCTTTATTTTTAATGTGTACTACGGAGCCATAATGTGGCTTCCTTCCAATCTATCTGGGATTTTAAATTTTGGTAATGTTTCCTTTTTGATTTTTTGTGAGTTGATAATGAAATTTTACTGTCTTGTAGGTAATGGATATCACAAGTATTCCAAAAATAATGAATGATACTGTTGCACAAAAATACCAGTTTAATTCTGGTAAATTATAGTTCTTTACCATGAATCAATTATTTATGGCCCAATTTCTCTGAGAGTTTATCCATTTATAAATAAATTTTAGAGAGACCCAACCTCTGGAAGCAGAGGGCACCATAAGAAGAAAAAGCATCGTTGAAAAAAATCACCAGTAAAAAACAAAGTATTTTTTACTCCGATATAATATAATCAAATGTCTTTTAAACCTTAACAAAAGATTGTTTTTGCTTGACTGAAGATTGAACCTTCTACCCAGGAACTGAAGTCAACCAAGCTACTAACTGAGCCAAATGCTGATCGGATAAGACCGATATTTATTTATATACTAGACCGACATTTATTTGTAATGTTATCGACAAGTGCTGTAATGTTATCGACTTTCAAAGGAATGCGTGTACGTCCGCATTTATGTACGTGTTTGTCACCAAAAGTTGACAAAGTGCATTGTCATTAAATCAAGTCGCTCGATCGGATATCAGGAAATGGCATAGACATCCAAATGGATAGACAAGCAGTTACAGATGAGGGGTAAAACCAAACTATGGAGAGCGAAGAGGGGAAAGATGACTGTCATTCGTTGAACAATCAATCTGACAGTATATAGGCATCTCGCATTACAATATCACCATTTAGTTCTTAAAAGCAAAATCTGCTTTGAATGAATAGACCTTTTTACATGGGAGCGCGAATTGCTTGCCACGTTCAAAACATATTTGCTAAGGCCAAATGCTCGCCCCAAAAAGACTCGCGCCAATGCACATATCAATATTTTGTTTCCGTGTTTAGTTAAAACACTTTTACAAATGTTTCATAATTTACTTACCCCTGTAACCAGCGACGAGCACATTGGAGTACCGCCCACATTCGCTATGTGTACATTGATACGTAGATATATTGTATAGCACAAGCTGCCGTTATTTCGTTAAATGTATGGATGTCAGCTTCTCGCTGTTCACGGCAAGAATGATGACGTCACACATTTTAGATTCAAGCGAGGCTATATCCCCTCCCCATGGAGCGAGCCGGTTCCAAGGAGTAGCTACAGCCGGCGCCATGTGGAGGGGGAAATAATACGTTTTTATCACTTAGGGCAGGTCCAGATATATTCATATGTCCGTGGGAAATGGTTTAATTTCCACTTCCAAGATTCCACTCCATGCACACATTCATTCAATTAAGAAAACTCTAACTGACAGTCCTGAAACGGCAGAGCTAATTACTAAATTACTCCATTTTAGCCAATTCCTAGAATCCAACGATATGCACAAATTTAATAGAAGTAAAGTACTTGATGTTGATAGCTTTTCTAAGAACTCACTTTTATTTACTTATTTTTATCCTGCTTAAATAAAATGTATATATTCTATACAAGTTCATATTATTTTTGTTTGGTTGTAACACATAATAATTGTATCCTATAACTAAATAATATGTGTTATCATACATACTTTGTTTAATGTTCATTCTTATATTGTTATTATTATAATTACCCTCTTTGTACCTCTGTGTATCACTGGATTGTCAAAGCCTTTTTACGGCGTTCAAATAAAAAAAAACCTAAGTGAAATTCATATACATGCATTTAAAAAAAGGAAAATCATATTCAGAAGATTATGTTCTTCGGGAAAAAACACATACTTTAAAATGTGTGTAGCAATTAGAGTAGCATGTTATTTAAGCGACCTCTAAGAAATAAAGCTCCAAAGGCCGATAATCGCCTTCGCAAACAGACCCGGTGAGCTTATGGGAAATCATGATCGATGCCGCATTAAGCTCTATTCATTCAGGTCACAGACATTGTATCGCGGAGTCCATATTTTTGAGTAGGGAACCGTGTATCGTTATTTAATGCCACCAGTGATTTCTCCAAATCGGGCATAATCCGGCGAAGCTTGCCTGACACATACAAAGTAGATAAAACGTAACAAAATAATCGGTTTTCATCACGCGGATTATATTAGGAACACTCTTGCAGCTTTGCGAATCGATTTTTTGAGATTTGATATTTTACTTTTTAAAGTTTTTTGCGCTGCAATGTTTTCACTGTTTTGAAGAGTTAAACTGTTGCTGCCCTGAAAAAACACCTTTATTTATTTATGTAGAAACAAACAGTGCATTGATCACAATAGTGAGAAAATTTACAGATATTAAGTAATATTTCATGGTGTGTGCCTACGATTTTCTTTGTAGTGCCATATTTATGGTATGTACAAGGTTGACATTTGTAACATGAGAACGGGTCGCTTCTTCGACTCGTTCTTGTGTTCAATAGCTCGGCTGTGAAACCATTTGTAGGCCTCTGTTCGGTTCCTCCTTCCTACAACATGGTTCTCTTCAAGACCAATGTTCATTCCTTCCTCTCCTCAAAAAGACCCTCCACACAGCATCTCAGATGACACAGGCCCTGAGGGAAATTATTTGCCTCACGGCCTCCTGCACGCCTACTTAAAGGGCCTACGCATTTTAATGAGAAGTTAAATATTAATTTAACAAAAAAATAAGCTGTGTTAGGAAAAAATTTTTTTTTGCATTATTTACTTTCAAGATCTTTTTTGCCGAACGTTTTATTTTTTTCTCTATGGAGCGATAATATTAAGGCTAAATTTTAAATCTAAGCATTCTAGCAGAATATTACCCTGTGTTTGAAGGTTAATCTCTCGAATAAAAAGTTACCGTCATTAAAAATGTTGGACGTAATGTTCTTCGTATAAGTAAAGTGTTCAGTAACCCGCTTACAGAGTAATGTCATATTTTGCATTAGTCAGAAGTACACTGAAATACATAGATAGCATAGAACATATTCAAAACAAATTAAAAAAATATCTTGCCTTCAAATTCAACAATAACTTTGAATGCACATTTCAAACTTCGCAACAAAGGCGAGCAATACATAGCTGTTTTGACATTTATACACAAAATTTTAAATAATAACATCGACTGTACCGAACTTCTTTACCTAGTTCATTTTAATATACCATTAAGACGTACACGCCATACAGAACTATTCCACACGCTTAATTACAAGACAAATGCGGCAACTAATTTACCAATCAATCGTGCTCTTCATATGTTCATCGACATTTTCTCTGATTCACTGCCCAAATTTAAAAAGAGCATCATGTCTGTTTGCGCATCTTTATATGGGATTGATTGGGTATTGCATTCGCAGACTTGGTGGGTAGATATGTCAAAATCCTGAATTTATCCCACCTACCTAATCTTTCCTTCCCAAATGTCACCATAAAAATTGTTGCAAGAAATACTCAACTTTGGAGAGGTGACAGTGTGCTTTCCTGCTCAGAACAAAATAACATCTCAGACAGGGCGCATGTATCGTCACCTCTTACTATAAGAATATTGCGAATTTTAAACAGTGAGAAGTGTGCACCAAAACTGGAGTTCAGTGAGGCCCCATCTGCAACGGTGAGTCCTATTTTCCTTATTCCAGTCTGGGCTTATCTAATTTTCCAAAAGCCCAGATTTGAACTATCGACTGACTATCCATCAGGTTTTGCGAGTGTATACTATTCAATCGTCCCGTATAACTTAGCGTTTTCACGTAGTTTCGGGACTGGTCCTTCGAGGGCTGCGTGGGCTTTGCTCTGCAGCATTTACCGCCAATTAACAGTGGAGTCGCAGTTTCGCGACACCAATGTCAATAATATAAATTGTTCAATGCCCACACATACATACATACATATACACATACTCACACACACACTCATACCTTCCCACTACACACATCACCCGGTGATTACTTAATATGCATACCATAAATAACACACTACAATAAAACACATAATACCCAGGTACCCACCATGTAATATATTTATTAATTTTAAATTTTATTCACCTATTTAACTAATGTACTGTTTGTTTCTGTTCATAAATAAATAAAATAAAATGTATTCATTGTTTATGCAACTTTAATGATTACAGGTCAATTCGACTTTTTGTCGGAGATTTGAAATATCCATTAAAAAATAAAAAATAAGACAACACGCCATAAACGTTCAATATTAAAAATATATTTCTCAAATTGAGTGCCCAAAGTTTGTACGATGCCAGAAAGTAAAAGATCACAACATCAAATAATTTTATTGGTAGTGACCCAATCCAAATGGCTACATCCAACCCGGGTTCTCTTATGTATTCACATAAAAATCACTTTTATGCATTCAAATATGACAGTAAGTATCTAGTAGCCAATGTATTTTTTTTACATTAGCTCCACACAGGAGGCCCAGATGAAAATAATTCATCTCAGGACCTACGTCATCTCTGCAGATGCTCTGTGGAGGGTCTATTTCAGAAGAGGAAGTTTTGGGAAGGAAAAGGGTAATAGGGGTGGATAGGAATCTTTGGGTCAATGTGTCCAGGAGTGACGGACTGTCCCTTCCACTGCAGTGCAAGGCGTACTGCTAGAGAACTCAAAGGGACTCCCTCAACCATTCTTTCCCGATCCGACATGCCATGCAGCTGGCGGGCAGACGCATCCGCCGCCAAAACCCTTACCAACCTCATTGAATGAACCCGGACACTTTCTAAGTCAATAAACGTAGCAAACCACTTGGGGTGACCTATGGCAGAGGTGTTGGTTATCCAATAAATGGTTACCGAGGCGGCGGTACCCATACCCGTCTCCCAAATTGACAAAGTGTTAAAAACAATTGTTAAAATGAATAAGGAACTCCAGTGAAAAATATTATGGCTTTAAAAAATATGTTCATATAGACCAATAAACGCTGATTCTTAATATATAAGTTTTATTTAATAATATTAAACGCAGTTTTTAAAAAAAATATTAAAAAGTCCATTTTTAATTGGGTCGTAGAAACAAAATTTAGTGGTGACGTCACTGTTCGACGTGTCGTGACGTCACCGTAAAGTCATCTTATGGGAATTTATGATATGAATTTATTCGTTTATTTAGATACTGTTCGTAGAGATTTAGTTGTTGTGTTTATTGAAACATTATTTAGGCCTAAATAATGTTTCAAAAATAAAGGTATCTCTTATTAGTTTATCTCTATTATTGAAAATATTCAAAAACTACTGCACAAAAAAATAGTAATGCTACTTCTAAGAAGAATACTTCGAACAACGGAATTCAAAATGGCGGCAGTTGATCAGCTGATTGCTAATTTTTCAGGAGTGATGACGTCATACGATTCACCATACATACGGTGGTTTACGGGGGATCTTGATTAAAATTAATTAATTATTAACTATTGAAACTAACTCTAAAAATAAAAATAAAATGGGGTTATTTAAGTTAGAACGTCAAAAAAAATATAAAATTGGACTGGAGTTCTCTTTTGTTGACAACAAAGTGTTAAAAACGAACAAATTGTAATATTTATGTTAAAAACACATAAAAAAATCCAAAAGCGCGTTTTTTTATTGGTCAACTCGTTAAAGTTAAAAATTCCTTACGTTTGAAAAATGAATATTTATTAATTTATTATCTTTATATCCAGATTTATGAGTTGTTTATGAATAATCATGAAAAGTGACAACAAACAGAGCGGCCGCACTCCCGCGGTCATCCCCATGTGTGCCCCGTAATCCTCTGGATCAATTAACCTCAACACTGCTGCGAGCTGCGACATCCCACCCCACTCCCTCTTCACACTTCACACTTGCCGCTTCGCTTCCCTTCCCAATTCATAGCCAGAATACAGAGAATCAACTCGCATTTCTCCGCCATTTTGTGGGAAGGCGATTCTGATATCATTATTGTGACTGGAATTCGGTTCATCTATTTTTAGATGGATTAGTACATTTGATTTCCGGAATATTTTGGAATACAATGAGTAGTCGGTTTTCGCTATGGTTAGCATACAATTCCATTTGCAATGCGTAGGGTACAAACTTCTCGCCTCTTTATTTTTTTGTCGGTTGCAGTTTGCGTTGGTCCACAGTTACTATTCTTTGTCAGATCCTAGTACACACGTTGCTTTCTTTTTGGTTTATATTTCTTTTCTCAGATTTTTGGTTGGTACAAAATAAAATAACTATGTACCTAATCAGACGAAGACAATATTAGCAACTCTTAAACGAAAATTTGAAACGGAAAAATTAGAAAGAGATACAGTGGGTCTAGGAATTGAACCCGGGAACTTAGCATTGCCGGGCTCTGCTCTAAGTGCTGTATTCAATTCCTAACTTTTCTTTAGCTAGCGTTTCCTAGCGTTCGTAACTTTTTCTGATTTTTTTAGAGTTACATGCTATCTATTATCATCATCATCATTACATAGTATAAAATGAAGTCGCTCAAAATGTATGTGCGCGTTAATCTTTTAAACTTCGCAACGGATTTTCATACGGTTTTCACTAATAGATAGAGTAATTGAAGAAAAATGTTTATATGTATAATACATGTAAATTATATTAGAGAAAAGCCGAGAAATTCAAAGAAAACATATTTTTGTGCGATTTAAAACGGCTGGCGGGCCGTACTATAAGTTACTTTTGAAAATCGTTCTACGGAAGAAATTGGAAAATAGATGTCCTAAAGTAAGTAGGTATTTGATTTTCCCCTTTCAAATATCTAGTGTTGCATTGCAAGCATTGTATAATTAGTAGCGAGTTAATTAGTTTATAATGCTTGTTATAGTAGAGAAAAGCCGATAAATCCAAATATTCAATTCAGGCAGCGGACAGCGGGCAGCTGGCAAGCGGGTGGTGTGGATTTTATAAAGATTGGGTAATGGCGTTGTGTTTTGTTAGCCACAGCAACCTGTTTCCGGGTCTGCTAGTCTTATATATAAAAATATCGTGTCGCGGTGTTTGTGGTCGCACTCCTCCAAAAAGGCTGGACCGGTTTTTACGATTTTTTTTATGTATATTTGGTAGGTATGGGAATAGGTTTTAAAGTATATTTCAAAGCCTAGGTGATTAGGGTGTCCCTATCTAGAATTTTTTTCTATTTTTTTGACAATTTTTTTTAAGTTTATTTTTTTATTTGGAATCAAAAAAATACCTATAACCTCCTACCCCCACCCTCCCATTTTTTAATCGTGATTTTTGTATGAACTAATTTAACCATCTTTCGTAATTAAAAAAGAACGAAATCATTTATATTGTTGAATGACAGATGGCGCTACGTCCGCCTCATCGAACTTTCATCCATACATGCGCAAAACATTCGCGAGAAGCGTCGCGTCATTTTGATATTTCATTCGGCATCATGTTCTCGCGTGGGCAAACCATCGAACTTATTTGTGTGGGCTAGCGACGGACTGACAAAAAATATTGTACACTTAATTGCTCTTCAAAATTCATATTGATTTTCTTTATTTCATTTTCCTACTTTAGTTAAATGTTTTTTGTTTTTATCGGCGGTCATCGTCTACACGCTCCATTCCTCTTTCCGTCATAGATCCCATCCCCACACACTTACAATACATTCATGTTTTTTTTTTTTTTTATTTAACAACCAAAATATTCACTAGAAATAATTTATATGACAGAACAACGTTTGTCGGGTATCTAGTATCTTAAATAGATAATGTAATTTTGATTCCTACATTTTCTCCGTTTCAAGAAAATCCATGGAAATGAAAGCGAACAATATTGTCTTGAGTGTGGTTTCTATTTCATCTCACAACTCTTCACCATTTAGTGGAAATTGTTAGGTTGCTGAGTTTCTAGGTGATTCATAGATTTGTCCCTGGATTTCGTTCTGTTCTGAGATTTTAAATTGAATACCAAAATATTCTAGAAACTCAAAAGGAAATCAATTTTCTTTAAGTCCAGTTTTCATTTCACAGGATACCGTTTACTCACCTCTCCACCATTTGACGGGATAGATATTCCGCGAATACCGTATTGTCTGAAAGTCTTGCTTTATATATATGACGACCGGCGTGGTTTGGGGTAAGGCTCTTGATTCGCCATCCGAAGGTCGCGGGTTCGAATCCTGGCGTGGGCAAAGAAATTTTATTTTTATTTATATGTAAATAACGAAGAATTTGAATTATACGGAGGGGAGTCAAGGCTGATGTAAGCGGTTAATATTTGGAGAAAGACGCTTAGATGGTTTGGGCGAGTTGGGCTGATGAAAGTGTATCAAATAAACAAAATGGAATGTATGAGATGACATATGAATGTGAATGAAGCAAGTAGTTTGTGCCGAGAAAGAGTTATCTGTTGCTCGCCCGCCGGCTTTCAGATAAAAAAATCCTTGCTTTTTTTTAATGCTATTTTAACCCTTATATAAGAAACCATATGAAAGGCAAGCATAGAATCGCATGCGCCAATATCAATCTGTGAACTACTTTTGATTTGATCATTGTAGCTACTCTGCTTTTAAATTAATGTTCTATGACAATTGTTTTCACAGCTGTCAATGGCGGAAAAAATAGTATTTAACATTTTCAAAAGAGGATCAAGGTCGTTATTTCTTTGAAAACTCCTTTTAGGTTTGTCTAGAAATAATAAAATCAGTTTACATTAGTATGAAAATATATTTAAAAAAATTGTTTTCAAAAATTGAAGTTTTTTTTTTAGTTAGCTATTCTGGAAAAATTTTTACGATATTATCATGTAATACATACATGAATAGTAAGTTATATTATCTGGTAAACAGAAAACAATCGCAAAAAAAATTGATTTGTTTTTATATCGATATTTGACTAGAACTCATCAAGGTAATTTTTGACCTGTTTCTGAAAGTTCATTCCACGTTTAAGAGGGCATTACCAGAGAAAACCAGAAATATGCCATTTTCAAATCAGATTTTAGACGTATTGACTCTTTCCACAAAAAATTATAAATGGATTTCGAAAGATTGTTCTTTTATCTAGCATTCGCATGTAATAAATTTTGAGAAAGTTTTTAATTTTTAGTATAATTAGGTTATTCCATAGGTCGTTGGCAGATTTATTAAATTTTCAAAAAAGATTTTGTATTATACCACACCCATTTCAAATAATATAATCATGCAGTAAAATAAATCAATACATTATCTAGCAAACGCATGTTTTAGAATTTTAATTTTAATTTTAATTTCAATAAAATCATAAAAAAATATGTACGTACATGTGTTTCTTGACGAAAATTGGTCCATTTGTGTATTTATTTGCGCACTTACAAACTAATATATTTCAGATTTTTTTAACATTCTTATTAAATTTAGACATTATTGAAAAATGAAAAATACTTATAATAAAAAAATAATTACCAAAAGTACATTATTTTAATAGTTTTATCATCACGCCTTTCAGCATTTTTGGATGAAGGTATAAATTAAAGCTAATTTGGATTGAAATAAATTCGATTTTGAGTTATAATTTAAAAAAGCTGGTACGCAGAATAATTAATCTTTCTCATTGTAACCGCCCTGCACGATCGTAAGAACAACTTTCGACGAAATGTGGATTTTCGTCCGCTGGCTGGTTAAACGCTCTTAACGTTCAGCAGCAATCTGTTAATTTTGTGTGTATTTTTTGGAAATTACTAAATACATCAAGTGCATTGTTCAAGTGCTTGAGCTTTAGTCGTCCCAAAGCAACATGGTTATATAAAAATATATAATATGGTTATATAACATATAAAAATACACAAACAACTGTTTCAGTGCTTGTTTTTATTAACGTTTAACGACAATTTCTTCGGTTCCGGTTCAATGATAATTGGGGTACATACTTATTATATTTCGTATATATTTTAGAACCAACCCTTTTCATGATGAAAATTATTGAATCAGCACGCCACGCCAGTATCCTTCTCAAGTAAAGTAGGGTTTAATCTTTAAACACAAACCGAGACGCTCAAAATCAAATGTTATTTTTTGCGGGTCTGACGAGCGTGGAGCGTGGAGCGGGTAGAACGGACATGACGGATCAGGCACCAGGAAAATATCTCTCGCAAAATACGGAGAAGGCGTCAAATTTATGTAAATTGGTTTTGAAATACGTCACCACAGGCGCTGCGCCCAGATATGCGCAATCGTTAATCATTTATGCCATCGCTATTTATGCGCTGAACCGCGACGGGACTAGATTATAGCCGGTGCGTCCGTTCAAAACAATAATTCCACGGTTTATACTTTGCTTCGAAAAATTTGGTTTTCTATTAAAGTTTCCCATTTTACAGAAATGCCATTATTCCGAACAAAGCAGGAAGCTTTGAATCAAATATTTCTGATTTTATTTTTTGAACAGTATGATGATGTTATACTGTTGTATAACATCATAAAACTGGTGCAAATAATTCGTTATCAGTAAAAGGCAAACCAATGCCATCGACAATTTTTTGCGTCCTTAAGATGAATATATACGTGAAATCCTATTTTGATACTATTTTGATTACTCTTTACGTGTACTTTGATTGTGTCGTTAATAATTTTGTGCCCGTGTTCGGAATTTTTTCGCAGCTACTCATTTCGTCGAATTCACAATAACATCATAACAGACATCGTCTAATGACTAGGGTAACCTACACGCATTATTTATAATATTTAATGTTAATAAACGCCCTTGTTGCCAGAAATGAAATTATATAAATTATAAATTACTAGCTCGTACCCGGAATGCATTGCTTTGCCACTTAATTGAGAAATTGTTTCTCCCTGCGTGTCCGTTCCCATTCGTCCCCTTTCCCTTCCGCCTCCCCTTCCTCTCCCTCGACCTTTTCCCCTCTCGCTTTTCCACTCCGCCTCCTCCACTTTCCCTCTCCCCACTCCACTCCCCCCTTCCCCCGTCCCGCGAACCCAACTCCCAATTGCCCCTTCCCCCTCCCAGGTTCCCCTCCTTCCTCCCTGCTTTCCCTCTCCCCTCCCTGGTTCCGATCCGCCCCTCCCGCGAACCCCCTACCCGAGTTCCATTCCCCCCTTCCCCCTCCCGTATTCCATACAT
This sequence comes from Limnephilus marmoratus, assembly GCA_917880885.1. Taxonomy (NCBI): domain Eukaryota; kingdom Metazoa; phylum Arthropoda; class Insecta; order Trichoptera; family Limnephilidae; genus Limnephilus; species Limnephilus marmoratus. The sequence goes on from OU862909.1 coordinate 18,536,933, forward strand.
TCAGTCCCGGTACATTCAGTTTTCAAACAGCTCGCGTGCCACCTGTTGCAACGGTTTTATAGAAATTTCATAATGCCAGAGTTTTTTACAAACCTTGTCCTGACAATAACGAACAATATTCAATTTGGTACAGTCGTTCGGAAATTATGCGTGTACATACATTTCGGTGATTCATTTTTGTTTTTCGGTATACTAATACGTGAAGCAAATACTTTGTTCCCCTTTGTACGAAAAAAAAAACATTGCACACACTATATAATTAAAATTAATTATGGTCGAATTTCGACCATCGGGCGACCACTAGTATAGATAGATAGAAGAAGAAGATAGAAGAAGATAGATTGTGTTTTTCCGAAGTATTCGTGTAGAGTGCTTAGTACTCTTTCTTCCTGGTGGAATACTACCGTCCAGAAGCTAACCGTTGGCGTTACTTAAAATGGCTTTAGCCATGTTGAATGGTAAAATCTGAATAGCTAGATAAATCTTAACAATATACTTCCCCATTTTCTTCTCCTCCTCATTACATTCAATTTGGGAGGCGGGAATGGGTACCACCGCCCCAGAAACCTTTATTGGATAACCAACACCTCTGCCATAGGTCACCCCAAGTGGTTCGCTACGTTTGGTGATTTAGCAGGGGTGCCTGGGTTCATAGGGTGAGGTTTGTCTAGGTCTTGGAGGCAGATGACCAGGATACACTTTTCCTTATCAGAACTCTCCACTCCTTCCTTTCCTTAAAAAAACCCTCCACACAGAATACCCAAAGATGACATAGGCCCTGAGGGAAATTATTTTCCTCTGGGCCTCCTGTGTGGAGCTCATGTAAAAAAAAAACTCACAATATTCCCCAATTGGATGTGCCATAGCCCTGGCTCCTCATACAAAAAATATAATATAAATAGGTTAAAGGCCCGCAACCCGGATTTGTACCGATTTATTACATATTTCCCTTAAACACACTAAGTTTTAAAGCTCTTAAAAAAATATGTGTTATTCTTGAAGATAATATTTAGACTTTGCCCGCGCCGAAACGCAAATTATATAAAATTCCCTCGATAGAAAACACGTTTGTTTCAGTTATTTTACAAGTTTATGTATGAAAAAATTCACAGTGTTTCATTAAATGCTGTTTAAGATAGCCCGCGAGATGTTTGCTCTATTTTAAAAGAGTCGTGTTTTATTAAACATTTTCGCAATTTTCGCATCGATTTTGTCGCTGTAAATGTTAGCGCTCTCCTCTAACATTCGTCATTTCGCATCTCTCCATCTTCTTCTTTTCGGGCCCGGTTGCAGAGCCTTAAATACCCATAAAGTACCTACTGACCACCCCCAACGCTGCCAATATTAAATTCACAACAAAATCAAACATTTTAATTAATAATGCATACCTACTTTCTGTGAATCGGGGGATGAAATTTAAACCATTACAATACGCAGAATCAACCTGATTTAATTCACCTTTTCAATTTGCAAAGATCAAAGCTTAGTCGGGTCTACTTGTCAGAAAAGTGAGATAATTATTCCGATGTTCCGTCGTGTTTTATGCATATTAAAATTAGCTGACACGATTCGGGTTGATAATCAGTTTCGGGAAAATTGAAAATGTTCACTTTTTACGGTGTCGGGCGAGAGGGAGGGAAGAAACTCTAGATGGGGTTAGAAATTGGATGGCAGGGCCCCTCTGTATTGATGTCACGCACAGACTTTATCAAATTAGTCGGGGAGGCTCGCGGCCTCTCTTCGGAATTATGTTTAACCTAGGGCCCATCTCCGCAGGTTAGCCTACTAAGGTCAATTTGGTAAACCTTTTATTATATACGCCTTTGTGTCGTGCTCCAGAGGAAGGCGTTTTTTGAAAGAAACAACTTCATTCGGACGTGTTTAATGGCTCGGGGAAGGTAGGTAAGATATCAGATTTTTTTATCAGTACCCATTTTGTGTTTTTTATTTATTTTACTATTTTGTTAGATTTTTCATCCCTCAGGATAAAATGGAGAAAGAATTTGATATACATTTGAAAGAAAGGATATGATAAATTGAACTTGGATTTTGAAGAGACGAGAACGAGAGTGTGGAAATAATGGTTCCATCACAATTGGTCCGGCGACATTTGGTCCGGCGACAGTTGGTCCGGCGATAATTAGTCCATCGACAATTGGTCCGGCGACAATTGGTCCGCCCGAAAGTTTTGAAGTTTTCTTCAAGTAAGTATGCAAGGAGGATATACAGCCATATAACCAAAGTCGATATACTTACATCTGAAGGCATCTTGAGTGAAAATCCCAAGTGAATTCAATTGTAAAATTACTTGAAATGTCTTTAGCCGTGTTTGATGACTATATCTGAATAGCCAGGTACATTCTCCACATTTTTTTCCCTCCCCACTACCTTCAGCATCACACCATACCAAAATTGGCGATGCCATAATCTCACTGGCTCGAGATGGTTGGGAGCAGTTGGGACTCTTGTGTTATATTCAGATATAAAAGTTATATTATATGCAAATAGGAATCTTCAGCGTTTTTTTGCTAAGCCGACTGCACGTATGTCGTATTTTGTGATTGCCGCATGCTACTTCGGAGAGTCGAAATTATTAGTAAAAATAATTTTACAACGGATTTTCACTCAAGATGCCTTCAGATATAATTAAGTATATCGACTTTGGTTGTAGGGCCGTATATCCTCTTCGCATACTTACTTGAAGAAAACATCTTTTAAACTTTCGGCCAGACCAATTGTCGCCGGACCAATTGTCGCCGGACCAACCGTCGCTGGACCAACTGTCGCCGGACCAAATGTCGCCGGACCAACTGTCATGGAACTACAGAAGATTTATGGATTAAATTTAAGAAAATCTAAAGAAAATCTACAGAAGATTTATGGATTAAATTTAAATTAAATGAAACATCCAGACAATCCATTAACTTATGTTTGGCGTATTTGCCTCCAGATATGCCGATCGAAAATCTCACAGATTTTTTCGAAAAGTGTCATACGACATATAATAACTTGTTATCAGACGATATCACAATAATAATGGGTGATTTTAATGTCCCATCTATTCAATACTCACCAAATGTCAATGTAACGCACACCAGACCAGTCTTACATAATAGCCAAAAATCGATATCTCTACTAGACTTTCAAAATTTGACTGGACTTAATCAATTCAATCACGTAACTAACAACATAGATCGAATTTTAGATTTAGTGTTTTCAAACCATAACCTTAACATTCAAATTGCTTCACATGTGCTATCCAAAATTGACCCTTATCATCCTCCCATTGAATTCGATCTTTTGATGTCCAAATACAGACCCCTACCCACTAATCCAGATCACATCAAATATAACTTAAAAAAAACGGATTACATTAAATGCAATGAAATGTTATCACTTAATAACTGGGACGATCTTAACACGCTGAATTGTAATGACTCCCTACTACATTTTTATAACTTGTTATGGATATCAATTGAAAAACACACTCCGCGCTTAAGAATCAGGAATAATAAGTTTCCAATTTGGTTTAGCAGTGTTCTGATCCACCAACTCAGAGAAAAAGAAAAGTTTAGAAAGAAATGGAAAAAATACAAACATCAATGTGACTACGACAGTTTTTCTATCTTGAGGGCTAGAGTAAAAGTATCCATACGTAGCCCATGTAAATTCAATAGAAAATTCTCTCCCTAACAGTATCAAAAATCTTTCAACCCTCATTAACTCAAAAATAATTTCTAATTCTTTCCCCAAAATCATGCATCTCCATGACAAATCAGCAACAAATGGAGAAGATACATGTGAACTGTTATCTACTTACTTCTCTTCTGTTTTTAGCTCACCATCCAATTCTAAAAGTGACTCTAAACTTTCTTCCCCACTCTATAATTACCCACTGTCTCAAATCAAAATAACTTTAGACGAGGTCAAAGAGAAATTGAACACTCTTGATATCAATAAGGGTTCCGGCCCAGATGGAATTCCTCCGCTATTTATTCGAAATTGTGCAGATCAGCTTGCAGTACCATTACACAAAATATTCATCAAAAGTCTGAAAGATGGGGTATTTCCGGATCTGTGGAAGGTTGCCCACGTCATTCCGATCCATAAATCTGGCAGTAAAAATGATGTAACAAACTACCGTCCTATCAGCCTTTTATCTTGTTTTGGCAAAATATTCGAGTCCATTGTATACAAAACCATCTTTAACCATGTAAAACATATACTTAGTCCTTTCCAACATGGCTTTGTAGCTAAAAGATCCACAAATACTAATTTACTCGAGTATATCTATGTCAATCGATGAATAATAAAACACAGGTTGATGCCGTGTACACCGATTTCAGTAAGGCCTTTGACAAAGTTAGTCACTCTATCTTAATGAATAAACTCGATAAAATCGGCATTCACGGAAATCTGCTTCGTTGGTTAGAATCATATTTATCACATAGAAGTCAATTAGTTACTGTCAACGGTTTTAACTCTTCCCCAATATTAGTTACGTCGGGCGTACCACAAGGATCTCACCTTGGACCCTTACTTTTCTTAATCTTTATTAACGACCTTACATACAAACTCCGCTGTAATTTTTCTCAATATGCTGATGACCTCAAATTATATAAAGCAATCAAATCTATGAAAGATTGTGAACTCTTACAACAAGACCTTAACACAATATCTACCTGGTGTGTTGACAATGAAATGGAACTGAATATAGCTAAGTGCAAAGTTATAAATTTCACGAAGAACACCAACAAAACTCTGTATTCATATAGCATATGTGGTCACAATCTAGAAACAGTTGAATCAATAAAAAATTTAGGAATTATATTTGACAACAAACTAACATTCAATCAACACATTGAATACATTGTGTGTAAATCAAATAAATTACTTGGTTTTATTGCAAGATCAACAAAAATGTTTAAGAATTCTAACAGTCTAATAATTCTATTCAATTCCTTAATCAACAGTCAACAGTCTGGAATCCACATTATATTACACAGATATCTAGACTCGAATCAGTCCAAAGAAAATTTACACGGATTTTGTCTTACCGATCAGGTGTCTATCATCTTCTAGACGGGTACGAACAAAGACTTAGACATTTCAAATTAGAAAGTCTGGTTAAAAGACGAAACATAAATGACCTCTTAATGCTATATAATATTGTGAATAATCGTGTAGACAGTAACTTAGTCAACCAAATAAAGTTATACACCAGGCCCAAATCTACTAGAAACCTAAACATATTCTGGACTGAAATTAACTAACTAACTGAAATTTTTACCAATAATACTGGATATTTTAATCCTATGTCCAGAATATGTCGATCATACAATGATCTTGTTAAAATACACACTTTCATAGATATTTTTCTAAATAATGTAACCTGTTTCAAAAAATATCTCCACGATTTGTGCACCTAAAAAAAAAAAAAATTATTTTTCTTGTTTTATTACATCTCAGGAAATACTTCATATATATTGTATACTTATAATGTATTTCAATTTTGTATTTTGTTTTTTTGTTTTTAAAGTTATGTATAAATAATACTTGCATTGTTTTTCATGTGTTTGCTTCTGTAAAAATCAAATGTGATTACTGCAGACACATTAGTCTAGGGATATTTATATTTGTATTTTAATTTATTATATTTAACCCACAAAAATGTTTTATAAATATCCTGTTTGTGTCTCAAATAAATAAATAAATAAATAAATGGAACCGATTCCAGAGGGTAGACCTCTGTCCAGTGGGCCGCCCCAGACACAGTTGGGCGAGGTAATTCCAGAAACTGTGAGGAGAGGATGGGTCTACCATGGACGGAGGCCGAACAATCAGCACAAGACAGGGACATATGGAGGAGCCTTGTCGATGCAATGGGTCCCCGACCCGAATAGGACAAGGGGAAGAAGATTATGATGATGAATATTTTAATACGAAAAAATTCTTTAGGTATGTTTTTAACATCAAAATTGATTTGTTAACATTTTCGATATCATTCATTTGTGTATTGCTTTCGCAAACTGAGTAGGCGAGGAATTGGCGTGAATAATTTGTGAACTGTGATATTGAAATGATATTATTAATGATAAATGATCCGTTCTGTAAAATTTAATCGCATATTGTTGCTTATTTTTTTTTGTAGAATAAGAAAATATGATATATATTTTTATTTATTTTAAAGAATTTTTTATTTATTTTTATATTATTAAAGAACTTTTATTTTCATCAATTTTATCTAATGATTTATCTCATGATTTAAATTCATTACTTAATATAGTTTTAAAACAAAATTATTTTCAATTCAATGACAATATCTTTAAACAAAAAGATGGTTTGGCAATGGGTGCTAGTACTAGCCCTTTGGTCGCTGATATATTTATAAATAATTTGGAAAATAGGATTTTTAACAGTGGTGCCTTATTATTAAAATATGTACATTGTTGGAAGAGATATGTGGATGATGTGTTTTGTGTTTGGACAGGTACATTGAGACATCTTAATATTTTTCTTAATTTTTTAAACAAACTCCATAAAAACATAAGATTTACTGTAGAGATTGGACAAAATTTGAGTATAAATTTTTTGGATTTAAATATTTCAATAATTAATAATAAATTTGAATTTAATATTTTTCGCAAAGATACATACACAGATATTGTAATCCATAACACCTCAAATCATCCAATTTCTCAAAAAATGTCAGCTTTTCATTCTATGATTCATAGATTAGTTAATGTACCTTTATCTCTTAATAATTTTTCAAAAGAACTCAATATTATTAAACAAATTGCAATCAATAATGGTTATAATTCCAATGTAATTGAAAAAATTCTTAATAAAAAATACAAGAATAATTTCATTAGATCATCTACCCTATACAAAAGGATAAAGAAGAGAAAAAATGGAGGAAAATGATGTATTTTAATAATAAAATTTCTAATTCAATAAAAAAGAATGTACCTAATGAAATTATTCCTGTATTTTATGCAAACAATAGACTTAAAAATTACATAGTAAACAATAAAGATAGAGATTCAAAAATGAAAAAATCTGGAATTTATAAATTGAAATGTAATGATTGTGATTTCTTTTATGTAGGTAAAACTTCTAGAAACTTTGAAATAAGGATTAAAGAGCATATGAAAGCTTTAAATAATAATAGTTTCTCGGAGTTTGCCAACCATTTAATAGAAACTAGTCATACCTTTAATTTTAACATTGGAATAGAATTAATACATTGTAATGTCAATGGCTTTCAGTTGGATAAATTAGAAATTTTAGAGATCAGAAAGAGTGTTAATGCAAATTTAAATATCATTAATAATCAAAAATTGTTTTTAAATGACCCATTATTAAATCTATTCCCCTTTTAAATTTTTAAATTTTTTTAATTGTTCTATATTGCCCCTCGTCCCTTACACATTATTTTCTTTCAAAATTTTATTATTGTTTATGTCTATTATTTTTCTCTATTACCTATGTATGTCTATTTTTAAAATTAGTTCTATCAAAACCCTGAGGAAGTCAGCTTTGCTGACGAAACATGTCGGTTTTTATAAATAATTAAGTGGTTAATACAACGTAATTTATTAATTTGAAAAAATATGAGTTACGTATATACATATGTACGATTAATTTACAAAATATTATATTATAGGAAGTTTTTGGTCGTGTATACCTTATTCTTTGTATGTATTTGATTCCTCTTATACAACGGTAGGTACTGCAGATGACGCCGGGTAATGCGAGGTCTCGTAACTTTCTGTAATGAATGTAAAGATTTTTAATCAAGCCATTTAAAAATCAAAGTATTTTCACTTTAATACATCTATTTTCAAACGTCTTTTAAAACTTAAAAGGTTTGACTGAGGATTGAACCTTTCCACCCAAAGGACTAGAGTCAACGCTACCAACTGAGCCAAATCCGATAGGAAAAGACCGAATTTTATTATTCGAATGTAATGTCATCGAATTTTAGATAAATGCTTGTGTGTCCGTATATATGTGTGCGTGGTTGCCACCAAAAGTTGAAAGAATGCATATTCATCAACAATGAGTCTATCTGCCAAATTTCAGCTCAGCACTTCCAAGATCCCATTTCGCACATAAATTCATTCAAACTATAAAACAAAATCGAAATTCAAATGGATATTTAAATTCACCGTATTTTCATCTATGTATCCATTTTCTAACGATCGAACATTCCACGTTAACACGGGATTGAAATAAATATGTAACATTTAAAAAAATATATTTAATGCAGCAAAGCCACGCTGACAGTCTCGCCTTGAGAATCAAATATGATAACTCTGACTACAATGATGTCCCGTTTACCTAAACAAGCGGTTTCAATATTTTTCTAAAGTACCGCCAGGAAAAAAAAATAAAGGTGAGATTATCATTCAAAACTTCAGCATCAAAAAACCACATAGGTATCTAACAATTACGATATTTTTTTCCAAAATGATCACACTCAATAAACAAGGACCAGATTTTTTTTTTAATTTTTCTTATTCCTGGTTTTGATGGTTACATAATTAGTGAAAATTTTCGACAACCATGCTAGGCACCTGCCCCTGTCATGGTGGTCGATTCGTCTAACTGATTTCAGTTCGCATAAGAATAACGTCATAATGAGCTGCGGACTGTAAAAATAAAACAAAGGGGAGGTCCTAATTATAGACTTACGGAATTCAATATTTCGTTTGTGTGAAAGCCCTACGTAACAATACATATTAGATGTTCTTATTTTTCTGCTTTTCAAGAAAGTATATTAATTTTTTTTTTTTTTAATAATAAGTTTAACACCTCCGGCAACCTTTAGAAAAAACGCTTGATGTTGGTTTAAATATTCTCTTAATTTATTACTCCACAAAACACTTTAAATTCTCATTGTTACGTTAAAGTGTATTCAGATTTAAAACTTTTTAAAATTCTATCCTTCGCCCAAAGATGTATATTTAGAGTGATTTAAAATAGATCAAGCATTAGTTCGTAACCCACTTCAGAAGTCACAACTCACATAGCAGAAAAAATAAACTTTTGAACTCAGAACCACTTTATTTTTTATTGAGTCCCTTTATTCGAGGTAAAAATGTTACAGAAACTTCCTAGCTACTCTCGTTTCCGACTTTCTCATTCTTGATTTCCCCAGCAAAGTGTTGATAAGGTCGTCTCTTGAGCATTTCGTATGGCTGTCGAAGAGCAGAGAACCTACAAAGGAAAACTTTGCACTTAACAAAGATAAATACTTTTTTTACTACTTTTTGGCGCGATATACATTCATCCACGTGCGTTGTCATCGGTCTCAAAGCGATGAATAAAGTTTTGTTCAACGAGCTATTGAGTTAAGCTTTGTTGAACAAGCTATTGAATGATGTTCTGAATGGTTTTTTTGGCACTCAGTGATGAAACCACTTTGCTTTTACTAATTTAGTTTCTTTGACGTCTGATTTTATGGAACCTTAAAAATGATTTTTTATAGTGATTTTTTTATTCAGTATTGAAATTGTTTTCAGTAGGTATTGAAAAGATTTCGTCTGTGTTCTACGATGAATTAGTTGAACATGCATTGGATTTATTTATTATTTATTTATTCATTATCTCCAAACATTTTTCGATAATATTTTAAGCAGAATAATTTATTTTAAATATATTTATAAAACGTTGGTTTCTTTTAAAAAATTAAATAGTTGTATATCAGATTAATGCAGTCAAATTCCTACTGGTTCCTACCACCAGTATTACATCCGAACTGCTTACGAATTACAGCTTCAGATGCACTTGCAATGGACAAGCTTTACACTAAACCTGACAAAATAGTGTTTGCTGGAATAAGGTGTGTGTGTAGGAAAAAACAAGGTGTGGATGGAAAAAGGAATGACTTATCATTTATTTATAGCTATATTTTTGCGAAAGAGCTCACAATACAAATACAATAAAATTATAGTTCCACCGTGATACCTCGAGGTAATTATCACCAAATCTAAACAAATGAGACCGACACGATATTATATACTTCCAAGATGGTTAAATTCTTTTTACTTGAAAACGTGATTATGTACACCAAGAATACAACAACTTGCTTCCAAGGTGTTCCCAATCTTCTTCTGTTTACAGATGATAATGGCGCCTTGTTTTTTTTACTTATTGTTGGTTATTTGGTTTCAAAGCTCTGCGCTCATAGTAAAATTTACTCTCTTATTTGGTTAATTTAAAGAAATCTTTATACTTGAAATTATTCACAGAAAAGCTTTTAAAATTCCCAGAGCTATCTGTTCAAGAATTTTTATTGAAATCAATTACTAAAAATCGCCAAATAGCGCTATAAATTTTTTTATTATAATGAAGTGAGATTACTAACCCCAAGTTACTTCTCCCAACCATCTAGAGCCAGTGAGGCTACGGCATACCCAAGTGGGCTACTTTGTGAGGCTGAAGATAGTGTGGAGGGTAAAGAGATAGAGAATAAGAATTTGGGGAATCATCTGGGTTTTTAGATCTGATCACAAAACACGGCTAAAGCCATTTGCAATTATTATTATTATTTATTGTTAAGAGAATATTCCACTCAGGAACTTTGCGCAAATAAACCAAATGTTATTTTTATGTACGATTTGTGAAACAACACAAATTAATCAATAAAATTTACTTGCGTACGCCAGAATTTGAACCTGCGACCTTCGGAATTCTATTCGAGAACCTTGCACCTCGATCACGGAGGTTGTGAAAAATGCTCATTCCACCAAAATTTTATATGTTTTATTCAGTTTTCTTGGATGTAAAGGTTGGAACAAATCTCTTTTGTGCGGATTCATGTATTTATTACTGGGCTTTGTTCATAGTGAACGACGGGAAAAAATCTATAAAATTAAAATAATATTTTTTAGTTCGTGATTAGAATGATGTTGCGAGTTCAAAATAATGCACTGATCTAGGAAAAGTAACCAGAAATAGGTTAGCTTTTACATGACACCAAAGTTGTTTTCATGCGCTTAAATAACGTGTAGTAAAGTCATCGTATCGACCCCGCGTAAGGCTGCGGATTGTTCAGTGTGCACTTTGCTGATTGGGTTGATCTGCCGAGTGTATAGCAGAGATCGCGGCCCGTAATCGCGAGGAAGCTGAGTTCGGAGAGTCTAATGGAAATACCCAATCATTTAATAAGCCACAAAGAGTCTGTAAATTCTTAATGTAATTACAGTTAAAACTTGAAAAACACGACACAAGGGTGGTTTTTACGTAATTTTGTTGTCGATTTCAATAGGTACCGATAATATCATGACTCACTGTTATTATAATTCAATAATGGCCTAGGCCAGTATTTCAAGCCAGGACATCAAGTTATTGCTAGTAATCTAGCAAACTTAGAACTCATGCTACATGTAAACAGAACAACCTTTGTTTTTAACCTTGTAATCTAGTGAGGAAGCCAGTACGTTAGCATCTCAAGCTAGGATAGTTTAATAGGACAAGATTCTATTATTTGAGCTAGTAACTCCCCTATCATCGATGTTACTATCCTGGCTTTGTGTTTAGCTTCATATGGCCGGCAAAGCTAGTAAATGATCGGCTACTGTATTATGATTTCCCTACGGACGTATTGTTACTTTAGTCACTGCAATGATATTGTTTTAAAATTTCCCAACCTGGTGTAAACCGCCCAAGCAAATCAGGATACCGGCATAGTAGTTTACGATTTTGGCTTGAAATATTGGGATTGTGCACGAACATCGCTTGTAAACCGAAGATTTATACATTTTCTAAAAATATGACCAAGGTGCAAAGGTATTTAAATTTAATTACAAGAAGACTAAACGTTTGACAGGATTAGTCTAAAACCACTCACAAAACACCGAAATTTACTTACACAAAATAGTCGCGTGCTCTACTGCTACCTTTTCGTAATCCTTATACAATACTTTTGTATTAACGTTATATCCAAATTAGAAATAGTAATACCTAGATGACGTGTTCCCGGTGTTGCTCTGGGTTATAAATGGTTTGAAGTAAAGTTTTAAGGTTGTCAATTCTAGGAAACTGGGTGTAGTTTCAAGGTGGAAATACTTTTATCGTTAAGAATAATATGCGTATTTGATTCACTTGCAAGTGCAATATTTTCCTTGGGCATCCCCGACTAATTTCTATCATTCACTTCCACGTCCTAATTCAATATCCTTATCAGCTATACATACTTTCCAAATATAACATGCACTGGTTCAAAGTGTTCAAACGTTTTCCACAAATATTTTTTAAGAAAATTAAACGTTTCAAAACAAAGAACATCAGATCAATTATTGTTAAAACTTTTCGCGATTATAGAGCCCTAAATATGAATTAGTTGTGACTGCTGAGAAATGAAGGCGTGTTCCATTTTTATATCAAATACCTGTATTTTTATTTATAAAGATTAATTTAACCTTTTGCGGCATCCAGTGATCTCTGAGGTCAAGTTTAAATGGTGACCCGACAATTCGTCCTGCGGACAGTTCATCCTGCCGACAGTTCATCCCGCTGACAATTCATCCGGCGACAATTCATCCTGCCTGATCATTTAGAAGATTTTTATTAAGTAAGTATGCAAAGAGGATATACGGCCGTACAACCAAAATCAATATACTTATATCTGAAGGCATCTTGAGTGGAAATCCGCTGTAAAAATATTTTTACTAAATAGGTTAGGTTAGGTTTTTTTTTTTCTGAATGTTCTTTCTATTATTTACCTTACACTGCGGAGTAATTCAATTTGAAAAACAGAATTAAACCAAACGCTTGTACGCACCGAATGTAATCAGATTTATTTATTTTTTGTGCAAATTTGTGCAACATGACGTGGATCGAAAGGAAAAATATTTATAATGAGTTTAGAATGAATTTAAATGCTAAGGAATTTAATTGTGATTGAAGCTAAACAACGGAATATTATTTTAAAATTTCTTACTGTTTGCTTTTCGGCTGGTGAAAGAACACTCGGTTAGATTAGGTTAGGTGAGGTTAGGTTAGGTTAGGTTAGGTTAGGTTAGGTTAGGTAAGGTTAGGTTAGGTTAGGTTAGGTTAGGTTAGGTTAGGTTAGGTTAGGTGAGGTTAGGTTAGGTTAGGTTAGGTTAGGTTGTACGGCCGTATATCCTCTTTGCATACTTACTTGAAGAAAAAATCTTCTAAATGATCAGGCAGGATGAATTGTCGGCAGGATGAACTGTCGGCCGGATGAACTGTCGCAGGATGAACTGTCGCCGGATGAATTGTCGCAGGATGAACTGTCATGGAACCAGTTTAAATATACCAAGCCATTATCATTAAAAAATTAAAACTTGTCGACTTTAATTCCACACCGTGTCTCAATCTAGTGCCGAGATAATGCGCCATAAAGAAACAACTTTACAAACAGCGTTTCGAACAAACTGTAAGAAATATATTATGATAAAATACTAGATATCCCATTACAAGACTCACATCCTTCAGATTTTCACGAAAGTAATCAACTTTTTGACAGATACGTTTTGAAGTTTTTCACTATCAAAATTATATTCGTTATTTGTTTTTTGGGTGTTATGCCGTGTTGCGCTACCTCCTTATATAACCAACGTTTCGGACAGCGTTACAGTGTGACATTATGGCGTATACCATTTTTTTTAAAGAAAGACAAATATTCCAACCCAACAATGTTTGAAAATCTCCTACTATCACCACAGAAAGCCGAAAATGTTGCTTGTTTGTGACGGAGGACTTAGCCAGCCGAGGAATCGAATACGCGACGCCCGAGTGGGACCCAAGCGCTATGCCCACTCAACCACTGACCGGTCATCTTAGGGAATGCTGTATAGAGGGTCTTTTTAAGAGGAAATACTAGCTGCGCTTTTCTATACAAACGTATTCCCCGTTTATCTCTCTGGATTTTGACCCTAGAGCAAAATTTTTTTTTACATAATATAGATATTGACCACTAGCGTGTCGGTACGTTTTGTTTTTTTTGATAATTTACTTCTCATAGAAGTTACGACCTTCCAAAAATGAATAAAATTGCCTAATTTAAACGCCGTCAAAAAACGTTCAGTATACAAACTAAACAATGTATTTTGAAAAAAAGCAAAACGTACCGACATAGAATATTTTCTTTTAATACAGTTAGTGAAAAAAAATTTTTAAATCCGTCCAGTTTTGGAGAAGAAAAATGGGGAATACAAAACATCGATTTCGAAGATTTTATTTAGGTATTTTCGGCCCGACGTGCAGGTGTCCCTTTCGCTCATTTCTCCTGAGGGGGGCCGGGGAACGTGGGTTTTGACAAATACATACATATAATGCGAAGTAGTGATGTAAAGAATTTTATCGGTAGACTAGTGTTGTCCTTGCCCGAGTAATCGATATTTTTTATTCGTTTTTTTTCTGTTTAGTGACTCATCGCGGTATACCAATACTGACCGAGCTTTCATACTAAAATTGTGCAAAATTAAATTTTTTTATGTCAAGTACTATAATAAATTTTCAATTTGGGAGGCGTTTTAGGTACCATCGCCCCGGGAACCATTTATTGGTTAACCAACACCCCCGCCACTTGGTCACCGCAAGTGGTCCTCTATGTTTGGTGACAGAGCCTGGGTTCCCGGGTTCACGGATGAGGTCTGCATGGGTTTTGGTGGCGGATAATTTTGTCCACTTACTGCGTGGCGGGCCGGATTGGGAGAAACTGGAAGAGGAAGATCTTTTGATCTCTACAGCTGGACTCTCCACCATCATTTCATACTTTTACCTACCTTTTCCCTACCCAAAACTTCCTTTCCTTCCTTATCCTAAAAATACCCTCCACACAGCTTCTCCAATGATGTCCAACAACTTCTCCAACAAAGTCCCTGAGCGATTATTTTTCCTCGGTGCCTCCAATGTGAGGTTTATGTTTTTAAAAAAAATCTGTTTCAAATTTTTAGTTGAGAGTCGCTTACATTGCCTTCAGTGATTAATTGAAATTTTTTGTTTGTAAACACTTTATTGTACAAAATTTTTTACCACTATACAATGAATTTTAAACAATTTATGATTTAGATCTTTCTCTCGCCGGTAAATTTCTTGATATGCGACCGTCAATTGTTTCTGGTAAAAGGCATTGGTGGTAGAAGTTTTTCTAACAGTGGTTCAATTTTTTGCCAGATTGAATCGTCCCTTTCAATTTTTTCATACGGCAAACCTTTAGGACTCCACACGACAAAATAACAGTATTTACGACGAGTAATGTGTAACTGGCCTTGTACTTGGTAGAAGTAATTGTGATTCCGTTTTAATGTTGAAGCATTGTCTTCAATTTTACAGTTATCAATTTTTTTTGTTCAAATCCTTCTTCTGGTGACATATTTACTATACTATATGGGCATTTCACTTCAATTATAGAATCCTTGCCAAAAAGGCCATCCGGACTTGCCGCTAAAAAGTTTTTGTTTTCATCGAAAAATAGTCCACAGGCGAATACCTCTAATTTTGTTTCTTTTGTAAATTGCTCAATTGCTTGGTTTTCATTTTCTTTCCCATAATTTGTGGCCATATTTCCTTTAAATGGCGAGTACAGTAGCGAGTTTAATACTCTCGCAACTGAAGTTTTTGGCCGTAGCTTACATATTTTTGTCCAAAGTTAGAAGCTGTAAGCCGCTTACGCCTTTCAATTGTCCACAAATTATTATTGCTTTGGCCCACCGTATTCCTTTCGAGTTCATCCTTATTCGATGGAGATAATTCTTTGAAAAATTCCTCTTTATCGTTTCAAATAATTCAGCTGGCATATCTGGATCTAATTCCAATTGACCATAATTTTCATCAGGCCCTGTAACTTTTTTTCTCTTTTCTGTCGTGTTTTCGTAATACCTTAGTTTTATTTTTCGACACCTCTGTATTGTCTCCTTCGAACGTCGTTTTCTTTCAATAAAATGCTTCGTGTAGTTGCCAGGACTGTGGCCTTGGATTTTTTTTGTATTCGTGAATGGGTTGTCATTTCACTATTCCACGAAGTTACTGCTCAAGAAGCTCAACTGCTGAAGTTATCCCATTTTTGTAAAATTTGCTCTTTTTCCGCCTATAAATTTGGCTATAACGTTGTTGAATTGCTCCACAGTGTTATTTGTCACGTTAATAATAAGACTTTCTGCATTTGCTATTAGAGACGACAATAATTGTTGAATATCAGTCCTGTTCCACAATCTTGAAGATCGCTTACTAAATTTGGATCATTAGTATACTTCTCCGACTTGCAATAGTATGACGAACATTTTGTATGATCACCAAAAACATGGTTTGCGGCATTTTTTTGTCCATTTTCAGATTTTTTACTTTATCACTTTGTGCCGTGTTTTCTTGCTCTTTTCTGTAATTTACTGCTCAAACTATAGCTTTTCTCATACGTAAAACGTTTGCTTCAACCTTTTTCCTTATGTGAACTGGTACAAAGCCTTTAGCGTTGTTGGTTTTTTTTCTAAGTGCTTTTATTTTATTGCAAAAATTGCGAAGTAAGTGATTTTTGCACTTTTTTTTGTACTATGAAGTTGGGCCTGAAGCCTTGGGTTGAAGTTTCGCTAATATTGTC
This sequence comes from Limnephilus marmoratus, assembly GCA_917880885.1. Taxonomy (NCBI): domain Eukaryota; kingdom Metazoa; phylum Arthropoda; class Insecta; order Trichoptera; family Limnephilidae; genus Limnephilus; species Limnephilus marmoratus. Next base: position 18,553,506 of record OU862909.1, read on the forward strand.
TTCATGTAATTAAATATTACAATTTAAGGTTTTATAAAGTTGAAAATAAAAATAAAAAGTTTTGAAGTTTAAAAAAATTATATATTTGTTTCCTTTATTTCAAACTGACTGTAATAAATATTTTAAAAAAATGTGTAGGTAAATCTATCTATAGGTAAAAGACCAACATTTTTTATTGAATTTTGAACGAACTAACACATCCTTTTTTGTATTTACTGCTTAAAGAAACTCAAAAATACAGGAGTACAAATCAAACCTCATCAAGCGATATATCTAACATTTTAAACATTATTATTTACAAACATGTCAACTCACACGTATGATACACACAACACAATAAATCCATTTAGATTTAATTGTCTAATAAAATATGTAAGTGCTTTTATCTTTTTCGTTATCGTAATTTTAATTAGAAAAAAACTTAAGGTGGGCTATTTTTAAACCTTTTTTATCTCTACATATTATAAAGTAAAGTCCCCCGCGCCGTCTTTCTGTCTGTCTGTCTGTCTGTCTGTCTGTTCGCGATAAACTCGAAAACTACTGAACGGATTTTCATGCGGTTTTCACCAATAGATAGAGTGTTTCGTGAGGAAGGTTTACGTATGTAATTTGTCAAGGATTTGTGTAAATTGGTTGAAACATAACGATAATTGTTAGAAGTGTCGGAAAAATTCCAGCCGCCTGGTAGCTTTCATCGAAAACGCTGCCTAATCCTTTTGGGATATAACAAAACAACGCTTGGTGGGATATTCCTCTTTTATAGATCTACAAAAAAGTCCGCGATGGCATATATCTATCTTTTACTATACGCATTCTATCTTCTTATCTTATTATTCTTATCAATTGCATTTTAGATATAATGTGTATAGTAAGCTATCCGTAAAAGATAGATATATGCCTTCGCGGACTTTTTTGTAGATCTATAAAAGAGGAATATCCCACCATTAATTGTTTTGTTATATCCCAAAAGGATTGTGCAGCGTTTTCGATGAAAGCTACCAGGCGGCTGGACTTATTTCCGACACTTCTAACAATTATCGTTATGTTTCAACCAATTTACACAAATCATTGACAAATTGCATACTTAAACCTTCCTCACGAAATACTCTGTATATTGGTGAAAACCGCAGGAAAATCCGTTCAGTAGTTTTCGAGTTTATCGCGAATAGACAGACAGACGGCGCGGGGGACTTTATAATATGTAGAGATAGAGATAATCGGTCAAAAATACATTTTTGTTGCATATGCATTTTTGAGTTTTTTTTTTAATAAGATAGGTAAGTGCCAAATTATATGAGTAGAAATTTAAGTTTTGTGGTATCATCATCATTAGTATAAAATTATCAGTATAAAATGAAGTCGCTCAAAATGTATGTGCGCATAAATCTTTTAAACTACGCAACAGATTTTCATGCGGTTTTCACCAATAGATAGAGTGATTTAAGAGGAAGGTTTATGTGTATAATAAATGCTTATTATAGTAGAGAAAAGCCAAGAAATTCAAATATTCAATTTAGGCAAAGGGCAGCGCGCAGCGGGCAGCTGGCGAGCGGATGGTGTGGATTTTATAAAGGTTGGGTAAATGGCGTTGTGTTTCGTTAGCCACAGCAACGTGTGGCCGGGTCTGCTAGTTATTAATAAAATAAAAACAAAATTATATGTTTATTTCGAATTATAAAATTTGAAAGCGTATTTCATCATCTTTCAAAAACAGTTTTTAGTTTTCGGATGCGTTCACAAATATTAAAGTTATTTGGAATTTATTGGAAAGCGGAAATATTTTGACTTTTCGAAAAACAGGCCCGAGGCCTGAGAGGTTAATACTAATTTTCAATAATAACTAATGTATCATAGAGAATAATCATATGTATGTATATAATAATTCAATGTAGTTGGTTTGACTGCATATTTATAAACGCAAATACAGTGAAAACTTTAAAACTACTAACCTACATAGAGTTCTAGTAAAATAATTCGTAATTTGTCGGTAATAAGCGTGAACAGAAGACATTGTTACAATACCTATCGACGATATTTATAAATAACCGACAATAGCAGACCTCGTGCGTTTAAAAATAATGGGCCCTTTTTCTGTCACACCGCAAGGCCGATTCAAAAACTTCATTAGCGACGAAATAAGTCGAAACATGCTTTATCTAAACAGAATATTGGATATGGCGGTATGAGGCGAAAGACGGTAGGCATGAGACGCAGAGGGGGCGAGAGGGTGTACAAGCCAAACACTCACGTGGTCTCACCAACACATCGATAGCTAGTTCATTTTTGAGCGCGGTGCGATAGCGAGAATTTTTTAAAATACCTACCGTCGAGATTTCTCACCGGTGCTATTACCTCTTAAGGAAGGAAAGGATGGGAAGTTCGAGTAGTTAAAGTTGGGAAGGAAAGAGGTATGATGGGGGGGGTAGGAATCTGGGGGTCAGTGTGTCCAGGAGTGACGGACGTATGAATCCATCCCTCCAACTGCGGTTCAAGGCGATGGGTCGATAGACTCCGGCTGGAAAGGTAAAAAGGCCTCCCTCAACCAGTCTCTCTTTATCCGGCCCGCCACGCAGCAGGTCGGCAGACGCATCCACCGCCAAGACCTGGACAAACCTCACCCCATGAACTCGGGCACCATTGCTAAGTCACCAAACGGACCTAACTACTTGGGGTGTTAATTATCCAATAAATGGTTAATGTTAAATTCAAGAAGTACAATGTTAGTTATCGCTATGGATTTGTTGTTACCCATCCCTCTCTATCATAAATAACCCGTGTTAATATTCACCCATATTCTTATACTGTCTCAACTTCATACTCTTTTGTTATACGAACATGGCTCGACTCGAGTATTTGATTTACTCGACCGTTCCCTATGAATTTATCCGAGTTTTGTTCTTTGCACTTGTTCAACTATATTCCCAAGACATTTTCCCATCCACATAGCGTTTATACTCTGTTTGTTTAAAAGTCTGAATCTTTAAAAATCTATTTTTCTTAATGCTTTCTATTAATAAGAAAAAAAAAAAAATTTCACTATTTTTAAATTAGACCAGGTAAAAATGAATTATTTTGCCTCCCTTGTCTCCCAATTATTTTGGTCGCACTGAACCGGCTTTCGCTAATTTCGGTTTCTAAAACCTCCGAACTAAAAGCAGTATTTTTTTAAACAAATTTATTAGGTTGAAAGAAAAATAATATTTTGGTTTTTATTTTAACTTTATGAGTTTGGTCGAAAATTATAATATTAAATTAAATGAAGACAATATTGGAGACAGAAAAATACTTTTACCTTTACTCATAATAATAATAACTAATAAAGCTTTGAAAATGTTGGGATTTATTTTAAGGGTATCTAGTGATTTCAATAATGTCAATACTGTAAAAACATTATATATGTCACTCGTAAGGAGTCATTTAGAATACAATTCCACGGTTTGGTCCCCAAATTATGAGGTTCATTCACATGCGATTGAAAGAATCCAAAATAAATTTTTAAGATATGTGAATTTTAAAATGGGCATTCCTAGTGAATGCCTAAATTACGATAACGTACTTTCTTCATTAAATTTAATAAAATTGTCTGATCGTAGAATCATTTCCGATTTAATCTGTTTGTATAAAATCATTAATTCAATGTTTGATACCCCTGATTTATTATATGAAATCTCTTTTCATACTCCAGGCAGGTCAGTCACAAGACAGTACCTACCATATTATTGTAGCAATTCTAAGTCAACAAATCAATATTATACTCCTATGCGACGGATTCAAAAGCTTGGAAACAAATACTCTGAAGTTGTTGATATCTTTAGTACAATTTAGTCAATTTTATTATATAAGCGCACGTTTTTGAAGTTTTTTTCATCACATAAGGGAATAATACTTTGATACTACTATTAAAATTGACTAATTCATTGGCAGTATTTAGTCGGCTGAAAAAAAAAAACTATTTCAGATTTATTATATTTTGTACCTACATACTGTGTGGTTTAAATTCAATACCTAATATTTTTACTTTGTATTTATTTTTGTGCAAGTGTTTTAAACAGTAGTTTCCTGCACTATTTACCGGTATAATTTTGTTAATATTGTTATATATATGTATGTAAAAGCCTAAATAGGCGTAAATAAATAAATAAATAAAGTTAAAATAAAAATATTCATCCTAGACATACAGAAAAAGTCAAAAGATGTCGCATATTAAATAAAATGGATAAGGATTTATCCAGACACTATCTAGATAACATATAGTTCGGGTTTGAATCTTGCAATCATACATAAATATAGCAGCCAATAATACAAGGTGGCGCAAAATTAATCACCCTATCGGAAGATGTTATAATTTTTGCAAATGGCGTCGTATGTCAATCATATTTGATATTTGTGAACTAGACAGCTGCAGAATACAAACAAACCGCAAGAGCGTGGAATAATTGTGTCGATTTTAGCTTTAACGCTTTTAGCGATTTTGTGTCGAAAGTCATCATGAGCGACGAGGCGCATTTCCACCTAAGCGGTTACGTCAATAAGCAAAATCTTCGTTTCTGGGGCACTGCAAATCTACGTGATATCTATGCACGAAAATCTATCATGAAAATCTATGCACGTGAATCTATGCACGAAGAGCCATTACATTCATTCAAAGCCACTGTGTGGTGCGGCGTTCACGCGGGAGGAGAGATTTTTTGGGGACGCCATTGGAATTACGGTCACTGTTACTGGCGAACGCTACAGGGCCATAATAAGCGGCTTTTTACTGCCGGAATTAGATGAGCGAGGCTTGGTGAACATGTGGTTTCAACAAGACGGTGCAATCGCACACATAGCACAAGCCACAATGGATATTGTGAAGGAAGCGTTTCCTGGGCGCGTAAACTCACGTTTTGGCGATTTGGCATGTCCAGCAAGATCGCCCGATTTAACCATCCCAGACTTCTTTCTTTGAGGCAGCTTGAAGTCGGGGGTTTATGCCAACAAGTCCCAGATAATCGCAGCCCTTAAGGAGAATATTCGACAGGAATTGGAGGTTGCCCACCACTTTCCCACGGCGTTCTAAGGAAACAGATGGTTTCCTCCTTCACCGTACTCGTCAGGACACTAATTTTTTATTTATAAAGAAGCTACTTTTTATTTAAAATGACTCTAGACCCCTAATGTCCTGGCATACATTGTTAGCAGGCAGTATGCGAGTGCGTACATGTTGTTAGTTATTTATTTCACAGTTTAACGTCTCATCTCCGCCGACTGATGTAGCTGAAATAAAAGTTTGTTAATATGTAGGGAGAAAAATTAATAGAATAAAAAAAAATACATATTATGATGAGATTGTTTGACTTAACCAAAGCAGCTGAGCTACAGTCATTCGGCAGTCCCGTCGAAGATAAGCGGAGCCATCAGTTCAGTCGCAAGCGAGACTCGGTGTCCGCCCGCCTCGACAGGAATGCGAACAGTTATCACCGGAAATCTTGCGGAAAGTTATGGAAAATACGATTCAACGGGCACAAATGTGTATCAACACTGGCGGCAGCCGCTTGACGGATATCATCTTTTCCACTTAACAGAAAAAATTGTAAAAGTCCAAATAAAGATTTCCATTACTAAAAATATTTTTTTTTATTTAATAAAAAAGTTATTCAAAAACAAAATTGGATGATTAATTTTGCGACAACCCTGCATATGCATTAAGAAAATGAAGAAATGTGGGTGGTTCTTAGTCGAAGTATGATACTGTTAAAAATGACCGAATCAGTTATCGACACCTTGGCGAAGTGGTTTAGTATTTACCCGGAAACCGAAAGATCCTGGGTTCGAGTCCCAGAGGTGCAAATATCTTTTTCTGATTTTTTGTTTCCAGATTTTCGATTGAGTTTCGCTAATATTGTCTTAATTTAATAGAAATTCAATTGATTTACTTCCTTAATGTAATTTAATTGTGGTCCAAATAAAATCTACGTACGAGAATAACTTACCTTTTCATATTGTCACCAAACAGGTCATCCGACCTTCCATTGTGTCTTCGGAAAAGGAGAACATTTTTTTGACTGTCATCGCGTAATTGTTGCTTTGGTGAACTCTTTTCGGGATATTACGAGGTCAACAAGAACAGCTCGAGCCATTTCAAGCAACGTTAATTCTTAATGACGGAGTCCCGCAAGGACTTCCTTGAGAGCATCTCAAAACATGCAATGTTCTGTTTCTTTTTTCGTTTCCTTATTGCTGAGGATCGTGATACCACTTCAGTTTCCCCGGTGGAAAGTCTTCTCCACTCCTCGTGGTCTTGCGCTGCGATTTTATATTGCATTCTAATGTATTATACGACGGTGACCCATCAGTTGATCCTTCGATAGTTGGCCCCCTGAATTTATAATAATAATAAAATTATATTTTTGTGCATTATTTACCAATTTGAAACCTTAAATCGTCTTCAAAAATGCCTTCAACCCATCTGCTTGGTTCAATATATCCGGAAGCCTCAGTTTCGCGCAAAAATTCTAAAACCGTCACTTTGGATCGAGATTGTAAAATATCTATGCATGATAGCTTTCATTTCTGTTTATTTTTTTGTAATAACTAAAAAAAAAAAAAAAAATGAAAAATCACTATGTTTTTCTCCGTATTTTTATTTTATTTTTATAAAAGCTAAAAAAAAACCTTTCTCACTTATTCTACCTATGTAATACTAACTTTTTATACTAACTTTATATTTTATTTGTTTTTTAAGTCTATTTTATACTTTGCGTACTGTTAAGATTTCAGGTACTGAAATATTAATATTTGTGATTGTCACCCTAAAGGTTGTGGCAACATTTTTTGTGTTGGCAATTGCCAGGGCGATTTCGTATTGCCACGGATTTTTTAATTCCTTCTTCTCTTGTTACCATCCGTCTTGGGCGGGTCGTTTTTGGGCAAAACGTCTGCTGCCAGGTTTTCACTTCATGTGGGTTATAAAACCGCGGAGAGAGATAGCATCATTGGGCTCACCGTACATGAGCTACCCTACGGGTCTTTTATTGTTTCAATAAAGACCAATTATTCAAGAGCTGGAGTTATTATTGAAGAGTTACTCCAGCCACACTTCCCTTGGAATCTGGTGTTACCACGCCGGATTGCTTTGTCAGGAGAGCGGAAGTTGAGATCCTGAACATTGGTCATTCGAGCCGGGATTATTTGCATTGATCATTGCATTGATCATTCGAGCCGGGTGATCATTATTGGATTGACTCATTCAAGCTGGGTGATCATTATTTGGATTGATCCATTTGAGACTGAAGATCATTATTTGGAGTGGCCCAGTCAGGCCTCATCATCATCGGGAGTGGTCCAGTCGGCGGCCTCATCATCATCGGGATTGGTCCAGTCGGCGTCCTCATCACCATCATTGGATTGATCAAGCGAGCCTCATCACGACGCTCGCATGCACAGCAAATCAGGTTGTAGCCTTCCTTTCATTGTCCTTTCAAATTCCATTTAAAAAGCTAAAAATCTGTGTAGATGCCACATTATTTCGTATTGATTATATCGAATTACATTCGGGTGTTCATAATCAGATGCTTTCAATATTACATAGCATAAATTTGTTGGTGATAATAATTTTTATTGTTGTATTCAGTCTGCAGAATAACTTTGCTTTTGCCTACCTACATTTCTAGCCACGCGGTTGCAAGTTTCGTCTTTGTATGCTATAGTATTGTGAGTGGTTTCTCTATGATCCAAAGTATATTATTTATGGTATTATTCATTGTTGTTTACGTCAAACTGTCGCGTTGTGTATTGTGTATTCAGTTTTGAAATCAAGTTAGTGTTATTTCGTTTGTAAAAAATGGAACTCGACAAGTTGATTAAACGGCGCGGGGTTTTGAAAGGTTCATTAACGAGATTCGAAACCTATTTAAGCAACGAAAATGATATTACACCTGGCGTGTTGTCATCGAGGTTGGAAGCCATTAAACCTTCTCTGATAGAATTCTCCAAAATTCAGCTGGAGATTGATTTATTGAACAAATCAGAAGATAATGACGCGAGGGATAATTTTGAAGGTACATATTTTAATGTAATTGCATTAGGACAGGAAATGTTATCAAAATTTAAGAAGATTGAAAATGTCCCAAATATATCAGTAAATTTACCACCAATCTCTATACCAGTGTTTTCAGGTGACAACCATAAATGGTTGACTTTTAAAAATTCGTTCATTGCCTTAATTCATGATAACAGTAAATTAAATAATGTTCAGAAATTTCATTAACTTATTAGTTATGTGTCCGGAGAGGCACTTGATTTGATTAGTTCTCTAGAAATAACCGGGGATAATTATAGTGCAGCTTGGACAATGCTTATTTCGAGATACGAAAATGTCCGACTTATAGCAAATAGACATTTGAATTTCTTATTTAGTTTTACACCGTTAAAACGACAGAATCATCATGAATTACGGAATTTAATTGATCAAGCAAACATTCATTTAAGAGCTTTACACAACCTTAAGCTACCAACCGAACATTGGGATACTTTAATTATTCATATTCTAACCTCAAAGTTAGATAATCACACACGTAGCCTTTGGGAATCATTAGAATGCGACGAAGTTTATCCTACGTTCGTGCAGTTTAGCAATTTTATTTCACAAAGGTCTCAGATCCTGGAAACTATCCAAGGTGATATTGGTGGAATGCAACAGAAATCGGAACCAGTTGCAACAAAAGCAAAGTTTTTTAATTTTAAGGAAAAGAAGTCTACAAACAAGGTTACGTTAGCGTCGAGCAACGTTAATTGTATGCTGTGTAATGACAGTCATTTCATTTATTCTTGCAAAATATTTGTTAACAAAGAACCAGCGGCACGAAGAAAGCTCGTTTCAGAGAACAATTTATGTTATAACTGCCTAAAACCGGGGCACCTTTCAAAGTTGTGCAGGTGGAAGGAAAAATGCAGTGTTTGTGATCGAAAACATCACACTCTGTTACATATCAATACTGATAATGTACAAGCGGGTACTTCAACTGGCAAGGGTCAGTCGGAGGCACCAGTAAATTTAGCATGTCATAGTGACATGAACGGGCGGGAAATTTTACTATCTACCATAATAGTAAAAATAGAAGACGCGTATGGTGGAACACACAAAATACGCGTACTTTTGGATTCGGGTTCAATGTCTAATTTTATTACAAAGGATACTTGTAAAAGATTAAATTTGCATTGTACAAAGTTGAATATACCTGTTTCAGGTTTGCATAATAATTTAATTCATGTAAAGGAAACAGTTGACATTAAATTTAAATCATTATGTTCTCAATACCGGGATGAAATATCTTGTTTGGTATTAGATGAGATTTCTTGCAATCTTCCACAGACCTTGATTAATCCAAAAATGTTGAACATTCCAGACGGCATCCAGTTAGCTGATCCGCAGTTTTACCAGCCAGCTGCTATTGATATGCTGATCGGAGCAGAGATATTCTGGCAGGTGGTTCGTACGGATCAGATACAGTTAGGAAAGGATAAACCTACATTGCATCGAACGGAGCTAGGCTGGATAATATCAGGAGCTGTACAGAGGCGTCAAAATACGAGGCCAGTTAAAGTTTGTCATATTTCATTAAATTCTTTGCAGAATCAAATAGAAAGGTTTTGGAAGGTTGAAGAAATTGAAAATAGTAAGCATCACTCTCTGGAAGATAGTGAATGTGAAAAGATTTTCAAAGGCACGCATAAACGCGATGCAAATGGTAGATTTGTAGTGAACTTACCATTTAAATCTAACCTATCTCAATTAGGAGATTCATTTAGTATTGCTAAAAGTAGATTGGTGTCAATGGAAAGGAAATTCTTAAGACAACCTAGTTTAAAGGAACAATACTCGGAATTTATTGATGAGTATCTTGCGTTAGGTCACATGACTAAATGTGAACCTCCAATACGTGATGAAACTACTTATTATTTACCACATCACGCTGTATTTAAAGAATCAAGCACAACTACTAAAATTCGTGTTGTTTTTGACGGGTCGGCTAAACCCGCTCGAGGGGTTTCTTTGAATCGCGCTCTAATGATTGGGCCCACCATTCAAAATGATATATTTTGCCACTTGGTATTTTTCAGAAAACATCAATATGCAGTCACTGCAGATATTGCAAAAATGTACCGCCAAATTAATATCAACCCGGAACACAGAAATTACCAACGTATATTATGGAGAAAGGATGCGGAGGATTGTTCGAAACACTATACGCTAAACACGGTGACATATGGTTTGGCTCCTTCGCCTTATTTAGCAATACGTTGTCTGCATCAGCTAGGTAATGACGTTTCATTTACTCATCCATTAGCTAGTAAATCCCTTAAGGAAAATTTTTATGTAGATGATTTTCTTTCTGGTAGTGACTCCATTGATACTTGTCACTTGCTTAAATCACAAATCATTAATGCGCTTGCTACAGCAGGCATGGAGATTAGAAAATGGAGGTCTAATGCGCCCTCGATCAATGATTCTAAAGATAATTTAGAATTATTGCCAAATGAATCCAATGAAGCTAAGATTCTCGGATTAATATGGGACACCAAACTTGATGAGTTTACCTATCAGGTAGAAAGCATAGACTCAAAGTTAGAAGTAACAAAACGTCAAGTTTTATCATTAATTTCAAAAGTGTTTGACCCTTTAGGACTGGTAGGCCCAGTAATCATTGTCGGTAAGATAATTATGCAAAGATTGTGGAAGCTAAAAACATCCTGGGATGACAAGCTACCCAATGACCTTTTATTGGCCTGGCAGATTTACACGCTAAGTCTCCGTAAAGCAAATCATATTCGGGTACCGAGGAAAATTTTCTGCTTTAATAAAAAATCTTTTAGCTTACACGGTTTTTGCGATGCATCTCAAGTAGCATATGGCGCTTGTCTGTATTTAAGATCTACCGATGAACACGGCATTCACCAATCACAGTTAATATGCGCTAAATCTCGTGTAGCCCCACTAAAAAATTTATCGTTACCACGTCTTGAGTTATGTGGAGCACAATTATTAGTTAAATTAATGAAGCGGGTGACGGCAGCTCTCCAAGTAACGGTTGACACCACTTTGTGGTGTGATTCGTCAATAACATTGGCTTGGATTGCAGGAGAACCGTACCGTTGGACTACCTTTGTTGCTAACCGCGTATCAGAAATACAACGTGAAGGTGATGGCGCTATATGGCGTCACATTTGTTCAACTGAAAACCCAGCTGACATAATTTCCAGAGGAATAACATCTCAGCAGTTGAAAACATCTTCATTATGGTGGTCAGGACCACCATGGCTCACGTCCGACGAGGATAAGTGGCCACGTTCTACATTTGATACTCCCACGGAGTTGCCAGAAATGGCGAGGATAGTTTTGGTTACTAGTAGTCCTGTCGATTGGGAAATATTTAATAATTATTCTTCATTAAGACGACTGAGGCGCGTAGTTGCTTATATGTTACGTTTCATACATAACTGTTCTAAACGAAGACCGATGCGGGTCGACGAGCTTTCTGTAATCGAACTGGAACATGCCATGCATGTATTGATTTTGAACGCTCAGCGATTCGCATTTCATGATGAAATAGCGTCTGTGAGTAATGGAAGATTTGTATCTAGGCAGAGCAAAGTAAAGGCACTAAATCCTTTTATGCAGGATGGGTTGTTGTGTGTTGGAGGTCGACTATCACAATCCGATATTACCTCAGCCTCTCAAAAACATCCAATTTTGTTACCACAAAATCATAAGTTGACTGACTTAATAATAACCCATCTGCATTATGAGAATTTACATTTAGGATGTAATGCTCTGTTCGCATTACTGCGTTTACGTTTTTGGCCAATATATGGTAAAAACGCAGTGAAGCGAGCACTGCATAAAAGTATTGTATGTTTCCGAGTCCGTCCGCGCGAATGTCGCCAGCTCATGGGTGACCTTCCTGCTGACCGATTCCGAATCCAAAGACCATTTTATGTAACCAGCATAGATTTTGCAGGTTCAATTTTAATTAAGTCTGGTTTAACCAGAAATGCTAAGAGTGTAAAATCTTACATATGTTTATTTATTTGTTTTTCAACGAAGGCAATTCACCTAGAATTAGTGACTAATTTAACTTCAATGGCATTTATGAATGCATTGAAAAGATTTATAGCTAGGAGGGGTAAACCCTCACGACTCTTTACTGATAACTTTACAGGTAGTTATAGGGAACTTACTGAACTATTTGATTTTTTGAAGGCATCTGATAAAGAAATCCATAATTTTTTGGCCCAGCAGAATATTAGCTGGAGCTTCTTGCCTCCCCGCTCACCGCATCACGGGGGACTTTGGGAAAGTGCAGTTAAAATGACCAAGTTGCATTTAAAAAAAGCAATGCGGTCAACTGTTTTGACATACGAAGGAATGAATACCATACTAATACAGATTGAGGCTTGTTTAAATTCCCGTCCTCTGACTCCATTAACATCAGATCCAAATGACTTAAACGCCCTCACTCCGTCACACTTCCTTATTGGCGACAACCTGTTAGCATTGCCTGAGCTTGATATCCATCATCTGCCTACAAACAGGCTTAATATTTACCAAAAGATGTCTACCGTTGTTCAATCTTTTTGGCACAGATGGAGCCGGGAATACCTAGCAGAATTGCAGAACCGAGTCAAATGGCAAGAAGGACGTCAACGCAGTTTACAGCCTGGTGACATGGTCATCATCAAAGACAACCAGCTACCTCCGCAGTACTGGAGGATGGCGCGAGTGACGGAGATCCACCCTGGCCAAGACGGACGCGTCCGCGTCGTCTCCTTGAGGACGGCCAGAGGTGTCACCAAAAGAGCCGTGACACAGCTCTGTCTACTTCCCATGGAGGATGCTTCCTCCAACCTGGATTAAGAACCAATTACAACGCTAAAAGTGATGTGATGTGTAAATCAAAGTGCCGTCAGGCTCATCAGTGCCAAGTGTTAAACCATTTTCACATAAGTGGGTGCAGCGCACCAGAAGGTTCTACGTTATTAAACTTTCAGTTTTAATGTCAAGTCTGACATAGGGTTATATACTTAGTTATAAGTTTTTTGTTATTATTTTGATATCCATATATTGAATATTGTTTATTTTTGTATGTGAACTCGTTGGGTAAATTCTGAGTACCAATGTTGCAATCTCTTCTAATATATTATTTTATGAAAAACGACTATTCCTTAATACTCGTTTTGGGCGGGAATATGTTAAGATTTCAGGTACTGAAATATTAATATTTGTGATTGTCACCCTAATGGTTGTGGCAACATTTTTTGTGTTGGCAATTGCCAGGGCGATTTCGTATTGCCACGGATTTTTTAATTCCTTCTTCTCTTGTTACCATCCGTCTTGGGCGGGTCGTTTTTGGGCAAAACGTCTGCGGCCAGGTTTTCACTTCATGTGGGTTATAAAACCGCGGAGAGAGATAGCATCATTGGGCTCACCGTACATGAGCTACCCTACGGGTCTTTTATTGTTTCAATAAAGACCAATTATTCAAGAGCTGGAGTTATTATTGAAGAGTTACTCCAGCCACACTTCCCTTGGAATCTGGTGTTACCACGCCGGATTGCTTTGTCAGGAGAGCGGAAGTTGAGATCCTGAACACGTACTTAGAAATATAGTATTTTGTTTTAATATTACCCACACTCAGGCAGTGCTTTAGTGGGTTTTCATTCCTTGTTCATACTATTTGTTATTATATATTATGTTATTATATACTATTTGCTATTATATATTATATGTACAAAGAAATGGAAATAAATAAAGTTAAAAAAAAAAAAAAAAATTTCAAAGACATTAAGAAGGATTATTTCGTTCCCTTTCTGGTTAAAAAAAATACATACGCTTGCATGCGAGGAAGAGAGATATATACCTTTTAAAATGTAAGGTCGCTCGGGACGTTTTTGGTCTTTTTTTTTTTTTCTTCATTTTAAGCACCCGCTAAACTGCCAAAGCAGTTTGTCAGCAGGTCAATTTAACAATATTAATATAACATTAAATCACAAATATAACAAGAAACCACAATATAAAAAATAGATACAAAAGAATAACTTTTAAATAGCTACAATACAAAGGCATAAAATATATAGATAGACAGATATAACACAGGCAAATTACTCTAAGTCATATTTTTACATAAGATTACAAACAATATCAGTATAAAAAGTTTTGATCCATTAGCCATTTTTTTTTTTTTTGAAATCGGTGGTGCAATTTGATTCGATTTTTATGGTAGGTTATAAAAGTATAACGCGATTACGTGTTTTGGGATGTATTTATTCCTAAACAAGCAGACGGGCACGGATATAAAACAAATTTATTTACAGTATTGTTTTTTTGTATTTATACGCTGGTATGTACAGGATATTTGACGGCCTGCGTGATCTAGCGGTAAGGCTCTTGACTCGCAATCCGAAAGTCGTGGGGTCGAATCCCGACGTGGGCAAATACATTTTACTTGAATAATTTGTGTCATTTCACAATTATTTCATTTAAAATAATGGATAGTAAATTTGCGGCACTTTCCAGATTGGAAGATACTCTCAATATCGCCCTGGTGTAAGACCACCATTCAGAATTGAATCGCTGCTTTAAATGGCGTTAGCCGTGTTTGGTGACTAGATCTGAATAGCCAGGTACTTCTCCACCTTCGTCTTCTACATCTCCTTCCCCTCTCCACTACCTTCAGCCTCACAACATACCCCAATTGGGGATGCCATAGTATCACTGGCTCCAGACGGGAGCAGCTGGTACTCTTGTGACATATTCAAATTTAAAAAAAATTATAGACTCTCCTTGTTCAATTGAAAGAAAATATGTTTTGTAATTTTGTAATTCGGCCGTGCATCCTCTCTGCATACCCCTGCTACGCACTTAGTTATATTTTGTCTAAATAGGTATACCGTTTGTTTGGTTTTGGTTTTTTTATGTTAGAAGGTCTTCAATAAAGACGCAAAATTTCTTCACTGACTAATCCAACTGATTTATTAAATTATAAGCACATTTTACAACAACACTTTTTCCCGACCCGACAAAGCACTAAAAAAGACCTTCAGACCATAACTTAGTTGATTCTAGCTGTTTTCAAGAAATAAGAAGCGTTTTATTCAACCTAACATAATATTTATAACCAAAAAACTAACACCAACAAATATAAACAATGACATACAATACATATGTCAGACTATGATATACAGAAATCTGTTTTAACAATCACTACAACTAGCTTCGAAATTATACAGGCCGGTGCAGGAAGGAATCTGCATTAATAACTAGCTTCGAAATGTTACGCTAGAGGTCAGTGACTTTCACTTTTTAAACACCGTCTTTTTCCTAACCCGACTGCATATTGTATATAAGTATGCTGGGGGGCGAATGTCTGTTGGATCAATTTCCATAGAATATTATGCGATTTTACATACATACACAATATGCCATACTGGAAAAAAATCGAACTATTTAGGTGCCCACATTACAACTTTGATAAAAACGCAAGAAAACTTGAGCAGTTTAAATGCTTATGTTTCCTTCATCATTAAGGATTAAATCACTAACTGCAACGGGACTGCGAAGTCACATTATAATTGCTTCAATTTCAGTAGACCGTTCCTTGCTGTGATTTCAAAAGAGCCTTTCACGCAGTTGGTCCGCTGAAAGGAAGCTTTCATCTGGTGAACTAGACTACTGGGGAAGGCCATGGGCGCAACCGTAAAAGGGCAGACTGGGCAGATTTTGCGGGCATAGGGCCTTTGTGGAAACAGGGTTTATTACGAAGATGCGAATAATTAACGTTTTAAAATAAATTACAAACGAAACGGTGCAGAGCCACCATATTTAAAAACAAAGCGACATGTAAAAAATATGTTTTCTTTCATTTTTTCAATGAAACATTATAAAAGGTGTTTAAGATAACTCTATTTCCGTAAAGCTAAAGGTCTCATTTATTTAAATAATTCTTATTTATTTGAATAAAATCATTTTTTATACCTAATTTTTAATTTTAAAGTATAGATTGAACAAAAACTAAAATGGTCTGTTGGACAAATAAGAACTGAGACGACGAAATACAGAGGCCTAAGCCGCATTAAGCTATGTATTTTATTATTATGCGTATGTAAAATAGTCAACACAATTAATAAATATAATAATAAATTACTATTGACAGTCAATGATTGAAGCGCCCAGAGCAGCTAGATGTTTATCGAGTTCCGAAGTAAATAAAGCCTTCAATTTTTTTCTGGATTTTTATTTACATTAGTTCCATAAGGTAGAATCGATTAAAAAAATCCCCAGGGCTTATGACATTTTTGGGTAAGCTGTGTGGAGGGAAAGGAAATAGAGGAAGTTCTCGGAAGGACAATGGTATGAGGAGTGTTTAGGAAGTTGGGTCAACCCGTCTATCCCAATGCGGCTCTCCACTCAGTAGGTGGGTAAACGCAACTGCCGCCAAGACCTAGACAAAACTCACTCCATGTATTCCAGTTATGTCACCAAGCGTAGCGTACACTTAACAAAACTTCTATAGTTAATTCTCTGATATTAAAATACAAGTTTTTTAAAAGCTTTAAAATTGATTAAGTGACTTCCAAATTCCAAATTAATAATTTGAATAGAACGTTTAATTTTTTTTTCAATATCAAAATTTGCTGACAATTTTTTTTAACCGAATTGCTACGAAACTTGTACTAAAAATTGTGCAAGCAATGAGAACCAAGCTAAACACAAAATCAAAATCCTCATTTGTTATGTAAAGTATGCCGTAAAGTGTTGTTTTTTTAGGACCATACTTACCTGGGAGATCACTTGAATTTTTTTTTTTAAATATTCATTTATTTCAAAGTACATTTAAAGTATAATATATTGGTTAATTTTATAAATACATAACAAGTAAAACTTCTTTAACTCCATCTATATGATAGGAAGAGAGAAAGAAAATGTGCGGGCGCACTGCTTGCTCCTACAGTGTGATACAGACAATAGGCCTGCACTGTGTCTTAGATATATGAAACGTAACTGGCTATGAGATAAAGAAAATGTGTGCTCGCACCTCTCTCTCTTGCCCCTTCAGTAATGTACGAAACATTACTCTCTCTCTCTCTTTCTATCTTCACTAACTTATATCTCCCTCTCGACTACTGTTCGCCTCGCTTTTCGTAACTCTCTCGTCACGCATTCACCAGCTTACTCCCCAAGTCAAGCGTGCGTAAAGAAGTTTTACTTCAAAAACAGATTCATTATTGGTACGCCACTGGCGGTGGGTTAGAGCGAAGCCCTGGGTAGCAGATTGAGTGAACTGAGCGATTGAAAGTTGTAGTTTCAACATAACTTTCAATTAGTTGCCCAGTTCTAAACTCCGAGAATCATGTCTGGAGAATAACTACGACACATTTTGTATGAGAAAGGTTTCACCAATGTTTTTAAAATAGAATGCTTACGAAAACAAGAATTTATCATAGACGATACGGCACGACCTTCATAACGGCGGTAAGCTCTTTGACTCCTAACCCAGAGGTCAAGGGTTCAAAGTTCAGTGGGAAAGAAAATAATTTTTAATTGTTAAATTTCCATAACTATTTACTTATATTTCTTTATTTAAATCACATCAATGCACAATCCTGCACGTACAAACACAAACAGAAAAATAAAATAATTTATGCTACTCATATATTGTAAATTTGCACATCGTCCAATAGAAATTTACCCTTATATAAATGTTACATCATGAAACCACCAATCAGCGTTACTTGAAGTACCTAGCTTTTCTTAATAATATCTAATCATATCTTAAGAGACAGTTTTTTAAAGTGAAACTTCTATAGCCCCGTTGTGATTAGGAATTCGGATGAAACGGTAATGACGCATGCAGCACCTGCGAAGCATAAAATTACTGTCAAGGCTCCTATTGGTTGAGATATAAAACGGAAAAGGCACCAGGTCTGCGCTCATTGGCTGCTTTGATTATGACCTCACTTTTCAAGGCTCCTTGGTTCTTCTCTGGGTCTGCGCTCATTGGCTGCTTCGATCATGACCTCACTTTTTAAGGCTTCTTGGTTCTTCTTTGGGTCTGCACTCATTGGCTGCTTTGATTATGACCTCACTTTTCAACGCGTCTTGGTTCTTCTCTGGGTCTGCGCTCATCGGCTGCTTTGATTATGACCTCACTTTTCAAGGCTCCTTGGTTCTTCTCTGGGTCTGCACTCATTGGCTGTTTTGATTATGACCTCACTTTTCAACGCTTCTTGGTTCTTCTCTGGGTCTGCGCTCATTGCCTGCTTTGATTATGACCTCGTTTTTCAAGGCTCTTTTGGAGAATGTTTTGGTAAAGTTTCGCTTCTACCGCGTGTTAAGTGCACTCGATTTTTTTCTATTTATTTATGTCTATTCTTGAACATGCAGTTTACATATACCTAAGTGATTTACATAGTAGTACAAAAAATATTAATATTATTTAAGTAGCTGTATGTAAAAAGGTTAGTTGTAGCATTTTGTGAACACCGCAATGAGAGAACCCATGCTGAGGTGTTCGCATATTTAGGATTATGTGTTATTCTCTCGACATAAGTAAAAACACAGAATCCTCTTTGATATTGTCAAGAAGGGCACTGTGGGTGAACCCATGGCGGCAGTATCGTGTTCATAAATTTAAGATTAGTAGCAGATAAATCATTATCTTGAAGAGAACGTAGGTATATTTTTACATGGACCGGGCGCCACTGATATGAATAATATTGGGTTAATATGTTCTGTCCCACAACAAAGTTTTCTAAACTAATTCTTCTCGTCTTCCTGAAAATTTTCTTTAACCTCCCAATATTCCTCAAACAGAGAAGTCGTGGTTCCACAGATTCCTGGTATCTTTAATTCTTCTGAGGAATCGCACGAATATCATTTTTTTATTGTTTCATTACGTTCAGTAGTCAAAACATCTTCTCCACTTACGCTTAAAAGCATTCTCCAAAGCATCCAACACTTGCAGTACTACCCAATCCTGTCAATCGTACTTTTTTCCAATAACGACATTGATGCTGCGAATTAGTACAATATAAGTTCCGTTTGTCAGTTTAGTCGTGTTGTGCTCGGATTTCACTTTTTTACGCTCGGATGATATTTTCAGAATGGTTATTTTGATGTTTTAGCATTTCGGGTCAGGCAACAGAAAAAAGACCCATAAATGCTTTAAAGAGCTACATTAGAAGGAAATTCTGCCTTATCACTGCGAGCCAGTCAATCTGGCCGAGGCATCAATCACCATTAATTTCAGGGAACTCGTGGCTCTTCGTGACGGTGAATAACTGTAAAGGTCACAACATCACCATGAAGATTTTCCACTGGAGTACTAGGATTGCCGAACTAATAAGATTCATGTATTTATACTTTACATGCGTTAATTAAAGACTTGAAAAATGTTTTTGCAAAAACACAAAGTTTTACCTGAAAATGGCCGTATTTTCATGATATTTTTTCATTTTTCCTCAGAACTAGGCGAAAATCGCAATAATTTTCGTGAAAATAACGAGTATATTCGTAATTTTATTTTAGAATAAAGTATCTAGATAATATTAAATATTCTAGATATTTCTTTATCTACGGTTTTGTCAGCATGAATAGCCATAAAATTGAACGAAGCTATTTTTCGATGTTAACAAAAAACGGCTCTCCGTCACGGTTTTTTGTTGCCAAATACCAAAAAGTTAGCATAACATCACTTTTGTTGTAAAATACCATCGCTTTGCTTTAAAATAACTCAATTTTTCCTAAATATTCCACGAAAACGCGAATTTTTCAGATCCCTATTAGACAACTTTTTGAGTAGATATATTATATTGTTTGCTTTTTTCATATGGACAAAGAACGCTGGACTACATGATACCAAATTTATTGAATATGTTACCTGCTGAAATTAAAAAATGTACAAATGGTAAAACAAATATTATGTTGAAGAATTGGCTCGCCGAAAGAAAAAAATTGTATTAGACAGTAGCACAAAAATTGTAACTGCAAAATAAAGTAAAATAAGTTTATTTAAATCCTCAAAGTAAAAGCACCCATTGACAGATTACTAAAAAGTAGTTTATTGGGACTTTTCTTTTTCTGTAAAATATTTTTATTTTTCCTGTCATATTGAATTTATCTTGTCTTTATTATTACAAATAAAAAAAATAATAAAAAAAACCACAAAGTTATAGCTACATTCAAAAGTGCAATAATAACGTTGTAGTTTTTAATTTCAATTATTTCAGTTACAATTTATTATTCATATACATTTATTGTATTAAGCTTTTTTATATACTTTAATTATTTTTATGTATTTATTATAATATGTATTGTATGAAAATTTTTCTATAAAAAAAAATATACGTATTTGGATATTTCAAGAAGTATTTATGAGAGTTAATCAATATGCCCGGGTTTTTCCACCAAACAGAATTTACATTAGATTTTTAAAATAAAACTATTTAGTCCGCATGAAATATTGGTAGGATTAAGCTGGTTTGGCTGTACCTTGGACAAATAGAAATGTTGAGAGAGCAGGAAACCGGAAAGAGTGGAAAGGAAGCGGAAGACTCTAAGTGTTAGTTTATACATTAGTAATAATTATTTTTTGAAATTATATATTGTCGCTCACATTATAACAATTTCAAAAATAAAATAGGAAAAAAAAACTTTTTTTATCTATTTTATTTTAAAACTACGCACGCGTCATGGTTTGAATCAACAAACTAATGTTTTGACCAATCACCCCTCCTTTTATACAAAGTTTTGTTACAAAATAATTGGTACATATCGATTAGCAGTAAATGTTTGTTTATACAAAAGTTTTATTTAGTAATAAGAATGAAATTACTATTTTTTTTTTTTACAGTGAATACCGCACAAGAATCTCAACTGCTCCCGTCTGGAGCCAGTGAGACTATGGCATCCCCAATTGGGGTACGTTGTGAGGCTGAAGGTAGTGGGGAGGGGAAGGAGGTGGGGAAGAGGAAGGTTGGGAAGTATCTGGCTATTCAGATCTGGTCACCAAACACGGTTAAAGCCATTTTCAAGCAACGTTTCAATTCTGAATGGTGGTCTTCCACCAGGGCGATACTGATAATATCTTCCACTCTGGAACATGCCGCAAATATACTATATATTATTTTAAATGAATTAATTGTGTAATAACACAAATTAATCAAATAAAATTTATTTGCGCATGCCGGGTTCGAACCCGCGACCTCCGGATTGTGAGTCAAGAGTCTTACCCACTGGACTACGGAGGTCGTCAAATATAATTTTTTAATGATCTTACAACCATTATTTGAAAAAAGTTGAAAGAAATATTATATTTTTTCGCATAACAACAACGCATAATCTCATTTTTTCAGCCTTTTTAGTATATTACACCTCGAATGTCATTAAAAATACCTAACCATATGTTTTTAATGAAAAAAAAAAACTTTTACAAATAGCTGACCCCTAAATATTAGTTGACCCTTTTTTTCAAATACATAGGTATGTGATATTTTTATTAATAAACCAAAGGGTTTATTGTTATCCTGAAAACTGTGTAAAATGAGATAGTCGTTACAGTGTGAGAGACGATATAATACTTGAAAAATAAAGTGATTCGCAAATATTCTACAAGATAGGAACAAAAATATAAAGTCAACTACCAAAAACATACACAGTTCAAAACATTTTAGGGAAGGGACATAACACGTTACATTTTAGATTGCATCAATTGGGAAAGATTCTTTCAAGAATCAGTAGGATTTCCGATTTGAAGGATAGGAAGTTCTGGGAAGGAAAAAGGTATGAGGGGTGGGTAGGAATCTGGGGGTCAATGTGTCCAGGAGTGACGTATGAATCCATCCCTTCAATTGCAAAGCGGTGGCTTGATTCTGGTTGGCGAGGATAAACCTCCGTCATCAGTCTCTCTCGATTCTGCCCACCACGCAGCAGATGGGCAGACGTATCGGCTGTACAAACCTCACACCATGAACCAAGGCTTTCCTGCTAAGTCACCAAATGCAGCGAACCACTTGGGGTGACCTATGGCAGAGGTGTTGGTTATCCAATAATTGGTTCCCGGAGCGGCGGTACCTATATCTGCTTCCCAAATTGTAAGTATTTCGGAAGAGATTTGGTTCAGGTGCAATGGTTGTAGCGCCTATGATCAGGATAGTGTTTGTTATATTTTAGTATTAAATATCTTTTGATGTGTGAATGATTCAGAGTGAGGGCTTTAATGGCTTTAGAAAAGAGAGACTCCTCGATTTAATATTATGTACAAAAACTTCCTTCAGATTTGCTGGTGAGTTGACCTGGTTATATGAATGCTCGAGTGTAATACGTAGTGCTTCGTATTTTAATAGAAGGGGGTAATTATATAATTGTGAGCGGAATTAGGAGAAAGAAATATTGATTTTTTTAATATATTACTCCACAATGGAGGCCCTGAGGAAAATAATTCCTCTCGTGAGAGAGCCTATGTCATCATAAGGATGCTGTGTGGAGGGTCTTTTTAGGAAAGGAAGGAGAGGAAATTCTGGGGAGGAAAAGGGTATTAGGGTGGGTAGGAATCTGGGTGTCAGTGTGTCCAGGAGTGACGGACGTAAGAATCCATCCCTCCCACTGCCGTGCAACGCGACGTTCCGATTACGTTTTCTCGATCCGGCTTGCCATGCAGCTGGTGGGCAGACGCCGTCAAACCTCACCCCATGAACCAATTAAAAACCAATTAACCACCTGTTAAGTCGACAAACGTAGCGATCCACTTGAGGTGACCTATGGCTGAGGTGTTGGGTATCCAAAATATGATTCCGTGAACGGCGGTGCTTTATCGTAATAATGCACGTACTTTGAAGTGTAGTTATCACAACAAACACGTTGTAATATTCACATTCATAAAGATTTTTAAAAATATGAGAATAAGATTTTAAACATAAATTAATGTATTTATGATAATCCCAATAATAATATTATTATTATAGTTTTATAAAATATATTATGATAAAACTATACTAACAGACAGAGTCATAATAGACCTGATATAGTTTTACATGACAACTTTAAAAAAATAACTTATGCCATTGATGTCGCTATTCCAAATTCCTGTAATATTCAAAAATCTGTTTCTGAAAAAATAAGAAAATATACAGATATAGAAAATGAGATTAAAAGTATTTGGCATTCTCGGACTATAAAAATATTACCATTTGTTATTTCGGCTACCTAGCTCTCTTATTCAAAATTCAGGCGTATTAGATTTGACAAAGAATTTGTGTATAAAAATGCAAAAATCAGTCATTTTAAATACATGTAGGATTACAAAAGATTTTTTAAATATTTATATAGAGTGATCAGTAGGATTTATAGGTCCAATTTCAAAATTTTAATTTCCATTTTTATTTCTATTTTTCTTTAAAATGTTGTTATTTTTTTCTCTTAGTTTTTCACTAAATTTATTTATGTTTTTAATTTTGATTTATATACTTATATGTTTTAATTTATACAGAACACTTGAGTTCTTAACATTTAATCTTTATTATTAATTTTTGTATTTCAAAATTTGAATTTGAATTTTCATTTCTATTTCTACTTTTCTTTAAAATATGATCTTTTTTTTTTCTCTTTAGTTTTAAACATTTCTTAATATTTTTTGAAATGTTAAAATATTAAATGTACGACTACCATAACACGGGCTTAGCTTAGTGTGGTAGCCAAAAAAAACAAATATCTGTTACTAATAAAAAATGTATGAAATAAAAAAAAAATAAAAAAAAATAAAATAAATAAATTAGCAGTTCCACCCTCTTATATGAAAATATCTGGAGTTGGTGAATGATTTTCCCATTTGGTCTCTGGTAGGTTGACGTATTGTTCTTGTACTATTTTGTATTTAATATTCTTATATAGTGCAATTGCATAGTGTGAATTGACTAGATGATCATTTGTGGAAAAGTGTGTGAAAGGGTTTAGTTTTTCCCGTGGGGAAGATTTAACCGGGACAGAAAATCTGAAGCGTTCAAAATATTATTCATATTATTCTATTTAAAAAAATAAAGTTGGAGGGAAGCTTTTCCTCTAGTTTCTTCGTCGTTGTCGTGACGAGGCTCCGTGAGACGACGATAACTGATATTGCTATAAAGATAATTCGCAGAATTTATGGTGAAGGTTAAAAAACCAGCGATATTAAATAATACACGATGGCCGCGCGCCGATACTGTAAAAGCTAATCTTCGAATTGAAAATCAATTTGGATCAGTCGTAAATATCATCCATTTGCATTTGAAATTTAAATGGGATTGCGATTATTCGTCGAATGCATAATTTAAAACGGAATATTGTTGATCTGACTTATCAATGTATTTTATTCAAATTGGTTCGATAGCATCGTAGTTGGTTTCTTTTGCCTTTACGTTATTATTTTTTTTCCAAATTTTACTTTTGATATATACAATATTATGAAAATCGTAAGAATGGGAACCAGCTAAGGCGCAGCATTTGCGTGGGTAATATAGTTACGTACATTTTATTATTGTTACAATGAGCTCTAAACTTTGTTTAAGGAGCTAAACGTCGCACAATTTATAAAACTGGGAAGAATTCGGTGGCTGGGTCATGTGGAGAGAATGACCGAGCATCAAGCACCAAAGTCCCTGCTGAACTCAAGACCAATAAGGCGAAGATGGGGCGAAGGAGCCTGGGAAGACCAAGACTAAGATGGAGCGACAACGTTTTCAGAGACATATCTATCTTCTAAAATGGAGAGAGCTGGCACAAAACCGATATGAGTGGAGGATGACTCTTGAGGAGGCCTAGACCCACCAGGGGTTGTAGAGCCAATAGTGATGATGTAACATTATTGTACTTATTAATCTACCATAAAAAAATATCGTAAGTAGTAAGCTTTAAAGTATGATATTTGGATAAGTGACATTTATTGTATTTATTTACGTTTATTTAGGAAACATACAGTTCTTTTTCCAGCTCCAATTAGGAGGCCCTGAGGAAAATAATTTCCCTCAGGGCCTATGTCACCTTCGGGGATGATGAGTGGAAGGTTTTTTTGGAAAGGAAGGAGAGGTGAGTTCTGGGAAGGAAAAGGGTTTAAGGGGTTGGTAGGAATTTGGGGTTCAGTATGTCCTGGTCATCCGCCTTCAAGACCTAGACAAACCTCACCCCATGAACCCTGGCACCCCTGCTAAATCACCAAACGTAGCGAACCACTTGGGGTGACCTATGGCAGAGGTGTTGGTTATCCAATAAAGGTTCCCGGGGCGGCGGTGCCCATTTTACATTTAATTGTAAATATATTATAAACCAGTGAAGTTCCATTTATGATTTAAAAAAAGAAATGGTTATAGATTAGGAAGCAAGTAGATATTGATAGTTATAATATAAGTAAAAAATTAGTAAAAAGAAATAGTTAACAATAATGAAATAATAAAGGAATAATAGTTTTGGTAGAAGTACATTTTAAGGTTGCGGTTTTTGCTCTACATTACGAAAAAAAAGAGTTTTTTTTAAATAAATGTCATATTATTATTTGAGAATCTACAATAATAAGGTATTTTTTTAAATTTTCATTAAATCTCACATTTTTCATTAGAGGATATTGGGTATTGTGAAAGACACAGCTAAGGATATTGATGGCACCTATATATTATATTTTTAAGCTGAAAAAAAAAGTCAATACTGCCAAAACTAGTATATATATATTTTTTTTTTTTTTTTTACATTAACTCCACACAGGAGGCCCTGAGGAAAATAATTTCCCTCAGGGCCTATGTCATCTGGGATGCTGTGTGGAGAGTCTTTTTGAGGAGAGGAAGGAATGAACATTGGTCTTGAAGAGACCCATGTTGTAGGAAGGAGGAAACACAGAGGCCGGCAAATCATTCCACAGCCGAGCTGTTGAACACAAGAACGAGTCGAAGAAACGACCCGTTCTCATGTGACAAATGTCAACCGTGTACAAATGTTGGGCACGCGTTTGGCGTGTTTCCCGACTATGCACCGGTGCCGAAGGGATCAATGATGCTAGTTCTTCAGAGCATCTTCCATTGTAATACCGGTAGAACAAGGATAGCATTCCCACCCGACGCCTGTGCTCTAAAGATTGCAATCCGTCTGTTAAGATGGGAGAATCTATCAAACGGACCGCCCGTTTCTGCACAGAGTCGAGGGTATTTTTCAGGTATTTTGGAGCTCCAGACCAGAGATGGCTGCCAAATTCAACCGTGGGGCGTACTTGTGATTTGTACAAGGTTAGCAGTTGTGTGCTATTAAAGTATCTGCGGGCCCTGTACAGTACGCCCAGTTTTTGGGAGGCTAACTTTACTCTGGCTTCGATGGAGCCCCCATACCTGAGCTGGTCACTTAGGGTTACACCAAGCATATCAATGGAGGGCCTGTTCGGAAGATTGCTTCCGTTGAAAGAGACTAGATTTTCATTTCGATCCCTTTTAGACGTAATCAGACAAGATTGGGTCTTTGAAACATTAAATTCAACGAGATTATTTTTACCCCAAGAGAAAACACTCTCGAGGTAACCGTCCATTCTTTACTTCAAAGCCCTACGAGCTGTTGGAGTTTGTGAGCCCTTTGGGGGCTTGTCGAACAAAAAGCTATCATGAACTGTACTGTCATCCGCGTAACAGTGAATTGGTGCACATGACAAAAGGTCGTTGATGTGCAACAAAAACAAAGTCGGAGACAGAACCGATCCCTGCGGGACGCCAGCATTTATCGAGTGTGAGGAAGAAGTGAAACCATCGACTACCGTCTGAATCGACCTCTCCCTCAAGAAGTCGGCAATCCACATACACAAGGATGCGGGAAGTCCGTAAGAATGCAGTTTGTTGACAAGTCCTCGGTGCCAAACCCGGTCAAAGGCCTTGGAGATGTCCAGTGCAACCGTTTGGGTCTCACCGAAACGTTCCAGGCATCGCCCCCAAACATGCGTCACATACGCGAGAAGATCACCGCACGAGCGGTTCCGCCGGAATCCGTATTGACGGTCGTTAATAATTTTGTTCTTCTCGAGGTATGTGAGCAGTTTGTTTTTTATCTTTATTGTTATGAATAAAGTTTAAAAATCACATTTTACAACACATTTTAATCAATTAATAGAAATGTGATTTCCGTACAAGAGTCCCATCTGTCCGGACCCCTTTTGATCGTAGCATTCTTAATGTGGCTATTTTGTCGAGCTTTTGGGTGTAAGGAGGGAACGGAGGTGGAATGCCTGGCTATTCAAAACTGCACACCAAGGACGGGTTGTTTCAAAAAATTTGACGAATTCATAAAATATTTGAACTTAATTTTCATTTTCTATGTAAGTTCTATTCAAGTTTTGTGATTATTTCAGTTTTATGAAGGAACTGTCCATAATGATATACTAGTAGAACTTGAATAGAACATACACAGAACCTGAAAATTAATTTCAAATATTAGATGAATCCGTCAAATTTTTAAAACAACACGTCCTAAGCAATCGATTTTTTTTATGAATACCTCACAAGAGCTCTTTTTTTATGAATAACTCACGGGAGGAATGCAGATCCTGCCAAAATTTGTTTTTTGCCAAAAACCATGTTTTCACCGCGTTTTAAGTTGGGAACTTTAATTTGGAAGGTGAAAAAAAGTGCGGAAAGCAATAGAAATTTTTTTTGAATAATTTTAATTTTCAATAGCGTTAAATAAATTCGCGAACCGACACTATGACAGCTCGGCGGCCATTTCGTCACTGTTATGTTGGTATCCCTGATACAAAGAAGAGCTAGATACGATTGTAGCCGACTTCGTGGGATACATGATGAGGCGCGTAATTATGTAAAACACAAACCTCTATTCGTATATATTTAGAATGGTTTGTTTGGCAAAGCAGGGTGTGTGTAGCGGGCTTGTGTATATTATCTTTGCTTTAAAAAATAGCCTACGTTTTTAAATGGTTTGTCAGGCAAAGCAGGGTTGGTCTAGCGGGCTTGTGTATGTTATCTTTACTTTAAAAAACAGCCTACGTTTTTGAATGGTTTGTCTGGCAAAGCAGGGTTTGTCTAGCGGGATTGTGTATGTTATCTTTACTTTAAAAAACATCCCAGGTTTTGAATGGTTTGTTTGGCAAAGCAGGGTTTGTATCTACCTCCTGTTTGTATCAGGGATACCAATATAACAGTGACGCAATGGCCGCCGGGCTGTCATAGTTACACTTTCTCAATACTTTGAACGGCTGTATCTCCCTCAATTTTGCCGAGCGCGCCTTAATTTTTTATTCAGCTTCTCCACACTTTTCTCATCTAGAAAGTGCCTTTCTATTAAATTTCCAGATTTGGCAGGATCTGCAAAATCAAGCCATTTCAAGCAACGCTCAAATCTGAATTGTGGTCTTACACCAGGGCAATACTGAGAGTATTTTCCACTCTGGAACGTGTCGCTAATATACTATGTATTATTTTAATTGAATTAATTGTGAAATAACACAAATTAAACAAATAATGTTTATTTACGTACGCCGGGGTTCGATACCGTGGCCTTCAGATTGCGAGTCAAGGGCCTTACACCTCGGCCACGGAGCTAAATACTTGTCACTATTTTTCTTACATATAAGGTTCCTATAACCTACCTTTATAACCTATCTTCATGAATTTCAAAGTTAGGTATAATTTTTTCCACATAACTACCTCTTGTTTTCCTCAACGTGATTTTTTTTTTATCTGTTTATACTGTTTGTGCAAATTCAGATATTCTTTATCTCGCAAATTTTCAATCTTGACAGTTTATCCCGCAAATCCGAACCATTTCCCAGTCCGTGACATCTGAAAATATGTAAATACCAATTTTCTTTTTTGTATAACGCCGCGGCCGGGGAGAGAATGTATTTTTCATTTTTATAATTCCCTCTTGTTGTATTCCCACACGGTGCTGCTACCAGGAAAGCGATAATTCAGGTTTACCTAAGTAAAACGTTCCGTTTAACACGTATACTTACGAGTACATAATAGATACAAATTATGATCAATTATTTGGAAAATCAGGACACGTCATAAAAATAATTCTGAGAAATAAATAGTAAAACAATTACGAATAATGCTACAATGTTATTTAATCAAAGGAAAATTGTCGTAATTTTTGTTAATTAAAAATGTTAATGGGAAACACGTGTTTTTTTACCTAATTCACCGAAAGCATTTTTTTTAACATTCGCTCCACACAGGAGGCCCTGAGGAAAATAATTCCCATCAGGGCCTATGTCATCTTTCGGGATGCTGTGTGGAGGGTATTTATAGGAAAGGGAGGAGAGGAACTTCTGGGAAGGAAAAGGGTAATAGGGGTGGGTAAGAATCTGGAGGTCAGTGTATCAAGGAGTGACGGACATATGAATCCATTCCTTCAAAGGGACTTCCTCAACCATTCTCTCCCGGTCCGGCCTACCATGAAGATGGTGGGCAGACGCATCCGAAGCCCAAGACCCGGAAAAACCTCACCCTTCGAACCCGGGCACCCATTCTAAGTCACAAAACGTTGCGAACCACTTGGGGTGACCTATGGAGATGTGTTGGTTATCCAATAAATGGTTCCCTGAGCGGCGGTATCCATTTCTTCCTCCCAAATTACAATGATTGGAATCAACAGTGGTTATATCGATTGAATCTCCGTTGTTGCGTTTTTGAGCTTTGAAATCCGCACTTGAAAAAATCATGAATTTTTATGCCCAATTTAAATTAAATAATTATAGTTTTAAACAAGTAAATAAGAAAGAGGATTGGAAACATATTCTTTAATTCATTAACACATTTTGAATAGACTGATTGGTCGAGTGGTCCAAAGTATCGCACCCAGGCTTCGCGGGTTCAATCCGCTTATCTACTGAAGCTCTCCATCATTGAACAAGTAACATTTTCGGCTTTTTATGATGGGAGGTATTATACAGTTCTGTGAATTCGCTTCCAAGAATGGATGTTTCTATTTTTCTGATAATTCATAAATGAAATGAAGGTTTCCTTGGAAATCACTAGTTTTGTAAGTAAGTACTGAAATATCTACCAATTCAATCATAAACCATAAATTAATATTTAATTTAATTAAAGCTTTTTTTTTAAATTTCAAATAAGGAATTTTATAGTTTGTCAGAAATCCAATGAAAATTCTTTTTTCAAACTCTCTTCATGCGATACCTATATTGCTTATTCCGATAGTAGGAACCACGATCATGCAAACTCTGGCGGGAAAAAAGGCGGTATCCAACACGGCTACCTCCTTGTGTCCGAAACGCAATGCACAATTTACAGACAGATGAAATGACAAACAGGTTAACCCGCAAATTCGAACGATTTCATCTGAAAATTTCGTTTAACGTTTCGCTACGCTCAATAAAAAATTCAAAAACACAAACATTCGTTATCCAGGAATATTTGTTTTTTAGTAAATTAAACAAATATATAAGTAAGACCCATTATGTTAAACAAAAACATACAAAATACAAAAAAACAAACAAACAAAAAAAACAAAAAGAATGGTGATTGGGTATAGGAAGATATCCAGTGAAAGCAAAATATAAAATTGATGGCGAAATTATTGAAAATGTTACTGAAATGAAATACTTAGGAGTTACATTAGATTCCAAACTAACCTTAAATTAGGATGCTGAATATACACAAAAGAAAATTGGGAAAAAATATATCTTTTTTGGGAAAAATTCGGCAAAAACTATCTAGTAAAACTGCAATCACTATCTACAAATCAATTATTGCTCCACATTTTAACTATTGCTCAACTATCATTTTCCTATGTAAAAACGAGAAAAAATGAGTTTCAAATTCTCCAAAACAGGGCAATGAGAATAATACTTCGGCGAAACAGATTTTCAAAAGTAAAAAAAAATGTTAAAGGAACTTAATTGGCTAACCGTGAAACAGATGCTGACCGTGAATACAATGATATTTATACATAATAAACAACATTTTGCCAAAATACTTCTCAAATAAAATTATATTCAACAAGGACATTCACTGACATAGTGCAAGGAAATCAGGCTTCAAAAAAAGGACAAGGCGAATACGCAGAACAGTTTACTGTACACAGGGATGAAGTTATACACGCTACCAGAAACTAAGTCCACACGAATTGGAAAGTTCAAGAAGTACTGTAGGAGCTACATAAAACTACATAAAATTTAGTTTGCAGTATGAAATATTATAATAAATTAGAAATTTTGTTAACTTAAATGTACAAATCACTAAAATAAAAATTAATAAATACAAAATTAAAAAATAAACAAAATAAATCTATCGATATAAGCAAGTACCTACCATCGTTGCCCAAAGAATTATATTCAATTTACCAAGAAATCTACACACGAATTCAAAGTTAGGAAAATTATGATCGTATAAAAGTTTGACGATTAGAACTAGTTGTGCCATTGTGTCATAAAAATAAGTTTGCTGGCCCTTTGTATTATAAGACGCCATTGTTCAGTGGAACGGCACGACAGCGTCCGCTGAACAAATAAGTCGCACAGACCCAAATTCAATACTTGGTATATTCTGTTCCAATTTTGGCACTACATTTGTATAGTTTTATCACGATGTGGACCCATGTGTACCGTTGGCTATGTTTATGCGCCCCCTAGAGGTGTGACCAGACTGCCTATGTAATGAGACTCCATATTTGTAGGTCTTTATTGCCTATTACGTGTCCTAGCCGCAGTTCTGTGCTTGGACTACCCCTGTGGGAGCATGTATTCCTTTTCAAGTCATTATTGCTACCGCACGCGCTCTGGGGGCATGTAGATTTTATTGTTTTCGCCAAGTGATTTATAAGTATATAGACATACCTGATTACCGCACATACTTTTCTACTTACGAAATTATGGATAAACGAAAGATAAAATAACGACAATTTATTTTAATTAGATATTTTTTTTATTTTTTATTTATGCATAACTCGATGAGTAATAATCCAAACTGACTCATTATTTTAGTATTTAATCATTAAGGATAATATTAACGTGAATTTTAAACAGAAAAAGATTCGGTCGCATCTATCAACCCAGGATCTTAGCCTTGCCGGGGTTCTATTCTAACCACTGAGCTATTTCGAATCTATGCCCTTCCGTCATATTTAAGGTTCCATGACAACTCAGAATCATGCCATTTTAACAAGTCATTAAAAGTTAAGAAAAAAATGAAAACTAGCTAATAATCTAACCCAAAGGTTCTCGACGTGGGTGATAACGTCCCCTTGGGGGCGTTTCAGACTTTCAGGGGGGCGGTAGGAGACCCAAAGAAACACATCCCACAGGGGCCATCCGTAAATAACCCCATCGTGGTATCCCATTATGCCCCCTCCGTCGTGGTGTCTCGTTGCGTCCCCTCCGTTGTGGCAAATGTATCTAACCTGTCGCGGTATCCCGTTACGCCCCCTCCGTTAGGATTCACGAGTTAGGGGGCGCTAAAAATAAAAATATTCTCAAAGTGGGCGATGGGCAAAAAAAGCCTGAGAATCAATGATCCAACCTAACGTAAACTATATAACGAATTTTAATGACTTTTCAAAGGAGGTGTTGATATTGCATAATTCTGAGTTGTCCGGTCACTTTATTTACTTTTATCATACTTCGACTAAGAATTACAAACATTATTTTTCACATGCATATTTTTATTGGCTACTGTCATTGTGGTTGAGATTGCGAAATTCTTTCTGATGTAAGTACTACGAGATATTTTTTAAATACATTTTTATTTTACCAGTCTAGAATATATGTTCAAAATGGATTGATTACTTAGTTTTAACCACATTTATTGTTTATAAAAAACCAACATGTTTCGTGAGCAATGATCACTTGCTCCTGGAGAAGTTAGCATTGCTCACGAAACATGTCGGTTTTTTATAAACAATAAACGAGATTAAAACTAAGTAATGTATTGAATTTGAATTAAAATTGTGCCACAAAATAAGTTTGCTGTGTTTGAGGGAGTAGTATGTATGTATATTAATTCTATTAAAATTTAATCCTAAAAAAACAGATCAATAATTATCAGAAAATCAAAAGTAGGTGATTGTGTGCTCATTAATCATGAAAGCACACGTTGAAAAAGAAAAGCAACGAATTACTAGGAATTTAATTAACTCATGGTTTTCCGAGGATTAAATAGCAATTAGAGAATCTGGGGTTTAAAACAATATTGGCAAAGATTATTAAGTTATTTCACTGTCGTGTAACGGGATGCATTCTGATATGTGTACTTATAAACGTTAAACCCACCGAAATTCGCCACCTCCCTTATATTGACGATCTACGGTGTTGTACGAAGGCATCCTCGGAGCGGAGAACGGCGAAGAGCAAATATCAACCCCAGACATCTTATAAATATACCAAGGGGCGGGCTGGGTGCTTGTTATCCTGAAGGTCTGCGGGCCCTTCAACCTTCGCGACGACTGCCAAAAGGTTGCTCTCCAAATATCTGCTTCCTGCAGCATCTCGAGACTTTGAAAGGTTACGATTTGTAAAAGTAAGAATTTTCTAGCATGCGTTTCTTTTTTATGTGAATACGATCAAGAATCCCAACTGCTCCCGATCGCCACTAACTAGTGTGAATATTTAAAAAAGCAATGTACTTGTAAACTAACAATCATTGCCCTCTGTGGAGTAAAAACACAAAAACATTAGGTTCGGAACTTGACTGACACCTACCGTCATATGGCATAATTGCTTACTCTATGGTACCAAAGATCTCTCTCTCGGTCGGTAATGATGTTTTGTAATATGCTTAAAGTTGATTATTGTTTTTTTAAACCGTTTCTTTTTATATATACAGTAGCATTCTTTGAATCATTCTCTTTTCTAACTCGCAATAGGAACAAGCAGTTGACATGTTTTTATTACTGATGTAACTTTTTTTTTTATTTAAAAAGAAAGACAAACATTCCCGGGTTACGAATATTGAATAACCCAACAATGTTTGAAAATCTCCTACTACCACCACAGAAAGCCAACAATGTTTTTTGTGTTGTAATGGAGGACTTAGCCAGCCGAGGAATCGAACACGCGACGTCCAGGTGGGACCCAAGCGCTATTCCCACCCAAACACTGGCCGCAATAGGAACAAGCAGTTGACATGTGTTTTTTACTGATGTAATCTGAAGTCTGAATAGTGATTGTAGTGTCAGGATAAATTTTATACATTTTTTTTAAATATGCAATTCACCCTAAAGAGAGTGCCTTTAATTTTATTTTTAATGTGCGACATCTTAGTTTATCTTAGTGTCGAAGTATGATTCAGCTAAAAATGACGGAATCGGATAGAGACACCTTAGCTCAGTGGTCTGAGCTGTCGCCCGGAAAGCGAAAGGTCCTGCGTCATGGGGCCAGAAAGCAGAAGGTCATTGGGTTCGAGTCCTAGAGGTGCCAATATCTTTTTTCTGATTTTTCTGTCTCCAGGTTTTCGACTGAGTTTTGCTAATATTGTCTTCATTTAATTAAAAAACATACATTTTTCCTGGTTATGAATATTCAGGTCTAATTATTAAGCACGGCTAATACCACTTCATACAACTTTCGTTTCTTAATAGTGAT
Organism: Limnephilus marmoratus; assembly: GCA_917880885.1. Taxonomy (NCBI): domain Eukaryota; kingdom Metazoa; phylum Arthropoda; class Insecta; order Trichoptera; family Limnephilidae; genus Limnephilus; species Limnephilus marmoratus. The sequence goes on from OU862909.1 coordinate 18,588,092, forward strand.
GGTCTTTTACAAAATTGATTGAAAACCAACCACAACACGCACAATAAAAAACCCTTCCAAATATTTCAGTGTTAAAAATACACCGTAAAAATCGTACCTTCTGAGAGAACAACAATTTCCTTGCAATAAAGTAATATCTTACAATCATAAATAAATAACTTTTACGTTCTGCCAAAATCGTATCCAACAAGTTTTATTACATTATTGGTTATTTATTTTATTTCTTTTTGAGCGATTGAAATGTGGGAGGAAAATACCGTTTGGTATCGTCTTTTGTTTTTCGACATGAACATGGTTATTTCAAAACTTAAAATTTCAGACAGAAAAAACTCCAATTTGCGGGTAACCGGGGACGTCGCGTTTCAGTTGCATTATTGACAGATTGCCATGGTAATGTCAAATTTTGTCATGTTTTGACATGTCAGATCAGAAAAATATCGATTTTGTTCGGGAAGTTGATAGCGATTGCGTCGACAATTGTTTTATTTTCAATTTCTCCACGAGCGAATGCCCTTAATTTCTGAAAACACGAAAAGTTTTAATAAAACCATAATAAAAATACGCATTTTGAGTTTATTATTTAATTTAATTTTTAATTAAATAATAAATATTTACATATTTTATTTAATTTTTATTATCAAACTTAATTTTATATACGTATGTGTATGTATATGTATGCATATGTATATATATATATATGTATATATATATATATATATATATATATGCGGGGAGCATCAAATGAGGACAGTTTTTCAAGCGCGCCTATACTTTGAGGACAGTTGGATAGTTTGGAGACAGGCCCAATCTACCTGTCCTCAAAGTAACATTTTACCGTTATAATAAAATATACACAGGGTTTAGAATGAAGTCAATTTTAAAATTATGCAGAATGCATACTTTGGGCCATAGTTTACAAAAATACTCAATAGATGCCACTAACGGTATCATTCTTGGATTATGAAATATTTGGTAGGAATCTTCGATACTTGGTCGATGGCGGTATCATTCTTAGATTATGAAATATTTGGTAGGAATCTTCGATACTTGGTCGATGGCGGTATCATTCTTAGATTATGAAATATTTGGTAGGAATCTTCGATACTTGGTCAATGGTATGAATAAATAATATCATTTGCTCGATACCTCTCTACTTACTATACGTGTTTATCTTTTTCGTTTGCCTATGTCGGATAAGTTCACACCTGAAACTCGGCATCCGGAAATATTTTTTAATATTATTTATTCTTCTCTTAATATTTCAATAAATTAATATGCTTATTATATACTTTACGTAATATTCTGGTGTATTAAAAGTAATGTTAAATTAATAAAATAAAAATTACATACACAAGTGATTTAATTTATTTCTAACTTTTATATGACTCTTTTACAGTTTATTATGATTTTTTTTAGTTACGTACTATAAAATTTGAATGTTGATAATATATGTAGGTATTAAAGTAATAATTAATAATGATAAATGCCTGCTGTTCTATGAAAAATGTCAAAGAAGCGCCTTACTGTCCGCGATATTGTAATTAGCTTCGAAATAGTTTTTTTATAGATTCGTATCTGAGTGATTGCGATCCTACGGCGTGCGCAAAAAAAAATTATTTTATAAATTTGTATAATTCCACGAAGATGCCTTGGATTACGATCTTGGCTATGAATTCGGAAGTCGCGTCTGAGTAATTGCGATCCTACGGCGTGCGCAAGAAAATTTTATTTTAAAAATTTGTATAATTCCACGACGACGCCTTGGATTACGATCTTGGCTATGAATTCGGAAGTCGCGTCTGAGTGATTGCGTTCGTACGGCGTGCGCAAGTAAATTTTATTTTACAAATTTGTATAATACCATGACGATGCCTTGGATCGACGATCTTGTCTATGAATACGGAAGTCGCGTCTGAGTGATTGCGATCCTACGGCGTGCGCAAGTAAATTTTATTTTACAAATTCGTATAACTCCACAACAATGCATTGGCTTACGATCTCGGCTACGAATTCGGAAGTCGCGTCTGAGTGATTGCGATCCTACGGCGTGCGCAAGTAAATTTTATTTTACAAATTCGTATAACTCCACAACAATGCATTGGCTTACGATCTCGGCTACGAATTCGGAAGTCGCGTCTGAGTGATTGCGATCCTACGGCGTGCGCAAGTAAATTTTATTTTACAAATTCGTATAACTCCACAACAATGCATTGGCTTACGATCTTGGTTACGAATTCGGAAGTCGCGTCTGAGTGATTGCGATCCTACGGCGTGCGCAAGTAAATTTTATTTTACAAATTCGTATAACTCCACAACAATGCATTGGCTTACGATCTTGGCTACGAATTCGGAAGTCGCGTCTGAGTGATTGCGATCCTACGGCGTGCGCAAGTAAATTTTATTTTACAAATTCGTATAACTCCACAACAATGCATTGGCTTACGATCTTGGCTACGAATTCGGAAGTCGCGTCTGAGTGATTGCGATCCTACGGCGTGCGCAAGTAAATTTTATTTTACAAATTCGTATAACTCCACAACAATGCATTGGCTTACGATCTCGGCTACGAATTCGGAAGTCGCGTCTGAGTGATTGCGATCCTACTGCGTGCGCAAGTAAATTTTATTTTACAAATTCGTATAACTCCACAACAATGCATTGGCTTACGATCTTGGTTACGAATTCGGAAGTCGCGTCTGAGTGATTGCGATCCTACGGCGTGCGCAAGTAAATTTTATTTTACAAATTCGTATAACTCCACAACAATGCATTGGCTTACGATCTTGGCTACGAATTCGGAAGTCGCGTCTGAGTGATTGCGATCCTACGGCGTGCGCAAGTAAATTTTATTTTACAAATTCGTATAACTCCACAACAATGCATTGGCTTACGATCTCGGCTACGAATTCGGAAGTCGCGTCTGAGTGATTGCGATCCTACGGCGTGCGCAAGTAAATTTTATTTTACAAATTCGTATAACTCCACAACAATGCATTGGCTTACGATCTTGGTTACGAATTCGGAAGTCGCGTCTGAGTGATTGCGATCCTACGGCGTGCGCAAGTAAATTTTATTTTACAAATTCGTATAACTCCACAACAATGCATTGGCTTACGATCTTGGCTACGAATTCGGAAGTCGCGTCTGAGTGATTGCGATCCTACGGCGTGCGCAAGTAAATTTTATTTTACAAATTCGTATAACTCCACAACAATGCATTGGCTTACGATCTTGGTTACGAATTCGGAAGTCGCGTCTGAGTGATTGCGATCCTACGGCGTGCGCAAGTAAATTTTTTTTTCTAAATTCGTATAACTCCACAACAATGCATTGGCTTACGATCTTGGTTACGAATTCGGAAGTCGCGTCTGAGTGATTGCGATCCTACGGCGTGCGCAAGTAAATTTTATTTTCTAAATTCGTATAACTCCACAACAATGCATTGGCTTACGATCTTGGCTACGAATTCGGAAGTCGCGTCTGAGTGATTGCGATCCTACGGCGTGCGCAAGTAAGTTTTATTTTACAAATTTGTATAATTCCACAACAATGCCTTGGATCGACGATCTTGTCTATGAATACGGAAGTCGCGTCTGAGTGATTGCGATCCTACGGCGTGCGCAAGTAAATTTTATTTTACAAATTCGTATAACTCCACAACAATGCATTGGCTTACGATCTTGGCTACGAATTTGGAAGTCGCGTCTGAGTGATTGCGATCCTACGGCGTGCGCAAGTAAATTTTATTTTACAAATTCGTATAACTCCACAACAATGCATTGGCTTACGATCTCGGCTACGAATTCGGAAGTCGCGTCTGAGTGATTGCGATCCTACGGCGTGCGCAAGTAAATTTTATTTTACAAATTCGTATAACTCCACAACAATGCATTGGCTTACGATCTTGGTTACGAATTCGGAAGTCGCGTCTGAGTGATTGCGATCCTACGGCGTGCGCAAGTAAATTTTATTTTACAAATTCGTATAACTCCACAACAATGCATTGGCTTACGATCTTGGCTACGAATTCGGAAGTCGCGTCTGAGTGATTGTGATCCTACGGCGTGCGCAAGTAAATTTTATTTTACAAATTCGTATAACTCCACAACAATGCATTGGCTTACGATCTTGGCTACGAATTCGGAAGTCGCGTCTGAGTGATTGCGATCCTACGGCGTGCGCAAGTAAATTTTATTTTACAAATTCGTATAACTCCACAACAATGCATTGGCTTACGATCTCGGCTACGAATTCGGAAGTCGCGTCTGAGTGATTGCGATCCTACGGCGTGCGCAAGTAAATTTTATTTTACAAATTCGTATAACTCCACAACAATGCATTGGCTTACGATCTTGGTTACGAATTCGGAAGTCGCGTCTGAGTGATTGCGATCCTACGGCGTGCGCAAGTAAATTTTATTTTACAAATTCGTATAACTCCACAACAATGCATTGGCTTACGATCTTGGCTACGAATTCGGAAGTCGCGTCTGAGTGATTGCGATCCTATGGCGTGCGCAAGTAAATTTTATTTTACAAATTCGTATAACTCCACAACAATGCATTGGCTTACGATCTCGGCTACGAATTCGGAAGTCGCGTCTGAGTGATTGCGATCCTACGGCGTGCGCAAGTAAATTTTTTTTTCTAAATTCGTATAACTCCACAACAATGCATTGGATTACGATCATGGCTATGAATTCGGAAGTCGCGTCTGAGTGATTGCAATCCTACGACGTGCGCAAGTAAATTTTATTTTATAAATTTGTATAATACCATGACGATGCCTTGGATCGACGATCTTGTCTATGAATACGGAAGTGGCGTCTGAGTGATTGCGATCCTACGGCGTGCGCAAGTAAATTTTATTTTACAAATTCGTATAACTCCACGACAATGCCTTGACTTACGATCTTGGCTACGAATTCAGAAGTCGCCTCTGTACTTGCGTACGGCGTGCGCAAGTAATTTTTTTTTATGTATGCACCTCACAAGACTCTTACATTAGAGCGACACTGAGAGTATTTTCCACTAGCCGGAACGTGCCGTAAATAAACTACCTACCTATTCATATTTATATTTTTTCAAAACCATAAATTTTGAAATAACACAAATTAATCAATTAATATTTAGTTTGGCCCGCCCGGATTTAATCCCGCGACCTTCGGATTGCTAGTCGAGAAACTTTTCAAAGCCCGCAATATTGTAAAAAAGTACATAATGGGTTTCGGTTGCTTAGTGTTTGATGATTACGATATTTGACTACGAATCCGGAGGTCGCGGTTGCAAATTACTAAATTTGTGTTTTAGGAGTGACGGACCCATGAATCCATCCCTCACACTGCGGTGCAAAGTGATGAATCGAGGGAGTCCTACTGGAGAGGTCAAAATATCTCCCTCCATCAGCCTCTCTCGATCCGGACTGCTACGCATTAGTAGGTGGGCAGACGCAACCGCCATCGAGACCTAGACAAACCTCACTCCATGAACCCGGATACCCCTGCTAAGTCCCCGCTTCACATGGTTCCCGGGGCGGCGCAGTGTTACCCATATCCGCCTCCCAAATATGGTGGATTTCGGGTACTGCTAAGTCACTAAAGGTAGCGAATCACTTGAGGTGACCCATGATAGACGCGTAGGTTATCCAATTATTGGTTCACGGGGCGGCGGTACCCATACCCGCCAAAGGTATGAGAGGTGGATATTAATCTGGGGGTCAGTGGGTCCAGGAGTGACGGACGTGTCGATCCATCCCTCTCAATGCTGTGCAAAGAGAGAATACTGCTGGAGAGGCCAAATGGTCTCCTTCAACCAGTCTCTCCCGATCCGGCCAGCCACGCTGTAGCGGGCAGAGGCATCCGCTGCCAAGAACTAGACAAACCTCACTCATGAATCCGGGCATCCATGCTTAGTCACCAAATATTACTAACGAGGTGACCTATGGCAGAGGCGTTGTCAATAAATGGCTCCCTGGGCGGCGGTACCCGCACCGACCTCCCAAATTGCATTGCGGTAATTGAAAAGTTATTTAGACGGAAACAGTATTAATCCTTATTAACTTAAATACGTTAGTTGCCTCAAGGATTTCATGTACATTATTATAATCTTTCACACCATCTCTACGTATTATATATATATACCGTGGGAGGGATAGATTCATACATACGACCCGGCCTGCCACGCAGCTGGTGAGCAGACACATCCGCCACCAAGACCCGGACAAACCCCATCCTATGAACTCGGACACCCTGCTAAGTCAGCTTACGTAGCGAATCACTTGAGGTAACCCATTGTAGAGGTGTTGGTTATCCAATAAATGGTTCACGGGGCGGCGGTACCCATACCCGCCAAAAGTATGAGTGGTTGGGAGGATTCTGGGGGTCAGTGGGTCCAGTAGTGACGGACTTGTGAATCCATCCCTCTCAATGCGGTGCAAGTCGATGGGTCAAGAGCAAGAGAGTTCGGCTGGAGAGGTCAAAATGACTCCCTCAACCACAAATAATGTCGGCTAACACATCCACCGCATCAAGAAACAGACAAACCTCACCCCATGAACCCGGGCATCTCTGCTAAGTCACCAAACGTAGCGAACCATTTGGGGTGACCTATGGCAGATGTGTTGGTTATCTAATAATGGTTCCTGGGGCGGCGGTACCCATACCCGCCTCCCGTGTTTGTTAGTTTTGTAATACGAAAAATGGATATGAAAAAAGCCTACCCTCCCAGCCCCCCCCCCCCCCCTCTCACCACCCTTCCACCTCCTCCCCCCACCACCACCTCTGATCCACCCCCCCCTGCACCCCCCCTCTGATCCCCCCCCCCTCAGCAACCCCCTCCACCTCATCTCAACACTCCCTCAACCTCTCTCCCTTGGGACTCTTGTGCGGTATTCACATAACAATAATTTAAAAAAAAAAACATTTTTCTTTTTAGCGTTGGAACTCTTGTGCGGTATTCACATAATAATAATTTACAATAAAAATATATATTTTTTTTTAATTTTAAAAACATTTTGGAGCAGTTGGGACGCTTGTACGGTAATTTACAATAAATTTAAAAAAAAATTTTTTGGAGCAGCTGGTAGGTACTCTTGTGCGGTATTTACTTAACAATACATAATTTACAATGAAAAATATTTAGAAAAAAAAAATTTGAGCAGTTGGGACTCTTGTGCGGTATTCACATAACAATAATTTACAATAAAAAATATTAAAAAAAAAAAAATTGGAGCAGTTAGTACTCTTGTGCGGTATTATTATATGAATGGCTCACCCCAACACCACCTCCTGGTTCTTGTACAAAAATCTCATTCAAACTCCTCACGCCTCACCACCTCATGGATTTGACCCATACGATACGTGACATGACATGTAGCCCAATACACCAACCACCTCACACCTCACCGACAAACCTCATCCCATGACCCCGAGCACCTCTGCTAAGTCACCAAACGTAGCGAACCACTTGGGGTGACCTATGGCAGAGGTGTTATCCAATAAATGGTTCCCGGGGCTGCGGTACCCATACCCGCCTCCCAAATTGACTATACCTAAATAAAAACAAATCTGTTCACATCTTATTTCAAGTGGATTTCTAAAAAATACCTACTGTCGATATATTACAATAGTAAAATTATATTGTCAATACTGTTTCGTAATATTCAAAGTATTAAAAACATTTCACGTCCTGCTGTAGATTAGGAAAGATTGTTTTCTTAGAAAACAAGCCGATAATATATCTCTTTTCTTTTCCTTATATTTTCTATTGAAGAGAAAGAGACGAAAATAATATTATATACATATGTTTATAATATTCCAAATAAAGGTATCATATTTCATTTTGCCCGACTCGCCGCTGAGGGGAACCGCAGCTAGCAAGTCAAGTAAAGTGATTTTTATCACAAAAAGGACAAAGAGAAGTATAAGATGTAATGTTATTTTATTGAAATCAATTTATCCCTTTCCATTTGAACCCAACCTTTTGCATGTCGTAATATTTTGTCGGCTATATCACAGTAGTTCGCTCTGCACCTGCATGCTACCAGCGGCATATAATGAATGAGAGCGCCCCTTCACCAGAATCGTATTCCTAGTTTAATATTTTTTTGCCATACTGCGCTTTTACTTAATTTTCTAATTATACAGTTATGTTAGTTGTATCAATGGTATATCTAATAAATATTATTTATGTATCAATGAAGAAGAAGATAATACGCAATATATATCTTATTCAAACAGTTAGATTTATTACCACCAAAAGTGAGTATTTATGTCGGGGAGACGAAAAAATATGCATGTTACATGTAAATTTTGTTAAAATTATTTCACTCGCGTGGTATACGCCATTTGTATTTTTATTTTTTTGTATTAGATTTCATAAACAATCAATCATCAATCAATGCTGCCAATCATAGAAAAACCAAATTATTGCCATATAAAACAATAATTTTGTAACACTTAATAACTTGGTATGCAGGAAAATAATGTCAAATAATAGTCTAGTCTGTATATAGTCCAGTCAATGAATGATCCAAAAGGAGGTGTAGAGTGCGTGAGCAGAAACCTAATCAGAAACTTGTTAAGGGTGCTTAGGGTGTGAACATACTAAAAGTCCTTACGTCTAGTTGGTGAGCTAGGGAGGGGAATGGGGGGGGGGGGGGGAAAGGTCCCAATTTAAGGATTTCCGCTTATATCTCGAAAATGGTGCGTCGCAGAGGAAATTTTTTAAAGCAAAAGTTCATAAAATTATCTACAACTGTTATGCTTTAGGTAATTTTCGAAATCTCTGCCGTTTTTGAGTTACACGCTCCACAAATGTAGATATTTTCGAAAAAAAAATCATTTTACCTCACATTTTTCATCCAACATTCCTTCATATCGTCTAAAATATTTATCAAAGAATGAAATTTATTTAAAAGAACTTGTAAAGAATTTAATTTTCTTTTAGAACTTGGGAATGCTAGATCTTTGCTGGAAAATAGAGAATGTCAAGTCCACTATTGCATTTATTGCCTTTTCACCAACTCGAACAGCATTGTAGCAGTTGCTACAATGCTGTTCGAGTTGGTGGTCATTGGTGGTTGGTGGTCATCGTGGTTCATTCCCAAGGTCAAAAATGATTTTTTTCGAAAATATCTTCATTCGTAGAGCTTGTAACTGAAAAACGGCTGGGATTTCTAAAATTACGAATATAATATAAGTTATACATAATTTTATGAGCTTTTCCTCTGCGACGCACCATATTCGAGATATAAGTGGAAACCCGAAAATTGGGACCATCCTCCCCTCTCCCTCCCCCCCTCTCACACCAGCTCATCACCTAGACGTCGGGACTTTTAGTATGTTCACACCCTTAACATGTTTCTGATGGAATCGCTTAGGTTCCTGCTAACGCACTCTACACTTCCTTCATTGACTGGACTAATATCATGTTTTATTAATGATTTCAGTTCAATTTGACATAACTAGCAGCTAATCAGTTCTGTTTTCCTCTCCCCTCCATAAACGGAACCCTCCTTTTTCATCGCGACCGGAAACCTTTAAATGAAACTGAAATCTTCTTCTACTTCTGCTAGGCTGATAATTTCACCCCATTGCTGGTCACATATACATAAATGGGTGTTACAATTTATTCACTTATGAGGTGAATGCATTGACAAGTTTGAACCCGTATTTAATAATAACAGTTTAACATGGAAAGAAAGGTATTAATTACACATACCCGTTAAGTCGGGTCTTTTCCGAGTATTAACTCAAACAAATGCTTTGACAATTGCTTTGAAGTAACTTAAAAACATTTTTTTTGTTTTACGTCTCCTTCGTTTGTTGAAACATTGTTGAAAGATTGGGGTGAAGTTCGCGCGGTCACACACAATTTGGCTAGTGGTCCTTGGGTAGGACCTGTCCACGCGTACCCAATGAACACTTGACGTTTGACGTTTACAGAAATATTAAAATGCGTTCTGATTAAGAAGAGATGCTAGCTACATCAGGGAGAAAACACAGATATTTTAATAGATATTTGTTTATAAGGAAAATTTCCAAATTATATCGATTATTGCACGACCTAAAATAAAATAAAAAAGTGTGCGCGTGGAGTCCACGCGTGACAGAAGTGAAACTTCTTGTTTATTAGGTATAGATAAAGATAGTTTTAGTTTTATTTATTGAACAAGAGATAAATAATAATTGGGAATATATACAAGGAAAAAAAATAATAAACAAAACACGAAACGATCCTCACCATAAATCTCCCAGTACGAATCAAGCAAACCTTGAAGCAATAATTAAAACTACTAAATGTGTACAACCAACGAATTGTGCTATTTTATATTGAAACATATTAGTTCACATTCCTGCCGCAGGTTTTTGCTGATCACATGTTATGAAAATGATGCGTAATTGAATACCGCATTGTTTTGGCATCTGTCAATGAATGACAATGACAATGAATGTCAGTTACGAGTCATAAGATTGTATTAATTATTTTAACTGTACGACTACTATAATATAAACATAATTTGAAAGATGCCCCTTACTAAGCCTTTCATGTTCAAATCTTACTTGAGGGTTCCATCTAGTGGAATTTCTTCGCTGACTGCCGCTGGTGCGTGGCGTGTTCCCATACCTACTTCATACCTATGAACCTCCACCGTTGCCAAATTCAATACGTAGGTATTCAGAGTTTCAACTTACGAAATGTTTTTGCAATGAAAGGGGTGTTCACGCTTTTAATTTTGTTAATTAATGTATTTTTTATAAATAATTATATTTATTGCTTAATATAAATACGTGTTTATAAATTAAATTCATTTATAAATTTAAGTTTATCGGTATAATTATTCAGTAAACCGTCATTCCTATTTGTTTTATTTTAAGGAAATCAACACAAGTTACGAAAAACAGTTATAAAATTGATGGTAATCACAAAAAGCAATTACATATAGATTTCTCCCTGGGTAATTAAATATGATTTAATAAGAAGCAAATACCGACTTTGTTATGTGACATTATTATTTAAAATATTAAGTACTTATTTAGAGTTAATGTTTTATGGTAATTATTACAGTTCACCAATTAATATAGCGCCCGTTTTATAAAATATGGAAAATAAAGAACCCGACTTCCAGTTCATCTCTGACGCCGCGCCTTATGCAAACACTATGAGACTATGGCATCACCAATCGGGTTATGTTGTGAGAATGGAGGTAGTGGGGAGGGGAAGGAAATGAGGACAGGAAGGTGGGGAAGTACCTGGTTATTCAGATCTAGTCATCAAACACGACTGAAGTCATTTCAAGTTAGCTTGGGGGTTTGGTTACCGCCGTCCCGGGAACCATTTATTGGATAACGAACACCTCTTACAAAGGTCACTCCAAGTGTTTCGCTAGGTTTGTTTTAGGGTTGTTCTAGGTTAGGTAGGTAGGTACCAGTTAATTCTGCTTATTGTTTTTTCTAAATTATCTTGTATGTTAGATAAGTTGATAAGTACAATACATATGTTATAATAAAAATAATAATTATAATTATTATAAAATAAAGTCCCCGCGTCGTCTGTCTGTCTGTCTGTTCGCGATAAACTCTAAAACTGCTGAACGGATTTTCATGCGGTTTTCACCAATAGATAGAGTGAGGAAGGTTTAGGTATGCAATTTGTCTAGGATTTGTGTAAATTGGTTGAAACATAGCGGTAATTGTTAGAAGTGTCGGCAAAAGTCAAGCGAAAACGCTGCCTAATCATTTTGGGCTAGGTACCTACCTTTTTTTTATAGTGAATACCGCACAAGAATCTCAACTGCTCCCGTCTGGAGCCAGTGAGACTATGGCATCCCCAATTGGGGTATGTTGTGAGGCTGAAGGTAGTGGGGAGGGGAAGGAGGTGGGGAAGAGGAAAGTTGGGAAGTACCTGGCTATTAAGATCTGGTCACTAAACACGGCTAAAGCCATTTTCAAGCAACGTTTCAATTCTGAATGGTGGTCTTACACCAGGGCGATACTGATAGTATCTTCCACTCTGGAACATGCCGCAAATATGCTATTATTTTAAATGAATTAATTGTGAAATAACACAAATTAATCAAATAAAATTTAATAGCGCAGGCCGAAAAACAACAACAAAAAAGTGATTATTAGAGCCGATACCCTCTCAATATATAGGTAGATACCGATACCCTCTCAATATTGAGGAATCACTAAGTTACGCGAGATCAAAAATACCTACTACGAAGAACGGCATTCTGAAACAACAGAGCAACATCCATAGATACCTACCTACCTACCTATGTAAGTTCAAAATTCGACTAGAACAACATTACAAACGAACTTGCCGCGTCGGGCAGGCACGTGTTGTGATCATGAGGTAGGGCTGTCAATACTGCAATTTATTTAATTTATTTTCTCAGAATTTACGTAATACACAAATAAGGAATGACAAATCATCATATTTATTGAACTGTGTTTAAGGAACTTTGGTTTAACGTTATACATTTTAATTTACTTTTTAAAGTTATCCTATATTATCTTTCTATAAAATCTATAACAAGGGAAAAAAATAACAAAATTAAATATTTTCTAAATCTACAGGATATGTTTTGGCGAAACAGTCTTTACATAAGTATGTGCAATGTTAATTGCACAGTAATTTTTGGGACAGTTGTATCAATTTGACTTTCATAATTTTCTTCATCTTAGGTATAATTTTTATGACAAAATGCTCATACTCAACTAGGCGGTTCACACGTTTCAACATTTGTTGATCAACTCGACAATTGAAAGCTAATTGACAACTGTGAACACTTTTTCAACAAAGTTGATCAAGTTTTTTGTTGACTAGCTGAAGTTGAAAGCTCTACTTTTGACGTTCAAGAATGACCATCGCCATCTTGGTATGACTCATCGATCAAGTTTCATAGAGAATCGACGCGTATGAACACATGTTTCCACCCGCATGGGTTTTTTCGCGGCCAAAAGTAGACGTCAAACGTGTTACCTTGTTTCTACCGTCATGGAATCCGTAACGAAAAAATATCTGAAATGGTCGGATGATTTGATGTTCAGACTTATGGATCTGTACCAAAGCCATCCCTGTCTTTGGGATCAATTGCAAGAAGTGAACAAAAATAGAAATGCCCGTGATACTGCAATAAATAGTTTTATTTTTGAAATGGGTATTGTGGAACTGACGCCGACCGATGTAAAAAATAAACAACATTTTTAACAAAACAAAAAACGGCTTCAAAAAATGCACTAAAAAGTAAAAAAATAATTTCGTACGATTGTTATTTTTGGAGTCGGTGTCAGCCAAGATCTCCACATCTCACCTACCTATGTATGTAGTTACCTTGGCTGACACCGACTCCAAAAATAACAATCGTACGAAATTATTTTTTTACTTTTAAGTGCATTTTTTGAAGTCGTTTTTTGTTTTGTTAAAATTGTTATTTATTTTATTATTTTTAGTGACGAGCGTGCGTAAAGAAGTTTTACTTCAAAAAAAAAATCATAGAAATCTGTCAAAATCGTCCATTTGTCGCGCACATGCTATTGCAAATTTAAGACATATATGGTTTTCTCATGGATCCCATTGTCAGATCTGGACCAAATTAAAATGAGACCAAACGGCAAGCACCAGCTTTCAAATAAAAAAAGAATCATCAACATAAAAAATATATATATATATATGTATTGTCGAATTGATAACCTCCTCCTTTTGGAAGTCGTTTAATAAAATAAAAACTATTAGAACGATGTACAAGAAGGAACTAGGATTAATAAATAAATCAATAATAAATAAATAAATTGTTTTTCTGTCATCATCTCTTTCAAAATTGTGTTGGATGCGCCTAATTCACTCCTTCTCATGATCCATTTTCTCGCCCAAATACGACATTTTTTAATGCTTTTTCATAATCTCGAGCTCGTCTCGCAGAACATCAGAAATTAGAGAGACGCACGTACTGACAATTTCAGTTGACGCCATCTTGCATGTCAAATTCGGTTCCACTTAAATTAAAACGCGTGAACATAATCTCATTCAACTTTTAAACCAATAAAAGTGGATCAACAAAAATCGAAACATGTGAACGCGCTCAACGACAGATAATTTAGTTGTCTACCCAACACGAGCAACACCGGGTTCACGCCAGATATGTAGGATTTATACATGTAGACTGAAAATAAGATAGTTAACCGAGTTAAATTTGTTTAAATAAACCACGAAAGCTAGATTAATAATAACCAAACGTTTACTCAGCCCTTATACTACCAAATGGAATCCGACACTCGCTTAGAAAATTTATTTATATTTTGGTAATAAACGTCATGCAATAATAGCTCTAATAGTAAGCTATTATATAGTTTAATTTTGCCGTCCGCCGGAGTTGTTTATTTTTCGGTAACCGGATGTGTCAAAAACGCAACTTTGACGATTATTGCAACAACTTTAAAAGAATTTTAATTAATGAAGAAAATATTAGCGAAACAGTTCCTCTTATCCACTTCGATCCAAAGTTTCATCGCAATCGGGTGAATGGTTGAGCGACGCATAGGACACATACTTACATATATACAATATACATATTTATACAAACCCAGAAACAAACACATTTTGATTTTTATATATATATAAATAGATTAATATGCCCAAAGACACTCGCAAGAACAGAGGCACAACTTGACATTAACGTGAAATTGGCTGACTTATGCCATCTTAGGTTTTTCTGGCAGCCACCTATGGTCTGGAGCCCCAAAGTACTTGAAAAAACTATGCAGAAACTGGCGGTCCGTTTGATAGATTCTCCCGTCTTAATAAACGGATTGCCATCTTTAGAGCACAGGCGTCGGGTGGGAATTCTATTCTTATTCTACCGGTATTTCAATGGAAGATGCTCCGAGGAAAGCGTCATTTAAGTTATGTTCAGATATCTAATATAACCGCGAGCAGGTATCTGTTGAACCGCGAGCGCTTATGTTTCGTGCCGTTCACACGGCGCAGATAAAATATTTCTTCCTATGGTAGGAGAGGGGGTCAGTTGAATTAGCGAGCGGCCACGGAGTACGCATTTTTTGTACTGAATCTATGAACTTGACATCTGTCACCCACCGGTCTTGGCAGCTCCGTAATTAAAATGACCCCCTCTCCTGTTTTCGTCGGAGTGGGGGGCGCTTAACTGATGGCATATCGCCTCAGGAGCGGTTACGGCGTAAGATGTGTATTGTCTATGGTTGATGTGCGCATAAAGCGCTCAGGTGTGAACGGTCTGAAGGGATTGTATGGAGAGCGATATGTGGCGTGCTATGATCTTTAATATTTATCTGCTCAATGTGAACGAGCTCTGATCCTCTCGGCACCGGTGCAAAGTCGGGAAACATGCCAAACGCGCGCCCAACATATTTACACGGTTGACATTTGCCACATGAGAACGGGTCGCTTCTACGACTCGTTCTTGAGTTCAACAGCCGGCTGTAAGACGGTTTGCCGGCCTCAGTATTTCTTCCTTCCTACAACATGGGTCTCTTCAAGACCCATGTTCACTCTTTCCTTTCCTCAAAAAGACCCTTTAATTCAGTAACTAAACGTATCCGAACACCATATATTTACTTTTAAGTAACACGCTGCTCAACTTATCAATTACCCAATCAGAACGGGCAGAACGGGGCATTAGACTTTTTTCTTAAACCGTATTTTCTTTTTTTTAGAAAGATGTTTATATTATACATAGATATCCAGGAAAATTTCTGCATACTTAACTCAAAAATGCATTTTTAAGTTGTGACATGCGGTGACAAAGCTGCGATATCCCTATCCCGTTGTTGTGTCGCATGCAGCATGCATACACAAAGTGTTCCTCGTTCCAAGTTCCAACAACTTTAGTGCCTATCCAGGAATCAAGGGAGAAGCATCTACACGAGGGCATACATTAATTACGTTTTTCGTCCAATCTAGACGCTCTTGGTGAGATAAATTTGGGCAACGCGTATATTCTTTTCAGTCGACGTGAGATTTTACTGGACCCCCCCCCCCCCTTTTTGAGCAAACGTAATTAATGTATGCCCTCTGCTATTCAAAAGATTACTTTGCCCGTTGATTCAGTGTTTGTTTATAGTGATAATTAATTGTGAACGTTATGGAAACGCGCAAGCGCAACAGAAGATATAACGGTATGTACCTAGCCACTATACGATTGTTAATATTGTCATATTTTCAAATATAATTAAACATTTAGATTTTAGATAAATTTTGTCAACTTTAAAAAGGTGAAATGTAATTTTTTCAAGGACCGCCATGATATTAATTACGACGGGGATGCTATGTGGAGGGTCTTTTTAAAAAAGGGAATGATAGGAAGTTCTGGGAAGGAAAATCGGTGTCCTCTTTGTGCGGTGCTACGTAAATAATCGATGTCCTCTTTGTGCAGTGCAACGTAAATAATCGGTGTCCTCTTTGTACAGTGCTTCGTAGTCTCCCCACTCTTGTCTACTATAGTTTTCTGAAGGTTTCACTTGTACCGCGTGTGAATTGCGCACTCTGATTTTTGAAGTGAAAACTTCTTTAGCACCGTTGTGATTCGAAAGTCGATGAAACAAAAAATAGTGACTCTCGGCTTAGCAAAACCTAACGCAGTTGGCTGAGCAAAAACCGTTGAAGATTCCTACTTGCATATAATATTACTTTTTTATCTGAAAATAACACAAGAGTCCCAACTGCTCCCAACCGTCTCGAGCCAAGTGCCAATGGCATCTGGCATCCCCAATTTTGGTATTTTATTTATTAGCGTTATAAACAGTCTGTACAAAATTCATAAATGACAGTGATAAAAATAAGTATGACATAGACCAATAAAATAACGACAAATAATTTAGAACCGTAATGCAAAAATACACAATACCTAAACCTGATATAAATTATTCTGATAAAGTGTATCTTCTTACTTATATCTACAAAAAGTAAATAACTGAGGATTTTCAAGGGTTTACATTTAAATTTTGATTGATATAAATAATATATTTCAGGAAGCGATTGTATTTGAATTCCAACTGCAAAAAGTTGGAGAGAAAATGTGGTGATACTAAAAATTAAAAAAAAGAGAAATACAGAAATCAATCAAATATTAAGTTATTTGTTAAACATGTGGCATCAATAGTGTTATTTTTTTATGCATGCTGTGAATTTATCAAGGTTTGTATTAAACACTTCGATATTTGGGCATAATCTGTTAAATGTGCTACAGCTTCTTCTTACAAATACATTTTCAAGATAATTTGTCTTGCTCTTAGGGATATAAAAGGTATGGTATGGCGTGATACTGAGGGTATTGGGAAGGGGAAGGAGATGTGGAAAACGTACCTGGCTATTCAGATCTAGTCACCAAACACGGCTAAAGCCATTTCAAGTAATCAGACTGAAGCTTAGCACCTCACAAAGAGGAGACCGATTATTCTATATTATTCTCTCGCAGGCTAAATCCTATAAATGTAGGAGTTTTGTCTCTTTTTATTGTCGCTTTTTCGTTTCATCGAGTTTCAAAACACAACGGTGTTAAAAAGTTTTTACTTCAAAAAAAAATTTACAACTGTGCAGTTCACACACGGTAGAAATGAAACCTGGTGGGAAGACTACAAAGCACCGCACTAAGAGGGGACCGTTTATACTATCTCATTATCTCACAGGTTGAATCCTATAGATGTATGTGTTCGTTTATTTTCAGTGTCGCTATTTTTTGTTTCATCGACTTTCGAATCACAACGGTGCTTAAGAAGTTTTCACTTCAAAAATCAGAGTGCGCAATTCACACGCGGTACAAGTGAAACCTTCAGAAAACTATAGTAGACAAGAGTGGGGAATAAATGTTTAATTTTGTTTAATTATATTTGAAAATATGACAAAAAACAGAAAATTTATTTTGAAAAGAAAACATAATAAGCCGTATTAACGAGTGAGCGGTTCAAAGCATAAATAATATAATTTGTAAAAAAATTAAAACACTTGACATTGTATAGAGCACTGTAATTTGTTTATGTTTATATACACGAATGTGGAGCAATGATATTAATTTGTGAAATTCATACTTCCATTATGTTCTTTTAGGTGACGAGGATAGTACAGAATTGCGATTTTTGTTTGATGACAATTTTCTTACAACCCTCAAAAGAAGTCGAATTAAAAATCCTGCCCTTGGGGCTTGTACAGAAGCCTTGTGGAAAGACGGCCGGTGGTATTCAGGAAAAGTTGTATCCACAAGTGGAGAAATTATCAATTTCACATCTGAATCTGACTCAATTGACAAAGCATCGCACCAGGCAATACCTGAAAATTCATCTTTACTCAAAAAATCTACTTTGGATGGAGTCGATATTAGCAAACTTGATGCGGAGCAAAAAAATAATCAAAATGGAGAAATTATCAATTTCACATCTGAATCTGACTCTAACTCAATTGACAAAGCATCGCACCAGGCAATACCTGAAAATTCATCTTTACTCAAAAAATCTACTTTGGATGGAGTCGATATTAGCAAACTTGATGCGGAGCAGAAAAATAATCAAAATGGAGAAATTATCAATTTCACATCTGAATCTGACTCTAACTCAATTGACAAAGCATCGCACCAGGCAATACCTGAAAATTCATCTTTACTCAAAAAATCTACTTTAGATGGAGTCGATATTAGCAACCTTAAAGTAAATCCGTCTGGAAAGAAGAAATATTTCTGTTGTTACTGTAAAACATTACAGTCGAAGTTTGCCCGCCATTTGGAATTAAAACATAACACTGAAATAGACGTACAGAAATTCACAATTCTTCCAAAAGGCAATCATGAAAGACGTTTTATCATTGATGACATCAGAAAAAGGGGAAATTTTATTCATAACACAAATTCAAAATACAACACTGGTGTTTTGATCACATGCAGGCAACGCCAGCCAAATATTGTCAACAATGCCGAAGATTATATCTGTTGCGCTAATTGCAAAGGTTTTTTTTCCAAACGCACTCTTCGTATACATTACAAAAAATGCAATAAAGCGCATACAAAAGGATCACGTACAATAAATGTAATGGGAAGACGATTAACCGGTTTCCTACACCATAGAGCCAATGAAATCCTTAGATATAAAGTTTTCCCCGTATTGAGAGATGATAATATTACTAAATCCATTCAGTACGATGAACTTCTTATTGTGTTTGGAAATAAACTTTGTGAAAAGTACAAAACACACCAACAAGACATGATTAGAGCCCACCTGAGATTGCTAGGAAGGTTTAAAATGGCAATAAAAAAGATTAATAAGGAAATAACTGATTTTGCATCAATATTTCAACCACAGCATTTTGATTCCGCAATCAGCGCTCTTCGTGAATGTGCTAAATGGGATAAATCAATTATGTGGTTCAAAACGCCAGCTGTTGCCAATAATCTTACAACTCTGCTAAAAAAGTTGGCACGTTGTCTACGTGCAGAATGCATAAAAAAACAAGATGATGACAAAAAAAAAATGACAGAAGAGTTCCTTCTCCTTTTCGAAGAGGAAGTTCCTGTATTGATCAACAAGCCGGCAATTGAAGATCAGATTAAACAAAAACGACTGAAACAAGTAATTCTACCTTCAAAGGATGACATCAAACTATTACATGATTTTCTAAAAAAAAAATGTTTTACCTCTGCCGGCATTTTGAAAACGGATTTCAACTTTAACGCATGGAAAACTTTGTCTGAAGCGACATTAATATCCGTAATGATTTTTAATAGGAGAAGAGCGGGAGAAATAGAAAGAATTACCCTTTCCGATTTCCAGTGCCAGGAAACGATAGACGTGAATTCTGAACTATTAAGCCAAATTTCTCATGAAGACAGAAATCACGCCAAACAATTTGTGCGAATCACTCTACGAGGTAAATTAGGTAGGACCGTGCCTATTTTACTAAAAAAAAATTTAATACAATCAATTGACCTTATAATAAAGTTTCGCCAACAGGCTGGCGTACAGAAACATAATGAATACATTTTTGGAGTACCAAATACATCAAATAATGGCATAAAAAAACCCTATTTGCGAGCATGTGAGCTCCTTCGTGTATTTTCGAAAGAATGTGGAGCATCGTTCCCTTCGACGCTCAGGGGTACCACATTGAGAAAGCACATAGCAACGCATACTGCTATGCTTGGCATTGAAGAGTGTGACATGTCGGATCTGGCGAACTTTATGGGGCATAGTACCAAAATACACAAAGATGTATACAGAATGCCGGCAACAGTCAGGGACGTAACAAATGTATCTAGATTATTGGAACAGGCAATGGGTGGAGATACAACCGAAGAATATGACTCTGATACTGATAATAATTTCTTGCAACAGTCGGAAATAGTAAAAAATCATAGTCTGACGACTTCCCAGGCTTCGACTAGTCTCTTGGACAGCACTGTGTCTTCTGAACCGGAACAAATACGTGAGTTTTGAATTGTATTATTTCTTTCGGGGGTGACTATAATTGCACCCACTCAAATTCTGGATTAGATTGTTTAATAATGGTATCATAAATCAGTCAAATGTGTCCGATTTCTTTGAAGCCCTCCGTTGTTGAGTAGATACCTATGATCCTCCACTGTGAATCCCGGGTTCCAATCCCAGCATTTGCAAGTAAATTTTATTCCTGGGTTCGAGTCCCAGTAGAACCAATATCTTTTTCAGATTTTTCTGTCTCCAGATTTTGGTTGAGTTTTGCTAATATTGTCTTCATTTAATGAAATTTTATTCAATCAATTTCAATTATTTCACAATGAGCGTTCCAGAGAAGTAGATACTTTCAAAATCGGATTTAGTGCAAGCAGCCTATCATATCTTTTCATGTACATTATATCATGATTTATTCCAGGGGCTGAAACACGGGTGAGACGTGCTAAAATATCCACTTCAGATGACAGTCTTCCTGGATCAAGTCCTAAAAAAAATTATGATACAGAACATCGATGCCTGCCGAAGGTTGCAGATAACTCAATTGAATTCAATGATTCCAGCGAAAAACGACGCAGCAGTAAGTAGAGATGTGAACAATTTGAATGATATAGGACCAAATTTCTTGCTCTGAAAATATATTATTGTGCGACTTGTTGATCAGTCTCTTATCAGTAAATTATTCCATTGTGATGTTTAAATTTAAATTGTACCGCACCTGGGCAATGGGCATCTTCACGTTAATCTATCTGAGATTTCTCCACTGGAAAGCCACAATATTGAAATATATTGCATATAAATATACATACAGGGTGTGTTAAGGGACGTACTTAACCAGTGATTCATGACATTGTTTGGAAAAAAAATGTAAACATTTTTTTTTCTCCGGTGTCATTTTTGACGTTTTTTTTTTACAAAAACTAAAAAAAAAATAGCAGATGTTGGACAGTTGGGGGCAGGTAAGAGGTTGGGGGGTTATTCGGCTGAGTGATCAGTGACGTCATGCAGAAGATATTTTTTTGTTTGATTGTGGAGAAAAAAAAAAATAAGTCACCGGAGACAACAATTTCTCATACGATTTTTACTCAAAATAATGCCAGTTGTCACTGAAGTAAGTCAAGTTGGTCCCTTAACACCCTGTATGTAAATACATATAATATTATTATTTATTTATTTTATGTTTTTTTTTTTCAATAAATACCCAAAATTTATAATGACAGCTCCTCCTTACCATAAAGAGACAAGGCTCTTGTTTTTCGTGCTCAAAAAATAAAGTCATTAGGTAATAAAATATTGTAAATAATAACAAGAAAATAATAAGAAAAAAGAACAAAAGATTTGTCGGTAATGGATTTAAAAAAAAAACTGAAACAAATATGGACTCTTGCAGTAGTTTTAGGTAATTTTTCAATTACAACTTTGATACATAGACATAAGATTTATGGATCATTCATTTCTGCCTTCCAAGATTTTAGCTATCTAACAAAAGCCTTGTTTTTAACCATTCTGTAATAGTCAGTGCCCTTTACCTTGCAATGTATATGCCATATACCTTTTTAGTATGTGTTAAAAATGGATATTTCAATTTTGTGTTTCAGCATCCCCCTATGGAAAAACGAGAAGAGTGAAATGGAGCGAAGAAGAAAGAAAAGCAGTTTCAGAATATTTCGGTGACTTTAAAGCTCTTAAAAAATTGCCCTCACTAGATAAATGTCATTCCGCAATAATGAGGAATACAGTGCTACGTAAAAGGCAGCCACAGCAGTTGAAAACATGGATTGATAACCAAAGAAGAGCAGAAACCCGCCGTCAATCGTATGCTTTTAAAAAAGACCTTTTATAGGTACCTAGTAATGCCTAGCATAATCCTTATTTTGTCAAAACCGCCGATTGAGGAAGGAGAATGATGATTTCAGTAGGAGTATATTTGAGGCTGAGTGTTGAAACAAAGACGGCAATCTCCAATTATTTTCATTTTTAATAATACGCATACAATGTCTTTTTTAGATCTTTTGCCGTACCATAATGCATAATTTTTGCTTTTAATTTTTTCCATTAGTTACAGTCTGTGTATATTTTATTGTGATTAAATGGTAGATTATTTAGTTATTTTCAATTAATTTCAATCAAATATTGCAGAACCAATAACATTTATTCAAAAATGTATTTTTGTTTCTCTATCCATCACCATATCTAACTCATTTTGTTTCAACACGCCTCATTTAAAAAAATTATGTAATAAATTTTGATTAAAAATTTCTCGTCTATGGGCAGATACCTCTTTTCAAATAGACTCCAAAATTTTGGAATATCTAAATTTCCTACCCGAGGGTATAAATCATAGCTTCTCTATGTTTTATATAGGTATCGCTTACACTGACCTACGTCTTATTTTTTTTTGGCAGTGTATAAACTCACAACTAATCGATGGTGATAATGTGATAACCAATGTTTATAAATGGTTTTTCGATATTGTGGTGACAGCTTTTATGTTATAATATCTATGTGTTTTTTTGTACATAACTTGCCTCAATTTTCTGCAAAAATTTTTATTTTAACTTCCCAATCTTTTAACAAAATGCAAAAGTATGCTGCAGTGCTTTTATTTGTACTGGAGTTATTGTTGATATTATTGTCTTAATATACCTATTTCTCTTTAAACTTTGCATTACAATATGAACCTCTCAGGTGGGTAAAATATGTATATTAAAATTGTTGTAAATAAAAGTTTCCACTTGTAAGTAAAGTTGCATTTTCCGCATTTTGTTTTTAAAAATCCAGTGGTGTCATACAAAATTTCTTTGTAAAATAAATAAAAAGAAAGCAGAACTAATTTAAAATCACCCTGCCTAGCAATTCCGTATTTTTTCTGAGATCGTTATTGGATAACGGACGTTATCTCCTGTCAGATTTGTGTGATTTTTATGGCTGTTATTTGCTTTTTGGGGGCATCCATTAATTACGTGAGCACAAACGGGGGGGGGGGGGGGTCCAGCAAAATCTCACGTTACTTGAAAAGAATATACGAACAAAATTTATCTCACCGAGGGGGGGGGGGGGGTCTAGATTAGAAGAAAAACTGCTCACGTAATTAATGGATGGCCCCTTTCTATGTACAAAGCACATTAAATGAATAAATAATAATTTGTGTTTAAATCGATCTAACTAAAATACGTGACAGTAAATATGTAAAAATCACACAAATCAGACAGGAGATAACGTCCGTTATCCAATAACGATCCCACAAAAAATTTGGAATCGCTGAGCTGTTCTCTTGCAAATATTATAACTATTTTCTTAGCTTATTATTATCGTTTTAAAATATGGGTTACTATAAAATTATTATGCTGTGTAGCATTAAAAATTGTATATATTTTTTTTATATGTTTACTCAGTTTTTATTTTGTACAATATTTTATCTTACTTAAATCTTAAAAAAACTGATCATTCAGTTTGATTGTAAGAAATCACTCATTTTTCCTATTTTTTAATTTGTATTTTTTATTGTAATATAAAACATATGGGTTACATTTATTAATACATATTTTACAAAGTATTACTTTTATGGTGGTTTCAACCATATTATTTGTGAAACATTGTTTTTGTAAGATAGTAGTCGCCTTCACATAATTGAACTTTTTTTGCCTGATATTTATTTCATGGAACGGTAAAGGTTCTATTTTTTTAAGTATGTTTTTTACGTTAATCCATAACTATTTACCCCCTATCCTTTGATTGATTTCGCTAATGCGTTTATAAACAGGATTGCTAGGTCTGTTAATACTTGCTCTTAATTGCTAAAGCAACCTAATGGATACTAGAAATATATATTTCAATAAAGTATTATAAAAAAAATGATATTGTTTTATTTACGTAAAAAACAAATTTTACTCCGAAATCTGGTCGCTGATTGGTTAGGTAAGTATAAACCAATATAAATGTATATTTTTAAGCTCCATACAGGAAGCCCTCAGGAAAATGATTTCCCTTGAGGCCTACGTCATCTCTGGGAATGCTGTATGGGGGATCTATTTGAGGGAAGGAAGGAGAGGAAATTTGGGGAAGGAAAAGGGTGTGAGGGGTGGGTAGGTTCCTGGGATTAGGTGGGTCCAGGAATGATGAACACAATATAAATCCGCTTCAGGGCATCTTTTCTTAACGTTTTTACCTAAATTCTTACTACGAAATTTTATCATTCAAAACCTTTGATATTTGTTTAAATATTCATAAAAAATTACAGTAAAATTATTATTTTTTAAATCTTATATTTTTCTTTTTCCTTTCATTCAGCTGAAATAAACTACTATTTTTATTATAATATTGACTTTTTTAATAAGGGGAAGGGATCCACGACAACTCAACTAAGTGACAATTCAACACCCCTATAAAAAGTCAAAAATAAAATGAGGAATATTTGCGACGCGTTCCAGAGTGGAAGATACTCTCAGTACTGCCCTCTTGTAAGAGCACCATTTAGAATTGAATCTTTGGTTGAAATGGCTTTAGCAGTTTTTGGTGACCAGATCTGAACAGCCAGGTACTACCCTACCTTCCTCTTCCCCAACTCCTACCCACTACCTTCAGCCTCACAACATGTCAGTAATGCGCATAGTGAATTTAATTTAATTAAATTTTGCACACATTATTTTTTAAATTATTAAAATTTATTATTTTAAAATTGACTTCATTTTATGCGTTGTGTATATTATATTACCTATGTACAAACGGTAGTTTTTTCCTAACATGGACGTATGCCTAGCTTGGAGGTCGATAAACTATTTACAAATGAAATAAAGATATAAATAATAATTAAAAAAATAACTTAAGAAAGAATGTTGACATTATTTATCATCATAATACACATATCCAAGTTTAATGAATTATTCTCACTGCGTAAAAATCTAATATTATGAGTGTCATCTAGCGACAAAATAATTAATACCTGTGTCTTAATACAATAGAAGTTTCCTACTTACCCTGTGTTCTAAAGTATGCTTTATCGAATTCTCACCGAAAATCTAATATTATGAGTGTCATCTAGCGACAAAATTATTATTACCTATATCTTATTCCAATAGAAGTTCCCTACTTACCCTTTGTTCTAAAGTATGCATTATGTATATGGAACACCTCTCTGTGTAACGCATTATTTGAGACCACGACGGCAGTTTATGTGTGACGCACATTTTGGGGACAGTCCTCAATCTATCGTGTATATCGAATAGCCAAATGTCTTCAAACTATACCGTAGATACATGTTTGGATATATATTTAAAACGGCACATCATATTCGTATATAGCTGTGCGGGGGTAGTTTTTAAGGGTGTGTTAAACAAAATGGTGCAAAAAAAAAAGTGTATATAATTTGGCTCAAAGCATGCTTTCCGCAAATATATATACGTATAATGTACATATATGTGTGGGTATGCATAAATACATGTTTGTGTAAATATATATATATGTATGTATGTGTATTTATGTACATACATAACAGCTACCTTACTTATTTGTGTTTATTTTCCAGGCAACTTTGGCAATTTGTGAGTTATTGGAAACATTTCTACCAATTTTCTTATTTTTTTATGATTTTATTTAATATTTTCACAGGTATCTAGACTCGAATCAGTCCAAAGAAAGTTTACACGGATTTTGTCTTACCGATCAGGTGTCCACCATCTTCTAGACGGGAACGAACAAGGACTTACATATTTCAAATTAGAGAGTCTAGTTAAAAGACGAAACATAAATGACCTCTGAATGCTCTATAAAATTGTGAATAATCGTGTAGACAGTAACTTAGTCAACCAAACAAGTTATACGCCAGGCCCAAATCTACAAGAACCCTTAACATATTTTGGACTGAAATTTTTACGAATAATACTGGATATTTTAATCCTATATCTTGAATGTCTCGGTCATACAACGATCTTGTTAAAATACACAGTTCCATAGATATTTTTGCAAATAATATAACATATTTCAAAAAATATCTCCACAATTTGTGCACTTAAAACAAAAAGTTGTTATATTACTTTTCAGTAAATACCTACTTTATAAATATTGTGTACTTGTTATTATTATGTATTTCAATTTTGTATTTAAGTTTTCAAGTTATGTACCTATAAATAATACTTGCATTGTTTTTCAAGAGTTTTCTTCTGTGAAAATGCATATGTGATTAATGCAGACACATTAATCTAGGGATACTTATATTTGTATTTTATTTATTACATACTACCCGCAAAAATGTTGTATAAATATCCTGTGTGTGTCTCAAATAAATAAATAAATAAATATGTTTACCTACACTTACTAGACTTCATTTCAAAATAACTATCCTCCATTGGTCACCATGATACAGGCAGCTGCCTAGTATGGTGACCTAATGTATCTTCTCAAGTAAATGTATTAATCATGTAACATGTACTTGTAAATAAATAAATAAATAAATTTAAAAGGAACGGCTAGGCGGCCTACTTCACGCAAAACGTTATCTAGAATTTGATACCAAAATACCTAACAAAACGAGAGATGAGTGATCGAGAGGTATAAAGAGAAATAGTACTGTTCGTAATTTGTTTATTTTTGTTCTTCATTATATATTTTTTTACATTAGATTTACACAGGAAAATAATTCCCTTCAGGGCCGATGTTATCTTAGGGGAGATGAAGTTCTGGGAAGGAAAAAGGTATGAGGAATGGGAAGGAATCTGGGGGTCAGTGCCTCCAGGAGTGCCGGACGTACAAATACCTCCTGTTTCCTGCTGGAGAGGTCAAAAGGTCTGCCTCAACAAATCTCTCCCGATCCGGCCTTCCATCCACCAGACGCATCCACCGCCAAGACTCGGACAAACCTCACCCCATGAACCCGGGAACTCCTACCAAGTCACCGAGAGAACCGCTTGGGGTGGCAGAGGAGTTAGTTATCCAATAAAAGATTCCCGGGGTGGAGGTGCCCATACCCGTCTCCCGAATTGGGCCGTACAGGCCATAGAAACAGATTTTTCATAATTTTACAGACACGATGACAAAAAAAATTATAGTGTGCAAGAGTGCAATTAGAGAGTCGCTAGATGTCACTTTCTTTTCTTTTGCCTGTTTATTTTAAAAAGGTTTGAATATTGGTTATTAATTTTACAAAAATAAAAATGTTTATTTTTTTGGATTTTGTAGGATTCGAACCTCCGTTCGCTTGATGCCTGTCTCTCTGGCCGCTGAGACTTGTCGAGTGCCTTGCCAACTGCGGTATCGAAGGCCCGCGCCGACGCGCGAATTTACCGCATTATATTAAAACCGAGGACCGTCAAATGATAAATTTTTGTGACTTATTTTTGTTTCATCCGAATTTCAAATCACTAACGGGGCTAAAGATATTTCACTTCATAAACATCTTACAACAAGCGTTTTTTGTACATTTACGTAATTAACTGTCTATTATGTGCATAAGGTTACATGCAGTACTTAAAATAATTTTATTTTTTAACTGTTATTTTTTGCTCTGCAATTCGCGGAAGTCGGGTGAAGGATGCAAGAGAATGCTACCCAGAATGGCAGAGATTAAGTTTATAAGATATAATCTGCAGAAGTGGAGCTGTAGTCATTCTTCAAGCGTGTTCCTTTTAAAGTCATTACAAAAATGTACTCAAGAAGAGCAGTTTACCTAATAGCTAAGCTTAGCGAAAACAGTTTGTTTAAATGTGTCCACGTATATCATTATTCTGGTTTGCAATGGAAGAAATAATTCATTTTGTTTTTACTATTAATTGGTAAGAAAAACATATTTCGTTTAAAAAAGAATAGTTGGAATGTTTTTAAAATTTATTATTTAGCGTTTGGTAGAAAATAAAATAGCGTAAGAATAGAAAAAGGTTATTTTAGATTCTTTTGTGAAAAATATGTATCAACTTACCAATTTATTTTTCAAGTATTCATAGTAATATTATTGAGTCTTTAATGATTAAACGGGACCGCAAATATGTAGATTTGTTATTATTTTTATTTAATTTTTATGTATGTATCGCACAGTCCCAATTGCTCCCAACCGCCTGCAGCCATTGAGACAATGGCATCCAAAATTGGAGTATG
Organism: Limnephilus marmoratus; assembly: GCA_917880885.1. Taxonomy (NCBI): domain Eukaryota; kingdom Metazoa; phylum Arthropoda; class Insecta; order Trichoptera; family Limnephilidae; genus Limnephilus; species Limnephilus marmoratus. Next base: position 18,616,626 of record OU862909.1, read on the forward strand.
CTGTGAGGCTGAGGGAGATGGAAAGAGGAAGGCTCACTATTCAGATCTGGTCACCAAACACGGCTAAAGCCATTTCAAGCCACCACTACACTGGAATGTGCCTAGCATGGTGGTCGAAATATCCCCAACTTTTGTAAAAAAAAAAAATTTTCAATGAATAAAGAAACTTAAAAAAAAGGAACGTTTCGGTTCTGAATGGTTGTCTTTCACCAGTGCGATCCTGAAAGTATTTACCGCTCTAAAAAGTGCGGCAAATATACTTTGAGTTTTAATTGAATGAATAATCTTGATCTGCCAGTGGCTGAGTTGGCATGGCGTTTGGGGCAGGCCCAGGGGTAGCTTGTTCGATTCCTCGGCTGGCAAAGTCCTCCATCACGACACAAGCAACATTTTTCGCTTACTGTGGTGGTAGTAGGAGATTTTCAAATATTGTCAGGTTATTTGTAACCCAGGAATGTTTGTCTTTCTTTAAAAAAAAGTTAAATAACCCAAATTAAACAAATAAAATAAATTTAGAAAGAACATTCCTTTTCTCTTCCCAATTCTCCATCTACACTTAAGCCTACTTCTTCCTTCACTGTATGAGTCTAGCCCATTTTGTTTTAAATAATATATTATCTACAACACGTGTAACTTAACTTAGAGTATTATACTACCCTGAAGAAGCTACGGTTGAAGCAAAACCCGGTCGATATAAAGTATAAAAAATAATAGTGGTGTTTACAAAGTTATTGTTTTATTTTAAAAAAAAAAGTTACTTGCTCAAGCCTGCCGTAGCTATGGATCGGAACCACTCAACCACGGAGGTTTTTGTTGTACATATTATTGTTTTAAAATTAATGTTAAAATTTGATGAATGACTACGCAATAAATCTCACATTTCTATTAAAATGTAACAAATTTGAACGAGGAAATCAATCAATCAAACATTTATGTTACATAACATTTGAATGGTATTTTTTCTGAGATATGGGTGAAACACAAACCAAACAAAATAATAATTAAGATGCATGGAATAAATGATAAGATATTAGGTGTGGGTGTACGGTGTACTCGTATTTCGTGTTCTAAAACCTGGTGATTTTTATAAATTATACATAGATACAAACACAACCAGCCCTTACACGCCTACCAAAATTCTCTCTGCCAATAAATGTTCTGCTTTGTTTTCAATTCCTGTACTGTTCATTAAAATATGCAAAAATAAATGAAGGCGTGTATTTATCATATATTAGGAACTTACATATAAAATTGGCGTTTTGCCGTACTGGAAACTTTGATCTCAAATATCTTCTCTTTGGTTAGGAATTCCAAATTCAAATTTATACAGCTATTTACTCATGTGTTTGTGTTACTAAAATTATAATTTATTTGTTTTTTCCTTAATTGTTTTTTTTCTTTGCGTCACTTGGTTTACAAAATGGAAAACATGAAATATCGCGTTATTTACTAGTACGAGTTCCACCGTGGCACCAGTGCTGCAGAAACGGCTCGAAGGATTAATGATGTGTATGGCGACGGTGCCGCAAAAGAAAACACAGTGCGTATTTGGTTCTAACGTTTTCGTTCTGGAAATTTCGACCTGCAGAACAAGCCCCGTGGACGGCCGGAGAAAAATTGATAATGAAGAATTGAAGGCTATTGTGGAAGCGGATCCATCGCAAACCACGTCCGAGTTAGCTGCAGGCTGCGGTGTTAGTGATAAAACTGTTTTAATCCACTTGAAGCAAATCAACAAACACGCGTCAGAACGCTAGACCACACACTGCACAACAGACGGCTACCAAATTAGATTAGCTTCAATTGGAATGTCTAAGACATCCACCGTACTCTCCGGACCTTGCCCCAACAGATTACCATTTTTTCGAAATTTGGATAACTTCTCGCAAGGGAACAAATTCAACTCCGATGGGGCAGTCCAAACCGCCTTAAAAGATTTTATTGATTCCCATCCGAATGGTTTTTTTAGTAAAAGGATCGATGAACTACCTATCAGATGGCAAAAGTGTATAGATAGCAATGGTACATACTTTGATTAAATAAATATATTATATTAAAAAAAAAATCGGCTTTATGTTCCTCCCACACAAAACGCCAATTTCATATGTAAGGACCTTTTTACGCACCAGATTTAAATGTCCGGGTTAAATTTTCCCCACAGGAAAAACTAAACCCTTCCACACACTTCCCCAAATGATCATCTAGTCAACTCACGCTATGCAATTGCACTATATAAGTATTATAAATAGAAAATAATACAAGAACAACTGTCAACCTACTAGAGACCAAATGGGAATATAATTCACCGACTCCAGATATTTTCATATCAGATGGTTCGGCTCTGTGGCATTTCTAATTGAACCTATAAATCCTACTGATCACTCAATATAAATATTTTAAAAAATCTTTTGTAATCCTACATGTATTTAAAATTACTGATTTTTGCATTTTTATATACAAATTCTTTGACAAATCTAATATGCTTAAATTTTGAATCAGATTCCTAGGTATTATGCCAGTGGCCGAAATAACAAATGGTAATATTTTTATAGTCCGAGAATGCCAAATTCTTTTAATCTCATTTCCTAAATCTGTGTATTTTCTAATTTTTTCAGAAACAGTTTTTTGAATATTACAGGAATTTGGAATAGCTACATCAATGAAATAAGTTATTTTTTCAATTTTGTCATGTAAAACTATATCAGGTCTATTATGACTAATTGTTCTGTCTGTTAGTATAGTTTTATCATAATATATTTTATAAAATTCATTTTCTAAAAATGAATTTGGTTCATATTCATAATATGGTACTATATTACGGCAGTCAATCAAGTTATGTTTAATTACCAAACTTTGGTGGATTATTTTTAAAACCTGATTGTGCCTAAATGTATACTCGGACGGCGCTAATATAGAACATCCCGATATAATATGTTCTATAGTTTCCGGAAAAGCCAAACATTTTTTAAATAAATCATCAATTTGATTTATATCTTTGATTATATGCTTCCTATAATTTTTAGTATTAATGACTCTATCTTGAATGGCAAGCATAAATCCTTCTATTTCTGCGCTCAACTCTCCAATACCCAACCATTTGTTTTGACGAAAATTTGTCAACATACGTTTGGTTGAGATAATTGAAGTGTTTTGCGTGAATAATTTTATTTGACCAGGAATCTAATAATTCCTGGTTAGTATTTATAAGAATGTTGGCATTCTCGTCATATAAATTTAAAGGTGTAATATTTCTATCTGCCTTGCATTTGTGAAATTTTATATTATCAATTCACAAATCTTTTATAATTTCAATAATGGTGTTATGGAATGTACAAAAGAATTTTTTTGAATATAAATAAAATAATTAATTGCTTTAATAGTCATCTAAGTTTTAGCACATGTTTGTTTTTTAAATTATGTGATATATTTCTTCATAAAAAATGGTAAAAACTTCATACTTAACTACATTAAAAAAAATATCCCTCTTGGAGTAGTTACCTACTCAGCCAAACATAAAAACATATCGACATCATCAACATTCATCAGCGATTACAACTGATTTTATTTCATCACTTGATTCATCGCAAGTTGCATCGCTGTTTTCATCAAAGATTACAATGCATTTTATTTCATCACTAGTTTCATCGAACGTTTCATCACTGGTTTCATCAGAGATTACAACTTATTTTATTTTTATTAGTTTCATCGCAAGTTTCATCACTGCCTTCGTCAAATTTTACAATGCATTTTATTTCACCACTATTTTCACCGCAGGTTTCATCACTGGTTTCATCAAAGTTTACAACGCATTTTATTTCATCACTAGTTTCATCTTCACATTAGCTCAACACAGGAGGCTCCGAGTAAAACAACCCTCGGGGCCTATGTTTGGGATGCTGTTTTATGAAATTTATTTTTCATTATCATTATTAAGATCGCTAAATGTATTTTCAAGCCATAAGTATTTGAAATACAAATTACAAAACACCTCAGCACCAAGTAATTGAAATACAAATTACAAAATAAATTTTTAGGAAGTAATTGAATTTTGTATTTGTATTTCAAATATGTATCATAAATACAAGTAATTTAAATACTGCCCTGCCCTGACTGTAACTATAAATTAATATAACTATGTGACACCATAATTTAAAAAAAATATTCAATAATATTATTAGAATATAATAATATAACAACGTTTTTTTATTATATATTTTTTAATTGTTTTAATTTATTACTAGGGAAATCTCTTACAGAACTCATTTTAGGACGTGAGGAACTTACAATTACATAGGTGGGAGGAAATAGTTACAATTTTACATAGTATTTTGATATTAAAAATACCAGTTTCACATACAGTATAGACGAAAAATAAAAGGTTGAGTAGAACGAACAACAATAGAAAACAAAGAAAAAAATCAAGGTTATCAAATATGGATAAATACAAATAAATGGAAAAGAAAATGAGAGAAAAAGAAACAAGACAGAATGAAACATGTCAAGAAAATTACATACTTTCATCCTTAAACGTACATAAAAAGTATTCTTTTAAAGCATTACTCTGAATTTTTTATTTTGCTGGATTCCTTTGAACATATCTGGAAGCGAATTATATAGTGTGTAGGCAATTTAGTTCAGAGATTTTATCCCGTGTTTTGTAGTGTGTGTTTGAGGTACACGGATTTTATTGCTATTTCGAGTATTGTGAGTGTGGATGTCTTGATTGTGAAGTGGCCACGTGACACCATAATGTTCCTAAAATTAGTTAGATTAAAAAATTGTAATGATAAGATGTTATTAATTTGATTCTCTGCGTGTATCTACCAATGAATCTTATACTTTCCCTTACTACTAGCCTTACATGATAAAGGTTAACATGTAAAAGGCTAATAAAAATAGGTAAAAAGGAGCTGCTTAATTGGATTGAAGTAGATTTCTAAAGTCCACGAATTCGGGCCGGTAAAAACGAGTTAAGAAAAGATAAAGATCAATAAAGAAGTTATTGGAGGATGGATACACGGCCACAGGTATGAATTATCTTCAAAGGTTTCCTTCGATCGCCGGGGGTCAAAAGGTAGGGCCAAATGCCCTGGGAATTGAAATCCCTGGCACTTAATATACCACCTGTGCATTGTAGAGTAGTGATTTAGGGGGAATTTCTCCGGGAATAGTTGGGAGAGCTGGCCGTGGGAAATATTTATTGGAGATAATAATGCCTTCGTAAATTATTCCCAGATTTTGACTTTATAAGGGGAAAAATCTGACGTTCAAGCGGTGAATTTTATAAGAGATTTACTGCCGGCAATTTTGATCAGGTTTTAAAAATATTATTTTTGCGCATAAGTGAGAAATTCTTGCAGTTTTATAAGAAATTGCAATCTTTTGACCAGTAATTTTTGCTGGTAATGAATATTTCGACGGAAACCAGACAAGAAAAAAAAATCGTTGTGCGAGTAGGAGGAAACTCACAAAGAAAACATATGCAAGTTAGAGATCAGTGTGAAAATGTCGTTTAATTATTTATTTGCTCTTTAACACATTCATAACATTAAAACTTGTTTTGTAAATTGCAAGAAGTATATTAAGGTATGGGAACTCATTTCTGTTTGTTAAATACAACTGTAATATTATATATGCAAAAAAAAAAGTTTACTTGCTTACCAAAAAAATGTTCGGGTACTGAAAACGTAATTGCTATCAAAGGAATTTTATGTAGACATAAGATTATTTCCAATACAAATTAAACTTTGTAGGTACTTGGTCTATGCGTAGGTAGAAACAATATTATACAAAATTCAAGAAAATATAATAAAAATAAAACGTAATTAATAAATCTTTGAAGAAGAAGATAACAATAATAATCTAAACGAAAATATGAAAGAGAACAAGACACAGAAAACAGAAAGAAGACAATGGTCGCAACTGGGACTCGAACCCAGACCTCTCGTCTAACCGGCACGTGCGCGTTAACTAATTTCGCTATTGCTCCCTTCTGTTATTCTCCCTTGTTAAGCCGTCATAATAGTCAATCTAATATTTCAAATTGTTGAGAATTAACAATATTATCTTCAACTAATTATTTTTCCATATTATGGGCAACTACCCTTTTTATTGGAAACAATCATTCTAAGAATTGACGAGACGAGACGCTATCCAGGATACAAACCAATTCTTAGAATGATTGTTTCCAATAAAAAGTGTTGTTAAATAATTAGTTGAAGAAAATATTATTAATTCTAAAAAAATTGAAATATGAGATTGACTATTTGACGGCTTGACAGAAGGGAGCAATAGCGAAAATGGTTAACGCGCAAGCCCGGTTAGACGAGAGGTCTGGGTTCGAGTCCCAGTTGCGACCACTGTCTTTTTTCTGTTTGCTGTGTCTCTTTCAAATTTTCGTTTAGATTATTATTTTTATCTTCTTCTTCATTGATTTATTACGTTGATGGGAATAACCTTTAAAAAGTTATAAAACAGAGTTTTTCTTTTAAAAAACTTAATTAATATTTTTATTAGATTCTTAAATGTTGTTAATCTCAATACTGCGTGCATATTTATATTATTTTTACCCAGATTCGTTCATACAGAGCTATTTCATACGAATTTTTAAACTTGGGTGGATGATTAACATCTTACGGAAAGGACCTGTAATATTCTCTTTCAGCGTAGTTAATCAGTTAGTAGGTACTGTATTATAAAGGCTGTGCTTTGCGTTTGCTTTCGTCAACTGATGGATAATCGAAGTTTGCCGTGTTTTCTTTAATAAGAGGGTAACATAAGGAGGTGGCACTGACGCCAATGCCTCCGCTGGCGGAATGACTGAAGCGAGCTGCTTCTCTTGAGGCGCGCTTAGAATTTGGCATTTAAAGCCGGGCAAACACTCTGAAGAAATTAGAGCACGCTTCGCAGCAATCGTGTTTGCTTTCTTTTGTGCTCCACATCTCCACCCCCCCTCCTCCACCCCTATCGGTACAGAGGGAAAATGTAAAATAGAGAAACCGGTAACGAAGACCTCAAGAAAAACTTTTTCCTGGCTTTATCCTAAACTCGTGACCAAACTAATAAATACCAAACAACAAATTTTTTATAGATATTTAATAAAAAATTGATTGGAGTTTAAAATCTCAGTCCTATTGAGATGTCGATCTTCCAGTTAATCAGTCAGACAACTCCAAATATAATGATTTGAGAAAGGGAGGAAAACTATATTCGAATGTTCACCATAAATTACAGGTGTCTATGTTTTACATAAATATGCTATAAAATAACACCGGAAGGCATAACGGACAGGTACATTAGCATGAAATTTAGAAATATTTTATTTGTGACCCAGAAAACATCAACATTTGGTTAATTCACAAGTTTTTTTGCTTATAATGCAAGCTGTCTGCCAATGTCGGCTTATAATGTATTTTGTAATTACATGGTAATATTACATACATTTTTTAGTGAACTGTATCATGAAACTTTTGTTAGAATCAAAATTTTAAACATTTTTGGTGTAGTAATTTAAGCAGTCTAATAAATTGTGTGCAGGTATTGTACCATTAATTTGATTCTTATAATTGTGTTCTTTTGGAGGAATCTACATTTTAATTAAAGTTACATGCTTCAAAAAGCTATATGCTACGCTGCGCTTGTGTGTATGGGGGTGTTAATATATATTTTTTCTTTTAATGTATTTGTTTTTTATTAAAGCTTTCAGTTAGATGTGTTTTGAATTCTTTAAAGTAATTATCTTTTTTGGTCATTCATTATAGAATTATACCATTACAGAACAGAAGATAATGTTTTGAAATATACTCTAATTGTCAAAGATACATTCATTTTATTGAATTACGCTGGTGTCATTGACTCAATTGGGTATTAAATTTTGTGATTTGATTGTAATAAATGTCCGTAGCTTAGTCTTAATCAACGACATGAACTTGTTTCATTACTAGCACCCTCTATCATCCTCCGCTTTCCTAGCCCCCCCCCCCCCCCTCCCTTACTAAATAGAGGAATAATGAAGCAGATGCTGTGATGTCTCCTAAACGGATCTTTCTATTGACACATGACTTCGTCTACCATTAACTTTCAAGTATATTCTCATAACACTCCTTTCTCATTCTTCGCCTCTCTTAGTCCAAACAATGTATGCCAGTTTTTACAATATGTGCAGCCTTATACTACGTACACCTCACTTTCCCACAGATAAGCATTTATTTTACATCTTCCTCGGACGACCTGGACTTCTTCTACCATTCACTTCCACTTTATACACTCTGCTAACACCTCTTTCTTCATTCATCAAGTACTTCTCACTTTACCACACATAAATATTTGCTTCATGAAGTATCGTTGGTAGACATATAGTTTCAGTTGCTAGTAATAGATGCCGTTAGACTTAGAGCTTCGGTCAAGTTCCGTCAGATGTCCGCTAGAATAATAGATACATCCAAAGATATTGAAATATAATAGATGCGCAATCTGCAGTTTTTACTAGGTGGGACTGCGCTTTCGGGTGTCGCCGATATTGTTTACCAATTAACAAATAAACTAAATGAATGAATAAACCAAACGAACGTTAAACTAAATGAACGAATTCTTTCCGTATTCAAACTATATTGTTAACCAACACTAATGCACACCTTAAAAAATTCAACGAAATGAACAAATTCTTTTCGTATGCAAACTACTCTAATTAGGTCGTAGTCCGCCGACAGTTGCGCGGACATCATAGCATATATCATCTCTTTTGTATTTGAATATCTTTGGATACATCCCAACGCGGTACGTGTCATAAACACGAAAGCGGCCGAGATTTACCGAACATGCGCCGGGTCCGGTGATGGCCGGCAATCGCCGAGAAGCTCAGATTTAATTCGTAGACAGTTAGAGTCAGTCGTGTGATCCAGAAGTATAATATATTGTAAATACGTGAGATAAATAATAAACCGCATTGTAACTAAGGACCTATTATTCTTGAAGAGTCCCAACACAATTATTCACGTCTGAATGTGGATAAAACAGACATAACAATTAACTTTTTTTTTTTTATTAACCAATACATATAATATATAATTAACCAATGTATATAATATATAATATTAGTGGTAATAATACCTCCCTAATTGAGAAATTCTCGTGTTTAGAGAGGGAGCACTATCAGATTGACAGTACTATACATACTTAACAGTTGTTACAATACTTTTTTTTTATAACATATGAATAATAAGTTGACATTTTTTTTTTGTAAATAATGGAAAATTTTTATACATAATGAAAATATAAGTAGGCATTTTTTTTGTACATAATAAAACATAATGTAAAATTTTCAAACATAGAGAAATATAAGTTGGCATTTTTTTGTTCATAGCGGAAATGTAATTGGCACATCGTAACACATAGATACCTAAATCTAGTTAATAGTAAAATGTTTTTTTAAGTTTTTGTTTAAAAATTTCATAATTCCTTTCAGATTGAATTTCTTTAGGAAGTTTGTTAAAGCATTTTATGGCTGAGTATGTGTAATGATGTTGGGCTGTTGTTGTATTAAGTTTAGGGATTATTATTTGTCCTAAGGTTCTCGGCCTGGTGCTAAATGACTTTGTTGTTAGTTTATCTTTGTGGATTTGAAGTAATGCATTTTTTTGATAAATTTTATTTAGTGGTAATACTTTGAATTCATCGAATAATTTTTGGGTTGAATAGTCTAATTGTTTCTTTAGAATAATTTTGATGAGTCTTCTATGTACTATTTAAAGTGGGGTTAAGTTGGTTTTAAACGCTCCTCCCCAGCCTATTATTCCATATTGTAGAACTGATTGTGCTAATGCATAGTAAACCTTTAGTAGCATAGATTTATGCAGAATATTTCTTAGTTTGAGGAATACGTAATAAAGTTTTCGTATTCTGTTTACGGTTTGTGCAATATGTTCTGTCCATTTAACATGTTGATCTATAATTATGCCTAAATATTTAAAATTATTTTTTTTTTGAGATTTTTGTGCATTTAGGTGAATTGCAGTTGTCCGTATAATTATTACAAGAGTTATGAATAGTAATATTGGAATTTATTGTTGGATGGATTTTGTCTGATAATGTAAAAGTCATGAAATAGGTTTTGTCAGAGTTTAAGGAAAGGTAGTTATCATCTAACCATTGTTTTAGGTTGTTTATTTCTATATTCGCAGTTCGATAGGCTTCTTCCCAAGTTTTTTTTTCTATGATTAAAACTGTGTCGTCGGCGAAAGATATGATTTTTCCAATTTTTGGTACTGAAAGCATTTCATTCACGTAAATGATAAACAATATTGGACCTAGAACTGTCCCTTGAGGAATTCCAAATTCGGAATAGGTGGGTTCACTCAATATATTGTTAATTTTTACGTGTTGGTGTCTTTTATGAAGATAACTTTTAAACCATTCTTTAACTGTTCCTTGGATTCCAATGTTTTTTAATTTTTTGATTAGCTTCATGTGACTTATACTGTCAAATGCTTTTCTTAGATCGATGAAAATACTTAAACATTTATTTCCCGAGTCAAGAGCATTATATATTATAGAGGTTATTTTTGCGATTGCATCTTGCGTACCTAAATTTTCTCTGAAGCCAAATTGGTTATCATTAATAATTTTATTTGAAGTGATATGTTTAGTTAATTGTGACTTTACGACTTTTTCAAATATTTTTGCTACGTTAGATACAATAGATATGGGACGGTAGTTTGAGATGTCCGATGTATTTCCTGATTTGAAAACCGGGGTTATTATTGTATTTTTATATATTTTTGGGTAAATTCCTTGTTGTATGCTGTTATTAATGATATGTGCAATTGGTTTTGATATTAATTGTCTCATTTGTTTTAATACATTTACTGTGATATTATCAAAACCAGGGCTCGCGGACACTCGAAGGTTAGTTATAATTTTTTCTATTTCAATTTGGGTGCATTTTTCAAACTTTTCGAAAATATTTTGGCAAGTTTGTGTGGATGTATTGGAAGTATTTTTAGATTGGGGGGAGTCGATTTTTTTGGCTAGATTTTCTCCGACTTTAGCGAAGTAGTTATTGAAAATGTTTGCAATTTTAGTTGGTTCTTTTATTGAGTCTATTGTTTCGTTGTCATAAGTTATTTTATTTATTTGTTTATTTTTATTACCGTTTCCAATAATGTTATTTATTGTAGCCCAGACTTTTTTGTTATCTTTACCACTATCTTCGATTTTTACCTTGAAGTAATTTTCTTTTGTTTTTTTAATCAAATTTGTAAGATTGTTTCTGTATTTTTTATATGATTGTAATAAAATTAAGTCATTAGGTTGTTTTTGGGGTTTGATAAAACAGTTTTTCTATATTCCTAATTGAGGTAACTATTCCATGGGTGATCCAGGGCTTAATTTTTCTATATTTTGATTTTAGATTGACGTTTTTATGTTTAGTTGCATTTATTATGTGTTCGCGAAGTGTTTTATCGAATAAAATTGAAGATTTTTCGGCATCTTCGGTGTTTAATATTTCTGCCCATGTTTCAAATTTCAATTTTTGTTCAAGAAGTTGTATGTTTAAAGTTTTTATATTATACTGTTGTAATGCAGTTTTAGAAAAGGACATACTTTTTTTAAAATCAAGAATTAAGAAGCACGTATAGTGATCGGTAATGTTTGTTTTCCAGATGACAGGTGTTAATTGTGCAGTTGTGTCTGCCTTAGTCCAAATGTGATCAATACATGATCGTGCCATTTCTTCCTCGGGCGACCATCGCTCAGCGTTCATCCTAGGATGCGTCCTATCATCAAAGTACCACTTATTTCATCACTGACACCCTCTATCGCCCTCCCTTTCCCAGCCCCCCTTCCCAAGTGGAGGAATAATGAAAGAGAAGCGTGTGATGTCTCCTAAACGGATCTTCCTATTGACATACGAACTCAACATGACAACATGGTGATTGTACCGCGACTTGAGCTCGCTGCCAGCTATTGTCAGCGGAGATGGCTTGTTCCAAGGAATGATTTGTTGTTCAGAATAGATTATATTTGCGGCATGCACGAACTGCAGCGACTTGAAAGTCCTTTATACTACGAAAAAGTTAATAAGTTTTGTAAATTAAAAACAATAAGAACCCCGGCATTATTTTTTTAATATAAACCGTTAAGTTCCCGGCATTCATCTATTAAGTTGCAATGCCACTTAAATAAAGAAATTGTTTCCCCCTGCGTTCTCGTTCCACCTTCCACTTCCCCCACTCATAGATTCCTCTTTCACTTGCCGCATTCCCTCCTCCCTTTCCTCCGCCTCCCCACTAAATTATATGAAATACACACTTTCTTAAAAACTACTCGCGCCCCACCAATTGCAATTTTTTGTACAAATTTCGTAACGCCAGAGATCACCAGCATATACAGAAACCACAGCGGGCTTGCGCACAACAACTCACCAAAGTTGCATAGCAATTGGATGAATAGTACAGGAAATATTTTCATAACGCTAGAGCTCACTATTATTATATAGAAACCATCACGCGCTTGCGCTCATCAAATCACCAAAGTTTCATCGCAATAGGATGAATGGTTTAGGAAAAAGAACTAACTAACTAACTAACCATTACGCCGTTCCCCGCAGGGGTAGGCAGAGAGGACGGACCGCCAAACAACTCGATCTTGTGACACACTCCTTGCCTCGTTCACATTCATACCTTGTCTCAAACATGCTCTTCTATTATTCCGACTCTTCACATGGCCCGACTCAAGTATCTGATTCACTTGGTCGTGCCATGTCTTCCTCGGGCGTCCCCGACTTCTTAGGAAAAAGAGGTTTAGCATAAGGGAAAAACAAAAAAACATTCTATACATACATTCAAGTATATTAAGATTGAAAAATATTTACATACTTTTCTACTCAAATATAAATACGAAAAATGGTTAAGCGAATATTTAATTAACAATATTATAAATAGGTGCTTAACTCTTACAAACGAGAAATCTCAAAATCCAGACAATTGCAGGGAAATAAAATTAAGAAAATTTTAATTAACTTTCCCTTTTCCCGTGTGAGAACAGGTACCAATTCTTAATCAATTTCATTTTTCTTTGAAGTAAACAAAGCCTTTCTTTATATTTCTGCACTCATAATATACTGAAACATTTAATTATTTAATTTTTTAAGTGAAAACTTCTTTAGCACCGTTGTGATTTGAAACTCGATAAAACGAAAAATAGCGACACTAAAAAGAGGTACACACATACATGCATCTATAGGATTTAGCCTGCGAGTGAATGATATGGTATAATCGATCTCCTCTTTGTGCGGTGCTTTGTAGCATCCCTACTCTTATCTATTTTAATTTTCAGAAGGTTTCACTTCTACCGCGTGTGAATTGCGCATAAATTTAAAACATTTGTAACCGATTGTTTGTTTACATCTGTAAGTTTGTTCAGACCGGCCACGATCAACTTTGCTTCTAGTGATGAGACAAATACTCTTCGCCACTCATGCTGTACTTCATCGCATTCGGGGTTGAATGATTCGTAATATATTCTTCATTTTAGTACTAGAGCCAGTTAATAAGTAATGCCTACTATTTTATTTCTCCTTTAATTGTTAAGAAATAAAAAAAAGCAATTACATGAGCTGAAAACCATACTTTTGACGATTAATTTGTTTCTTTTCAATACAATATCCATTTTCACAGCTTCGGTCCATCTTTTATCAAGGGCATGTATCACAGTGTTGTAAAAAGCACGGTCACATCCAGAACACCATCGCCATAACTTTCCCCGCCGATCACACAGTTTTGATTTTTTTTGTCCTTGGTGAGTTTGTGTGATACCATTCCATCGACTTCCTCTTTGTTAAAAAAATTAACCCATTTTTCGTTTCAAGTGTTGTGAGGCCATTGTTTTTCTTGTTTTTTTTTATTCTGGCTGGTTAAGTTTCTTGGTACCCACCTTGCAAAACTTTTGTTGAAAAATCAGTTTTCGAATAATCGTCATCACACTGCCTTTACTGAAGGAGAGAATGCGACATGTGTAGTTATCTGGGGTCACCATGAATAAGTGCAGTCGCTGCAATCAATGGCCTGCGCCGCTTCGCTTTTCCTCAGCCAGCAGTGTTTGTCCTTCAGCTTCGTTACAGTAATGAACCCACCGTCTAGCAGTGCTGATGTCCACTGATGCACCATGGTACACATTTTTCAGCCTGTGAATGTGAATTTGAATGTGAATTTTTGCGTTTCCCCTTCTACATTCAAGAATCAATCACAGAACGCTATCTATTACGAACATCGATGTCGGCCATTTTGCAACCGACTGCTGTGCTGCCACCTGTTGACGCAAAAAGTTACTACTGCAGCAGATTGTAAAAGAAGATTTGAGGAATAGCACCAAATTCGAATTTTTCACCTAACTATCTTTATTTAAGTAGAAAAAAATAGGAGGCATTACTTATTGACTGACCCTCGTATATTCAAAGGTTACCATTTGACCATTTGATTATTTTACTTTGGTTTTATTGATTTAAAAACTCTGGTGCTCAACTAATTCATTTAATCATGCATCCACGTGACGTAAACTTCATTTTCATTAATCTACAATATAATATCTTCGAGGATTACAAACACACCTTGAGATTATGTTAATTATCTTCAGAGTCTTATCCCTCAATAATGTCGTTTTGTAATTTGATGAGTAAATTCAATAAAATCATTTATATTACCATAACTTCTGTCTTTCATTGATAATATTGAATATCACATAATTTATACTTTACCCTTTCAAAATAGACAAGCTTGCCACACATTACAATTCTTTTCTAAATAGCGAATAATACAGGTTACACATGGTATAGTTATAAACGAGAAAACTATGTTAAAGAGATGCAATTCCTCCCAAAATATCTTCAGAGAAAATAAAACAAAATAGAAAAAATACCCGGAGAAATTCTTCCTCTTGATAAATGCCATTGCAAAAGAGAATTCGCGGGGATCTTGACTAAATTATTTCACGTCTCGTTAAGTCCCCCAATAAAATGTTACTCGGAACGTCTTTAATGACCGTTTGATAGAGATGCGTCCCAATTTGTCAACAGTTTCTCGGAGAGAATACTCAGAAAACGTTATATGATATAGTACTATTGGCCCCAAAAAGTTATCATTACTTGCAGCGCTTTGAACTAACAGCAAAAACAAAAAAAAACTGAATGGAGGAAAATCCCATACTTTATAAGTGTAGTATTTATTTTTTCACCGACAAATTGTACACATAATAGTACCTACCAACAAATCGTCGTAATTCGTAATTCCTCTATTGTTTTATATTTTATATAATACGTTTATATATGATATGGAAACATAGTACGTAAGAAGTATTGAAACGGAAGAAAGTGCTTTAGACATTGTTTAAAAATATATATATGGTGTTACGATATACGACACGCCTCCTCTCAAATTGGAGCGAACGCCACTGTACAGACAAACAGTTTCGCTCCCTCGCCGCAAGTGCGCCGCGCGCTGACGGCGGCGGAACGCCAGCCTCGGTCGGCCGACTAGCGAGCCCGCCATTCTCCTCCCGAGCCCGCTCTGGGCGCACGTGTATCGTGAACCACGCCGCACTGTTCGGGAACATTCCACAACGCCGCTATGGCGGTTGTTATTTTGCCTAGTGACTGGCGGCAATGCCAGGAACGGCTAATTTCCCCTCCACATAACCGAATCTCCAAGAGACCAGCCTGCTGCTGTGAGTACCATGAGCTATTTAACCCCTCTTTATTGCGTGTGTTCCTTGTAAATTCAACGCGAAGATAAATGACCGCCCCCAGAGAGATTTTAGGGCCAAATTCACCCGATTTAGATAGAATTACTGTTGCTACCCTTAAGAATTCTACCCAATACAACTGTTATTTACCGTAGCCACTTGTTTCACTGTCTCCCCCAGCCCGTAGGATTTGAGCTTATTTCAGGGATGCCACACAAACGCCTCAGAGATCCTACCACCCTGATGATAGTCTCCTCCGCTTTGCTGACCATTCTGAGCTAGTCTGTCGGCAGAAGGTAGGCACCTCAGGTAGGTGTACTTAGCAGTATATATAAACTAGCTTTTGCCCCCGGCTTCACTCGCATAGTTTTTGGGGGGTTTTCACTCCGCCTCCTCCACCTTCCCTATCCCCACTCCACTCCCCTCCTCCCCCTACCCCCCACTCCACCCCCCCACCCCCCACACACTCCCACCCCCACATACTCCCCCCTCCACCACACTCCCCCCCCCACTCCCACCTCCCTCACCCCCCCACTCCCTCCCCCTACCCATCCTCCCCTCTACACCCCCTTCATACCCGTTACATTCATTTTACAAACAGTTCGCGTGCCGCCTATTGCAATTTTTTTTATACAAATTTCATAATGCCAGAGCTCTGAGCTATAGCCTATATGTTATTCTGATGTATGACCTATATTTTTGAAAAGTTTCATTAAAATTCATTCAGTAGGTTTTGCGTGAAAGAGTAATAAAACATACATACATCCATACAAACTTTCGCCTTTAAAATATTAGTAGGATAGATACATGAATGAACCCATCACTCGAGAGAGTCCGGCTAGAGAGGTCAAACGAATTCGGCCAGCGACGCAACAGACCGGCAAACGTATCCACCGCCAAAACCTAGAAAAACCTTACTCTATGAACCCTGGCACCCCTGCTAAGTCACCAAACGTAGCGAAGCACTTGATGATGGTTCACTGGGCGGCGGTACCCATACCGCCTTCCTAATTGAAGTGTTTATATAAGCGCATCCTTAAAATACCCCTGACAGATAAGGTGACATAATACGTAGAGATTCTTCATTGAATTATCGAAAAGTCTTTAAAATTCAGAATTCGCTGAAAATGTTTTGACGGCATTTTGAGAAGCTACAAAATTATTCTATTATCACTTCCATACTCCATGGGATGATTGAGGGAAGACGGTTTCTTCATAACTTGTGTGTCTTGCGCAAGTTTTCGAGCTGCAACGAAGTTAGCGATTGTTCTGATGTAAGTTTACAACTTACATAATAATTATGAGAGAGCACAAGAATAAAAAGAAAAAGTTTTCGAAACAATTATCACGATAATCTTCCTGCTCCTAATTCTCTCTCGTTTCCAAGTCCTCCCATACATCTCGTATTAGGTATCCGCTTATTATTATTTATTTTTCCCGAAGTTGGCTTAACTGCGGCCTAGGACCTTCTTTATTCCTTCGGGATGAATGAATGTCATCCACTTTTGTTTACTTCTTAATACATTTGTTTATTTGTTCAATGTAAGGATATAATGAAAAGAGTTAAACTTTTCCGGTAATTCTTTTCCAACCTTTGTATGAAAAAATTTAACTAAACACATTTATCATATTTGTTTACGTACGTAGGTAGATCCTGTTTACATATTTTTTTTCTAATTAAAATTTGAGCTGATTTTTAGGTACTATTTTATGTTACCAAGTTTGATATAGAACCAGTTGCCCAGAAGCATTTTTTATGTGTTTTTTTTTTGTTTAGCGTTAACCAGAGGAAATTGGAAAGACTCAATGGACAATTAAAAGGTCTGTTGTAATTAAATAAAGGTTTTTTCGGTTATTTCATTTTATGTTTTCGTGATCGTGGTTTTACTTTGATGTGTTTCATATTACGTTTTTTTGGGAGAATAAACAAATTGTAATGAAAATGCAAAATGGTGGGCTTTAGTGATTGAAATGGTGGGCTTTCTGTATACCAGCAGTTCAAACCCGATTCGGGTTTCGGGTTTTTTGATACTAGGCCTTGCCGGTGACCGACAGTAGCTTTGTAACAAACTCCATGTACAAAAATAGTTTTACATAAGGCACGGCGTCAGAGATGTACTTGAAGACGGGTTTTAAATTTTAACCGTACAGTAGCAAGCGTATTAATACTATCAGATTCCTCTCATGTTGGGGATGTATGGATAACGTGTGAATATATAATGAATAGAATATATAATAAAATAAAACATGATCGGACTTAAAACACTTTCTTGAGTTACACCGACTAAGCTTGGGGCGACTTAATTATTTGTTGTGTAGGGTGGCGCAAAACCACCGTTTTATTTTGAATTTTATTGTAATGTGTAATAAGATTCAAACCATATCGGTAGTTTTGTGCCACCCTTTAGCATTTGTGCCCTCTTCAGATTGGGTGAGATAAGTAGTAGTCGTATTGTAGTAAAAGACAACCACTAAAATCATCGCTGTTATGGTTGCAGTAACATTGACGATTATTAATTGCTAGAAAAATGCCTCTGGGTGTATTTTAAATTATAATATGTGAATGCGTAACTTGTTCGAAGAATTAATTTATTTGATTTTAAAATAATTAAACAATTTTTACTTTTTGACATTAAATTATTAAATGAAAAAAAAACACACTTTGTAAGATAATACAATAAGCTCTGACGAAACTTCAGCAAAGCGAAACCTGGTAGGCTGTTAATTATTAATTCAAATAAAAAGTGTTTTTTTTTTTTTTTAATTTAATATGCAATTTACTTGAGCTGAAGTTGACCACCATTTGATCTTTGCGTATGGTACGGATGTACAAGGTGTCGCAAAAGTTGTCACCCGATGTTCTTTGGCAGTAATATTTTTTTGTGAATGAAAAATTTTGGTTCTGCTTTTGGATTGTATTTATTTTGTGTCTTCATTTTTTTACATAAGTCGAGAAAATGACATCGGCCAAGTGGACGCCGCCCAGAATTAATGACCATACGGGCCCGATTTACGGCATTTTTAAACACTCTTTCCAGAACTTCTGGCGATAGGTTCTCGCATTCTTGACGGATATTCTCTTTGAGGTCTTCAAGAGTCTGAGGTTTGTTGACATAGATTCGTGATTTTAAGAAACCCCACAAAAATAAGTCTGAAATGGTTAAATCGGGCGATCTTGCCAGCCAGTGCAAATCACCAAAACGGGAGAATCCACTAAAAACACCACCAACGAATCATTCCGCAAAAAAAAGGAAACAATATTTCGGCGATCTTGAGGAGTTTAGAGATTCATGTCTTATTGACGTGCATTTTGTATCTGTTTACTTCACAAATGTCAAAGCAGAAGTGACGTTTACCGCCATTTGCAAAAGTTATGGCATCTTCAGACAGGGTGATCAGTTTTGCGGCACATTGTATAATATAAAACTTTCTAAATAAATTTTTGTCCTACGCTGAGTAACCCCATCGAACCCTAAAGATGAATCGGCTCTTTATTACATAGCAGAATTTACTTTGTTCAAACCTATATATTATATCTATATACCTACGGAGTACCGACAGAAAGGGAACATTATCTTAATATTAATTGGGCCGATAAAGGTAGAGAGAAATTGTTTGCGGGTAATGGGTCCTATTCGTAACTGGTAAAAAGAAAAAAAATTGCTGAACTACAAAACGGTTAGGGATAATAAAATCATCATGCTGGTGTCATTAATTACACATAACTGTAAATAATCACATACTGAATATAATCGTTTTCAAGGGTATGCTTTCTTTGTAAATTTTAGTGACTTAACAATTACATTTTATTCAATTTGAATTTTAGTGACCTGACTTATAACTATCTATTCTTTTCAAACATAATGACATTAAAATCAGGTGATGTTAAAAATACGCGTATCAAATGTTGTGTACTTCTTCTTCTTCTTGTGCCCTGTCCGTTCAACGGACGTTGGCTATCATGTTGGCTATGCGGACTTTGTTTACTGCGGCCCGGAACAGCTCCACGGTAGACTGGCCAAACCACTGTCTCAGGTTTTTCAGTCATGAGGTTCTTTTTCTTCCAGGGCCCCGTCTTCCGGCAATCTTTCCCTGCATTGTGAGATGCAGGATCTCATACTTCTCTGGATGTCTCATCACATGTCCAAGATATTGAAGTTTTCGGATTTTTATAGTTTTAACTACTTCCTTTTCTTTATTCATCCGAACCATAACATCTTCGTTTGTAACCCTGTCCATCCAGATTATTTTAAGTATTTTTCTGTAGATCCACATCTCGAATGCCTCAAGTCGCCTAATTAGTTCTTCAGTAAGCGTCCATGCTTCCATTCCGTAAAATAATATCGAAAACACGGTTCCATGACAGTTCATCCTGCGACAGTTCATCCGGCGACAGTTCATCCTGCGACAGTTCTTCCGGCCGACAGTTCATCCTGCCGACAGTTCATCCCGCCGACAATTCATCCGGCGACAATTCATCCTGACAATTCAACCTAACCTAACCTATAAGTATAACCTATAAGTATAAGTATGTCGTATTTTGTTATTCACGCATGCTTCTTCGGAGAGTCGAAATTATTGTTAGTAAAAATATTTTTACAGCGGATTTCCACTCAAGATGCCTTCAGATATAAGTATATCGATTTTGGTTGTACGGCCGTATATCCTCTTTGCATACTTACTTAATAAAAATCTTCCAAATGATCAGGCAGGATGAATTGTCGCCGGATGAATTGTCGGCGGGATGAACTGTCGGCAGGATGAACTGTCGGCAGGATGAACTGTCGCAGGATGAACTGTCGCCGGATGAATTGTCGCAGGACGAATTGTCGGGTCACCCGAAAACACGTAGCATCTGACCATTCACATTCGTTATCCAAGGTTGAGAGTTGTGTACTTGAACGTTTATATTTGGAAATTAATGTACTTACTTTGAATGTTGTTGATTTGGTTATCCGTTTCAAACTTTTGCTATATTTATTCAGTTTTAATTTTATGTATTGAATTGGTTATCTCTTTTGCTACATTATTTATGCTTCAAAAAGATAAATGTTTCGATTGTGTATTTATATAATAACTGTGCATGGACATAATTTCATTTGAGCATTTAAAGGGATTTATTCCTTTACTCCTTTTACTCCTAAAAAATGTTATTTATTTAATTCAATTCGTTTTGAATTACTAAAACAATTTCATATTTTTTGTGAGAAGTTCTTTTGGGAACTTAACTTAGTGCTTTGCGTTAAGAAATGAAATGATTTTGTGTGGTTATAAATAAATTTTAAATTGGAGTAAAAAACCATTTCTAAAAAATTCTTGGCATAACTTAAAAACTAAGGTCATCGTTTTTGTATCCATCAACCGAAATCTTGTCAATTTTATCCCTGAGGCTTTCTGATACCTCATAGTAATTGCCATGATTTATGTCTTCTCTTTTGCTACCATCTCACTTTTTAAAATATTCGATTATCAATCGAAATATCAGCACACTTTTATGCCATATCTCCATTTGTTCATGTAGGTACTAGCTGGTCCCCGACATGTGTTGCAATGCCATTCAAATAAATAAATTGATTCCTTTCCCGTGCGCCCCCGTTCCCTTCCACATTCCCCGCCATAACAAACACAGTGCGTTTTTGCAGAACAAGCCCCGTGGACGGCCGGAGACCAAAGTTGATAATGAAGCATTGACGGCTATTGTGGAAGCGGATCCATCGCAAACCACATCCAAGTTAGCTGCAGGCTGCGGTGTTAGTGATAAAACTGTTTTAATCCACTTGAAGCAAATTGGGAAGGTGAAAAAGCTTGAAAGGTGGGTACCTCACGAATTGAGTGAAGCAAATCAACAAACGTGCGTTAGAACGCTAGACCATACACTGCACAACAGACGGCTAACAAATTAGAGGAGCTTCAATTGGAATGTCTAAGACATCCACCGTACTCTCCGGACCTTGCCCCAACAGATTACCATTTTTTTCGAAATTTGGATAACTTCTTGCAAGGGAAAAAATTTAACTCCGATGGGACAGTCCAAAGCGTCTTCAAAGATTTTATTGATTCCCGTCCGAATGGTTTTTTTAGTAAAGGGATCGATGAACTACCTATGAGATGGCAAAAGTGCATAGATAGCAATGGTACATACTTTGATTAAATAAATATATTATATTAAAAAAAAATCGACTTTGTTCCTCCCATACAAAACGCCAATTTCATATGTAAGGACCTAACATTTGCAAGAAATTCAATATTCTCATCAGCGTGGACAATATTAAGTTATTTTTTTAAATATGAACCATTAAAAAGACTAGCGTTAAGTAATGCATATTTACATTGGCTGACGAGAAACCGTGTCATCGTTTGGATATTGCCACTCTAGCGCGTTCTTGACGCAACTTAAAGTTTTTATAAATTCAAGCCGCATCCCTACTCAAACACGGAAGTTTTTATTCTCCCTATATTTAAAGCAACTTTTCCCTCGATCCAAGATCCGCTGCACACGGACAGTTCTCCGTCTTCTCTACTTTGGATGCAAAATAGGGGCAGGAATATGAGCAAGTTTATTGCACTTAGCGGAAGAAACGAACAAGTCCCAGCAATAGGGAACTTTCCATTATGAATACTTTAACCAGCACTTACATTTAATGCATTATTGCGTCCAATTGCCCGAGCAAGTACACGTTTTCGATTTTTATTAACACAATTTTTGTACCTCCCTGATGTTAACTCTTTCGAATGTAGGTATAATGTTTTTAGTTACAAGCAACCCCTTCCCAAAAAGAAGTCTTCGATATATCAACCAAAACATTATTCGTAAAGCTCTGTCTCAAAGCCTAGTTTCATATTGTTTGCGTTTATGGTGAAGTGACGTGTTCTTGTTTGACCCTGTGTCTTTGTTTCTATCATTGTATCGGGCCTTGGATCTGTCTAAGGATTCCAGCACACTTTACTTTATTGTTGCATCAGAGGCAATTACTCTGCACTTAATTAGACTATTGCACTCTACTCACAGCACATGGTTCGTTTTCCTAGTCAGATGTTTCTGTGTCATGAAGTGTCTTACAAGCAAAAAGATCAGTTATTTCATCACCAAATGGGGTATGTTTGGTAGCTGAAGGTATTGGGGAGGGGAAAGAGATGAGTAAGATGAAAGTGGGGAAGTACCTGGCTATTCAGATCTGATCACCAAACACGACTACAGCCATTTAAAGCAACGTTTAAATTTTGAAAAGTGGTTTTACACCAGGGTGATCTAAGAGTATCTTCCACACTGGAACGTTCCCCAAATGTACAACACATTATTGTAAATGAATTATTAGTGAAATAACGCAAATCAATCATATCAAATTTATTTGTGCACGCCGGGATTCGATCCGGTGACCTTCGGTTTGCGAGTCTAGCGCCCTTCCCATCGACCACGGAGGCCTTCGACGATAAAGAGAAATATATTCATTTACTAGAACTGCGTGTCCTTGAAATATCTGTAACCAAGGTAGGTAGATAATATGATCAAGCCTAAAATAGTAAAAAATAAATTGCCAATTTAAATTTGCTCAAAATTACCAAAATATTACTACAATCAGTCCAGCAATCTTTAATGTGCAAAGAAAACAATTATTACTGGCGTTGTTAAATTTAGGTTTTCCTTTCCTTGTTTACATAACTGGCCGTAAAATAAATTCAACCTTAATAGAAATTCCTAAGTGACCACGCAATGAAATTCTGCTTATTTATTAGAAGCAATAAACTCACGCAGTCTCCATTTGTTTAAAGCTGATACGTTTGCTAACGAGGCCCTTTTAAAGCTCGCTATTTTAAAAGCTTTAAAAATAAGCAATTAGAAGATATAAATAAGGTTTGAGATTTTATGATTGTTAGGCTTTTTACTAGACACAACGTACAGACTTTTATAGATGCAATATGTAAGGTTTTTTTTAATAAAATGGTTTGCCTATTTGATTGGAGAGATTTGGGTTCGATTCTTGTTTTTTCCATGAACTTGTGGATGCGTTGTTTAAAAATGTTGTTTAATGTGATTGATCGAAGAGTTGCATCGAATATACAATTCTTCGATGAAAGTAAGTGGGGAGGGGAAGGAGATAGGGAAAAGGAAGGTGGGGAAGTACATTTAGATCTAGTCACCAAACACGGCTAAAAAGCCATTTCAAGCAACATTTTAATTCTGAATGGTGGTCTTACATAAGAACGATACTGAAAATTTCTTCCACTCAAGAACGTGCCGCAAATATATCTTATATTATTTTTTAAATGATTCAATTTACTGTGAAAACACAAATCAATCAATCGGATTTGAACCCGCGACCTCCATTCTTGCCCTTCTATCCTGAAGTATTATTTTCTTTTGCAGATATCGTATCGTGATCCCTGTCGTGATTAACATAGTTTAAATAAATTGCCTTGTCATAAAAATATATCACTTGCAGAAATTTACTAAAGTTATTTCTAAATTGAGCTATCCAAAGTTTGAGAATTAGTTGTAAAAAACTTTCCATTCTTAATGTACGTCGATTTTTCAATAATTTAGGTCCTTGCTTGCTCTATTTCTAACCTTGCCATTCCGTGGCCTTGAAAGAGTTTGGTTACGAGAATTTCTTTAAAAATGTCCTCTAAAAATCAATGAATATCACGCCTTTGAGTCTATTTCAACGTGAAAAACTCTCGTTAAAAAAATAAGATTAATTACACCGAATATCAAAAAGTCGTCTCGTTAAAAAGTATATATTCTCGAATAACGCCGAGATTCCGTTATCATATTTCACAATTACGTACCTACAATCTACGTTCAAAACATCGAATCTCCTTAATACAAATACCGCCTTCACAAAGGATATCAAGCCGAGAGTAATGACTAATTCCAGTAATTTATTACAAAAGGCCGTGGAGGGCCTATTGAGAAAGATGGTATTGACGTTTTCTCTATGTTATCTCACTCCTATCGTGTCTGTGAATGGTATTAAATTAACATATAGTGCGAAAACCACATTTCCATATGGTCCTTTAATCCTCGGGCCATTTGGCTGGGTGTCGGCAGCAGGGAGGGGGTAGAGGGTAGGGGTGGAGATTAACAAAGGGATCTCGGAATCGATCGCCCCCGAAGACATTAAACACTACCCCTATAGACAACTGATGTCGACAAGATGATGTGGATATTATGTTTTGTCATCATGAGAGTAAGAACCCTTATTACCAAGACAGATGACAGTGGCTACGTGGAGCCGAAAACTTTTGGGATTCTCGTACCTATTGTCAAGGATTAAAATTAATACGGACTTTAACAGATTCGATGGGTTGAACTGAATGACACATTATAGGCAATACATATCAATGAACGCAAGCATTGAGAAGATACGTTATTTGATAATTTAATTAACAAAGCATCAAAATCTTCATCAGTATATAACACTATTTGCCATATTTTGCGTTAGCAACATTCAATGTATTAAGCACTGTAACTTTGTGTACTTCACATATGAATACGCCAATTGTTTCGAACAACCATCTTCACCAGAGAAGATATAATAATCTAATAAGCAGACACTATTGCTTGTACAATGAATGATGGAGGACTAAGCTAGCACGGGAATTGAAACCATAATGCCTGAGTTGGAACTAGTTGGGTTCATGGGGTGAAGTTTGTCAAGGTCTTGGAGGCGGATGACCAGGACGCGTATTTCCATAACCTATACCGGTTCAGTCGCTTTACATTTTCAATATCAAAATTTAAATATTTATAAATAAAATTATTAATTTCCAATATACACATTGGAAAGAAAATTTTATCTAGATTTTACATCATTTTTTGTTTTCGCAAAGTGATAAAAAATTATCAATATAGAGGTGTATTTACAATATATGGGAATAAAATAAAAATTTAAATATTTAGAAATAAAATTATTAATTTCTAATACACTCAACAGGAAGATTATTTTATCTAGATTTTAGAACAATTTTTGTTTTTGCAATGTAATAAAAATAACCAAAATAGAGGTATATTTAAAATGTAAATTGTCGCTACCGCTACCGCGTCCAGAAAACATTAATTTCCACTGTCCAATACGAAATACAAGGTCAATCCAACTATTCCACACCCTGCACTCAAAAACAAATTACACGCAATATTCATTTCTCAGAAGGACGTGCAGAAAATTCAATTTTTTTTAATGGTGAAACGAGTATATTCAATTTGTCAACAGGTCAATTTACTAAATGCTTAACAGAAAAAAATTAAAACAAATTGTTAATTACGAATACCCCTGCTGTATTTTTTTTACAATAGCTCCATGCATTAGCTCCACTCATGGGGTGAGGTTTGTCTAGGTCTTGGAGGTCTTAGATGACCAGGACACACTGAACCCTAGATTCCTACCCACCCTTCAAACCCTTTTCCTTCCCAGAACTCTTCTCTCCTTCCTTTTCTTAAAAAAATCCTCCATACAGCATCCCCAAAGATTACATAGGCCCTGAGGGAATTTTTTCCTCAAGGCCTCCTGTGTGGAGCTCATGTAAAAAAAGTTTAAAAAAGCTACTAACCGATCCACGGGGTGTAGGGTGCCGTGATGATAGTCAACCTCCGATATAAAAGGGCACCTAAAAAATATTGAAATGGGGTCACCGCTGTGAAGAAACTATGTCGTTGGCGTGTTCATATTAATGTGTTATATAGAAAGTTACAGAGTTTCATTAAAAATTAAGAGATTGCCAGGAGGCTAGGATTAGAGCGAGGCAATTACTCGTAGGCCGAAATTGAACAAACTCTAAACCTCTCTCCTTTAGAAAACCGTAGGAAAAAATCTGATCTCATTAGTTTCTTCAAAATTATTAACTGTTTAATCGATTCACCTACATTACTACAACTCATCACATTCAATATACTTTCTTGTGGACTCAGAAATAAAGACCTGCTTTTCCTCAATCAGCACTCGACTAATTATGGTTATAGATATCCAGAATATATGTAGAATGGTCAACTCACGTCGAGACCCCTGATTTTTTTGGTATAAACTTAAATGATTTCTGTCGCTCTTTAAACAATTGAAGATATTTTATATTTACTCTAATTTTTGCAAAGTCTTGACATGACTTGTTTGTCTTTTTCTTTTTCTTTTTTAGACTTTTCCTCTGTTTATCTTAGCTTTAATGTACCATTCTTTATCCTTACAATGTTCATTTGCATATTTCGTGATACTTTGTTATAAATTGGACCAAAGTCCGTTTATAAATAAACTAGCAGACCCGGCCACACGTTGCTGTGGCTAACGAAACACAACGCCATTACCCAACCTTTATAAAATCCACACCACCCGCTTGCCAGATGCCCGCTGCCCGCTGCCTGAATTGAATATTTGAATTTATCGGCTTTTCTCTACTATAATAAGCATGTATTATACATATAAACCTTCCCCTTGAATCACTCTATCTATTGGTGAAAACCGCATGAAAATCTGTTTCGTAGTTTAAAAGATCTACGCGCACATACATTTTGAACGACTTCATTTTTTACTATGTAATGCAATTCGAGCGATCGCCACTAATTTGAGCGACTTCATTTTATACTATGTTATGCAATTCGAGCGATCGCCACTAATTATGCAATGCTTGCAATGCAACACTGGATATTTGAAAAGGGAAAATAAAATACCTACTTACTCTTGGACATCTATTTTCCAATTTCTTCCGTAGAATTAATTTCAAAAGTGAGTGTGGTATGGCTCGCCAGACGTTTTAAATCACACAAAAATATGTTTTCTTCAAATTTCTCGGCTTTACTGTAATATAATTTACATGTATTATACATATAAACATTCCTCTTCAATCATTCTACCTATTGGTGAAAACTGTATGAAAATTCGTTGCGTAGTTTAAAAGATTAACGCGCACATTACATACATTTTGAGAGACTTCATTTTATACTATGTAATGATGATGATGATAATGATAAATAAATAAAAATGTTTCATGACAAAGTATTTACCTATTTTCAAAAATCAACATTTTTAATGCAGGTACCTAGCTCTAGCTGACATGTAAATGTGCTTTTGAAAGCAGAACTGCGGCGTCCTCGTCAGTAGTCAGTAGTTAGTATGGGAAATGTGAAACATTCGGAGTTCACTACAAAACTCCAAGACATAATGAGAGCTTTTCAAATGGACCGCCAAACGCGAATGCTCATTGCCCGTTTGCTTTTTATGGCCGGGGTGGGGCACTTGCGCACGTAGGGTATTTTGTATTGTTTCCCATTACCTTTTACGAACGAACCGCCTCCCTAATTGTTATTTTAGCGAGCGGAATGGTAATGCTTGATAGATAGAGTGATTAGAAGAACTTCTTTGTTGAACTTTGGCGGTTCTAATGGCAGGAAGTACTCCGATGTTGTAGCGCTAAACGTTCGCATGGTTATTACGAATATTACTATAACTTTTAATGTGTAAGCCCTCTGTAATCTGCAGGTCATTTCTTTGATGAAGAGACTTAAAAGTGTTCCTGCCTTGTAACAGTTTAACGTACTAATTTATGTGAGGTGTTTCGCTTTTGTTGTTATTGTAGGTGCAGGTACCGAAAACCATATTTCGTGAACTTTTTTTATTCCTTCTTTTATTAAAGGTTAGGTTAGGTTAATTACTTAATTAGTTAGTTCATTCGTAAGTTAGTTAGTTAGTTAATTAGTTAGTTACTTACTTACTTAGTTCGGTCTCCACTCTATCACCAGGGTACTTTTCACCCCCCTTATTGATACAATAAATATATTTTTTTGATGTAAAACGTCTAATTTTTTATCAAATGCTATTGTTTAAAATTCTAAATAATGGCCTGGACTCACCAGAACTTAACAATTTAATAAATTGTCATATTCCGTCAAGAGCAACCCGACAATCCGATTTATTTTATGTAACCTCATGTAGAAAAAAATTTAGAAAAAAAATCGCCAATTCCTCGTGTACGTGCACAATATAATACAAAATTTTACAGCATTGACATTTTTAGTAATAACCTAAAAAAATATCGATATGAAGTAACGCCTACGATCGATTATTAATACTTGTAAGAGAGTATGGAATGTATCGGGAGCATCTCCTATCCTTTTCCTATATTCCTCTTCATCTCCCCTTCCTCTAACCCAAAATTAATTTAAGGATATTCAAACTTCATTTCCAATGTACTTAAGCATAAGAAACGTATGTGGCTTGACTTCAGTTCACTTGTATATTTATCACTATATATTATGTAAAATCTTCTAGCGAAATGGTAATTAGGAGAAATTTTAGATGGTTAGATATTTTAATTGCAGGAAGCACTCCTTTATCGAAATATTTTGATAATTATTACATGTAAATTGCAACATCGTAACGAAGATTATGTTTGTTGAAATACCACGAAATTCATAAAAAAACCATGCACTGTGAATTTTTAACCCCAATTTTTAACACTCCTAGCAAATATTAGGAATATCTAATTGTATAATTAATTCATTTGAAAAACGTATAATTGTTAGTATTCAAATTGTTCCACCACTGATGCAAGATTGCGCCTTGCAATATTGCAGTGTTGGAGGTTTTTGAATTCAACTCCAGAATGCATTTAAGGTTCAGGAATGCCGTGTCTCGAGGATGACCGCTTTAGTTGGGAAACTATCCGAATCGGTACGTGCTCTAACTTTCTCTGTGGCCATTTGAAGGTACCTTGAAATACTTGCATAAAACAGAATGCCTCCAGTGAAATAATTGGCGACAATAAAGTTTTTTTACATTTTTCTCCACTGTACTCCCCGGAAGCTTTAAAATAGCTTTAAAACAGCAGTAAGTATTCCTGGTTTCGATGAGATTATAATTATTTTTCGATATCTTCAACCTTATTTAACCCTTAATTACTCGCACAAAGAACATTACATAACTACTCGCATGGGGTCACAGATGACCCCAAATAGTATGAGTAGTTTTTTTTTATATATATTGAAATATATAAATGAATGAAACTATTTTATTATTAAAGTGCTTTGTTTATTCTGTAATATCTATAAGTAATAACATGAATTACTAAATAATTATACAAAAACAAGTTAAACTACAATAATTAACAATTTGTACTTAGGTATACTGAGATCATAGTTAATTCTCGTATTTTTTAGGAACTCTCCGAATCACTCTTGTTACACTGTTGACAGTATATTTCAGAGTGATCATTGCACACAAATCTAACGTATTTCTTACATTTTGTTGGTACTTTGCTATATACTTACCTCTTCCAAAAAAGTTATGTAATTACTCGCACGGGGTCACCGCCCAAGAGTGCAGCGACATGTTCTTCCACTCCCGTGACTTAGTCGCTACTAAAATACAAACTTAGACGCGCATTATGAAGCTAGCGAGGGCGCGGGGGAATCGGGCCGCGCCAAGTGTTTCATTTTTTAATCCGAAAATGCTTTGACCCCATGCGAGTAATTAAGGGTTAACAACTAGCTCAGACCCGTGAAAAGTTATGGAATATTATAATTCCTCGAGACACGGAATCTGCACAATATAGGATGGGGACCTCCCCCAAACACCCACATGAAGCAGCTCGTTAAAAGATAAATAGTTATTGTAAATTTTTTTTTTATTTTTTTTTTTAATAACTTAATAAGTAAAACTTCAAATTGCAATATTTTTATTAAATGAAGACAATATTAGATAGTGTCTTGGATAAAATTTATCACAGGGAATGAAAGTTTCAATTTGAATTCTCCATATTTGAAAACTACCTGCAGGTTTGGTAACAGTTTAACTAAAATATTTCAGGGCTGGCAATGTCCTATTGTCAAAGCACAAGTACTGGAGGTGCCACCCACCGAGATCATAAATATGGTTATAAAAAACATCTTTTTCACCTTCCTCTTCCCATCTCCTTCCCCTTTCCACTACAAGCCTCACAACATACCACGATTGGGGATGCCATAGTATCACTGGCTCCGAACGGTTGGGAGCTATTGGGACTTATGTGCACACTAAAAAAAGTTTAAAAATCAATACACCCGCCAGCGTTGCCAGCGTATATCGATTTCTTATTTATCCCCTGTCATTATCGGTCTGTCATTAACAGTGCGGCCGTGCTTGGGAAAACGATATAAAATCGTCGGTAGTTACGCCTATCGATTCGATATTATAAATTTATCGATTTCACTGTCCCTCCAATGTCATCAATACTGTCAGCTGTAGTATGGACGCTTTGCAATGATTTTGTAGTTGTTGTAACGATACCGGGATTTGAACTTGTAATATGCTTCAACAAAAAGAGCATTTATTTATTTTAATTAATGAAAATCATTTTACGTAGGTTATTAAAGATTCCATTTCTCCAGCATAATCACTGACAATATGAGCAATAAAACCATACTACGAAGTAAAGAAAGAAACGCCGGCGTTGCCTTTAAAATTCACCAACATTATTTTCCAATTCAATCAGCTATGGCAGTTAATCATGAACAATCAGTTGATAAAATAAATATCAGTTTATGTTATAAAAAACGTAGTGTTCAACACCACCGTTGCTAAATGCGTACATATATAACATCCCGCTGAGAAACTTGATAGCTACAGGCCGGGCTTACTTTTAATTGCTGGCGTTTGAGGCATAAATTATAAAATAAGTGCTTTTGAAATTTCAGGTACAAAAGCTTTGAATATAAACTCGTGAGATTTCTGTTAATTGCTTAACTCGGAGCATTAACTCATATAAAGAAAATCCTCCGAAAAATTATTCGCGCCGTGAAACAAATATAACTGAAAGAGATTTTCGTAGAAATTCACGCATGATAAGGTTTTGTTCTCACTCGTACAGCACGTGAATTGACCAATGTTTCACAATTATTATATTTACATCTCGACAAGAGAATAGTACATACTCTCAGTATCACCCTTTTGAATAACTGCCATTAGAATCGAAACGTTGCTTGAGATGGCATTAGCCGTAATTATTGACTAGATCTGAATAGCCAGGCTTCCCAATCGTGCCTGTTCAAACTTCTTTCCTCCTCCCTCCTCATCTCTTCCATTTTATTTAAGATGAAGCTATACGTGAAATCCTATTTAGACACTATTTATATTAATCTTTACAACGAATCCGTTTACAGTATGAACATCAAAAAATATGCTACGGATAAATTGAAGCTTTTACTAGCTTTTCTATGTATTGGAATTACAATAAAATTATTATTTACGTAACAAAAAATATAAGCACAACAAAATGTATTTTCACGACTTATCTATGAAGTGATGTAAGAAACAATTTTTTTATATACCCCTTTATGGCTTAGACTATTTTTGAGGTTTTCTATGTTCTACCTTTTTTACATTCTTACAAAAATTTGCACAAAATAAAAAAAAAAAAAACACTTTTTAAATGAGACGCTCGATTGTAAATTTTGAAGGCATGAGAATCGAAATATTTCTAGCGTTTATATTCCTCTTAATTGTGGATGGTTGGGACTCTCGTTCACTTCTAGGGCCAGTGGCTTCACAGAACTGAAATAATAAAAGTTCTTGAATGGAACTTTCGCAGAACTCGAAAATTTATGAATTATTCAAATCCTGTGAAACAACCCATCCTACGCCTTACTTTATATAAATAAACAACTGAAAATACTGTTTAATAATAATAATAAATAAATATTTGAAGTTCAAGAACAAATGTACAACCATTTGGTGTTATACCTACTATTTAAATTAACAAAAACGTGGCTGAATTTATTTACGTTATAACCTTTACCATGTAAGCGAATTTTATTGATCTTTATTGAAAAAACATTGGGAAATAAATTATTTTGGCCGGCTGAGCTCCCGTTCGGAAATAGATTTTTATTTCACGTTTCGAATCGCTTTGTCCGTACGTTATAAAACATATTGTGAAATATTTTCGTTGGTAGTGGGCCATTGTTCTGGTCGGGCCGAAATTCACCAATGTTTGGAAAACTTATGCAAAATGAAAGAACGTACCCTAAAAGAAAAACGATAAACATAAATAATACTTACATTGGGACCCAAGATGGTATAACTGTTGAGGTCAGAAATGACAAATATATATTTTTTAAACTTCATGTCGTGTAAAAACTGGAGATGCTTAAAATATCATGCGTCGCCATTCAAGTTTAACTATTATGTGAATTTAAGCATTTATTCATGTATAGTTATATTAATTATCACACATGGCGCTGTTCGGCCTACCTTTGCAATGCAGCGCCTCGCAGATGTTCGCAGAGGGAAGGATGCATGGGTTCGCTGTTTTGATTTATTTTTTTTATTTTTTATTTTATTTTTTTTACAGTTTTTTAGAGAAAATGTGTCCTTACTGGGGTACTCCGTTCTAAGGACACATTGTACAAGTTTTATTATTTGAACTATAAGTAAATACCTATGCTAGAATATTACAGAGGAAAATTATGAAGTTAGATCTAAAATAAAGTACAAAACAAGCATTATTCTTTGTTTGGTTGCAAAATAGATTCTATTTTCTTCCTTCCCATGTCCATAATCCATATTTTTATGCTTCTTTTGAAGGCGGTTATTTTTTTAATGGATTTCATTGCAAGAGGGAGTAAATTAAATAATTTTATAGAGAAGTATTGCATATTTCTTTGTCCAAAAGTCGTTTTAGTTGTAGGTTGGTAGAATGTATGTTGTAATGTAGATCTTGTGAATCGGCCCGAGTTTGTCTGTGTAAAGTTATCCTGATTTTTGAATGCGTAAATTAGAATATCTTTTTTATATAATTGTTTCAGTGACATTTAATTCAGCGCTTTAAAAACATAGTCTGTAGGGGTTCTGATGGGTACTCTAAGTATAATTTTCAGAATTGCCCTTTGTGCTATGAGGACTGGTTTTATAGTGGAATCGCATGAGCTTCCCCATCCAATAACCTTGTAGTTGAGATTGGGCTAAGGCATAATAGGTTTTAATTAGCTGTTCTTCATCTAAAATGTTTCTTATTGTTTTGAAAAAATAGGTTAGTTTTTTTAATTTGTTGCTCACATTTTCCACTTGGGAGTTCCAATTTAAGTTTTGATCAATAATTATTCCATGGATGGACCATAGAAATGCCCCTACGCCATACATGGAGAATTTACCAGTAACCTACAAGTTTAATTTAACGTTTTTTATAGATGCATTA
Organism: Limnephilus marmoratus; assembly: GCA_917880885.1. Lineage (NCBI taxonomy): Eukaryota > Metazoa > Arthropoda > Insecta > Trichoptera > Limnephilidae > Limnephilus > Limnephilus marmoratus. The sequence goes on from OU862909.1 coordinate 18,650,514, forward strand.
TTTTATATGGGATGTTGCACTCACCGCTCTATCTAGCTAAAATAAAAAAATATTATTATTATTATGCAGTCTAAATTTTCAGAAAGTCTTCTTAGGAGGGAAAGAAACCAGAGAATACTGGAAATATGTCATTTTTAAATCAAAATTTAGACGTGTTGACTCTTTTTCACAAAAAAATATAAATTGATTTCGGAAGACTGTTCTTTTATCTAGTAAACGCATGTTTTAAATTTTGATAAAAAATATTTATTTTTAGTATAATTAGGTTATACCACAGGTCGTTGGCAGATTTGTTAAATTTTCAAACGAAAAATCTTATTTTTCAAGACATATTTCATACCATGTAATCACATATTATTGTAAATCAATACGTTATATAGTAAACGCATGTTTCAAAATTTTAATTTTAGTTCAAATGAAATCATTAAAAAAAATATCCGCGCACGTGTTTTGTGACGAAAATACTTCAGTTTGTTATTTATATACGGTCTTACAAACTAACATATTTAATTTTTGTTATTAGTTTTTGGGATATTATGCCGTGTTGCGCTAACTCCTTATTTAGCCAACGTTTCGGACAGCGTTACAGTGTCCATCATCAGGGCAGATGTGCCTGATGATAGACACATCCATCATCAGGGCAGATGTGCCTGATGATAGACACTGTAACGCTGTCCGAAACATTGGCTAAAGAAGGAGTTAGCGCAACACGGCATAATATTCCAAAAATTAATAACAAAAATACTTTGGCCGTGAAAATCTAAAATCGTATCTTTTTACATTTATATTTTGTTAAGACATTATTGAAAAATGATAAATACTTATGATCAAAAAATAATTACAAAAAGTACACAATTTTAATGGTTTTATCATCACGCCTTCAGCCTTTTTGGATGTAGGTATAAATTAAAGCAAATTTGGAATGAAATAAAATCGATATTGAGTTATAATTCAAGTTCCCCATATCAAATCAACTTTTGCAAAAAAACACGAATCTTACCTAGCACCACACATTTTCAATACCTTCCTAACACAAACAAAAACTTACGTCACCCCAAATAATTTGAATTGGCTTTTCAAAAGATTTGTAATATGGTTGAATGAAAAGGAAAGAACAGACATTCAAAATATTCTAAATAAATAACATTTCATACAAGTTCTCACGAAATTATATAATATTCAAATAAAACAAATACGAGAAACTGCAATTTTGCAATATTAATTATTATGATTAATTATTAATTATTACTTCTATTATGTAACCGCTATATTCAACTGTCACAAAATTTTAATTTACTTTTATCTAAAAAACAAAGTATGTATGTAAATATTTAATATACCAATATATAATTTATCTTTTTTATCTTTTTACATACATATATATATTTGTTTAAATACACACATTTCTTTTGGAACAAACATAATATGTGATTTACTCGCCTCGGAACAGACTTTGTCTAGTGAGGCGGGTAAAAGAAAAGAAAACAATGTAAATAACCATGAAACTAAATAAACGCCCGGGTTGCCGGCACTGAAACTGAAAATTTAGAAAAGCTGGTACGGAGAATAATTAATCTTTCTCATTGTAACTGCCCTGTACGGTCGACGAAATGTGGATTTTTCGGCCGCTGGTTGGTTAAAGGCCCTTAAGGCTTTAATAACTTTGTTATGTACATTTTCTTCTAAGAAATCTTGATATTTTTGAAATAAAGCACTAAAAAATGCGAACAATTTTTTTAAAGTTTGAAGTAAAAATTCGAACGGTGAACTGCCCGTAAATTCAGCATATCTACATCTTAAACCTTCAATAGCTTCGAAATGTCAAGTCTTTGACACAGTAAGACAATACATCATGTTTTTTTCGTGCGTTTTAAATTATTAAAAAAAATATACACATGTTTTGCAGAGATTTGCTAAAAGGGTGGTAGGTACCTACCCGTAATGTTTTCTTGGCATTTCACTAATCGGAACAGCGCAGCGCTCCGGTTTACTCGAGTGAAATCTGAGCATTAATCATTTTAATTTCACCGCATACATTATGCTTATGCTTCATTATAATTATGAAGCTTGAAACACAGGGGTCATTCGAAACATACGCTACGTAATGAAGATATACCGGTAGAAACACCGGTAGTTCTACTACAACATCCCATCTTTCTCATTAACGTCGCGTACATATTATATGTATTATATATTTAGCTGTGACAACTAGAGAAAAAAGGTGCTACACTTACTATCCCACCAATTCGACCATTTTACGTTAGCTGTAGTATATATAAAAGCTTCCAGACTTCTCTGCAAGATGTCAGATATATAATAGCTTTCTTACAAATTCGTAAGATGTCAGCAGGGAATTACTTCCTTGCATGACCGGCAGAGGCGCCCTGTGAGCGCCGAGTTCGGCCTGTGAGCGACAACGGGCTGCCAGATCTATTACAGCTTCGTCCCAGTTAGGTCGGCTGCCCGGTAGCCACCACTTTAGCCATACGTAAAATACAAATAAACCCAGATTGATAACATATTTTTTTCTTAGAACTATTATTCATCTCCACAACGAAGTGTCGGAGAATCTCTAAAGTATGAGAATATAATATTAGCTCCACACAGGAGACCCCGAGGAAAAACAATTCTCAGGGCCTGGAGACGAAAAGGTCTACGTTAGGATTACCTCAACCAGTCTCCTGTCCGGCCCGCCATGTAGTAGTAGGGCATTCGCCACCAATACCTAAACAAACCCTATGAACTCAGGCACCCCTCCTAAATCACCAAACGTAGCGAACCACCTATGACAGTATTGGGGTGACCTATGGCAGGGGTTTTGGTTATCCAATAAAGCCTTAGTGCTATGTTATGTTAATCCATAAACAAAGCCAAAATTTTGCTAAATCTGAGGTAGTGACTTTTCCTGGAAAGTGTGCATCTATATTATTAAAGAAGCTGATAATTACGTAGGCAAGAAAAAGATTTTTGTCCATTATTTTAAGTTTGAAGAACTTCAAAAGTCACATTGCTTTGGAACGCCAAGTACGTTCGATTAAAGTCGGCGTGGTTTGTGAACATCGTTCAGCTATCGAATCCTAGAGTCCGTCTCCGCACCTTATAATATATCACCCAAACTATATTTATGGTTTCTAGCCTTTATCTCTATGGGCTGCCTCCTCTATTTTATGTAACTTTACGCGCGCAAATCGGAAAAAGAAGTTACAATGGAGCTTTCGGCGGCAGGACCATAACTTCCATTTATTCCATCGTTGCGTTTGTCGGGGCTGACAAAAAGGGCCAAGTTTTTCGACGGCGTGCGGTTAGTGTTTGACCTTGTCACGTGTGTGTGAGATAACAACATAAAACATTAAAACGGTTCCCTGGTGGCCCGCGGGTTCGCCCTTTTTGTTTATATTTTCAGATCCGTGTTTTTATGGGAGCTTTTCCAAGCGGGCGAATTTTACCATCGTGAATTCGCCGGTTTTCTCATATGTTTTTTGAAAAAAAATCTGATGGATGTTCGTTTTCCAGATTTTGGAACCTTTCTGAAAAGAACAATGTTAACTTTATTGTGTAAAATAAAATACGACAGGGTGATAAAAGTTGATGGCATCAAATTTATTTCGGGTTTTTGTTCATTGTTTTATTAATTTGAGTAATGGAAAAATCAACGTGCGGGGTGTGCAGCTTTTCCTGAAGTGGGTTCCGGACAACTTTTAATTCTGTGAACGAGTAGCCAGTACTCTGCGATGGTTTTTCAAAACTAAGTATTCTCCTATCGGCATAAAAACTAATTTTAGAAAAATGTTTAAAAAAATCTAAAAATTTTGCGGTAATTCGGAATAACAATAACGAGCCAGTCGCAAAAATTGATTCTTTGAAAATAAGTAAAGTGGTTTAATTTTTGTCGTAAAATATTCGAGGTCACACAGGAATCTGAATCGTCACTGCACCCTTATCTGATATGCACCCGTTCACCGTCCATTCTATCTCTTCCCCCAACTCTTCACTATTCTCTGGCTACACTTCCACTTTTATATTATGTTCATTCAACATCTTTTATATTATGTTCACTCATAACTAGTATATTATTATGTTCACTCACATCGACCGGTCAGATGAGCTGGGTCCCACCCGGGCGTTGCGTGTTCGATTCCTCGGCTGGCTAAGTCCTCCATCACAACACAAGCAACGTTTTTCGCTTTCCGTGGTGGTAGTAGATTTTCAAATATTGTCGGCTTATTCGTAACCAGGAAATATTTTCCTTTATTTAAAAAAAAATGAAAAATAATATTTTATGAAAAGACAAATAACTTTGTTTACATCATTTTTGATTATATACAATCAACATGTTTCGTGAACCATGTTCACATCATCAGGATCAAATGTATAAAAAAATTTAAAATAGATTAAATAAATTAATAAATTTAATTACACCTTTAAATTTATATGACAAGAATGCCAACATTCTTATAAATACCATGATACCACATTGATTTGACCAGGAATTATTAGATTCCTGGTCAAATCAAATTATTCACGCAAAACACTTCAATTATCACAACCAAACGCATGTTGAAAAACTTTCGTCAATGAATTTTATAAAATGTATTTTGATTAAACTATACTAACAGACAGAAAATTTAGTCATAATAGATCTGATAATAGATCTGACAAGACAAAATTTAAAAAATAACTTATATCATTGATGTCGCTATTCCAAATTCCTCTAATATTAAAAAATCTGTTTCTGAAAAAATAAGAAAATATACAGATTTAGGAAATGAGATTAAAAGAATTTGGCATTCTCAGACTATAAAAATATTACAATTTGTTATTTCGGCTACTGGCATTATACCTAGCTCTCACATTCAAAATTTAGGGATATTAGATTTGTCAAAGAATTTATATATAAAAATGCAAAAATCAGTCATTTTAAATACGTGTAGGATTACTAAAATATTTATATTGAGGGATCAGTAGAATTTATAGGTCCAATTAGGAGTTCCACCGAGCCGAACCCTCTGATTTGAAAATATCTGGAGTCGGTGAATTATTTTCCCATTTGGTCTCTTTGACATGTTGTTCTTGTATTATATTTATTATACTTGTATAGTGCAATTGCATAACGTGGATTGACTAGATGATCATTTGTGGAAAAGTGTGTGAAAGGGTTAATTTTTTCTGTTGGAAAGATTTAACCCGGACGTAAAATCTGAAGCATGTTGTAATATTTAGTGAGTACCTATATATTTTTCCTTCAGTTTTTCCGAAACTTGTCGGCGTTTTTAAAAAACATGGTGACCCCACAGTTTATCCCCCGACATGGCTCCCCGCGACGATATTTACTATAAAATTATAATTTTTGCGCATTATTTACCAATTTCAAACCTTAAATCGATTTCAAACATACCTTTAATAATAAGTTGGTATGGATATCAAACGAATTTATTGACATTGTCGATTATTTGTACTTTGCACACCCCTTCGGTGACAATTGGTTATATTTTGTGTAAGTAGGTGTACTGTATTTTCAATAAACCTATTGCATATCGCATATAAGTATGCCGAAAGGCCAACTGTTGGGGGATCAACTGTCATGAAATCAAAAAATATATTGGATCAAAACAAAGTCACAATGTTGTATTAAAAACTAAAGAAATTTCAAAGAGTTTTAAGGAAAAACTCCGTAAACGTCTTTAGTTAGATTCTGTTCGGCTCAACAAAATACTTTTGGTAAGACGTCCGATACCTATATAAGAAAGTAATATTTATTTTTTTATGTTATATCTCAGAAGAGCACCCTTTGTCTACACTGTGTACAATAAGGTGGGTCATTTAAAAAATGTTATTTTTCCATTCTAAGAGCGACAAAAGAGTGCCAAATGGGTTCAAAACGACGTGTAATTTTTCAAATTTCTCATACGATCTTTTTCCCCCGGATTCACTTCAAAATTTTTAAAATTTTCATTTCAAGGTGTTATTTCTAGTGTACCTATATAAAAGTTACTACGAATTCTTTAAACCATATTTTTTGTAATCTTCCATAGAAAATGTAGTACATTTTTACGAAATCATTTACAAAAAGTCCCAAGAATCAGTTTCGCAAAATAATGCCGAAATTTGATAGTAAGAAGGATTTTGCTGGTATTTCAATATACTGCCTTGAGATAATTTATTATATCACAAAAACTAATAATAAAAACAATTTAAAAAAAACCCTACTCATATTCGTCAGAACTTTTATTCAAACAATTTAAGGTCAGAAAATTAAGTGCATTATACTTTTATCATGCAACATTACAAATTTATAAAGATAATATTAAAAATCAAGTTGCACCCTTTAAAAATAACAGAAGTCTTAGACAAACATCAATACTTCCCACTCCAAAATGTAAAAAAAAAAATTGGACAATTGAGTCATAAATATCTCGGAGCAAAATTTTTTAATTCATTACCAGAAAAAATTAGAAACATGAATACCAATATAAAAAATTTTAAAACTCACCTCAAAAATTATACTGAAAACTTAAACTGAATGATATAAAAAAAGCAATACAATAACACCCCCCCATACACACAAGCCTTGCTTAATTATGGGGGTAGATCAAATATTCTATGTAATTAATTACTGTATAAAAATTATTTGTAATTTATGTACCTTCTATTACTAATAAAAAAATAAAAAATAAAATATTTTTTAATAAATAAATTAAAATATTCCCTCTATTTCGTGTTTTATCAAAAATAGTTCATTTTTAATGGTTTATCCAACATTTTTTTAAGAACTAACGAGGGTGGGTTTTTTACTATTATATGAAATTTAAATCAATCCGGAGGAAGAAGATGGTATCCAAATATTATTAAATAAATTACGTGATTTTACTTCTCCATTTAACACCACTTTTTTTCACTATTAGACAAATCAAAACACCCATCCTAGTGTACTTACAGTGCAACTACATCGCCACCCGATTGGGCAGTGTTGGGAGACGTATTAAGGGACTATAGGAAGATATTCATTAACGCGGGTCTTGAAGAAGTCCGGATTATATAAAGGTGAATAAACAGATGCCGGTAGCTTGATCCACATTCAAGCGACTTATATAAAAAAATGTTTGTGAGTTTTGTAATTTCTCACCTAACCTAACCTAACCTAACCTAACCTAACCTTTGATCAAACTTCTGGGTACTACGATCAGAACATCAATAGTTTACAAAAGTCCAGAGTTCATGACAATTTTTTGTCTGTGATCAATGTTTTGTATCAGTGGCCAAGAATAATGTTTTTTTACATGGTCTTTAATACTTCAAGATGATAAAATTGACAGAATTTGGTAGTTTTATATATATTTCCACGATGATCCTTTTCGTATTTCCCTGTTTCCATTATCTATTGATTTCAAAAATTTTCTTTATCTCTCCATACATACATTTTTATTACTTTTATTCACATAGTTAAGTTTTAAGAACCATATAAACTACTGAAATTCTAAGGACTTACGTAATAGGTACTATGAAAATGTAATAATTAAATTTAATATACCTTATAACTTGAATCAATGTATGTATGTGTATGACTTAATTAACAAATAAACATTAAATTAACTCAAAAATTACAAAAAATATATCCATTCAACATTTAATAAAATTATTAAATTCAAAATTTTTTGTTTTTTTTTTTACATTAGCTACACACAAAAGGCCAGAGGAAAATATTTCCCTTTCAGGGCCTATGTCATCTTTGGGGATGCTGTATAGAGCGCCTTTTTAGGAAACGAGCGGAAGTTCTGGGAAGAAAATGGGTATAAGGGGTGGGTAGGAATCTGGGGGTCAGTGTGTCCAAGAGTGACGGACGTATGAATCCATCCCTCCCACTGCGGTGCAAGGCAATGTTCTGAGAGAGTACCTACAGCTGGAGAAGTCAAAGTGACTCCCTCAATCATTCTCTCCCGATCCTTGCAGCTGGTGGGCAGACGCATCCACCGCCAAGACCCGGACAAACCTCACCCTATGAACCCGTGGACTCTTGTCTTCCTACGTTAAGCCATTGCTACCCGAATTTCTACTGATTTCTTACATACTGAAATTTTTAAGCCATTAAAAATATACGTTATTTTTGAAGATAATAAATAGCTAGACGTGTTCCACGTCGAAACGCAAATTATATAAAATTCCCTCAATAAAAAAATTCGCTAAATATGCTAATGTGTTTATAAATTATTATAAACACGTTAATTTCACATATTTTTGAAATTAGTATGAAAAAAAACAGTGTTTCTTTAAATGCTATTTTAGATGTTCCCCACGAGATCTTTACTCTAATTTAAACGAGTCGTGTTTTTTTAACATTTTCACAATTTTCGCTTCAATTTTATCGTTTTAAATATTAGCGCGCACTATCCAACATTTGTAATTACATATCTCTCCATCTTCATCATTTTGAGCGGGATACGGCGCCTTAATTTCTACACCGAGAAACGACGTACTAAGAATACACGAAAAATTCGAGCATTTTTATTATGTATTTGATTGTTTATTTTTTTATATAGATAGAAAATAAAGAAAATCAATAAAATAAAACATTACGCTTTCAAAGAGAAACATTATTATTTTAAATGTGTCTTCCAAGAAAATTCGTTATACTGGTAGATATTCGGAGAAAATGCTGTTGATGTTGGGAACAAATAAACCTTCGACAAACAATATGTTTAATTAGGTTTTAAGTACATCTACTCTGCTCTACATGAGTGTAATAATTGAAGGGACTCTCGAAAGAAACATTTAATTTAAACTGAATACTTAAATATTTGAATTCACTCCATAACCTTTACGCTTCATTGCGATATTCTTAATATAGGATTATGCCTTGTTAAAAATTTTGGAAAAGGATGATTTTTAGTTTAGTCCCAAAATAAATAAATATAAACAAAAATTTTAACAAAACAAAAAAACGACTTAAAAAAATGCACTAAAAAGTAAAAAAATAATTTCGTATTCTTCTACAACTTTATAATCAACTTACCTTTTCTACTCATCAATATGTTAGTACGATTGTTATTTTTGGAGTCGGTGTCGGCGAGAGAGGAGCTGTCAAGTGAACACGCCGGGCCGCGGGTACCTTGGTTGACACCGACTCCAAAAATAACAATCGTACCTACATATTGATGAGTAGAAAAGGTAAGTTGATTATAAAGTTGTAGAAGACCGACTGACGACCTCCGTAGTCCAGTGGCTAAGACTCTTGACTCACATTCCGGAGGTCGCGGGTTCGAACCCGGCATGCGCAAATAAATTTTATTTGATTAATTTGTGTTATTTCACAATTAATTCATTTAAAATAATATATAGTATATTTGCGGCATGTTCCAGAGTGGAAGATACTATCAGTATCGCCCTGGTGTAAGACCACCATTCAGAATTGAAACGTTGCTTGAAAATGGCTTTAGCCGTGTTTAGTGACCAGATTTGAATAGCCGGGTACTTCCCAACCTTCCTCTTCCCCACCTCCTTCCCCTCCCCGCTACCTTCAGCCTCACACCATACCCCAATTAGGGGATGCCATAGTCTCACTGGCTCCAGACGGGAGCAGTTGAGATTCTTGTGCGGTATTCACTGTAAAAAAAAAAAAAAGAAGAATACGAAATTATTTTTTTTACTTTTTAGTGCATTTTTTGAAGTCGTTTTTTTGTTTTGTTAAAATTTTTGTTTATTTTTTGATTTTTAGTGAATCTGAAGTACACTAACTAGTTCGATTAAGATTCGGCCGAGTATCGTAAATTTGTTCTTCAGAATTGGAGAGATCCGTTACTTTGTCATGGATCCCATAATCAGAACCTTACCAAACTCTCATCAAACTACCCTTGAAGTATATTCTTTCCAATAAAAAAAGAATCAGCGAAATCGGTTGGCGTGATATTGAGTTATTCGTCCATTTGTCGCGCACATACTTGATGCAAATTTAAGACTTATATGATTTTCTCATGGATGCCATTGTCATAACTAAACCAAATTAAAATGGGACCACACGGAAAGCACCAGCTTTCAAATAAAAAAAGAATCATCAATATCGGTTCACCCAGTCGAAAGTTCTGAGGTAACAAACATAAAAAAAAAATAAAAAAAATACAGTCGAATTGAGAACCTCCTCCTTTTCGAAGTCGTTTAAAAATACTCTCCATAGATTTCTATAATTTTGGCAGGGGCGGTAATAGTATGGAATATCTATAGTCTCTCGTGTCTAGGATGAACGAAGTATGTATGAAGAATGAGTTAATGATGAATGTAAGTAAGTCTAAAGTCATGGTATTTAAAAGGGAGAGTATGAAAACAATGTGCAACACAGTTATGAATGATGAGTATTTGGAGCAGGTGGATGAGTTTGTGTACTTGGGAAGTATGTTTACGAGAGATGGAAGGGCTGACAGAGATACCGAAGGGAGGGTAAGTGTAGGCAACTCTATTAATGGAGGACTGAACGCCGTTGGCGCCAACAAAAGACTGCCCAAAGAAGCGAAGTTAGCCGTCCATAATGGAGTGCTGGTACCTACCCTGATGTATGGCAGTAAGACATGCAACTGGCAGAGGAAGGATGAAAGTAGACTGAATGCTGTAGAAATGAGATCCCTATGGCGTATGTGTGGTAAACCACGTATGATCGTGTGAGAAATGTGGAGATCCGTGAAGAATAAAAGGCTGATGAATGCGTAACGAGTAAGATTAAGAAAGGGACGCTCTGATGGTTTGGGCATGTAGAGCGAATGAACGAGGAAAGGAGTGTAAGGAGAATATACGACGCAAATGTGAATGGAAGAAGAAGTCGGGGACGCCCGAGGAAGACATGGCATGACCAAGTGAATCAGATACTTGAGTCGGGCCATGTAAAGAATCGGAATAATAGAAGAGCATGTATGAGACGATGTATGAATGTGAACGAGTCAAGGAGTGTGTGCCGAGATCGAATTGTTTGGCGGTCCGTCCTCTCTGCCTACCCCTGCGGGGAAACGGCGTGATGGTTAGTTAGTTTAGGGGCGGTAACATTCGGATTGAGTAGAAGTAGTGAGTGAGTTCGAGACTCAAGTGCAACGTAATATTTTTTTCTTTACATTATTCTGTTTTATATTCATGTCCCTCCGGATATGGAAAGATTGAGGGTAGTACTCAGTTGTATCAAGCGGCTATATTCTAAATATAACGCCATCGCCTGTCTCGGTTATTTTGTACCGGTGACTAGCGATCACTAGATGACAGTGGATTCGATGAACAGGCTATTTTGGAACCAGTTCCTATGCCATTGTCTGTCTCGGTTACTTTGTAACGGTGACTAGCGATCTCTGGATGACAGTGCACTCGAGGAACGGGCCTTTTTTGGAAGCAGTTCCTATTGGAACACGCCTGATTGCGGAATTTAAATACTTTAATACCAGCTCGTTCTGGAGCGGAGGTGGCAACACGGTATCGCTTCCAAGTACATAAGCACACATTCCAGCACTAATAATTACACATCTGCCCTGATGATGGACACTGTAAAGCTGTCCGAAACGTTGATAAAGAAGGAGGTAGCGCAACACGGTGTTACACCCCATAAACAAATAACGAAAATGCTTTTGGCCGTGAAAATCTAAAAACGAATCTCATTGAGAGTATTTATTTTATTATAAGTTTCTATGGCAAAGCATAATATAAGAACAATGTTACAGTTTTCACATTTCTCCCCACTAGGATTTCCTGTTCTGAGGCGTTTATTTTTATAATTGTCTTCACGATGTGTGCTTTGTTACTGCAATTGTTTTGTGTACATTTTTTGAAGTGAAACTTCTTTTGCCCCGTTAGCGATTTGAAATTCGGATGACACAAAAATTTACAAATTGACGGTCCTCGGTTCTAATATAATGCGGTAAATTCACGATTACGCACGAGCTTTCAATAGCGCCACGGAATGAAACGCCCGACTCTCAGCGCCCAGAGAGACATCCAGCGAACCGAGGTTCGAAACACACCAAATCCAAAAAAAAAATAAACATTTTTATTTTGGTTAAATCAATATCCATTCTTCAAACGACTTTAAAATAAACAGGCAAAAGAAAAGAAAGCGTCATCTATCGACTTTCTAGTTTCACTTCTACTGCGTATGAATTGCACACTCTGATTTTTTCAGTATTTTTTTTGTTGTTAAATAGTTTGAAAATTCAATAAGCTTTCGGATTAAATGTTATGCGAATTGTTTGTGACCGAAAACCGCCCCGCAAATTGAATAAAAAAGTTAGCAGACGTAAGGCAAAGTTCGCAATATGCACATTGAAACTGCCCGCCCATTTAATAAAGCGATGTTTGCTGTAGCTGCAAGAACGGAGATAGGAATCTACGTGGAATTAAATCAAAACATGCTTTCCGGCCAGGGGCAGGGGATGTAGTAAATACAGGGGAAGATGTAGGTCCTAGAGCACCAATGTTGTTGCAGTTAATTGTTACCTAACTGTAGGTGTACTTCACCATGGTGAAATAATCAGTGTATTCTTAACGGTTCGACTGTATTTTCTTTATTTAGAGTTGGTGCTCCACTTATTCCTCTTTTCGATCGCGTTAGTTCTGTCCACAAACACTACCCTGAAACACAAACATCATAAATACTTTTTTCTGTTCGCAGAACTAATATGGCTCTCAGAGTTTGGTGCTTGTTTTAGTTATAACCTATATTTTCTTGAAGGATTAACTTGGTCGTTTGAGATAGAGACCTACTTACAGATGAATTACGTTACTTTGAACAATATTTCATCAACAAATTGAAATACAACTTAAACCATCTTCAAAAACGTAGGCAATGAAATGACTAACGTCTTAAATAAAAGAGACATCATGAACGATACATAACAATCAATAGAAGATAATACTTTGCAAAATTAAATGCAAAAATAATACTTTGCATCGTAGATAATACTTTGCAAAATTAGCGTAAAATATTTAATGCATGAGGTCATAATAAAAAAAGTAAGGACATAAAAAAAATAAAATTTGACAAACATAATATCTAAAAATGTTCACCTTTTCAAACACAGCAGGCTTATTTTGTGGTACCATTTTAATTAATTAACAACTACACAATTTTATTTGCGATGGTTCCATTTTCATCTCAAATTCTTTGCAGCTCGTTTGCTGACTACCGTTGTGTGTGTATTACGCGGTCATACTACATAGAACTCATGATAAGTAGTTTATAAATAGCAATAAATTAAGGCCCGGTAAGCGTTCAAAATGAAGATACGAGGAAATATACGTAAATTCGAATGTTACAGGGAGCGCGCTAATATTAATAACAATAAAAAATAAGTGAAAATTGTAAAAATGTTTAATAACACACGACTCGTTTAAAATAGAGCAAAAATCTCATGTGAAATGTCTAGAGTAGCATTTAAAGAAACGCTTTGAATTATTCATACACATAACTTGTAAAATAACGGAAAAACGTGTTTATCATAATGGCCTGTTCAGATTGAGCTATCAAATATAAAAGATCATAGCACGCCAAATATCGCTCTCCATACAATCCCTTCAGACCGTTCACACTTTAGAGGTTTATGCGCACATCAACCATAGACAATGCACATCTTACGCCGTAACAGCTCCTAACAGCTCCATAACAGTTATACGCCTCCCACTCCGACGAAAACAGGAGAGAAGGTCATTTTAATTACGGAGCTGCCTAGACCGGTGGATGACAAACGACAAATTGACAGATTCAGTACAAAAAATGCGCACTCCGTGGCAGCTCGCTAATTCATCTGACCCCCTCTCCTAACATAGGAAGAAATATTTGATAGCGTCGTGTGAACGGTAAGAAACGTTAGTGCTCGCGGTTCAACAGATATCTGCTCGCGGTTATATTCGGTGTCTGAACAGTAGCTTGTGTCGGTCTCCATAGAGATAAAAAATTGGCATCATATTTAAACGCCCGGGGTCTCAAAAGTTTCGTATGATCTGTAGCTATTCGAAAACGTAAAAATATATGAAATTTTTGTTCACTATTAGCCCGCCAAAATGGCCGAAAGTTTTGAAAAAAAATAAATTTCGTGATTCGGAAAAAAAATAAAACAAAGGGTGATGTGTTGGTTAAAAATATAAAAGGGGAAAATAAAACTTTTTCTGGATAAAATCAGAATTTTTGTTGACTTACTTGTATTCATAAACTCGAATTTTTTTTTCATTCAGTCAGTCAGTTATACGCATTTTTAATAATAAACAAACATTAAAGGGTTAAATTACTGAAAAAAAAATTAAAAATTAAAAAAAAAATGGTTTTAGGTTTGTTTTATGATTTTCAATGCATTTTAGCGGGCTAATAACCATTAAAAAAAAAACTAAATTTAAATGCAGTTCTCATTTTCATTGTAAGACGCAACTTTTGAGACCCCGGGCGTTTCTAAATTCAAAAGTTGAAATAATTGACACACCCTACACTGAACAGGCTTTAATGTTCAGGGGGAATTTCATATAATTGCCGTTTCGTTGTGGCAAATGCAAAGATATTATCTTCTAGAATATATATTTTTTAAGAGCTTAAATACTTAAAGTGTTCAAGAAAAGTATGTTATAAATTGGTAGAAATTCGGGATGCGGATTCTTAAGCTGCCATTTACTGATGATATTTGCTTAAATATAATATGTTTTGTCTTGTATTCATTTTTTACAATTTAAAACATAGTGTTTATTGAAAGAAGCCATTAATAATATTTATGAATAATATTGGCGTGTTCGCATCGCGACCGTAAACAACCTTGTAAAACATAGTTTTCCACTTAAGCTAAAGAAGATTGCTTTTATTTTCTATAGATTCAATTTAATACACCGAATACAGCGTAAGCCGTAAGTGGGCAGTTACTGTAATATGAAACAAACTGAGGGAGGAGCTATCCGCCCATCCGCCCCGGACTATAAAAACAAAGTGCCTGTTCGTCTGACATCACTGGCCACGTGGGTGGGGGGTAAAATGAAGTGGGGGATGGTAAGGGGGGAACTGATATTATAGATAAGGGAATTCGGAAAATGGACTATTGGATGCTTTGGAAAATGGGGTAAATTGGAAAAAGAAAATCGGTCCTTTTGGCCCGCAGGAGGCCCGTTCTTTTCCGGAAGAGAGCGTTACTTGAATATAAACAACAGATAAATGGTCGTTTTGCAAGACTTCGTGATTTGTACATGATTTTGTTTCGCATTGTGATAAAAACAACCTAGTTTTTTTAGTGAAAAGTGAGGAGGTACCCGGCTGTTCAAATCTTGTCACCAATCACGGAAAAACCGTTAAAAGCAAAGTTTAGATTCTGAATACTGGTCTTTCACCAAGGCGATACTGAGAATCTTCCACTCTTATTTAACAACACAGTACGTAGGCAATATTGACATCAATCGCCTTTGCGGAATACCGTTGTTAATAATTTAAAAATTTCTTAATACAACATTTTAATTATTAATTTTTGCATTTTTCAAAAATTTTATTTCAATTATATTATTTTTTTTTCTCTCTTAATTTTTCAAACTAATTTTATTTATGTTTAATTTATATATTTGTATAGAACACATGAGTTCTTAACACTAAATCTTTACTATTAGTTCTGTACTTCAAAATTTTAATTTTCTTTCTTATTTCTGTTTTTCTTTAAAACATGATTTTTTTCTTTATTTTTCGCTTACTTTTATATATTTTTAAATTTTTTTTAGTCTTTTTATTATCTGTTTCAACAGAATAGTATTTTTTAATTCTTATATAAAATATTAAATGTGTGACTACCACAACATGGGCAATTAGCCTAGTGTGAGCAAAAAAAACCCAAAAATCTGTAACAAATAAAATATGTATTATGAAAATAAATACATAAATAAATAAAATGGAATCGATGAATTATTACATTTTGCTTGTCAGCAATGTGTATTGCAATCAAAGGGAAACCATTTATTTGAACCATCTCATAATCATAGAAAAATCACTTACGTACATATGATTTCTTAAACTCGATGACAGCTCCATGAAAAAATCATACTATTATGTAGCAAACATTTATGAAAACGTGTAATCAAGTAACTTTTCAATATACATAATTTCATTTCTTCATAATGTAGGTGATAATATGGGAAATTTTTTTTATTGACCACAAGTAAAAAATAATGTCAATATGTTCACCACGAAAAAACCTATCAGAAAACTCGCTCATTTAAATGAGAAAGTTTTTTAAGGTATTTTTTAATACTTTTTGTCTTACGCACGTGAACTGTCTGATCAAAATATAACGATATTATTACATATTTGTAGATATCATATTTTTCAGGTAATCATGTCTATCTCGACAAGTTAGTAGTAATTAATAAATATATTCATTATGAACAAATTGCACACATCGCCTACATTATTACATCCCAAAATAATAAGTCTGTATGACTTACATCCCCCGATAATAGGTCCGCATTATTGCACCCCCCCAATATCAATCACATAATATAAAGGTGTTAGAATATATGTAGATGAAATAAATATACTATAATATATGACGTTTATTCGCATAGAAAACAATTTAAAACTCTGAAATAATTCTTAAAACGTAAGCATTTATACATTCCGGATTTTTCTAATAAAATATTATCGTCAAATTGAAAAATGAAAGAACGTTTTTACCCCTGCGGAAAAACAACAAATTAAAATAATGTTTTGTTTTATTAGACACAATAAAATTATTATAGCAATATTTCGTTTCTTTCAGAGAACCACTTTCGCTTTCAGGAAAATAAAACAGAGTCTTATAATATTGGTTAGCGCACAGAAGGTTAGTTTGGAGGAACGCCGCAGAGTGGCGCTATCAGTCCAAAATTTAAACAAATATTCCTTTTCTACATTCACAAGCAGAAAGCGATATCAGATTTTGCAGGTAAAAATAAATGCTTTTTCCGATATTTGCTCCCTTTCAATTTTAATTTAATTTGCAATGCCACCAGACTCGTGTAAATCACTGCGATTTAAAAAAAAAAACAGCCCGCTTATGGCGATGAGTAAATTTATGTATTTCACTTTTTATTGCATGTTCACAATGATAGTTATGTAGATAGCGTGTATGTCGGATTTATTTATTTAAAATTGCATAGACGAGCTAACTGATGTTGAAATGGCCGATAACCACAAATTAATTCAGTAGGTACCGTAAAGCGATGGCTCATCTATGATATATTCATTTTACACCGTAATTTAAAATGTATTCGGCCTATTATTTCACATTATCAAGGAAATTATTTAGTTATTAAATATTTTTTTAACGTTTTTGATAATTAACCGCATATTAATATAAACTTGAATACCTTCATGTAAAAAATAATTAAATAATAAATATAAATATAAGTATAAAGAAAAAATGTTTAAAAGCGGTTTTGCAATTTTTTTAGATTTTTTATTTTTATTTATTATAGTTTTAATTTTTTAATATTTTTAAAATATTTTTATTTATTAAAGTTTTTATTTTTTTATACTTTTTATAGTATGGTTTATGTGTATGTTTTTATAATTTGTGTTTCCTCCTTCCTACAACACGGTTCTCTTCAAGACAATATTCATTCCTTCCTCTCCTCAAAAAGACCCTCCACACAGCATTCCAGATGACACAGGCCCTATGGGAAATTATTTTCCTCAGGGCCTCCTGTGTGGAGTTAATGTAAAAAAATAATAAAATATATATATTCTTATATTATTTGGCATCACCTCATAAACTTAAAATCGGCACATATTAGGAGTTGTATGTTTGTTAATGATGTGTGTTTTGTAAAGGTTTTGTGTGTTAAGTGTACATGTTTTTTTCTTATTAGATTAGAAACTTTGGTACCTACGTATTTCGCTTTATATCTATAATAATATTTTACTTAATCTATAATAGTATTTTACTTACGAATTATTATTGCCTATCTTACATATGTATATTTTTATATGTAAATACTGCACAAGAGTTCTAACTGCTCCCATCTGGACAAAGTGAAACTATTGTCTGTTCATTTATCTGGCATTCCCGACTGCAGCATGTGTGAGGCTGACGGTAGAAGGGAGGAGTAGAAGATGGAGAAAAGTAAGGTGGGGAAGTGCCTGGACTTAGGCTAAGGCTATTCAGATTTGGTAACCAATCACAGCTAGAGCCATTTCAGGCGGTTTCGAGACTTTTATCCGGCGATAAAATATCCCCGACAAAATATCCCCGACAAAATATCCAACGGACAAAACACCCCCCAACAAAATATCTGCTAAAACCTATCCAATCTAACCTAACAAAAACAAACATCAACATCCTATAAAGACAATAAATAATTTTTCAAAAATGGTGAAATTCACAATTTGGGAGGCTGGTATGGGCACCGCCGCCCCGGGAACCTTTATTGGATAACCAACACCCGTGCCACAGGTCACCCCAAATGGTTCGCTACGTTTGGTGATTTTGCAGGGGTGCCCGGGTTTACGGGGTGAGGTGTGTCTAGGTCTTGGAGGCGGATGACCAGGACACACTGAACCCCAGATTCCTACCCACCCCTTACACCCTCTTCCTTTCCAGAACTCTCCTTTCCTTCCTATCCTTAAAAAAACCCTCCACAGAGCATCCCCAAAGATGACATAGGCCCTGAGGGAAATTATTTTCCTCAGGGCCTCCTGTGTGGAGCTCATGTAAAAAAAAGAAACTTGGGCAAAAATAATACAGACATCCTGTATAGACAACACGGAAATTTTATCGCATTATTATGGGTGGGATATTTTGTAGCAAATATTTTGTCGCGGATATTTTGTGGCGGATATTTTGTCGCGGATATTTTGCACGGATATTTTGTCGCGGGATAAAAACACGCATTAGCTTTTAAAGCAACGTTTCAATTCTTAATGGTCGTCTTACACCACGACGACACTGGGACTTCTACTCTGGAATGTGCAGCAAATATACTACACGTTTTTTTTTCAAAGTAATTGTGAAATAACACAAATTAACCATTTAAAATATATTTGAGGATGCCGAGATTTGCTAGTCAAGAGCCTTACCCCTCGACCTTCTTGCTTAATGCACATGTTATTATTCTTTTCATATTTAATTTTTCCACATTTCACGTACGATTTTAAACAATTAAAAAATACAAATCTTTATTCGATTCTCGGGTTTCAGGCTACCGAGAAGGAGATTGTAGATGCGTTTTATAATCTTTACTGAACTGTTAAAATGACCACCATTTTGAAACTCAAACGGAACGCACAAATAATTTAACAAATAATCGAGTTAATTAGGGTTAATTTTATTTTGTATCTTATTGAGTTAGTTTATACTACTAGAATACAAACTAATAAGCACAATTTAACATTTCATTTGATAAATTTAATTATTTTTACAGTAAGTATAACATTTATTTTTAAATAAATTTATTCTTTATATTTTCAGGCAATTCATCGTAAATCTTTAGTCCTCTATGCATTAGGCAGATTTGTTATTTTGGTTTTTTCATTTGTGGCAATCTTACTCTATTTATATTTCTTGTTTCGTAATTATGTATCTACATCTCTATCAAAAACAGTTTCACCCTTAAAGTATTTTGACATTTGATTTTTCATAACTTTGTGCACAAAAATTAACACATTGAATAGCTGTCTCGTTTTTATTGGAATCCGTTTTTATGGGCTTTGTCGAAGTAATAGTCAAATTTATTTAATTTTTACAAGTATTTTTAACTGTATTCTCAAACCCGAAGAAAATTAATAATAACTTTAGAAAACACGCTTACATTTTTCCGTATGAATCGATTTTACCCCTGCATGCAGTTATTTGAGGAAATGCTAAGAACCACTTAATAATGCGGCGGCTTATGAAATTTTTCATAAGTCATAAACTCGAGATGCAATGTGTTTTGCTTACAGGAATAACAACACAGCACTTCGGTAAGTAACCAGGCGGTTCCGTGTTTCAGATCGATAAGCCTTCCGGTTACAAATAATTTTAAAATAGTCTTGTTCGAAAGAACTACTTTTATTTTTCTGAAATGGTTGCATTTATATAATTATTACCTTTTTAAGTCAGATGATTTAAAAAGATTAATACTTTAATATGATTAAAATCCTTCCATGCAACACCAATTCTTAGGAAAACTCCTTCATTTGTCATGCATCACATATTTTCAATACACGCTATTCACATTTTGGAATTTTTAATTCCACACCACACTCCTTAAAGTCACACAAGCCATCTCTCGATACCTCATAATTATAGGTACTGAACGAATCCTACCACCATTAAATGAACTTCATTTCTGGGTTATGCATTTTATTATTAGAATACTTACTATTCAAATAGACTGAACCCCCTCCCTATTCTCACTTAAATATCGTTCTTATTTTAGTTATTAGTTTTTGGGGTATTATGCCGTGTTGCGCTACCTCCTTCTTTAGCCAACGTTTCGGACAGCGTTACAGTGTCCATCATCAGGGCAGATGTGTACTAGTTAGGGGTGATGTTTGTACTTATCTACTTAGGAGCGATACCGTGTCGCCAGCTCCACTCCTCTACGAGCTGGCGCTACAATATACTTTAACATATTTTTTTGCGTTTAGCCTTGATGTAGCCGTCATTTACCGGATACCAAGAACTATTGAGCTTAGCTCCGTCGTCTCTATTAATATTTATAGTAATGATGATACCATGAATTCAAGTAAGTCAATGTGATTGATTAGACCGCACCTTTAGTTTTAATATATTTCAAAAATGTTAATACAAAAAGAGTTCCGGTTGTGATAAGTTACACGCATTTTTTTGTTAATTGTGCTGAAAACCAGTTAGGTTAATTCACCTCAGTCATTTTGAATCTTCAATATTAAACATAAAAATATATATTGATCGTATTGAAAATATTCGAAACAAATTTATAACACACCTATCGTATCACTTTAGTAATCATCGGTTTGAGCCTACTGTTTTATAAAAACACCGAAAAATCTCTGATGCTTTATCTAATCTAAGACACTATATAAAGAGGTAAGATTTGTATGTTTGTTTGTTTGTTTGTTTGCATTGAAAAGGCTCCGAAACTACTGAACCGATTTGAAAAATTCTTTCACCAATAGAAAGCTACAGTATCAGCGAGTAACATAGGTTGTATATAATTTTAAGCTCTGGCGTTATGAAATTTGTATAAATGAAAATGTGCGTATTTCATATATTTTAGCGCCAGGGAGGAAAGGCAGGGGGATGGTGGGGTTTGCGGAGAGGGAAGACGAAAGGGAGGGGGAAGGCGGGGAAGGTGGAAGGGAACGGGGATACACGGGAAAGGACATGCAGGGAGAATCAATTTATTTCTTTGAATGGCATAGCAACGCATGCCAGGTACCAGCTATTTATATTAAAAATTTATATCACATTTAACTTACTATAGATTTTTATTATATATATATATATGATAAAAATTCCCCCTTCCCCCTTCCCCCTTCCCTGCTCTGACTTTCCTCCGACCCCGGCTGACAACGGTCGCGCTCCCGGCAGACGCCCCCGGCACTTTCGAGAACATTCCATGGCGTGGTCCGCGCGCCTAGCAACCGGCTCGGAGCATTTGTCGCAAGGAAACACCTCGGTGGCTATTAAGCTCACCATGGATCCCTACCTTCTGGCTGCCTCCAAGCTGCACTACCAGGCCCTCGTGAGTAACTGACCAACTAATTTCCCTTTTGCCGTGTGTCCACAAATTTACGCGTATTAATGATCGATCCCAGAGGGGCTCGATTGAGAGAGAGACTGTTAGGCTTTTGTCCCCAGAATAGTCAGGCTATTAATCCTATCTGTGCTCAATTAGTAACTGTAAATGAAACCCCGTTATATTTAAACTGTTCCCTCCAATACAAGCAATGTTTACCTCAGCTGATGTTTTATTGCCCTGACAAGGTACGTGTAGGTAGACTTTATTTTCAGGTATTCCACACTTGCACCTAAGAGAACCTACCACCCTGGTGCTGGGAGACTCTATCGCTCTGCCAGGCAAATAACTGAGCTAGTCCTGTGGCAGAATGTAGACACCCCCAGCAAGGTGTGCTAACAATATTTAACTCAATGGAATTTGCTGGGTCTAGCTAGAACAAATCAACTTTGTTATTTATATTTTAATGTACGGCTGTTTGTTTCCCAAATAAATAAATACTCGCAATCGCCCTGGTGACGTATCATTCAGATTCGAAACGTGCGTTGCTTGAAATGGATTTCGCTTATTTGGTGACCAGATATGAATAAGCCTGGTACTGCACCACCTTTCTCCTCCCCCATCTTCTCCACCACTCCATTACCCTCAATCTCACAAAATTCCCCAAGTTGGGAAGCCATCGTCCCACTGACTCAAGGTGTTTAGGAACAGTTGGGACTCATTCACATAATTTCTTTTCTTTAAATACTGAGAGATATCTAGTTTGGTTGTCATGAGAATAACAAAAAAATGTTTTCCAATATGCATGACGAAAATAAGTCATCATCATCATCTTCTTCCCCTTATCCTATTCGGGTCCTCCATACGTCCCTGTATTGTGCTGATTGCTCGGCCTCTGTCCATGGTAGACCCATCCTCTCCTCACACAGTTTCCGGAGTTGCCTCGCCCAACTGTGTCTGCGTCCAGTGGCGGCCCACTGGACGTCTACCCTCTAGAATCGCACTCAGTATCTTCCTCGGAATTCGGTCATCAGACATTCTAAGTACATGCCCTAGCCACCTCAGTTGCGATTTTTCTATGAAGAGTAGCAGTGGTTCAATGTTTAGATCATCTCGGATCGTCGAGTTTCTTATATGATCCCATTTCGTAACCCCTGCCACTCCTCTCAAGTACCTCATTTCGGCAGCTTGGACTCTAGAGCATGTTCGTTCATTTAGTATCCATGTCTGGTGGCCGTAAGTGGACGTCGGGCGGTATACCGTTTTAAATACTGCCATCTTTGTCTTGATGCTGAGCTCGGCTTTTCTTACGAAATAAGTTCAGAATAAAATTCAATACGAAATGAAATAAACACCGCTTGAAAGGCACCCTATTTTAATTAAGAAGAGCACCATTAACGTGATTTTATCTCGGAGAAAGTAAATTATTTGTAGGTTTATCTAAACAAAGCGCACTTTTCTTTAACCCTAGATTCATAACCATTCGTCCCACAGACCGCACAAAACGTAAATTTGTTTCTTGTCTCTCTATTGAAAGAGATAGAATGATGACCTCTCAAGTACCTTCCTAGATCGCTTGTTCATTAGTAACGCGGGTGCGCTTGCCTCGCAGTGACGTCTTGTGCACAAGTTATAGACCTTTGAACGTCTGAGAGACGAATGTTTACGTATAGTGTAACTTTTGACGAGACTGCATTTGAAAACATTGTTTTTTATGAGTTCTGGTTATAAAGAGTAAAAGTAAGTATATGATATTATTCTATATGAGTTATTATTTATAGTTACATCTTATTTTATCGTTCAAAATGTATAATTGTGTGAATTTTACATCAAGTCTTTTTATTTTATTTTAGAATGGATGACCGGCAAATTGAGGACTATTTGAATCGTTTATCTGATTCTGGTGAGGATGATTTTACCAGTCAGCAAAAGGATGTAGAAATGAGTTTTCTATTCTTCAAAACATCCTTCACGAAACATCTTTCAAGAAACATCGTGAAGCCGTGAGGAACCGTGGTTACGTAAAAGACACGAAATGCCAACTTTGAAGAGATGCTTAAAAGTGAAAATCGCCGAAGTTTTAGGTGAAATGCCTACCATTGTCACACCTGGTCCAAGTGGTACTCAAAAATAGGTTTGTGGTTATTGTGATTATAAAAAATGGCGTATGACAAGGTTCCAATGCAAGCAATGCAAAAAGTATATATTATGTGCATGGACCATCGCGGCCTCATGTGTGTGGAATGTACCGATGAAATTTAATTTTAACTCATTTATAATTTTTTTTGTTACCTAATTAAACATATTAAAGAGTGCCATACTTAATTTATTTATTTTATATACAAGTTTTTTTTTTTTTTAAGTTTTCTTTATTCATTAAATTTTTCATTACACACATACGGGACTTTTCGACCACCATGCTAGGCACATGCTCGTGTTGTGGTGTACCCCAAAACTCGTCACTTAAATTTAATCGTCTGTGAGATGAATGTTTATGAATAATGTCCCTCTTTTATGGTTATGTTATGTTATGAATTAGGTTATGAATCTAGGGTTAAATATCACTATGTAAATTTAAGGCACTATTAATATTTGTAATGTTTTTAACATAGTCTTTAATGGAAGTTAAACAATATTGGGGAACGGTGTTTTGCCAGGGGAGGGAACAGAGAAAGAGCAGCTGAAAATTTAAAGTTATTGGATTTTCTTCTTACTTGAATTGTGGGGCTATTGGGGATACATCGCTATTGAATATCAAAATCCCTGAGCTAGTCTAGAGCCTCAGGCATCGCATCACCCTGTGGACTTCATCAATTCTGCCGGCATTCGTTGATGATGTGCTCGATAGTCGGTACCGCAGAGCAATCATAATGTTGTTGAGTCTTTTGTTCCTACCGGTGCATCTCATGGGTACAACAGCTACGGAGCAGTCCGATATTATTATCGAACATCGCCATTGGGCATTGCAATCTCTCCGGGCGCTACCAATTGTATCTTGTATTCAATAATTTATTATTGACATAGTATTAACCATTAAATGAAGAGAAATAAAATTAAGGCATTATAATAATGCATTTTTTAAAACCGTCTTTTCACTCAAAACCATTCTGATCACTTGGATATTCTGTTATTTTTGTATATTTTACTTAACTATGACATTTTTAAATTTCATATCTACTCTCGCGGAGAGACTTTTGCCGTACAGTTTTGTTTGTACGAGTATATTATTAAATTTGAAGTTGGGAACTTTTATCGGGCTTTTCATGATTTTGACTAAGGCACAACAAAAGGTGCATGGGGATTTAATATACTCTCGATTAGTCCTGCAAGGTTTGTGGAACGGGTATTTCAATACATTATCAAGCAAACGATGATAAAAAAGGCAATTTTTTTTTATAAATAATGCTTTTAAAAGAAAAAAGAAACTAGTTGACTGTGCTTACAAACTACATTTCTGTTTCACATAAAATTCTTATTTATAAATTAGATAGAAATGCTTGAAATACGTTGCAAAGTGTTAGCCTAGTTTCTGTGCTATATTACTGATAGAAAACGAATTTGTTAAAATAAAACCCACCCTGACAGGTTTCACAACTTGGGCCAATGTTGTTCATCTTGTTAATTGAAATAAAAAAATATATTTCACGAAGTGTTTAGCTTATTTTTTGTAAATGACCTCAACATTTTTGGAATAATTCAAAATCTGTAAAATAAAATTATTTATCGGTGAAATATTCATCAAGATAATATTAACAAATAGTAAATTTTATCCAATGAAAATAGACTTCACTTAAATGTCTAAAGTTTTTGAATAAACAGATTTTCTTGAATAAAAAATCCTGTGATCCTCAATTACTATATTGATAATATAGTAATGCTCTTGAGACATTAACGCAAATTAAAGGCTTAGGCATTTCAATCAAATATTTCATTTGTTAACCACATAACGTTTTTATTTCTAATAAGCGCCTACAAATTTTGTTGGGATATATAACTGGGTTATGTATAAATTTCAATTATATTAAGTGTAATAAACTGTTATATTTGCCTTCGTTGGAAGTCAACTTGAGTACAATTACAATTACAATCCACATTAGAATAATCGTGTGCCCGCTATTGATATAATACAAAATAAATTCTTACGTTTTCTAAATTTTTAAATAGGAAATTCAACAATTTTGTTAAACTACGACACTTTTAAATTATCTGAATACTAATAGTGCATTTGATAGTATAGAATTGCTGGCTTTGATAAGCTTTCGGATTTCTTACGTAATAACAGAATTCGGGATTTATTTCAGGAAAAAAATTCTCGAACTAACTACCATAATATTATTTACTCCTCATGGCCCAGAATACTAAAAAAAGTGCCAAGTCAGTGGAAATCTTCAATATATCGCTAAATACATACAGAAGATTGTCGCTGGGGCACTTCAGTTACGTATAAAAGGTAAGAAAAAAATACAATTTTTACCATTCTGTGTAAAAATCCCTGAAAAGGACGTTAATAATTGAACAAATATCCTTATTACCATATCGGCCTGGATGCAGTCCCTCTTGATGGCCCGATGGAAATAGGATATTTAAATATCTGTGATACAGTCAAAACATTCAGCATATCGTCAAATATCCTTAACAAAGATTATTTTTTTTTAAATATGCATTTTTTTTTTAACATGAGCTCATCACAGGAGGCCCTGAGAAAAAATATTTCCTTCAGGGCCTATGTCATCTTTGGGGATGCTGTGTGGAGGGGTTTGTTTAAGGAAAGGAAGGAGAGGAGAGTTCTGGGAAGCAAAAAGGTTTAAGGAGTGGTTAGGAATCTGAGGTTCAGTGTGTCCTGGTCATCCGCCTCCAAGACCTAGACATACCTCACCCCATGAACCCAGGCACCCCTGCTAAATCACCAAACGTAGCGAACCACTTGGGGTGACCTATGGCAGAGGTGTTGGTTATCCAATAAAGGTTCCCGGGGCGGCGGTACCCATTCCCGCCTCCCAAATTGCCCATTTTGACTGCTTAAAAAAATTTGCATTATTTTAATTACAAATTACATTACTTTAATTTACATAACTTATAATTAATTTTAACTTTAAATTACATAATAGTTATTTTTTTTGCAATTCTTCTGTAATATACATAATATGTATTTTTTTCAAAGATAGATACACATTCCCGAGTTAGGAATCACCTGACAATAAGTTAAAAATCTTATACTACCGCCACAATAATTGGAAATAATAATAATCGTAAGTGGAAAATATTGCTTGTGTCGAGATGAAGGACTTAGCCAGCCGAGGAATTGAACTCACGACGACCGGGTGATACCCAAATGCGATGCCAACTCAGCAACTGACCGATCATTTCGTACTACTGTCATACAGAAGGATTTTTACTGACTTGGTATTTCTACACAAAATTCAAACTTGTGCACTAAATGCACATCAAATTTTAATAGTTTAGAATTGCTTTACATCGCTTAATAATGCGTTTACATCTGGCATATTATATATACCCCTTATTAAATTTTCCAAATTAATTTAAAAAGCCAGGAAAAATGACATTAGATATTTATTTTTAATTATTTCTGTAAATATCTTACACACCTTCAACAATCCATTAAAAACAATTAATAGACCCTGAAAAAACGATTTCCTAAATTCCGTAATCTCACAAGTATATATATATCTCTCTTTTAAATGGTGATGGCTTAACTTAACTATTCCGGAGAAAACAAAAAAGGAATGGCTGCTTATATTTCAGCCTTTCAGAAAACTTTTAACAAATGACGTTATTTTTTTTCGCTCCTGCCTTTATTCGGCCGGTGATTTCGAGACCGGAGTGACAAATGATTGCGATTGTTCAAACAAAACGTTTTGTTGTCAATGGAATAATAGATATTTGATTCAGAGGAATACGCAGGCTTTTGTGTTAATCTATTTTCGAAACAATAAAAGTGAGTTATTGGTGAATAATCATTTAACTCGTAACCTATTCTTAACAGTTTATTATACATAATTATTATTTGTATTCAGTTTTTTTAATGTGAATACCGTGCAAGCGTCCAAACTGCAATCTAGTAGCCTCACTCACCGGGAATACGGCATCACCAATAATTGAGATGGCGGGAATTGTTAAGCGTAAAAGGAAGATTATGAAGTATCTGGTTGTATACATTTTTTACGTTAACTCTACACAGGAGGCCCTGAGGAAAACAATTTTCCTAGTTGCCTGTGTCTTTGGGGAAGCTGTGCAGGGGGTCTGTTTAAGGAAAGTTTAATGTATTAAGAGGGCATTACCAGAGAAAACCGGAAATACGTCATTTTCACAAAAGATTTTAGACGTATTGACTCTTTTCCACAAAAAATTATAAATGGATGTCGAAAGATTGTTCTTTTATCTAGCATTCATATGTAATAAATTTTGAGAATTTTTTAAAAATTTTAGTATAATAAGGTTATTCCATAGGTCGTTGGCAGATTTGATAAATTTTCAAAAAAGTTTTTGTATTATACCACACCCATTTCAAATAATATAATCATGCAGTAAAATAAATCAATATATTATCTAGCAAACGTGGGTTTTAGAATTTTAATTTTAGTTTCAATAAAATCATTAAAAAATATGTACGTACATGTGTTTCTTGACGAAAATTGGTCCATTTGTGTATTTATTTGCGCACTTACAAACTAATATATTTCAGATTTTTTTAACATTCTTATAAAATTTAGACATTATTAAAAAATGATAAATACTTATAATCAAAAAATAACTACAAAAAGTACACTATTTTAATAGTTTTATCATCACGCCTTTCAGCATTTTTGGATGAAGGTATAAATTAAAGCTAATTTGGATTGAAATAAATTCAATATTGAGTTATAATTTTAAAAAGCTGGTATGGAGAATAATTAATCTTTCTCATTGTAACCGCCCTGCACGATCGGAAGAACAACTTTCGACGAAATGTGGATTTTCGTCCGCTGGCTGGTTAAACGCTCTTAAGCTTTCATGTGTCATCGTTAGATAGGGATATACTTCTCTCGTTGGCCGGTAGGAGTTCCCGTGTAGACAGGGACCAGTCAGAAAAGCTCCGATAAGCGAGCCGCTTGATCCCCTTTACCACTCGTGTGGATAGGTAAGCTGACTTTTAGCCTTTATATTGTAAATACGTAATCTCTAAATACGAAACCTAATATTTATTGGAAGTCCCCTTCGGAACGTAAGTGTAAGAAATACCCAACATTACAGAAAGGAAAGAGAGGAGGCGTCTCATTTGTTCTTACCTGTCCAATAGACCATTTATTGTTCAATCTCCACTTTAGCTTTATCTTAAACTACTCTCATAATATTTCATTGAAATAATGAAAGAAAACCGTCTCCTCCTGTAAAATTTTCTAATGGTCTATTGGACAAACACGAGCTAAGGCGACGGAGGTTCTGAGAAGGAAAAAAACTATGAGGGGTGTGTAGGAATCTGGAGGTCAATGAGTCCAGGAGTGGCGGACGTATGCATCCATCCATCCAGTAGTGGGTGGGCAAATGCATGTGCCGCCAAGACCTAAACAAACCTCACCCCATGAACCGGGTATGGGTACCGCCGACCCGGGAACCATTTATTGGATAACCAACACGCTTTCTGTCTCCCCAAGTGGTTCGTTACGTTTGGTGACTTAGCACGGATGCCCGGGTTCATGGGGTGAGGTTTTTCTAGGTGTTGGCGATGAATGCGTTTGCCCACCTACTGCGTGGCTAGCCGCATCGGGAGACTGATTGAGGAAGGCCTAACCTAGATCACTCCAGCCGGACTGTCTTGACCCATCACATTGCACCACAGTGGGAGGGATGGATTCTTATGTCGGTCACTCCTGGACACATTGACACAAGATTCCTGTCCATCCATCAAACCTTTTCCTTCCGAGAACTTCCTTTCTAAAAAGACTGTCCACCCAGCATTCACAAAGATGGCATAAGCCCTGAGGAATTTTATTTTTCCTCAAGACCTTCTGTGAGGAGCTAATCTAAAGAAACGGGAGTGTGTAATTCACACGCGGTAGAAGTGAAACTATAAAGTCGCCAAATGTCGCTTTCTTTTCTTTTGCCTGTTTCTTTGAAAGTGGTTTGAAAATTGGATAATGATTTCACAAAAACAAAAATGTTTTTTTTTTGATTTCGTAGGATTCGAACCTCCGTTCGCTTGATGTCTATCTCTCTGGCCGCTGAGACTTGTCAGGCGTCTTGCCCACTGTGCTATGGGAGGCATTATATTAGAGTTGTAATGCATTTCCGTTTCATCTAAAGAAGTTTCATTAAAAAAAAAAGAAACAGTCGCGGCTAAAGCCTTTTTACTTATAGTTTCGATTCTGGATGGTGGTCTTTCAGCATGGCGATACTTACTAAAAGAATCACCCGCTTTCCATGGTCATAGAGATATACATGACCTCAGGCTCCGTTTTATGCAGAAACAATTGGAATACACGCACCGGACGGAACCTTGCCGAAGTGCCGTTTACGTGCCGCAGAGCAATCGTAAAATACAAATTATTGAACAGGTTAGGTTTTTCTTAACGGACATGACTTGCCATTCTATAATAATGTGAGCCCAAGAACGGACTGAACGCCACATAAATCATTAATGGAAGTATTTTCTTGTGAGCGTGCCTTCCTCCCTTATCATTTGACAGAATTTTTCAGTCAATATCTGAAACCGAAATGACTTCCAAATATGTGATTTAGGAACCCAAGCTTAGTGGGTATTATCTGAAATCTTCCTCTATCTCTTAAGTATTAACCAAGAGATATGTGTACTGGGTATCAATATTGTGTTAGTCCACTCGCTCACCATTCATCGTTTATTTATTTCCACATATACAGCACAACATTTGACGTATATGTGGAAATAATGTGTTGATTGAATCAGATTGTCCTATTATCAAGGGGCCACCAAATCTCATACAATTTAAAGTTGACAGTCTAGAAGCCCGTGTGTATTTTATCCACAACGCGAATAGTTTTTTTTTACGGAAATTCGATTATCTAAAGCTCACAGAATATAATTGATATCTCTCGGCGTCAAGACCAATGTTTTAATTAATTGGCGATTAATCAAAAGTTCCTTTTTCCCATCAAACTTCACGCTTTGCTCTAACTCCATTTCTTTATTTGTATGGATGCTCGAGTTTTGTTCTCGTTTAATTATATTACGTCAACTTCGGGCAACTTCCTGAAAGACAAATATTATTTGTGCAAAAGTTTCACTCCTTTTCACATAATATTACTTTTTTGTTTTTTTTTTCTTTTCAAACATAATATAATTTATAAAACTGTCATATTTTCTCTCTCTCTTTCTATTTTACTATCAGGATGAAAGTCTTCGAGGTGATTTTTATTCAATTGGAATAAATATATAAAAAAATTAAATAATTAAATCGTGGTTACAAACTAAGTTATTGTTTTATTTCAATTAATATGTCAAACCACAAAGTGACTGCTTTCTATGAAAATATGATTTTTATTCGTCGATGTAAATTTTTACTAGTGGCGCAAAAGTCATCACCCTATCGGTAGACGCTATAATTTTTGCAAATGGCGGCAAATGTCGGTTCTGCTTTGACATTTGTGAAGTAAATAGATACAAAATACACGTCAATAAGACGGGAATCGCTATACTCCGCAAGAATGCGGAAAAAAATGAAAAAACCCATTTCTGAGTAAGACCTCTCCAGCAGGACTCTCAGAACACCACCTTACCCTCCGTGGAAGGGATTGATTCATATATCCGTCACTCCTGGACACACTGACCCCCAGATTCCTATCCAATCCTCATACCTTTTTGCTTCCCAATACTTCCTCCTCTTCCTTTCCCTAAAAATACCCTCCACACAGCATCACCAAAGATGAAATAGGCCCTGAGGGGAATTATTTTCGTCAGTGCCTCATATGTGGAGCTAATAATAATAATAATATAAGTTGCAGTTGTATGCAGGGGAAGTGCAATGCAATACATTCCATTTTTTTTAAATAACAAAAAAAGATAAATAATAATGTAAAAAAAAAAACGGGTCGCGTAATCTCTCGTTTTGGTGATTTGTACTGGTCGGGAAGATCGCCCGATTTAACCATTCCAGACTCCTTTTCGTAGGCTTTCTTGAAGTCACGAGTCTACATATGTCAACAAGCCTCAGACTCTTGAAGTCCTCAAAGAGAATATCCGTCAAGAATGCGAGAAACTATGGCCGATATCATTTATTCGACTTATGGAAAAAAATTAAGGCATTAAATAAACACAATCCGAAAGCAAAATCAAAATTTTTCATTTATAAAATAAATTACAGTCAGAGAACCATAGAATGACAACTTTTGCGCCAACTTGTACATGCTACGAACTACGAGTTTGAGATCAGAAACTGGCTTTGAGAACTTTAAAAATGAATTAAAAAATACTGCATAAAGTTGAACAAGCATTTATAATCAGAGCGTCGTTGATTGATTGTTAAGGGTGGAGTGAACCTAGGTCTTAAAGAGACTTATAATTTATAATGAAGAACCAAGAAAATCAAAACATTATATATATTGTTGAGCAGTCGAACTGATAAGCACAAACGTGAATGTCCTCAGACTGCACACCGGTACTTAAGATATCAAAATATAACATGACATCTCGTAATTGTGTGTGAAAAAGCATAAACCCGCGGAATCGACGATCCCAATCTCTCCGCCCTGGTGTCATCGAAATAATGCTGATTTTTCGCTAAAGTGTATACGACAATCCTTAAATTAGCTACCAATTGATTTTATTCGAGTTATGTATATAATTCACAAAGTGGCTACCACGTGTCGGAACTATTTTTAATTTTAATGCATTGTCTCAAATAAATATTATTGTTTTTTTATCGAAGGAAGCAAACACTTTGTGGTGTGACATTATATATTAAATGAAAGAACACACTTTGTAAAACACCACTTTTTATTATAATTGATATTTAAAAGCCAACCAGGTTTCGCTCGATCTCGAGCTTCATCAGGGCTATTATAACAACTAAAGTTAATTATCTACAGACATACATATATAAAAGACATTAACAGGATGAGTGAAAGAGCTAGCAATATTATAGGCAACACCCTATAATATTGCTAGCTCTATTGCTAGCTAATATTGCTAAATAATAGTAACCATATAAAACATACACATCAGTTTTTTGATCGTGTCAAAAATCTCTCTTCTGGACAATTTAACAATCAAGAAATCGACCTCTTAGCTAAAGGTCTTAAATATAACGTAAAATATAATAAAAATAACTTCAATAATGCTATTCAAAATGTTGCAGTAGACATCGAAACTGCTCTGTTTAATAAACCAAAACCGTTTCTATACAAAAGTGCCGAAACCTTAAAAAAATTAATTCCAAAATTCAATCTTCACCTGAAAGCAGATCCCGAAGCTATCACCATGAAGAATATACGTAATAAGTTAAAAAACGACAATTTAATCTTGACGAAAGCTGACAAAGGCAACACTGTTATCATATTAAACAAAAGTGATTACAACTCAAAAATTGAAGATTTCATCAAAACTGATATGTTTAGTGTTTTACCAACTGACCCAACCGTAAAATATTTAGATAATTTAAAATGTGCCCTAAAAAATTGTAAAAACTCTATTTTTCACGATGAGTCATATCAACAAACAAAGTTTCTCACAAAAAATCCCAAACCACCAAAACTGTACGGATTTCTCAAAATACATAAAATGAATTGCCCCATCCGACCTGTGGTCTCCTGTTGTAATTCCCCTAATTTTAAATTGTCTTCTTTTATTACAAAGATATTTAATGATACCAATGTGTTTTCCCCAAAGTATACCATCAAAAATTCATTAGCATTAATTGACGAACTGAAGGACCTGGTTCTTCCCGCTAACTGCAAATTAATATCATTCGATGTAGTCAATTTATTTCCTAATGTTCCCATCACTGAAAGTAAAACCCTAATATCCAATTTACTTAATAATTCACACTTAACTAAAGATCTAGCTAATGACATGTCACGTCTTTTTAATGTTTGTTTGAACCAAAATTATTTTCAATATAATAATATTATTTATCAACAAAAGGATGGCTTGGCCATTGGGGCTCCTACGAGTCCTCTTATCGCCGACATTTTTATGGATAATTTAGAAAATAATATTTTTGCTTCTAAATCACCTCTCTTAAAAAATATTTTATTGTGGCGACGTTACGTTGATGATGTTCTGTGCATTTGGACAGGTACCGACAGGCAATTAAACTCTTTTCTTAAAATAATAAATTCTTTTCACAAACAAATTCAATTTACTTTAGAAATAGGTATTAACTCAACCTTGAATTTTCTCGACCTAACTTTAAGTATCACTAATAATAAAATTGATTTCGATATATACCGTAAACCTACCTATACTGATACTACCATTCATAATTCATCCAACCACCCCATATCCCACAAACATTCTGCCTTCCACTCCATGATACATCGATTGATTACAGTACCATTAAATAATAATAACTTTAATAAGGAATTATCCATAATTAAACAAATTGCTATAAATAACGGGTATGAGACAAAACTAGTAGATAATATTCTTAATAAAAAGTTGAAACAAGTAGCATCAAATAAATTTCTTTTTAATAATCCTAATAATAATATAAATACTAATCACCAATTCCAATGGCGTAAAGTACTGTTTACGAATAACTTTTCTTCGTTAAGCGTAAAAAAATTCCCTCCGGAAATAAAACCCGCCTTTTACACCAATAACAACTTAGGTAAATATTTAATTAACACTAAAGATATTGATGATAAATTTAGCCACTCTGGCGTATATAAACTAAGTTGTAATGATTGCTCTGCATTTTACATTGGAAAAATGGCCCGAAATGTAAACATAAGAATTAAAGAACATCTAAGATGTTTAAATAGTAATGCTTTTTCAGAATTTGCAAACCATCTACTAGAAACTAACCACTCATTCGATAAAACCTCCGGGACTAAAATATTACATAAAAATGGAATCGGAATTAGGTTAAACAATCTAGAAGCCCTCGAAATAAAAAAAGCCGTTAATAATAAATCAAATATTATTAATAACCAAATCAATTTATCTGATAGTCCCATTTTTAATTTATTCCGCTAAACTCTCCTTAAACAACTCCTTCCCTCTCCCTCCCCCCCTTTACTTACTCATCCTGTAATTATTGTTGTCTCCCTCTTGTCAATTTGCTTCACTTTCTGGCACCAATAGGGTGTTGCCTATAATATTGCTAGCTCTTTCACTCATCCTGTTAATGTCTTTTATATATGTATGTCTGTAGATAATTAACTTTAGTTGTTATAATAGCCCTGATGAAGCTCGAGATCGAGCGAAACCTGGTTGGCTTTTAAATATCAATTATAATAAAAAGTGGTGTTTTATAAAGTGTGTTCTTTCATTTAATATAAATATTATTGTTTTAATTTTCATGTGACATTGTGGGCGCCATTTCAAAAATATATATTACCACGAAAACAAGCTCGTTTCTAGAATACTATGCAACATGCATTGTGCATGTAGCGGAACTTAACTGGTTCACCGAGGCTATCATATTTTATTTCAACAAATCTCCGCCCGTGCAACAAACGGCAGTAACATTTGTTTTAATAATAAAACTTTCCGTATCCTCCTGCTTACCTTTGCTAACCTTTTCCATAAGTGCTCCAACAATTACATTATTGAATAGAAAATTTGTTGAGTTGGATTATTTATGTGCCAATAAAGATATCTACATTTACACAACTTTGCAGAGTTTCCACATTTTTGGTAAATGTGCCTGTGTTTAGAGCGAAAAGGCTATCTAAAAGATCTACGTTTTTCGTTTTCTGCCATTTGAATTAATATATTTACCTACTTATGATTATTTTTACTAGCTAGTTCCTGGCATGCGTTGCTATGCCATTTAATAAATAAATTGTTTCTCCCTTTCCCATTCGTCCCCTTCCTCTCCCGCGTCCTCTACCCCTCAGGCGTTCCCACTCCGCCTCCTCCACCTACCCTCTCCCCACTCCTCTCCCCCCCCTCCTACCCCCACCCTTCTTCCTCCTCCCCCCTTCACACCACCGCATTCCGTTACGGTACATTCAGTTTTCAAACATCTCGTGTGCCACCTGTTGCATTTTTTATACAAATTTCATAATGCCAGATCTCACCAGTAGTTTATACAAACCTTGTTCTGACAATGACAAACACAAAAAAAAATAATTTTCCAATTTGGTGCAGTCGTTCGGAAGTTATGCGCGTACATACCTTTCGTCGATTAATTTTTATTTATACAGATGTGGTTTGTTTAATATTTTAAATCACGTAATCCGAAGTCAAAACAATTTCAATATAATACTATACATTTATATGGGGGAGGGGGAGGGGGTAATTTCTGGAAGTTCCGATGTCAGTTTTATATAATTAGAAGTCTATTTTAAACCTTAGGTAGATGTAATACTATTCCATTGTTCACCATATACATTAGATTGATAAAACTGTGGCCTATCTAATTGTAGTCAAAATATTGTTCACCCGTTTTTACGCCAAGCAATCGATGAAAATCTTCATTCCTGAGCGATTCATAAATTTGAATTATTATTTTTAATTGTAAAACTAACGTTTTTAAGACAAGATTTTTTATGCATAGCACAAAGGGTAACAATTATTATAAGCAATAATTATCAGCCTTGACCTAGGCATTCTTGTTTTTTCTTGTTATGCCCCAATTATAAATATTACAGGGTTCTTATAATGTCATTTGACATTAGCGATTAACCACCGGTAGATAAGATAGTTAGAATAAAAGTAAGTATTTATTACGAACAAGCATCTTCTTCTTCTTTTTCAATGGCGCTACAGCCCATATCGAGCTTTGGCCTCCTGCAACATTCGCCTCCAACTCCTCCTGTCCTTAGTGGCCGACTTCCAGTTTGTTACCTGGAGAAGCTATGCTGCATCCCCCCTTACCTCGTGTTCCCATCTCAGTTTGGGTCTTCTCACTTTTCTCCTTTCACCTGGGTGTCTAGTCATAATTATTTTTGGAACGAGTGTGTCCGGCATTCTCTGTACATTTCCAGCCAATCTCAACCTGAGGAGTCTCATATGGGCTGAGATCTTAGGGGCCTGATATATATCATACTATTTAACGGATCCACATATTCTTTACATCACTTATTACTTTCAAAATTCATTCTTTTAAGCATTTCAGACTTCTTTGTCGTCAGTGTCAGCGCCTCACATCCAAATTATGCCAATACAGTTCTGACAATGCTCTTACATATGGTTACTTTGGTTTTCCTGTGGACGCTACGTGACAAATTACGAACAAGCTACGACCCCCAAAATGCGAAGATTTGTTTAGTGGTTGAAAAACTTCACATACATACAAATAGGTATAACTGAAACAAAAAATATATTCATAATTAATCATTAAATAAATAATATATAAATGCAAATGGGTTTAAAAGCTTACACGGAGTAGACAGCGGGGATCTTTGATGAATTTCATGAGCAATGATGGTCTCACATTAGAGTTGTACTCTCGTAATGTTGGTAGCTATGTGTTCTGCCTATTTTATCTTATTCCATTGGGAATGTATAGTGAGTGATTTGTTGAAATAGGCCAAACCCACATATATTATTACCTATTATTTTATTATTATTTTAATAACTATGCTTAGCAAACTACAGTAATAATCAAGCATTAATTGTTTATTTTATTTTACTTTATTGTTTCTGTTCTCTTTCTAGTTCTCACTATGCAAAATCTGTACGTAGGACTATAATATGAAATGCAAACACCAGTTACCACCTTATATTTTAATCATTTGCTTGTAAATACATTTTTATTTATTTCTGTTATCATTTCAACAACTATGCTAAACAATCCACGGCTATTTTGTGTTTTAATTGGTTATTTCATTTTTATTTTATACTTTCTCTTCTCTTTTTTTTTCTTTTGCTATGCTAAACTAATAACAGTTAGGTATTGTATTTTAAACTTTTTTTATTATTTTATTTCATATTCTTTCTCTTATTTTTATTTCATCAATTTTCTTTCTTTTTTTGTACAAATCATTTTTCCCACGTTCATACCAATAATTATTTGACTGTCCTAAAACGGGATAATACTCCTAGTTAAATAAATTAAATATAAATGTATAATATTGTGCTAAATAAACAAATAAATAAATAAATAAAAATAAAATGATGAGAGAATAGCTCTGGCGTGAGACTAGCTTATTTCATTATGATTACTTACATTAAAAAAAAAAAAAAAAAAAGGTCATTTCA
This sequence comes from Limnephilus marmoratus, assembly GCA_917880885.1. Taxonomy (NCBI): domain Eukaryota; kingdom Metazoa; phylum Arthropoda; class Insecta; order Trichoptera; family Limnephilidae; genus Limnephilus; species Limnephilus marmoratus. Next base: position 18,688,507 of record OU862909.1, read on the forward strand.
TGAACATTCTCCAGCCCTAAAGAGCCCTAAATATCAACAGCCACTAATCTCTAATAGTCCTAAATTCTCCAGTATTTTAAAATAAATACCAACTCTACTTTTGCAACTAATCTATTCATAAATGTAATACTAGGGAAGCAAATAATGTAAAATCATGCAATGTCCAGTGTGTTAACTGTAATGTCCTCCGCGTGCAAAGCCGTATCTTCTCCATAAACTTTCTAATTAAAGTGTGTTTATCGGAAGTGACCAGCCAGGTAAGTATGTTTCTGTATCCATTTATTAATAGTAAAATTAGTTAGAACCTATGCATTCCTAATAAATTGTACAGCGCCCTTGAGGTGATTTTTCACAAAAACGGCGCTTTATGAATTATCCAATTATTATTATTATTATTACATATTCAGTTGATTGTTAACAAGAAGATTGGTTCATAGCATTCACGTTCCAGTGAATCATCACCGATGTAATTGTAATTAGCATCCCATCCCATATCATATTATAATATTGTATTTGAAAATATTCGATAGTATTGGTATAAGTAATACATCGGTTGTGATTAATAATTAGTTCAGTTTGATACAATATTAAACGCATGATCCATCATAGCGGCACTTTCCCAAAGCAGCTAATTAACGAACAACCCTTCCATAAAATCGAGATAAACGGGATCCGGCAACGTTATTTGTTTTCCAAATGTTGCATGATGTACCTGATAAAGGTTTAATCAACTAATGAGCATCAGTATACCAACAACTGCTTTTAAACAGCAAATAATCGGCTGAACGGTTTAACTGAACGGCTTATTTGTATTTTCATTTTGCACTATTGATGTCACTTTGCTAGGAATGAGGCTAATTAGCTCGATAGCATGAATAGACAGGTTTTGCAGCAGGAATTTTGAGAAGCAGTGGAATCACGGACTTATGAATATATCTGGACCTGCCCTAAGTGATAAAAACGTAATATTTCCCCCTCCCCATGGAACCGGCTTTAGCTCCGTCTTGGCGCCAGGTCGTTCCATGGGGAGGGGAGAGATCCACGTTTTACAAAATAACACGCCAAAAAACGGCAGATTGCGCTGTACATTATAGGTACATATTATATAGACATAGCGAATGTGAGCGGTTCTCCAGTGTCCTCGTCGCTGGTTACAGGGATAAGTAAATTATGAAACATTTGTAAAAGTGTCTTAACTAAACACGGCAACAAAATATTGCTATATGAATTGTGTCGAATGTTTTTGGGGCAAGCATTTGGCCTTAGCAAATATGTTATTACGTGGCAAGCAATTCGCGCTCCCATGTAAAAAGGTCTATTCATTCAAAGCAGATTTTGCTTTTAAGAACTAAATGGTGATATTATACTGCGAGATGCCTATATACTGTCAGATTGATTTTTCAACGAATCACAGTATCTTTCTTCTCTTCGCTCCCCATATTTTGTTTTTACCCCACACCTGTATCTTCTGGTCTATTCATTATGATGTCTATGAGCGGAATGCAATACATTCCTTGACCTATCAACCATCATGCCCGTTCCCAGTGTGAGAGCCAGTCGATTATTATTTATGTCGGGCAGGAGAGTGTTGAGAGTTCAATTGTAGTACCGAAAACGTAATTTCTAGAACATCGGTAGGTAATTTCGCCTGATATGAGAACGGTTCTGAAGCTTAACTAATGAATGTACGAGTACCAACCACACTGAAGAACTCGTAAAGCGGATAAGAAATCAATAACTATGATCGAACAAGATTAACCGTCAACTCTGACAAATAATTACATAAAAATATATGAGTATCGACAAAAACTGTGAATCCCAATTAAGATTATACAAATTAATCTAGTTATAATAATTATCCTTACTGAATGCTGGATAAAGGATAAATGTTCATCCCTATAAATGCTGCATTGGTGTTGTTGGCTTCTATATGGAGAACCGTAGTGTGGCTGGTACGCCTAATTGGAACATTTAAACCAATGACTGATAGCAATTCGGGACTATCTATTTTATTATTTAGCAGATTTTGTACAAACAATTGATAAAATCTTTTTTTGTAAAGATAACATATTATTTTTTTTTTTTTTTACAGTGAATACCGCACAAGAATCTCAACTGCTCCCGTCTGGAGCCAGTGAGACTATGGCATCCCCAATTGGGGTATGTTGTGAGGCTGAAGGTAGCGGGGAGGGGAAGGAGGTGGGGAAGAGGAAGGTTGGGAAGTACCTGGCTATTCAGATCTGGTCACTAAACACGGCTAAAGCCATTTTCAAGCAACGTTTCAATTCTGAATGGTGGTCTTACACCAGGGCGATACTGATAGTATCTTCCACTCTGGAACATGCCGCAAATATACTTTATATTATTTTAAATGAATTAATTGTGAAATAACACAAATTAATCAAATAAAATTTATTTGCGCATGCCGGGTTCGAACCCGCGACCTCCGGAATGTGAGTCAAGAGTCTTAGCCACTGGACTACGGAGGCCGTCAGTTTAAAGCTTTGTTGTATCTCTTACGAAAATGAAATAAATTTTGTATACATTTTACTAAATCTATGTGTACTGGACGCTTGTGCTAATGACATTGACTGTAAGTTACCGGTTTCTTCCTGAGCGTATCTTGTGTAAGGATTTGCAAATGAAACATAGACTTCACGAATGGTTGCTTCCCTAAAAGTGTAAAGTGACTACACGTGTTAATAGGGTCAGTTTTTCTTATCTCTCCACGGTTTGTCGTGCGAGTAATTTAATCTTGCAAAGTCAAAAAGAAACACGTGTATGGTGATAAAATCTTACCACGATGAATCGTCGGTGAGAATGCGGTCCTTGTTCTACCGGTATTTCAATGGAAGTTGCTCGTAGAAACTAGCATCATTAATCCACTCGGCACCAGTGCATTATCGGTAAAAACGCCAAACACGCGCGCAACATGTGTACATCGTTAATATTTTTCATAATTGGACGGGTCGTTTCTACGACTTGGACTTGAGTTCAACAGCTCGGCTGTGGAACGATTTGGCGGCCTCCGTCTATTCAAGACCTAAGTTCACTCCTTCCTCTACTTTAAAAGACTCTCCACACAGCATCGACAAATATGATTCAGATCTTGAGGGAAATTATTTTTCTTAAGGCCTCCTGTGGGGAGTTAATTTAAAAAAAAAATTTTGTCCGATGCACTATGTATAATAATAATAAATGGATAATTTATAGAGCTCCGTTTTTGTGAAAAATCACTTCAAGGGCGCTTAAATAAGAATACACAATCGTATCGAAAAAATGGCTACTGCCGTGCGGCGCGAAGATGACGGAAATGCCCGAAGAATTCCGACGAAATTGTTCCGGCGAAATGACTATTCTTACTAGGGTTTGAATAAGATAGTAATTATATTTTTCTCTTGTAAAATGTAACGATGAGTCGACGGGTCAGCGGGTTCGATATTATCTTGATGGTGCCCTCCCCGTAATGGATAACTTGCATTGAGGATTCCATATTAGGTACATATATATATAAGTGCTTTCAAGAAAGCTACCGATTAAAACGAGTTGCTCATAGAGATGACAATAGAATACCTATGTATTTATCACAACTCATAACGTTATACCGTATTTAAATTAAAATGCTATAAAGTTACTCAATATAAAATTAAAATTAAACTGTTTTTTTAAAAGGTACTTTGAATAAATTTAATGAAAATAAAAACGTCATACGAATCTTTTTGCTACATAAAGCTTTGGAAACCGCTTGATGAAATTGAATTTGTGGGATTTTTGCGCGTCTTCATAGTGCTAAAAAAAACTTATTCATAATGGTGGTGATTTAGTCGCTTAAACAACAGAACCCGCCGCAATTCTCGCCTTAACGATTCCTCATTAAAGCCTGTATTTAACGTATGTTTATTAGAAGAACGACGTCATATTTCAACTAGTTGAGCTGTGTCAACGTTTAAATAACGTTTAGGGGATTTAACGGGCGACCATAAAAAGGTAGAGCGCACTTTTCGCATAATTTTCCATAATGACTCGCAGAATATGGCTGGATAATAATAATGTAAAGGCCTGCGAATGTCTTAATGCCTTTGTGAAAAGCTGGAAAATGGGGGTTATGTTTAGGAATCTTATACACTAAACTTGTTACATATGCGTGAGCCGTGAACTGACAGCTTATCTAAAGGTACCACAAACAAAGGGTGGGATTACACGACATACGTGTAACCGATTTTATGTCTCTACGGAATTATTTCGGTGTAAGCACTATGTAACTCTTACATTATTACAAATGAATTTAAAAATAATAGAGTGAACACTCTTGAGCAATTGTAATATTTTTAAGAGGGCATTACCAGAGAAAACCGGGAATACGTCATTTTCAAAAAAAAATTTAGACGTATTGACTCTTTCCCACAAAAAATTATAAATGGATTTCGAAAGATTGTTCTTTTATTATATTTATACTAGCATTCGCATGTAATAAATTTTGAGAATTTTTTTTAATTTTTAGTATAATAAGGTTATTCCATAGGTCGTTGGGAGATTTATTAAATTTTCAAAATAGATTTTGTATTATACCACACCCATTTCAAATAATATAATCATGCAGTAAAATAAATCAATATATTATATAGCAAACGCATGTTTTAGAATTTTAATTTTAGTTTCAATAAAATCATTAAAAAATATGTATCTACGTTCATGTGTTTCTTGACGAAAATTGGTCCATTTGTGTTTTTATTTGCGCACTTACAAACCAATATATTTCAGATTTTTATTAACATTCATATTAAATTTAGACATTATTGAAAAATGATAAATACTTCTAATCAAAAAATAATTACAAAAAGTACATTATTTTAATAGTTTTATCATCACGCCTTTCAGCATTTTTGGATGAAGGTATAAATTAAAGCTAATTTGGATTGAAATAAATTCGATGTTGAGTTATAGTTTAAAAAAGCTGGTACGGAGAATAATTAATCTTTCTCATTGTAACCGCCCTGCACGATCGTAAGAACAACTTTCGACGAAATGTGGATTTTCGTCCGCTGGCTGGTTAAACGCTCTTAACGAAAATCCCAACTAACCTGTGACAATTAAAATTCAACAAACTGTTCAAAATACCATACAGCAGAATATATGTTCTGGTACATAATAAAAAGACAAGAGGAATGGTGCTGTTAAATGAAATATTGAAAACACTAGATGCATTAAATTCCTCTACTAGCCTAGAAGAGTGTTAGAATGAGAAAATTGTGCCATACTTGAATGATTAATCTGTTGTACAATAAAAAACTTTTTTTAAAATTGAAAGCCTTAATTCTTTGATATTGAGATAAAAGGAGACAAAATTACAGTGAAATTCATTTTCGAGGCAGTACGTTTGCATTATTAAATCACCCTATCCAATGCACCTAATAAATTAGCAATACCACTTTTCTTACTTGTGTAGTTCTGTCCAATATGAGCATGTTAATTACAATGATGTTAATTATTCATAAACTAACGGAAAAGGAAAATATTCAATACATTTTATTCATTACAACATCATTTTATTTTTATGCGACTTTTTTATTTGTTAAAATTGAATACATGTACATTAGATCAGAGAAAAACAAACAGTGTGATTTATAAGTAAATAAACTAACTGAAAACACTACAGAGCTCGCAAAACTATAGTTGCTCCATATTCATGTTAAGGAATGGCAGATAAGCGAAAATTAATCAAATGAGAGAAGGGCTTAATTGAATTCCATTAAAAAAGACACTGCTATAGGTATGATTTATTAGTTTTTATACATACAATTATGTATAACCAAATGCCAAAATTCATGAAATATAAGATAAATTAACTCAACCAACAATAAAAAATAAACACAATAATGACAGTTGTATGGAAAAGTGATTGCTGCCTCGTCCTCCTAATTCGATCTATTCGACTTACGAGCTTTTATTAACAATTTCAAATAATAGTTATATCATATTTTGTGAAGAAATTCTGACTGACAGAATATTTATATAGCCGTCTTATCTGTATTATATCCGATAATTTGTTTTACCTTATTTATATAATCCGTCTCTCTACAAGACCCGCATTAATAAATCCCGTTCTAGAGCCCCTACCTTTAAATTATTTATGAACCAAGATAATATTACAATATATATAAACATTACAATATACACAATATCCATTTTTTTGTGTATACCACCTCAATAGGCTGAGCCTATTCCGGGGTGGCTTATAGTTCACCTGTCATTGCAATGTGCAGAAATGGGTGGTCTTGTGCGAAGTATCAATAAAAACAATAATATAACATGGTTTTAATTCCACTTTATTATTAACCCTTTATAACATCATGTGACAGTTCTGTTACAAACCGTTTCAATGCTCACAACATCTAAAATAACCATCAAAATTAATTAAAATCATAGTGATAGCACAGAAACACACCATTCTTTATAATGCAAGTACATTTTCATACAAAAAGATAGTGTAAGTAGCTAAAAATTTCAGTTGATCTTCAGTCGCCGTGAAATTGACAACGACTCGGGTATAAAACATTTAAAAAATAGAAGAAAAATATTTCTACTTGCTGTCGTTCATTGCTTTGAACAATATATCTTAGTTACTTAAAATATTTAGTAGTTTTGGCATGAGGCAGTAAACTAAATTTGTGTCATTCCTGTCACATTGCGTTATTAAGCTCACATTCACTAAATATTTGCTGGTACATTTGGATGTTAGGAAAATTATTGTTGTATATCTTAGGAAAATTTATTTCAGCTAAAAATTTCACCAAGGCTAAACCTTTCCGTGGGCAATATATTTTAATAGAATATTAGTACATACGAGTATATATACTATGTACCTACCTACAAATATATTTTAATTATTAGTTATTATATATTTTTCCTGATTGGTATATTTTTTCTTGTCGGAATGACTTTCCCGGGCTTGAGAGATGATGATATTATTGAATAATTATTATTTAACAATGAAAACAGTGAGGATTGCTTCGAGGATGATGATGACAGCCTTGCAGATCCTGACTTTGAGTATCAGAGTGATTTAGATTTAAACTTGGAGTCTCAGTCCAGAGTGAGATTGTTGTTGAGCTTAAGCCCATATCTGCATCATCAGACCATCAGAAGGCAAAAAAAAATAAAAATCATGAGCATCAGCTTCGTTTCGCAGGTGACGAGTCCTTGGCATCTGAGATCTTAAAATTAGAAACGCTGAAAAATATTTCCCAAGAAATTGACAGACTACACAGCTGACCAAAAATTTGTACATAGCTCAAAAAGATTCCAGTAATTCTTTCCGTGTGTCAAAAACAGATATGCAGCAGTTTATGAGAGTAGTTTTCATCATGTCTTTAATGCATCTTCCAAGAGTAACAAAACACTGGCATAATTTGATAGGGACGTCTACACAGAAAGAAACCATGCCAGTGAATAAATTTGAGAAGGTGAGGTTGATCGATAGCATCATGGGTAGATGTAAAATATTATTGCGAAGCAAACGATGGCAAGTTCGTATGTTTTACCATTTGTTGGACCTTGCGATGTCCAATGCCTTTCGAAGTTTGAAAGGCTAATAACAAGCAGAATACACAGCTGGCATCAGCCGATTTTCGTCTGAAGGTTGCTATGGTGCTTTGTAAGCTGGTAAAAAGAACACCATGATGCGCTGAAGCATTGAACCAGAAATTCAGGCTCAGAAACAAAAGGGTCCAGCTCAATATGTTCCTCTAATGGCAGTAAGACAAGTTCAAATAGGTAAGACAAGAACAAGGGCATTGGCCAGTAAGGGCTGAAAAAAGAATTCATTGTAAGTGTCCAGGATGCAATAGCGTCTCACAAATACTGTGTGAAAAATTTAGGGTTGCATTAAGCTACAATAAGCAAAATAATTGTTTTCAATTATTTCATACTTCGCAGACACTTAAGAACATTTTTAAGCATTGTAACGCAATGTAACATAAATGCCACACACCCCTTTTCTACAGTTTTATCATCTTATTATTAAAATTTTGAAAAAATAAGAAATACGTGTTTTATTATTTGCAGAAAGCCTTAAAAACACCAGGTTATGGTTATATTATTGTGTTTTTTATAATTATGTATTCCCACAAAGTGTTGCTACATGTGAAAATTTATTATTAAAAACATCAGCTTTTAGTTAAAACGTTTCCAATACGTTGCGAAGCATAATGTCGCTTACCTGCAAACAAAAGAGCATTAATAATGTGAACACTTAAATATAATGTGGGATTTAGTGTGGGATGAACATTTAAAACGTGTTACATTTATTCTACAATAAATCATTAAAAGAAATAAAAATCTTCGAATAAAAATATTAAATTAAAAGAAGTCAATATTAGCGAAACTCAATCGAAAATCTAAAAAAAGAAAAATCAGAAAAAGATACGGTCATATCTGGGGAAAACATTGTCAAAATGAAGAATACGTTAATAGTTCTTAGTCGAAGTATGATACAGTTAAATATGATCGAATCGGATAGAGACACATTAGCTCAGTTGGTAAGATTGCACCACGGCAAGGCAAAGGTCCTGGTTTTGTGTCCCAGTATCGTAACCGTATCTTTTTCTGATTTTTTCTGTTTCAAGATTTTTGACTGAGTTTCTCTAATACTGTCCTAACTATATATTACGATTTGAGATTTTACTCATTAAGTTAAAAATAAATGAAAATATAAATTTTTAATTCATGGAGACAATATTAGCGATACTCAATCGAAAATCTGAAACAGAAAAGTCAGAAAAAAAGACATGGTCAGAGGTGATTTCACTATCTGTCTTCATTAATTAAATATTAGAATATTAAAATTTTTCAGCCACCATGGAATAATTATTGAGGATTAGTTATGTATCAGTTATGTTAAGTTTGGATAACATTAAAGGAAAAATATGATTATGAAAGTATGATTAGCGTTTCCATTTAAGCGCCGTTTGTGCGAAAAATCATCTCCAGGGCGCTGTATAAATATGTGAATGAACGAGATATGGAAAGGAAGACCAAAATTCTACAATACATTAGATTTGTGATGAAGTACATGGGTAGAAGAAGTGGCACGATTCATAGAATCAAACACAAACGTGTTTTAATTAATACCGATAATAATCGGAATAATAAACGTGTCAGATGATGACTTAATTTGTGAGAATGAAGTTATGAGTGCATTATGCATTTTTTTTTCTGCAACAGTTGTTTAGAAATAACTTACCAACATCGATGGCGGAGTACCCAGAATCCAAACCAAGGAATCAGCTACGTCTTCGGATGTGATATGAGGGCATTGACTCAGTTCTGCCAAACCCCCTTTATCAAATATTTCTGTTTTCACAATTCCTGGAGAAATGCTCTGCAAATAAATAGGCAGGCATTTTTTGTAATGAAATCAAACTTAAAACAATTTAGTTTTTTTTTGTCTAACGTGCTTCATTTCTTCATAAGTTTAAGACTTTTTTTTAACTTTTCAAAAGTGTTGTGTTTTGTATCTGTGGAATCGTTGTTTTATAGTCTAAAGCAGGCATGGGCAACCTTTCATAGGTCTAGGGCCAAATTATCATTCTGTCTCCGAGTCGAGGGCCGGACCAAATTATTAAACTTAATAAAGTAATATTAAATTAAATAAAACACGTTACTACTTCTTATATACCTATATATTTTTTTATGTAATAAACGACATAATATTAATATTACATATCTACTGATTACAAAATTTTGTGTGAAGATTGGCCTGGTACTTAATTACGTAACTATCAATATTGGCGTTGGTGTTGCTTAACCCTTAATTACTCGCATGGGGTCAATCATTTTCGTATAAAAAAATGAAGCACTTGGCGCGGCCCGATTCCCCCCGCGCCCTCGCTAGCTTCATAACGCGCGACTAAGTTTGTATTTTAGTAGCGACCAAGTCACGGGAGTGGAAGGATGCGTCGCTGCGCTCTTGAGCGGCGACCCCGTGCGAGTAATTACGTTACTTTAGAAAGTACCTAAAAAATGCAAGAAATTTACAAGATGTGTGTGCAATTATCACTCTGAAATATACTGTCAACAATGTAACAAGAGTGATTCGGAGAGTTCGTAAAAATATGAGTATTAACTATGATCTCACTATACCTAAGTACAAATTGTTAATTATTGATAACTATTTTAGTTTAACTTGCTTTTGTATAATTAGTTAGTAATTCATGTTATTACATTAAAGAATAAACAAAGCACTTTAATAATAAAATAGAATCATTTACTTATATATTTCAATATATAATTAAAACTACTCATACTATTTGGGGTCATCTGTGACCCCATGCGAGCAGTTATGTAATATTCTTTGTGCGAGTAATTAAGGGTTAAGGATAATCGCATAGAATTATCGGGATTTTCATCTGTTATCTTCGTTCGAATTTTTGATTTGGTGTGTTTCATCCTCGAAAAAGAACTGTTCACACGTAGGTATATGTGCTGCCAAAAAGATAAAAGTTTTTCTTGCAAATGCGCATAAATTTGTATATTTTTCTTCCACCAAATAAAATTATAAAAATTCGTATTTTTTACTAATCTTAAATATAAATACCCCAGGTTCGGAAAAAAAAGTTTATTATGGTTACGAATTATTATGAATTTATTAAAATGTGAGCCTTGAGCAAACCGCCAATATTGGGCATGGTGGCGCCTTAATGTTACAAATAAATAAATGTACAACAATATAACACATAAAAGCAGGTGATTTCCATCACGGACTATGTATTCAATATTCATGAAGACGTAATATTTTTATTTCACATTTTTACAAAATGTTCGAGTGAAGTCACCAATGAGCATTGATTTGTTTATTAAGACATACGAGTACACCGTACGTTATTACACAAGTGATAAAGAATATTAAATAAAATTACTACATGGTATAGTACCTCTTACGTAATTCCGTAGAAAATCCTTACATAATTTCGCCTGGTATTTTAACAGTTCTTAAAACTTAACTAATGAGTGAATGAGTAGAGAAATATAAAAATAAAAAAATGTGTATGAAGATAAATACCATTTTTAGAACAAGAATTACATGTTCACGAATCCTAAAACAAGTTTAATGAAAAGATAAATGTAAAAAGTTTTAAAATAAATTATAATGTCACGCCAAGAAATTTAGTATATTAGTTTTGTATGTTTGCAAGGAATTGTAAAAAATATCCAAAGCCTCGAATACATTGAGCGAGTTTACAAGCTACTTGCCGGCAAATTTACTATCTGCTAGTGAACTCGCACAGTGTAATCATATTACTAGCTAACTAGCAGATTTTAAACTGAAGGAGTTTACTAGCAGATTTTCCGGCTAGTAGCTTGTAAATTCGCTCAATGTTATCGAGGCTTAAGTGTAGTAATTTTTCATAGTGTGTTTAAGTTGTGTGATTGGTAGGTTTTTTGCTGCAGTAGTGTTGTTGGCTTCTATATGAAAAAGCGAAGTGTGCCTGGTATGCCTCATTGAATCATTTAAACCAATGACGGATGATGATTATCTATTTTATTATTAATCAGGTTTTGAAGAAACATAGTAGAAGAAGTCGAGGACGCCCAAAGATATTCAAATACAGAAGAGATATGCTATGGTCCGCGCAACTGTCGCCAGACTACGCGCTAATTAGCGTAGTTTTCATACAAAAAGAATTTGTTCATTCCGTTGATTTTTTGAAAATGTGCATTAATATTGGTTAACAATATATTTTGAATAAGGAAAGAATTCGTTCATTTAGTTTAACGTTCGTTTGGTTTATTCGTTAATTATTTGTTCTTTTAGTTTATTTGTTAATTGGTAAACAATATCGGCGACACCCGGAAGCGCAGACCCACATAGTAAAAACAGCAGATAGCACATCTACTTATATTTTAATATCTTTGTGGACGCCCAAGAAAGATATGGCACGACCTAGTGAATCAGATACTTGAGTCGGGCCATGTCAAGAGTCAGAATAATAGAAGAGAATGTATGAGACGTTGTATGAATGTAAACGAGGCAAGGAATGTGTGCCAAGACCGGGATGTTTGGCGGTCCGTCCTCTCTGCCTACCCCTGCGGGGAAACGGCGTGATGGTTAGTTAGTTATGAAGAAACATCAGTTCTGACAATATGCGTCTTTCTTATTTGTTGATAATTTAATAAATTAATTTAATATATATAGTTTTAAGCGCCCCAGAGACCGTCAATGTAAATTGTTGTTATGGCTTAATTTAAAATGAGGACGAGGTTATCATGATGAGTAGCACACTCAAATTGAGTGCAAAATGGTTCAGTACTGACCGTCACTTTGATATTTGTGCTCAAGATCGACATCTCCAACCTCAGTGTTTCGGTCAGAGCAGTGACAGCATGTTTTGTTGCGAAATATATATTCAAGTTGATCTTGTCATCAACTATGACCTTGTGACCCGCAACACTGAAATAAATACATTCATTTTATTTTCCATTTTTTATATTTTTATTATTATTAAGGTTTGTCTATTTTGTAGGAATAGTCCAAGGAATCAGCCCTACAAAAATTCTTCAATATTAACCATTTATTTGGATATCTAGGACAAAGTGGTATATTATTTAAATTTTAAATTTAAACTGGGCGTACTGTACAGGGCTCGCAGATACTTTAATAGTACACAACTGCTAACTCTGTACAAATATCAAGTGCGCCCCACGGTTGAATTTGTCACACAACATACCCCAATTGGGGATGCCATAGTCTCACTGGCTCGAGATGGGAGCAGTTGGTGACTCTTGTGCGGTATTCATATATATTTTTTTTTTGCAAGTTGAAAAAATCATTTCTCTGCGTATAAATAGCTATTCTGTAGAGAATACTTGTAGTATTATATAAAAGTAGTAAACTTATTATACTATACTACCTTTATAAAAAAAATGTGGAAGCACATTTCATGGTAAGGCGGTGTAATAACAAACAAAATTTTGCAAAAAATAAATAAGTTATTATGAAAAAAAGGTTCAGCTGATGCACGGAAAATTTTGGCGTCGGTACAAGACGGGTTAATGGTTCAGTATTTTCTTTTAAATATGATTAATCATGAAAAATTAAGAAGGTAGGTTTCTAGGTACATACCAACTTACAAATATTATCACTCCGGAGGAGATTTTGCATTTGATTTGTTGAATAAGAGAAAATTAAAAACATAATATTTTAATATTTTTAACTTTCGTTTAAAAGTAAAATGAGTTATTAAAAAAGAACTAATGAAACAATGTGCGATAATCGCACGATTCAACGAGTCGTAACATAATATCTGCTAAGTAACACGCGCGGATACAACGTGTAAACATCTGTTAATTACTTATCACAACGTAACCGTAAATACTGAAAGATGTAATACTTGTTTTACAATTTTTGAAGTGAAACTATTTTAGCGCCGTTAGTGATTTGAAATTTGAAAGTGATGAAAATCGTATTAAACGGAAATACGTCACAACTTAGTTCTACACAAATGCTCGGTTCTAATATAATGTGGAAAATTCGCGCTTTGGCGCATGCCTTCGATAACCCAGTGGGCAAAGCGCCTGACAAGTCGCAGAGGCTAGAGAGATAGACATCAAGCGAACGGAGGTTCGAATCCTACGAAATCCAAAAAAAAACATTTTTATTTTTGCGAAATCAACATTTAATCTTCAAACCACTTTAAAATACACAGGCAAAAGAAAGCGACATCTAACGACTTTCTAGTTTCACTTCTACCATGTGTCAATTACACACTCTGATTTTTTTTCCACAAAGAACTTTGTATGACGTATATTTTATTTACAAACCTGTTAATATTGAAGACATGTCCGGCAAACTTCCGATCTCTCATCGATGTAATGGCTTCCTTTGAAAATACTGCCATTGCCAACAAATTCGTATTTATGACATCCTGGAAGTCCTTAGTTGATGATTCTATATAAAGGAATCGAATTTTACTATCGTATTATTTTCTACGACAAATTTTATTAAGAAATGTACAATTCAGCATATACGGACAAATAATAAAAAATTAAAATAAACATTATTGTGGCCTTTTTTACATTAATTCCACATAGGAGAAAAATAATTTGCTTCAGGGCCTATGTCATCTTTGGGTATGGCGGAATTTTTTACGTTGGAGGCTGTTTTTAGGGAAAGGAAGGAGAGGAAATTCTGTAAGGGAAAAAGGAATGTGAGATGGGTAGGAATCAGGGGTTAATATGTCCATGAGGGACGGTTGTATGAATCCATACTTCCAACTGCGATGCTAGGTGATGGGTTGAGAGAGTCCGGTTGGAGAGGTCAAAAGGTCTCCCTCAACCAGTCTCTCCTGATCCGGCTTGCCATGCAGTAGGTGGGCAAACGCATCCGCCGCCCAAGACCCATACAAACCTCAACCCATGAACTCGGGCACCCCTGCTAAGTCACCAAATGTAGCAAACCACAATTGGTTATCCAATGTTATTCACAACACATTGGTTACCCGGGGACGTATTTCCAAAACCTATACCGATTCAGTCGCGGTAGCGACAATTTATATTTTAAATATACCTCTATATTGGTTACTTTTTATTTCATTGCAAAAAAAATTGTTCTAAAATCTAAATAAAATAATCTTTCCAATGTGTATATTAGAAATTAATAATTTTATTTCTAAATATTTAAATTTTGATATTGAAAATGTAAAGCGACTGAACCGGTATAGGTTTTGGAAATACGCTACCCGGGGCGGCGGTTCGCATACTTGTCTTCTAAATTGCGATTTTTTAACAGCTACCAACTAATTCTGCATTCAAATTTCTTTTTAATCACATAATTAGCACTGGTACAGAAAACAAGGCTTATAGATAATATTATTATAAAAAAAATTATCGTTGCAGTAATTGCTTGAAAAATGTACAGGCTGTCAAAAAGTGTATCCATTCGATTATTATATGGATCAATTTCAATATTCGCGATGATATTTCCTATTGCCTCGGCCTCTGTGTTTCCTCCTTCCTACAACATGGGTCTCTTCAAGACCAATGTTCATTCCTTCCTCTCCTCAAAAATACCCTCCACACATTATCCCAGATGACATAGGCCCAGAGTTTAATGTAAAAAAATTATATTCCGTATAATTGTGGAAATCACGGAAAGCCTCAAATATACAACTGTGCAAGGAAAGCTATCAAAACCACACTTGGGAGTATCATGGAAAAATCGGGTTTTACTATGTAATCTGTTTTTTCCTCAGAATTGTTTGAAAACAACATGTAATCTCACCGCATACTCTAAATTCACTCCTGAAGATGCCGGCATTGTTCACCATCACGTCAACTCCACCATATCTCTGTTTGATATCTGCAAAGAGCGCCGGGACAGCGGCCACATCAGTCACATCGAATTTGACCCCGTGAATAACCCCTTTAGGGTGTTTGACTTTCTTGGACAATTCCTGAAAAAATACATGTTTATAAGCAAGACATTCACATAAAAGACCAAAACAGTCTACTTTTTTAATATGGCATTTAAAACCGAAATCAGATCCACCTATAATGGTGCAGCTGCTAGGATGGATGTGGACATCAGACAATACTACAAATAATATTTTGGTGTTATTGAAAAATTACAAAATTCACATTAAAAACATTGAGCGAATACAAAAAAAAATCTGCGTTTTATAAATTTTAAATTAAATGCTCCACTTAAAATATATATTTTTTATTAAATTTTCCAAAAATTCACACATTTGAAGAAAGACGTAAAATAAACAACTTAACCTTTTTATTAAAAATACTAAATTCTAAATCAACTATTTTGAACTCCTGCAACTCATAAACTTACAAATACCCACAGTAACGAATTCAATTTGGGAGGCGGGAATGTGTACCGCCGCCCTGGGAACCTATTTTGGATAACCAACACCTCTGCCATAGGTCACCCCAAGTGGTTCGCTACGTTTTTTGATTTAGCAGGGGTGCCAGGAGGTTTCTCTAGGTCTTGGAGGTGGATGACCAGGACACACCGAACCCCAAATTCCTACCCACCCCTTAAACCCTCTTCCTTTCCAGAACTCTCCCCTTCTTTCTTTCCTTTAAAAAAACCCTCCACACAGCATCCCCAAAGATGACATAGGCCCTGAGGTAAATTATTTTCCTCAGTGCCTCCTGTGTGGAGCTTATGTAAAAAAAAAGTAACAAAACGACAAAAAACACTTTTCTACTGCAGCATTAATACGCGGAACTACATTGCCACTCTCCGATTCAACGGTTTCATACTACGGGAAATCACCAGTACTTAGGTGATGTTTAATATCAACTTGGAGGGTTTTGTGGATCTTGTAAAATATTTATTGCAAGACTATTCCTAAACACATTATATATTTTGGTAAACCTAACAAATCGCTGTATTTTTGTATTTTTATGACTCATGTTATTTTTTATTAAATTTTATGTTTATTATTTCTTTATTTGTATCAAAATTATCTGTCATGAATTAATGTAAAAGCCCTCTGGGCGTGAAATAAATGAAATATATAATAATAGTAAATAAATCAAAGGAGATCGAACGACTTTTATAAGTCCATCTCCGTTTTTTTTTCGTAAAGTACACATAAATACATAAATAATGGAAATTGAACCAACCTGTACGTTTTCAACTCTTCTTGCAAGTCCAAAGACAATCAATCCTTCATTTGCCAACTTCAGGGCAATGGCTGCACCAATACCGGAGCTTGCCCCCGTCACCACGGCAATTTTGCTCACCCAGCGTTCCATTATTAATATTCTTATCGAACTCTGTTCAAGTCTCCAAATTTTCTGAAATAAATGCGATTATTACTTTCTTGTTGTTTTTTATAGCAACTTTATGTAAACCCCCCAGGCGACCAAATTCCAAATTCACGTAAAAGCATTACGAATTCTAAGAAACGTAGCAAAACTGTCTGCGATGCAATAATAATATAATCGACTGAATGTTAAACATCGTACGTCATAATTTTACAAGAACTTGGTCATTAGTTATTATTCTGGGGGGCAAAACGGCTTGTTATTGTGAAAATAAAAAAAAGTATGTAAACATTGTTACGTAACACGAATATGTCCTCAGAATAAGTGAAACGTTTAATGCAAATCACACGACACCACGAAACCACGACACAAATTGAGGAGCATTTTCACAAAGAGAAATATCTACCCCGAACGGTTTTATATTTTATTATTATACCCTCTGTAGGTAAGTGTCTAAAAAAATGGCAAATTTTTTTAAAAGAAAGTCAAACATTCCTGCGTTACAAATAACCCGACAATATTTGAAAATCTCCTACTACCACCGCAGCAAGCGGAAATTAATAGTTGTGTCATGAAGAAGGACTCAAACGCGATGCCAAGTCAACCACTGACCGGTCAAAAATCAATATATTTACCTGCTTAGTGTGTACTGCAAAATGATAGATTCGTACGAAGTGAAATACCTACATTTATGTAAAAGAGCCCTTATTATCTTTTTCAATGTACCTATCCTTTTAGTATTCGCATTAAAAAAAAAACTTTATTTCAAATTCCCCATCAATTTTTTCGTCTAGGTAATACTTATTCATTTTTTATATGCAGGTACGTATCATCCTTAAACATTTTTTTCAAATTTTATTTTAAGAAT
This sequence comes from Limnephilus marmoratus, assembly GCA_917880885.1. Taxonomy (NCBI): domain Eukaryota; kingdom Metazoa; phylum Arthropoda; class Insecta; order Trichoptera; family Limnephilidae; genus Limnephilus; species Limnephilus marmoratus. Next base: position 18,706,157 of record OU862909.1, read on the forward strand.
TTTTATAATTATTTTTTTCTGTATGGTTAAGAATCTACCTTTAGGTACTTACTTTGAAAGTTAAAGCAATTGATTTTTTTAAATTATAAACAGGGGATGCCATAGTCTTACTGGCTCCAGATAGGAGTAGTTGGGACTTTTGTACGGTATTCAAATGCATTTAAAAAAAACATACTTTTTTTACCACTTCCCATATTGAATATCTGATAGAAGAAATCCATTTATTTGACAATACATTTTTTTAAGGGCCCGCAACCCGGATTTGCACCGATTTATTACATATTTCCCTTAAACACGTTAAGTGTTAAGCTCTTAAAAAAATATATGTTATTCTTGAAGAAAATGTCTAGACATTGCCCGCGCCGAAATGCAAATTATATGAAATTCCCTCGATAGAAAAAAATCGCAAAGTATGCTCCAAAACATATTATTAACACGTTTGTTTCAGTTATTTTACAAGTTATATGTATGAAAACACATATAACTTGTAAAATAACACAGTGTTATTCACAGTGTTTCTTTAAATGTTGTTTGAGATAATGCTCGCAAGATTTTTGCTCTATTTTAAACGAGTCGTGTTTTATTAAACATTTTCGCAATTCTCGCATCGATTTTGTCGCTGTAAATGTTAGCGCTCTCCTCTAACATTCGTAATTTCGTATCTCTCCATCTTCTTCTTTTCGGGCCCGGTTGCAGAGCCTTAATATTAACTTAACATTGAGATCTCCATCAAGGCCTCTGAGACATATTTAAAGATATAAGGTAAACAATAACAAAAAAGACAATACAGATTTGTCGTTTTTACACGAAGTATTCACAATTTTACCCAAATCCTCATTACAAAATAAGTATATGGAAAAATACTTTTTTTTATAAATGTTTTTTCTTGAAGATTTTTCAAAAAGACCAAACTTTTATCTTTGTCAACGGAGAAAACTTATCAAGGTGAAATTTTGAAATTTCTATAAATTTTTATTTAAAAAACACCTTATTGTAGAAGGATCAAATAATATGTGACGTTACATTCCCTAATAGTTAACGTTAAAACGAAGCCTTGTTAACAAATTTTATTACTTCATTTTATTTTATTGTTAAAATAATATTATGTGCATAATTTCAAACAATATATGAAAAAATTACCTTACTGGACACTTTACCGTGCTGAGCCCCCCATTTTAAAATTTAATAAAACTCACTAAAAATATGCCACGAAAAAATAAATTGAGGCGAGATAAAATAAAATACAATAATACAGTCGGTAATGAAAAAAAATCGACGCATAGTATTATGAGGTACGGTTGTATGTAAAGTGTGTATTGTGACGGTATTGTGTATTACGTATATATGTTTTATGCTTTTACTCATTTTTGTTAATTAATCCATCTTTTAATAAAACCACTGCAATTGAATGGAAGCTTTCTAGACAGATCTTCAAAACGTCCACCGTGCAAAATAAATAATGTCACAATAATCACAACTCACAAAAATCATTCGTTTTACAGCCGGTTAAAAATTCGTCGATATATTAAGAAAACACGACGTAAAAAGAAAAACAGCCAGATAAAGAAACGAAATAAAAATATATATAATTTTACTCGTATTTTTTTAGCATCCATTATCAATTTATCAGTAACTAACCGTTTAAAACAGCAGTAGCGTACATCCGAACAAATCTAGTAAACCGACATGACTGATCCCACGATGCATGAATCGGTAAACTTATATAATTTGTTTGCCGGATAGATGACTACACTTAACTTCTGAATGGTAGGAACGATAATAACAATAATTTGTATATCGCCGTTTCTGTTAAAAATTACCTCAAGGGAGCTGTGATTAGTGTCAATCATTTTCATGGTCTGACTGTAATGTAAATGTTCATCGAATACCCAGTATTTTCGGGTTACTTTTTTAAAAAGTATTTAAACTGCGCACTTAATAATGATTTGAAACTATATATGCATATATTAAAGTACATATATATGTACATATATATATATATATATTTTTGGTGATTCTAAATTTCAAGTTGATTAAAAGTTGTATCTATGGACCCATTTATATGTGCATCCATAGACATCCAAATTTAATAGACGAGAAGATACAGATGAGGGGTAAAACCAAACTATGGGGGGCGAAGAAGGGAAAGATAACTGTGGTTCGTTAAAAAATCAATCTGACAGTATACAGGCATCTCGCATTTTAATATCACCATTTAGTTCTTAAAAGCAAAATCTGCTTTTGAATGAATAGACCTTTTTACATAAGAGCGCGAATTGCTCGCCACGTTATTAACATATTTGCGAAGTCCAAATGCGGCAAAGTAAAGTTCGCCGATTTTCACAGAGCAATATTTTGTTGCCGTATTTAGTGAAGACACTTTTACAAATGTTTCATAGTTTACTTACCCCTGTAACCAGCTACGAGCTCACTGGAGAACCGCCCACATTCGCTATGTCCACATATTTTAGGGTATAGCATGTATAACACAAGCTCTCATTTTTGCCGTGTTATTTCGTAAAATGTACGATGTGAGCTCGGCGCTGGTCAGGATAAGAATGATGACGTCACATTTTTTAGATTCAAGCGAGGCTCTCGTAAGCCCAGCCGGCTCCATGGAACCGGTATGGGGAGAGGGAAATAATACGCTTTTATCACTTAGGGCAGGTCCAGAAATATTCATTTGTCCATGTGTGCATCAAAAAAATTGGTCCAAATGAAAAACGGCGGCCCGCAAGAGGCCTAAATATATATTTTTTCAAAAATTCACAAACTTTTGTATAGCTGCCGGCAAAGTAACAACGGAACGAACATAATCAAGTATCAATTTTTCTCTTTAATATTAATCTATTTATACACATTGTTAAATATAAACATAATCATTATATCATTGAAAAGAGATGTTATGATAAAAATTGAAAATCATTATGATTGTAAACCTACCAATCTTCTACTATTGTCATGATGTCAATGTTATTTCCTCCCACGTCATTATCGTGTCCATTAATTAAATACCTAAGCCCTACAGGCTACGTTCACGCGAGGCAGATTTGATCCGTGCGAATATCGACAGCCGTTCAAAAGTCGAAGGAAGTGTGCGAAAAAACGTCTGGTCAAAAACTATTACGAATATTAAAAAAAAACATTCCGGTTACTGTAATAGGTATTTCTAGCTGATACAAAACTCATAAATTTTCATCTGTCTTGCAACGGCACCGTTGGGGTCTAATGTTGGTGAAAATCATTTGAACAAAATAAAATATTTACAACTTTTGGATAAAAAATACTTGGTCTTGTTTGTTTTAAACCGCCTCGGGATAGCTTAGCTCAACTCCAGATGTCGAAACATAATTGATTTATGTATTTATTAACGCCCTTTTTCGGGACTTTTACGTATGAATAGTGAGAAATATATAGTATTTATTATACATAACTGAACTGCCTTAGTAACAATATTTTATGTGTGTTTTATTTAAAACATTAGATACAGCAAAAATAACATAATAATAATATTTCTAAATAACTGTAAATATTAAAAATGTCAAGTCTTATTATGCCTTGTATGTCTCTATTAGTTCTTAGCTAGGTGGATTGCCCGTTTTGAGGAACCAAATGCTGGTGAAAAATGCCAAAAATATATTCTGTAAAAAAAAGACGAAATTTGGTTTTTGTATTTAAAGATAAATTGTAGATGTCCACTGACTTAGTACAATAATTGTTTCCTCCATTAGTATTCTGGGCACAGAGGAATACATATGGTAGTTAGTCCCAGAATTTCTGCACTGAAATAAATCCTGTACCTATTACGTAGTGGAATTAGGAAGTTTATCAATTCGAACAATACCGGACTATTAACTAAATCATTTAGAATTTTATACAGAAATACCAAGCCAATGAAAATTCTTCTGTCTAATAATTGGAGCATATTCGTATCATTTAAAAAGATGTTGAAGTTCAACCTAATTGCTGGAATACCCATTTTAAAATTTAGCAAACGATAGATGTAGAAAAGAGGCATGGAGAAGCAATTATTTTATCGTTTCGCAATGACTCCATGTGACATCTAGATGTAGGCGAATGGCTAGAGTCAGTGGTGGGCAAACTTTCTTCATGGCGGGCCAGAAAGTTTACAAAAATTTCAGATGAGGGCCAGGAGTTTAGCCAAAATGCATTTTGTTTTTAAATCTATATTTTAATTATAATACTTTACAAACAAACGCTAATATAAGTTACAGATTACAATTATTTAACTTCTATTTTAAGGCCCGGTTACGGTTGGTGTGTGAGACATATGAAATTGTTTTTGATTAGCCATAATGTCTTCAAATGCAGGTTTGAGCTGCGACAAAGTAACCTTTAGCAGCGAGAAAAGGTGCTCATCAGTTAACCGATTTCTGAGTTTTTCCGCAATTTCATGGTCGAAAACGTCTGTTCGTCGACATATGACGCGCGACAACCCAAACATCGTTATTATTTTCTTAGCCTGATCTTTGGATACTCAGTTTTCGGCAGTTTTCTACAAAATTCTAATTTTTCGGAATAAGAAAAATTGTTTTAAATGGGAGCTGCACTGCATTTCAACAATTTCTAACTGCAGGGACATACTCCGGCATTGAAAAACATCAAGCGATGACTGAATATTCTTAAAATCTTGAAACCTAGTTTCAAATTCGCATCGCAACGCAAAACATGAACTACGTGGCTAGTCTAGAAATGGCTTCTTTTTCAAATTCAAATAATTTACTTTATACAACTGGCTATATAATAGCCCCTCGATTATTATATTTTGACGCCGATGATCCTTAGAAATGTATAGTATATAATAGGTATACTTATAATTTTGAAAGATCATCGGCGGGCCGGATTTAATACGTTTGCGGGCCGGAGCTGGCCCGCGGGCCGTACTTTGCCCATCACTGGGCTAGAGCGATGGCTGTGGTGGAAGTTTATGTATATAATTTGACGCTTCGGGAATTCGCCATGCCTCCGCGCCGAAGCAAATTCGGAATTCTCCTCGTCTGAACGCGAACATTTTGTTTACTTCCTATGTGCTTAACACGCATGAGCGAGATTGATAATAACCGTATTGAAATAATGCTGGTTCGTGAATATGATTTTGCAATCCTTTATTTTTTATTACGAAGGACAGTAAAATTCGCGTTCTTGTGATTAGCAATAAATTAGTCAATAATATGTGTAGTTATGTGCAGGATACCCAAAAATGTTCCTGACATCTGTCATCACGAATCACAATGGTCGAGGGCAAGGGGGTAGGAAACTTGGATAGGGATAGGAGGCGGACGGAATAAGCTCGATATATTTTTTTAATTTAATTAAAATTTCTGCAAATATTTGAGTATGTATTTTTGTTACATCTGTTTCAGCTTACAAGACAATTTCAAACAGTGGTTAATCCACTTTGAGACGACTTATTTATACGGTTTTAAATGTCAATTTTTGAAGATGTCAAACCCAATTTTTTAATAAGTTATCGAATCTGTTGTTGGTATTATTTTATAATGACGTTACTGCTACGACTCAATAACGTGCGTTTCATTTTTTGGTTTTGTATACATACTAAGCAGTAAGGAATAAATAATTTTCCTTACTTTATTCATTCGCGTTAGATTGGGGTCATGCGTTCTTTTGTTGATTTCTAATTGTTCAAGCAAATTTTATCTAAGGCCCTTTATTTCTACATGTACCTAATGGTTTAGGCTTGTTGTTTTTAAGTGGAACGTTCTGCATTTGGCCAAACGCCTCCGAGATGTGCCTCCTTTTAAATGTACTTGAGTTATTTCCGACTCGCGAATGGCTGGGACCGAGACGTATACGGGTTCCACCGGAGCCGGACCTCGGAGCCGGAGCCCGCAAAGAACTCGAACGCGCGACCTGCTCCCGACTTGCGAGTGACCGAAACGCACGGGTGTTTGACCGGAGCCGGCGAACTCGAGTGCGGGGGCTCGGAGCGCCGCGGCTGCCGCGCCGCGCGCGACCCAACTCGCTTGGACCACCAAGTTCCGGGTTTGAGTCCGAGTACTGGATCGGGTTCTCTGGGAGTAGTCGATTTGAAAATGGAGTTGAAGAAAGATTCCGCTTCCCGCGGAAAACCCGAGTTCAAAAGCCCACTAGAGATGAACCCACACATCGCCATTTTACACTTGAGAAAAACAGCGCGAGCTTAATTAAATTATAGAAATTGAGTAATCTATGGAGGTAATATTTTTATTATTCCATTAAATAATGTATAATAAAAATAATATGCTTTGGTAATGTAATGAGTTACCTCAGTGGGACTTGGAACGAAGTTCCAACTTTTTTTCTTTTTCCACTGATGTGTTCCATACTTCCAAGTCAGGCAAATTAATCATTTTATCCAAAGCATTTTTTTTAATTCGGCTACTAAGCAGAATAGATAATTCAGTAAATTTAACCCGGAATCTTCCAAAAGTATTAAAACGCAGGGGGGTTCCAATTAAAGTTTCGGCGCGAAGCTCGTTTTCGAAAAGAGCAATGAAAGTATTCAAGTACTCAATTTAACTATCAAGAAATGAAGAGCCATCATGTTAAAAACAAAATTGCAATATCGTTGTACAATGGCTATTTCAGGGGCGCTAAATGTTTCCAATAAAGCCATTACGTTACAAATAGACGTGTACAAATAGAGCTGTCATTCTTGATCATTTTAGATCTCAAGCAAGGATAACAAAAACTCACAATGAGTAAAAATGCATCATATTTTCCATAAGGTTACTATTTTTTATTAACTATCGGGAATTTAAAAGGGCGCAAGTACCAGAAAAAATACGGTTTTATTCATGAAATTGCTATTTTATTAATTTTTTTTTAATAAAATTCCTTTATTATTTATTTACAGTTTTTTTACATTTTTAAATTAAGTCCCGTTAAACTGATTGATGTTTGTCAACGGGTTCTTTTGACATTTACTTTTTTTTTAAATTGAGACAGGTACATAAAATATACACACTATTACATTTTATATATACAAAAAAGAAACATGTATTTTGGAGAAAAAAAAAGTTAATTAATTTTATGTAAGAAATACAAAACAGAGAAAATGAAAGAAATAAAAAGAAAATAATAATGGAAAAAACATTAAACGAAAAGCGGAAAAACAGAGATTAGTACAAAAAAGTTCTTTCATTTAACCTAATGGCCAACTTCGGATTTGTCAAAACTATTAACGATGTGACACGAGAAGCAGTATTGTCAAACTATATAACGGCTACTTGTCTAGACCATATCTATATAAGAGAGAGGGAGACCATAGAAATCAGTTCGTGCGTATGTGAAACAATAATAGCTGACCACTACCTAATTGCAACGACGATTTATTTCTCTACCTACGACATACACACTTTAGACAAATGGCACACTGAGTACTAAACTGCACTCTCTGAAAAAAAAGTTAATCTATTTATCTCAATCACTGATTGGAATGAAATGTTAAACTTATCTGAACCAAATGTATTGTACGAAGAAATGAAATCGAAATTTAAAAATATTTATGAACTAAGTAACATCAGAAAATTTAATAAAAAATATCGCAATTATCAAAAAACTTGGATGAATGATAGCCTCATTGAAAATATACAAACACGAGATACTCTTTGGAGGAAATGGAAAAACTCACCTAACAACAAAAAATATGAAATCGATTTCAAAAAATACAGAAATAATTTAAATAAACAAATAATAAACACAAAAAAATTATACTATAATTATAAATTTAAACACTGTTTCAAAGACATTAAAAAAACATGGAATGAAATTAAAAAAACTTTAGGTAGGAAAGATAAATCTGGTTGTGATGAAGTCATATCAAAATATTTCTTAAAATCCGAATCGAAAGATGCAGTGGCAGAAAATTTTGCAGACTTTTTTGATGAGGGGGTAAATAAGTTATTACATATATGCGATGTCCGAGCGTCAGAATACACGCCGGAATATTTAAATCACACAATGTATCTACCACGAGCAAATACAAAGCAAATCGAATTAATTATCGGAGGTATGAAAAATTCCAAGACACCAGGCATAGATTTAATTCGTATGTATGATTTGAAAAAACATGTTAAATTACTTAGTCTTATAATCGCCCACTTAATTAACAGAATAATTGATACGGGTTATATTCCCAATGAACTAAAATATAGCATTGTAAGGCCTATCTTTAAAAATGGAAATCACTCTTTAATAAACAATTACAGGCCGATTTCCTTACTTCCTGCATTAGAAAAAATCTTAGAAAAATATATATCAATAAATTTAGATAAATACTTAAATAATCTGAGTATTATTGATGAATGTCAGTATGGCTTTCAAAAAAATAAAAGTTGCGATAAATTGCTCGAAAAATTTTCTAATCGTATAAATTCACAACTAAACTGTAAACAAAATGTATTGGTTCTATTTATTGATTTCTCAAAAGCTTTCGACACACTTAGCCATTTACAAATAATTAAAGTACTTGAAAGTATCCGGGGTAAACTCCTCTTATTCTTCAAAAACTATCTGACAAATAGAAAAATGAGTGTGAAGATTTTAAATATAATAAGTAAATCAAGATACATCAAATCGGGAGTACCGCAAGGGTCAATTCTAGGTCCAAAATTATATATTATATATGTAATTGCTATGTGTAAGATTTTCAAAAAAGCTCGTCGATTCATTTTTGCTGATGATACTGCTCTTGTTGTATCAAATGAAAATCCTGAAATAGCTATACAAGAATTACAAAGAGATTTTAACGAGCTTCTCAAATGGGCTCATGATGTAGGATTAATTATTAATGTGAAAAAAACCAAATGCAGGTACATAAAATCACCAAGTTTGAAAATGTGGAATGTTCCTAAAATAACCGCTCATAGCTTTGACTGTATACATAGAGGAATTGTTAATGTTTGTGACTGTGAAAAAATAGATTTCACAAATGAATATACTTATCTGGGAATAATTGTTGATAACAATTTTAAGTGGGATAAACAAGTGGCTAAAATTTGTAACCAGCTCAGATCCTTAGCTAGCAACTTTTACAAATTAAAATTTATTTTGCCTCATTGTACTCTTAAACTCATAAATAGTATTCATAGATATGGTATTCGAACTTGGGGACATGCAAGCACTACTTACATTAAATATATTGAAAATTTACAAACTGCCATAATAAAAAAAATTGTCACAACAAATATTTACAAACAGAGACATAACTTAAAACTATTGTATGGCTCAGAGAGCCTACTTACAATAAAAGGTCTCCACTGATTCACTACTATTATGGATAATATGGGGGAAAGCCCTTACAAACACAAACATACCACAAGATTTAGAGAAGGAAAGGGCCTAAAAACTCCTCGAATATTAAATAAATATGGAAGCCGTACGCTTGAATATCTAATACCAGTGATTTTCAATAAAATCAATAAAAACATAAAATTTGAAAAAAATGAGAGACTAAGTCCTAAAATGATAAAACTGTGGTTAATGAACGAAAACTCCATGTATCTGTGAATATCTTAATATAGCTGCCTACATATCTTGTTATTAGGCAGATATATTGCAATATCTTATATATTAATGTTGTAAGTTAAATTATCTATTGATCTATTCTAATGTTTCCTTAAAACTATAAATAATGTATTTACTAATATTTTCTTAGATATTATATTAAGAATGTTTAAATTGTTAGAACCTGCAGACAAGCTGTCATATGACAGCTTTGTGGGTCTACTCAAATTTTTGTACAAAATGTATTATGTAATTTAATAAATAAAAAAAATAAAAATAAAAAAAAAAAACATTTTTTTGCGTACATTTCCTTCTGAAACTCAATTCACAGCTTTTTATTGCGTTGGGTAACATGTTGTAAATTATGGGAACAAGGTATTCTAGAGTTCTTTGACCGTATTTATTTAGGTATCTGGGAATTAAAAGTCCATCGTTTGCAGTTAGTCTTGTATTATGAACATGAACCACTAGTTTATTATATTCAGATTGAGATGTATGCTGACTCGCAATTTTAAGCTGACTAGTGAGCAATAATTACCTATATGCTATTCATTTCACTTCTAAAAAATATACCCTTACTAATTACACCTTTATCTGGTACTTAAAGTTTAAAGGTTCCGGTATTCTAATTTTATCAGAAAAGTTTTATCCTTCGTGAAGAGCAGCGATTCGGCCCGATATTACATCATTGACCGTCACCCGCTACCTGCGCGGTAAACTTTTATGTGCCCTTATCGTATCTGGCGCATGCATGCACTGAGATAGCGGAAGAAAACCTAATGCCATCTATATCTCCTATGCCAAGGTCAGCGGCTCTTCAAGAACAGCATTAATGTCAATATTAACATATATTATTTAAGTCGGATCTTCTGCGATAAAACGTTTTCAAAACATCCGTCGAAAACAAAAATATTGGGTTATAACCACAAAATTTTTCGTTTTCCATCAGACACGGGAAAAAAACGAGTGTGCTTTAGACCACCCGACTAAAGTAAAACTTCACTAACTTTTATCTCCCTCTCAACTTCCGTTCGCCTCGCCCGACCGTTCGCCTTGCCCGATCACACTTTTCGTAACGCTCTCGACACGCATTCACCAGCTTACTCCCCAAGTCAAGCGTGCGTAAAGGCCCGACCGTTCGCCTCGTCCGATCACACTTTTCGTAACGCTCTCGTCACGCATTCACCAGCTTACTCCCTAAGTCAAGCGTGCGTAAAGAAGTTTTACTTCAATAAAAAAATGTGGCCCCACCCCAATATTTTTTATTTTCGTCCGATATTTTGAAAACATTTTTTCTCAGCAGACGCGCCTTTAAAGTTTACTTCTTTGAAGCGTTGTTCGTAGAGCGTGTGAAGATATTCTCTAGTTTCATTGCATAATAAGTTGTGGACTAAATAAATAAATAGCAAGCATTTATTTTGAAACACAGTTTATTTTCGTTTCGTGCATTTAGAGCACCTGTTCGTCGACTATATTGGCAGAGAATCGTTCGAATAAGTGCCCTCAAACGTACTGCGACATTTTCAACTCGAAAACTTGGCCTGTTACGGCACCAGTTTCTTGTTGCCGACTAGCAATATTTCGAGGCTTTGGACTTATCCAACATAACGCGATTGCCACATAATGAAAGGGCAATAATTTTCATATTCAAGACATTATTACTCTAGAAGAAAATTGAAAGAAAATTAACATTGCAAAGTTCGCTTTACATTGCACGGTGTTGTACAATTTTTGCCGTTGTGAAGGAAATTTTTGGTAATTTGTGATAATGTTGGTCTTTTCAAAGCACGCTGCGAAGTAAGTATGTAATTTAAATCAAAATTTTATGCACATACAACATTAAATTACCACACATAATAGTGCTACAAGACTAGGAACGGTTTTGACTTTCCGAAAGTTTACGGTAACATTGTTGTATCAACGAAAAACTATTTGTGTATTGTGATAAGTGAAGTTGTTTTATTCGTACGACACTTTGATATTTCGTATTCTTATAATTTGACGATTCTATCTCAATGGGAGATCAGTAAGCTCTTTCGCTCGGAACCCAAAAGTCACTGGTCGTGAAATATAAAATCAACTCACGAGAGCCGAATATATACGATACGATATATACGACATAATATAATATAATATAATATACGATACACTTAGTCTGTCAAATAAGAGTAGAAAACATAGGAGGGTGCCACTGTTGATCAAATGGCAATACTAAAAATACAACACATGTTGGCAATGTAAAGCTGTGTAACCTTTTTTGTAAAAAATCAAAATATTTTTTTATTGCATTTTCGATACCTATTGATCTCAAAATTAGAATTGCATATGGATATATTACACCTTTGCAATTTTTTTAATACAATAAAGAATAACGATATTATAGTAAAATAAAAAGAACAGTTAGAAATTGCTCACATTTATTTAATACTAGCTTAAGTACCCAGTGTTGCCCGTGTTTTAGATCATGTCTCTAATTTTAGATCTGAATATATTTAACTCATTCAGACCCTAAAAGTAGTGTAACTAAACTCACCATTAGTGATTCTTCCTTTCTACCTACTGTTAAATTCAAATTTATGTTAAATTAAATAAAACAAATCACTTTATAAAACACCACTTAAGCAAATTTACGAGGTACCTTAACAACAGTGCTTCTTTGAATTTTTTTTTCTTTAAGAACAAAAAAATGTTTTTTTTAAACAGTGTCATTGCGATTTGAAATAATATTTGAGAGTTAAATTGGTGTTGCCAGCCTACAAATTTTGTAGTTCCGTTTTTTATATATTCTATTCTTATTTGACAGACTCTAATTTGTTCTTTCATACCAATGTTCATACATTCAGATTTCTCTTTTAGGCTAGTCGTACAGTTATTCAAATAATACGATAGGTGGAGCAATCGTCCTCGGTACTTGTGCAGCGCGCGCTATCTAATCACGAGTTAACTATTTTAACAGTAGAGCAGTCATCTATGACGCATGAATTTGATCTGAAAATGATGATTTGCATCAAAGGGAAGGCTCTCTAATTGTAAGAGGATTATGCTCGTGGCCCCACGTTTCCGCTCAGAGCCGGATATTAGTGATATAGATAGTTTTAACCTCCGCAAAGTCCATTCGGCGCAAATCATTTAACCTGCAGTGGAATTAAGTGGGAGGGGACCGATAGCAGAGCTAGCATGTCAGTTCTGCTATGTGGGATACATAGCAGATCACGGTAGTCACTTTTGTAGCACGAGCAGATCTTCGTGATGCATATATTACGGTTATTCTCCACGCACTACCATATACCACAGATATCTAAGAAACATTTTTAAAATGAATATTCTAATGTCTCAATTTATTTTTGCTATTATGGGACCCCTTATAGCTGAGGCGTTTTAAATGTTAGGCCTTAAAATGCAATTATATATGCTATCATTGCATCGGTATTAGACAAACTTTAAAAGCTTGTAGTACGATATTGTCAACTGCATTACATGAGCTGAAACATAAGTTTGGGGTCAAAGACTTCCCCTAGGTCCTTGACGGATTTTACTGGTGAAAATATATCTTTTTTTAATACAACTATCAAATTTGATGGGATTTCTCGAACGTGTAAGTAAATATGACTTAGTGACACATTTTATTGTATTAAAAATTATCTATTTTCATAAACCCATGGTGGAATTGAATCTAAATCGATTTGAAATCTAACACAATCATACCCACCACAAATACTCATTGGTAATTTGAGATCATAAGCAAAAAGCAGGCAAGTGGAATGTTTGATGCATTCTTGAATATCATCAATTAAAATTATAAATACATATGTTTTGGAATTTTCATCGACTAAAAGAAAGCATTTCCCATGAAAAACTTGCCATTAAATTAAAAGAAAATGGCATTGACCGCATAGCCCTCAAATGGATAGTAAGCTACCTAACAGAGGAACCTCAAGTAGTAAAATTAAACCAATCATTTAGTACATCTCTCAAGTAAAGTAAATTTGGCATCCCTCAAGGTACCGTCCTTGGACTATTATTATTTCAAATATATGTGAACGACATTTTCCAACAGGAAATTAAAGGTGAATTAATCTCTTATGCTGATGACACTGTATTGTTAATAAAAGGTCAAACATGGGAAATAGTCAATAAATTGGCAAATGAAGATATTAATATCTTAAAATCGTGGTTTGATAATAACTTACTCACACTTAATGCTAAAAAAACAACATTATGTCTTATTTTCTTAACAGAAAATACCTGATCATAAAGTTAATATTGTAATCCACGACGAAAAATGTGATCATGTACTCTGTAAACAACATAGTAGAAGCCTTAGGTTTGACCCAGAGAATGCAGAGAATTCCCTGGACCCGAATCCGCCGATGCATATGTACTGTTTCCTATTCCTCAATAATGGGGCAAAAAAATTAGAAGGGACTTCTTGAAATCTATTCTATGTAATTTTCGTAATAGTACCTACTTCGTGATCAACACAGAACAACGTTTTATTGAATCACCTTTCCGGTGCGTCCCCGTTCCCCTCTCGCGCCCCCTTCCTAGCCAGCTTTATAAAATATAACCTATATGATATTCTGTATGAGCTATATTATTGTAAAGTTTTGTCCAAAATTCAAAATCCATTCAGCAGTTTTGGCGTGAAAGAGTAACAAACACACATACATCCATAAAAACTTTCGCGTTTATAACATTAGTAAGATAAGATGATACGGAATTTTATATTAAATTTGAATTTCTCAATAATAACCACTGAAGCGACGCGACGGCGCGATTTTTATTTTTTTCCTCGGATATTATACTCGTGATATTTTGGTGACCGTTTTGAATATTTTCAGCCCACCTTAAAAAAATTATACCTACGAATTTTAATATGGAGACATACAAACAAATAGTTCTATATAGTCAATGAATTCACCTATATTTGGTTGATTATCACATACCTATTCCTAGGATTTATAAAAAAAATTATAAAATCGTTAACATTTAAAACAGAACTATTCTCAGGATTTTCTCCCTATCAGCTCGCCTAGGAAGTTCAATTTGGACTCCACATTAAATATTTTCTATTAGGTTTCTTTTAAATGGTCTAATTTATAAACACAATATATGTATATGATAAAACTGAATTTTGATATGTTGTGAACTGTTTAATTTTCCCTTTGAACAATCTTTTGACTAAAATTTAGACGAAAAATGGCGACATTTTAATATACGAGTACTAAAATGGAATTCATAAAGAACTCACCAAAAATAGCTGCAGTTCATTAAACAGATACATCAATTATCTTAATTCCATAATACCAATTAATTCGATTATTGATTTATTTATTAAAAATATCGTATTGTCAAATACAGTCCGATCGGAAAAAAAATAGAAAAAACATAACAACAAAACTTTTGGCTTTCAAATAAACACAAAATTTTTAAATTTGAAGTATGTTGAAACAGTTGAATGCATTACTAATCCAATAATTATAACACTGGTATACCTACAAATGTGTAAGAAAAATCCACTAAAACACGATAAAATGCCGCATTTTACACTGACATATTTTGACAGTTTAATCATTTACAGGAATCTACTAATCACGAATCTTCGTTTTCAAATATTTCATACATGACAAGAGTACACTGCCATCTGTTGTTACGAATATAAGAAGTATCTTTCTACTTTGAAAATATTACAAAAAATGTTTAATGCATCTAGGGAAAATTTGGTGAAATTCAGCAGCTAAGCAAACCCAGGTTTTGAAGGTGGTGCTGTAATTCAGCAAAAAGCGTTTCAGTGGAATTAACAACCATAACTGGGTGGGATTGTGTTTCCTGGTGTCGCCGATATTGTTAACCAATACTACTGTACACCTTAAAAATCAACTAAATGAACGAATTTTTTCCGTATTTAAACTATATTGTTAACCAATACAACTATGTAGTTTATAATATTGTACAAGATGCAAACCTTCAAAAAATCAACTACTTTCCGCATTCAAACTATTTCCATTAGGAAGTAATCCGCCGACATTGGGGCGGACATATATCTTGTATTTGAATATCTTTGAATTAAATGTTACAATTTGAGGTTTTACTCATTAAGTTAAAATAAAAATAAAAATTAAATTAGTTTTTTTTTTTAAATTAACTTAAAAAATCACCGAACCATCCGCAATGCCTTAACAAACACAACTGAAAAGTCCCAAAAGTACACTTTGGTCGAACGAATAAAAATCCGACGATATTACGTACTAACACCAAATTTAATATTTTATTACTTTCTTATCCGAAAATCGGCGTTAAATGATTTGTAATTTTTAGTATAATAAGGTTAATACCATAGGTCGTTGGCAGATTTGTTAAATTTTCAAAAAAGGTTTTGTATTATACCACACCCATTTCAAATCATATAATCATGCAGTAAAATAAATCAATGTGTACAAGACCTGTAGGCCTGCACAAAAACTAACAATAAGCGCCGGTACACAGAGACGCCTGACAATTCCAATGTCTTGATAGAGATGTATTCTCGCTTTGACAGCTGTTGAAGTTCCGCAGTAGAGTATCTGGTTACCGAAGCATCCATGCTGGGTATCTTCCGCCACGCATCGTGAGATGGAATGCTCTTGCATCGGAGTATGTAGGCTGCGCTGGACGCTGGTTGTGTATTATGTGAGATGGGCTGCGCTCCAGATGATGTATATTCTCGAGTTTGTTATGTATCCAAGGGAACAGAATCCTAGGCGGGGGCGGTCACAGCAACTCTTAAGTAGGCAGGCTTTTCATTGTATGGCGGTGGGTCGCTCGCATCCTAGGCTAGGGCGGTCGCAGCAACTCTTAAGTGAGCCGGCTTCTCATTGCATGGCGGTGGGTCGTTAGCATCCTAGGCTAGGGCGGTCGCAGCCACTCACATCTTGATTGGCTCCAGGGTATCGGTCTGCATTCTATTGGGCGTGCTGCACGTGGCGTCATGATCAGGTAGGTCTGCATTTAAAGGAGCCCAAGGATGGCCGTGGGGCTTAGGCGTTATCATCAGGTCAGAAAGATGCAAGGGGGCCCCGGGCTAGCAGCCCGGAGCCAGATGGTCAAGGGTAGCGCAGCGACTTCAAGGGCTTGGTAAGAATCAGCAAGTTCAAAGGAGTCCAAGGATGGCCGGGGCTTCGGCGTTGTCTTCAGGGCAGAGAGATGCAAGGCTCGATGCAAGGGGACCCCGGGCTAGCAGCCCGGAGCCAGATCGTCAAGGGTAGTGCAGCGACTTCAAGGGCTTGGTAAGAATCAGCAAGTTCAAAGGAGTCCAAGGATGGCCGGGGCTTCGGCGTTGTCTTCAGGGCAGAGAGATGCAAGGGGGCCCCGGGCTAGCAGCCCGGAGCAAGATGGTGAGGGCTCAGGCGTCAGCGTTTTGTAGGTATTATCCCATCGGGTGCTTGAGGTGAAAGAGTTGCGTCCTGGGGCCTCGAAAGGTGATGGCGAGACTGACGTCTTGAGGTTCCAACCGGTGTCGGCGAGACTGACGTCTTGAATTGAGCAGCGTTTCGATGTCGAGGATCTTGTGGTAGTAACTGTGTAGAGATGTTATTCCGATCGCTGATGGTGAAGACTGAATGTCAACTGCTTTCTTCGCAGACCTTTTATAGTGGCAGGTGAGTCGGTTTCACAATGTTTTAAATATAGTGAAACCATTGTGAAACTATTGTGAAATAATTTCTATTTCCGCGTGAGTCATCTCAGATTGTAATTTCACGTTGTGCAATAAAATAATTTATATTTTTGGGAGCATGAATCACCTCATATTAAAGTGTTGAGAAATCAATATTTCGGGGACGCACCGTTCAAATGAAGAATATTTCCTCTTCGATAAAAATGCATGATATGAAATAACACGTTCGATATACTCCCTCCCGTGCAGCCGTGGCTGCACCCAGCTGTTTCGTCGAACGTGTCAGTCCCCAACGATGTTCCGAGTTTCCGATGGAGGCGAGTTTGATTCCTGGTCGTATGGACTCTGGACTGGCTTATCAGGAAGTGAATAGGCGGCAGGGGACCGTCATCAGGTCATAGACTGTCAAGTCATTAATATGTGCGTGGGTGATCTGTCGTTCACAAAACTTTGACGCTCTGTTAGCGCCGTAAGTAGGGTATCTTTTCTGGTCATCTTCTCATTGAGTGTGATGTCAAGGGGTCGTTTCACGGATCGTGTTAACCTCCACCAAGCTCCCCCCGTGTAAGGTTTTATTGGTGGTTAGCGACGCCAATTGATGAACGGCATTGCTTGGGAATTTGCGCGTCTGTGTCCTGGCTTTAATGCCACTAGGGTGCTTTTCATCTCGGAGTCAGCACCGTGAAATTTTGTCCTTTTTGACGGGCCAACGGTCTTCCTCCATCTGAGGAGACATTGGAATGTACCGTTGTTCTGGAAGGGCTTGCTTGCTTTGGCTGCGTCGATGAGGACCACTGTTCCGACACTGCTGCAGTTTTGACAGGGCTTCCAAGGTTGGGAAATTGCTGCTTGGTTCCGGGGTGGGTTTCGTCGTACGGCTGTGGTGCGTGGTGTTGTGGCACGCTTGTAGGCCTTGTATGGAGCGAGTATCTGGTCGCTAGGTTATTTATCCCATGTGAATTGCCCGGGTCTGCTGCGCACTGGGAATTGATTTTCTCTTGTAATGAGTAATGTACCGCTGCTAGGTTCACCGGGGGTGCTTTTGAGGCACACACGGACGCTGTGCGTGGTCCAGTATAGTTGGAAGTGCGGCTAGCATATGAGGCGGGCTGCGTTCCGGGTGCCATGTGGACTCAAGTCGCTGAATATCCGGCACCGGCATTCAAGGCCGGGACGGTCACAGCAAACTCGTGAGCAGATTGGCTGGTAATTGTGTGGCCGTGAGCTGCTGAATATCCGGCACCAGCTTCCAAGGCTGGGACGGTCACAGCAAGCTCGTCAACTGGTTGGCTCACCATCATGTGGCCGTGAGCTGCTGAATATCCGGCACCAGCTTCCAAGGCTGGGACGGTCGCAGCAAGCTCGTCAACTGGTTGGCTCACCATCATGTGGCCGTGAGCTGCTGAATATCCGGCACCAGCATCCAAGGCTGGGACGGTCGCAGCAAGCTCGTCAACTGGTTGGCTCACCATCATGTGGCCGTGAGCTGCTGAATATCCGGCACCAGCATCCAAGGCTGGGACGGTCGCAGCAAACTCGTCAACTGGTTGGCTCACCATCATGTGGCCGTGAGCTGCTGAATATCCGGCACCAGCTTCCAAGGCTGGGACGGTCGCAGCAAGCTCGTCAACTGGTTGGCTCACCATCATGTGGCCGTGAGCTGCTGAATATCCGGCACCAGCTTCCAAGGCTGGGACGGTCGCAGCAAGCTCGTCAACTGGTTGGCTCACGATCATGTGGCCGTGAGCTGCTGAATATCCGGCACCAGCTTCCAAGGCTGGGACGGTCGCAGCAAGCTCGTCAACTGGTTGGCTCACCATCATGTGGCCGTGAGTTGCTGAATATCCGGCACCAGCATCCAAGGCTGGGACGGTCGCAGCAAGCTCATCAACTGGTTGGCTCACCATCATGTGGCCGTGAGCTGCTGAATATCCGGCACCAGCTTCCAAGGCTGGGACGGTCGCAGCAAGCTCGTCAACTGGTTGGCTCACCATCATGTGGCCGTGAGCTACTGAATATCCGGCACCAGCTTCCAAGGCTGGGACGGTCGCAGCAAGCTCGTCAACTGGTTGGCTCACCATCATGTCGTATGCTTCTACCATTATTGAAGCGATCTGATCCAGTGGGTCGGCGTCATGTTGCAACCATTCTTGGTTGTGCTGAGTGTGCCGGATTAAGTTTCTTCGGCACCCATCTCCAGTGCGGTATGTTTGTCAGTTCATCCATCTCATCCAGTATATTGGACACGAAGGCAGAGTAAGCGCGAGGGTAGACGGCTCGTTGGTCACTTTAATTGATTCAGACCGAGAACATTAGGCCAAGGGAGTCAAAGGCAACGTTTGATATCACCAACTTTCTCAGGCGCGTGTCTGCTACTGTGAGTGAGCCCTCTGTGAGTGATCCATACCAGTGCGGTCCGTGATACTATCCGTAAAGTATTTTGATTGTCGCGCCCTTCCCGGGAGACCATTCGATGGGCATCGTCTTGCCCTAACAAGAGCTTCAGGTTGAAGGCTAGGCGTCACTGGGCGTCTTGGATGAGTGCATGGGCTTTCAGCCACTGCAAGGCGATGGCATCTCTACTAAGGCGTGATGTGTAGATCCGGCTCGAAGGACCAATTTGTACAAGACCTGTAGGCCTGCACAAAAACTAACAATAAGCGCCGGTACACAGAGACGCCTGACAATTCCAATGTCTTGATAGAGATGTATTCTCGCTTTGACAGCTGTTGAAGTTCCGCAGTAGAGTATCTGGTTACCGAAGCATCCATGCTGGGTATCTTCCGCCACGCATCGTGAGATGGAATGCTCTTGCATCGGAGTATGTAGGCTGCGCTGGACGCTGGTTGTGTATTATGTGAGATGGGCTGCGCTCCAGATGATGTATATTCTCGAGTTTGTTATGTATCCAAGGGAACAGAATCCTAGGCGGGGGCGGTCACAGCAACTCTTAAGTAGGCAGGCTTTTCATTGTATGGCGGTGGGTCGCTCGCATCCTAGGCTAGGGCGGTCGCAGCAACTCTTAAGTGAGCCGGCTTCTCATTGCATGGCGGTGGGTCATTAGCATCCTAGGCTAGGGCGGTCGCAGCCACTCACATCTTGATTGGCTCCAGGGTATCGGTCTGCATTCTATTGGGCGTGCTGCACGTGGCGTCATGATCAGGTAGGTCTGCATTTAAAGGAGCCCAAGGATGGCCGTGGGGCTTAGGCGTTATCATCAGGTCAGAAAGATGCAAGGGGGCCCCGGGCTAGCAGCCCGGAGCCAGATGGTCAAGGGTAGCGCAGCGACTTCAAGGGCTTGGTAAGAATCAGCAAGTTCAAAGGAGTCCAAGGATGGCCGGGGCTTCGGCGTTGTCTTCAGGGCAGAGAGATGCAAGGCTCGATGCAAGGGGACCCCGGGCTAGCAGCCCGGAGCCAGATCGTCAAGGGTAGTGCAGCGACTTCAAGGGCTTGGTAAGAATCAGCAAGTTCAAAGGAGTCCAAGGATGGCCGGGGCTTCGGCGTTGTCTTCAGGGCAGAGAGATGCAAGGGGGCCCCGGGCTAGCAGCCCGGAGCAAGATGGTGAGGGCTCAGGCGTCAGCGTTTTGTAGGTATTATCCCATCGGGTGCTTGAGGTGAAAGAGTTGCGTCCTGGGGCCTCGAAAGGTGATGGCGAGACTGACGTCTTGAGGTTCCAACCGGTGTCGGCGAGACTGACGTCTTGAATTGAGCAGCGTTTCGATGTCGAGGATCTTGTGGTAGTAACTGTGTAGAGATGTTATTCCGATCGCTGATGGTGAAGACTGAATGTCAACTGCTTTCTTCGCAGACCTTTTATAGTGGCAGGTGAGTCGGTTTCACAATGTTTTAAATATAGTGAAACCATTGTGAAACTATTGTGAAATAATTTCTATTTCCGCGTGAGTCATCTCAGATTGTAATTTCACGTTGTGCAATAAAATAATTTATATTTTTGGGAGCATGAATCACCTCATATTAAAGTGTTGAGAAATCAATATTTCGGGGACGCACCGTTCAAATGAAGAATATTTCCTCTTCGATAAAAATGCATGATATGAAATAACACGTTCGATATACAATGCATTATCTGGGTATCGCATGTTTTAGAATTTTAATTATAGTTTAAATAAAATCATTAAAAATTATATACGTACATGTGTTTGTGGACGAAAATTGGTCCGTTTGTGTATTTATTTGCGCACTTACAAACTAATATATTTCAGATTTTTTTTAACATTCTTATTTAACTTAGACATTATTGAAAAATGATAAATACTTATAATAAAAAAAATAATTACAAAAAGTACATTATTTTAATAGTTTTATCATCATGCCTTTCAGCATTTTTTGATGTAGGTATAAATAAAAGCAAATTTGGAATGAAATAAAATCCATATTGAGTTATAATTTTAAAAGGCTGGTACGGAGAATAATTAATCTTCCTCATTGTAACCGCCCTGCAAGATCGTAAGAACAACTTTCGCAACAAATATGCATTTTATATTTTAACTTCGTTAAAATTAATTCACTTGCGCGAAGTGTTCAATGTCATGATTGGCCATGTGAAGCGGACTTATACAACTTAACCTTTTTTTAACCTTAACAAAAAACAAACATAAAAAATTGCAGGTATTGACAGTTAGGATAAGAGCTGAGCGGTTAATCAGCTGATTGACCAGTGACGACATGTGAAACAAAAAAAAAGTTTTATTATTTTACATAACCTCCACACAGGAGGCCCTGGGGAAATTAATTTTCCTTAGGGCCTATGTCATCTTTGGGGATGCTGTGTGGAGGGTTTTTTATTAAAGGAAGGAGACTAGAGTTCTGGGAAGGAAACGGGTTTATGAGGTGGGTAGGAATATGGAGTTCAGTGTGTCTTGATCATCCGCCTCCAGGACCTAGACAAACCTCATCCCATGAACCCGGGCACCAAAATCACCAAACGTAGCGAACCACTAGTGGTGACCTATGGTAGAGGTGTTGGTTATCCAATAAAGGTTTCCGGGGCAGCGGTATTCATTTCCGCCACCCAAACTGATTGATTCTGAAGAAAAAAAATCAAATACTTCACCGGAGATAAAATAATGTCAGGAATCACTGGTTAAACTTTATTTATTAATTTTATTTTTGTCATTTGTATATTTAAGTTAACAAATTGTTAATTAATTATGAAATTTAAAGCAGGTCCGTCCCTTAACACCCTGTATAACATTAAATGGTTAATATTGATATATCACAAAGTGAAAATTAAATTACGTCAATAAAAATTTAACATCACCGGCAAAAATAATTGGCACTCTACACTTCTTTTTGTTTGTCGCAAATCGTGTTACCGTAACCAAAGCGAGCCTGGTCCAAAATAATACCTGTCATTAGACTTTTCATTTGTTTCGTTTCGTGGAATAGTCCACAAAGGATAGTCATGGGCACCCACAATTAATTTGTGTAGTTTGAATATTTTCTTGTTGGCGAATAAACAATGTTTCTGTCCGTTTGACCTCAGAAAGCGCACATGATTATTTAGATAAATCATTTTAGATTCGTATTGTTGATTCAATTTAAAAATTGAAGCTGTAATCATTTTGGAAGTATAACAATATTAATTATAAACTAGTGGTTAAAAACCCGCTCCGCAGGTTTTTGCCGCTTAATTAAAAATAATAATCTGAATATACTGTTCATCTCACACATAAAATAGAAAACAGAAAATCTCTTCGTTTACCACAGTTGTCTTTTTTAGTTGTTACAAGAGAACTGGTCGTTTCTGTAACTGTCGTGTTAAGCTCGACTGTGGAATGATTTGCCGGCCTTTCTGTTTCCTCCCATCAACAACATTCATAACCCAGGTTCACTCCTTTCCTCAAAATGGTCCCCAAATATGACGTAAAAGGCTCTGAGGGAAATAATTTTCTCTTTTAAATAATACATTTTTTTTTATACTCGTATAACTAATACATTTTTTTATTGGTGCTTATCCGTGCTGCGGTCTCCTCTTTTACAATTTTATGAGATACAAAATACGTATGTACCAAAGATATTCTAATACAGAAGAGATATGCTATGGTGTTCGCGCAACTGTCGCCAGACTACGCGCTAATTAGCGTAGTTTTCATACAAAAATAATTTGTTCATTTCGTTGATTTTTTGAAAATGTGCATTAATATTGGTGAACAATATATTTTGAATAAGGAAAGAATTCGTTCATTTAGTTTAACGTTCGTTTGGTTTATTTGTTAATTATTTTTTCTTTTAGTTTATTTGTTAACTGGTAAACAATATCGGCGACACCCGGAAGCGCAGACCCACATAGTAAAAACAGCAGATAGCACATCTACTTATATTCCAATATCTTTGGTATGTACCTATTTAAAAGGGATTTTATTGAAATTACACGTAGTTCAAAGAAATTAAACGAATTTAAATGAAATTTCAAGATATATAAGATAAAATATCATTTTAATGAAAAGACAAATAACTTTGTTTACATCACTTTTATTTGTACACAATCTACATGTTTCGTGAACGATGTTCACATCATCAGGATCAAATGTATACTAAACTTAAAAAGTAAACATAGATCACATGTGGGACGAAGGGGTAGGAGGAAAGGGAAGGGGTAAGATTGAGGGGACTTTATTAAAATTGGGGATTTCAAAGTCATTAGCAGGGAAAGACCGGTTAAGTGGGAAAAGATTCAAAAGAGGGTTTATAAAAATTTATTGCTTATTAATTATGTCTGCTTTATTATTTACATGTTTGCTAATTTCTAAAATATCCAAATTATTTATCTGTGATGCCTTATAACCCGTATGTACTATTTTAAGTTCATGGTTTTTGTCAAAATAATGATCATTTTTAATTAAATGTTCTGCGAACTCAGATTCGCTATTGCCATTTAATGCCCTCAGATGTTCTTTAACCCTTACTTCAAAGTTTCTATTTGTTCCACCTTTATAAAAGTAATTAATAGTTCTATTAGTTCTACATATATAAAAGTAATTAGTAATAAGTGTCAAGAGTTGGTGAAGGAAGCGGTGAAACGTTGTAAAAGTGACATATTTTTAAACTTGAAAAATAACAAAAAAATGATTTTAAGTAACCCACAGATACCCAAACTTTATAGCCTATTAAAAATACATAAACCGGAAAAACCAATCAGGCCTGGTCTTTTCATTAAAATAAATAATGCCATCACGAAGTGAAAACCTTTCCGATGAAGTTTTCTTAGAAAAATTAATAAAATATTAATAAAACAAAGTAGAAAGAATATAATAATAAACGCAGCACTCAATAAAAAAGGCAATTTTTATGAATGTAATTGTTTTACTTTTAATTGGTATGTATTTGTTTTACTCTTTTAAGATATAATTTTTTTAAATAACACGTTTTTCTTCTTTAATGTTTTTTTAATACGCAGATGACACAGGTTATGTAAAAAAATTGTCATGCAGAGCTGCCGCATACTCGTAGCAACTTATCTTCAGGTTCTACCTTAACATATTTTCTTCTATATGATAGTAAAATTAAAATAAAGATTTTAAAGATGTTTTTATAAATTTATAAATTCAATAAAAACAATGATTTTGAACAATCACGGGATATTACAATTCCAATTTTGAAGAAGACAATTTAAATAATTTTCTATTAAAATATTAGTTTACGCAGATTTTGTTGCTTGTCTGAACAATTCTTCTCATAATCAGTTCCCATTTTAAAAATGTCACTCAAATTCAAAACAAATCATAGTTTATTAAACCAGATTTGACGCTCATGCAAGAGTAACCGACTATAACACACATCCAACGAAAATAAGCACGTTTAATGATAATATCATTAATCCTCGTCCTGAGCGAAGCTTGGAAGCACAGCTAATATATTTTTTTAAAGCATCTGCGGTACTTATTACTGGAAAAAAACACTAAGTTAAATCCTTTCACTTATATTTTTAGAGTTTCAAGGCCTTTAAATAGGTACTTTAAATAGTGATATCCCTGGCTATCTAAAAAAATATATTTAATCATTGAAGACAATATTAGTGACAATCAAACAAAAATTTGAAACCAAAAAGTCAGAAAAAGATACGGTCGTATCTATGAATTGAACCCAGGACCAAAGCCTTCCCGGGTGGAGCTCCCACTGATCTAGTTTGACCCTATCCCCTTCGGTCACATGTAACTGTATCATACTTCCTCTAAGAACTACCAATATATTTTTTAATTTTCTAAACGCACTTTTTATTGACTGCTATCTTTACGGATGATGGCAAGATTCTTCTCAAACTAAATTCAATCGACATAGTGTCTTGGATAAATACATCTGTTTTTATTTGCGACATCCATTGATTTTAATGCATGTCTAGGATGCATATTTTATATTTATTTTTGGAATAACTTCATGAGTAAAACCTTAAGAGCGTTTAACCAGCCAGCAGACGAAAATTCGTCGAAAGTTGTTCTTACGATCATGCAGGCGGGTTACAATGAGAAAGATTAATTATTCTCCGTACCAGCTTTTTAAAATTATAACTCAATATCGAATTTATTTCAATCCAAATTAGCTTTAATTTTTACCTTCATCCAAAAATGCTGAAAACGTGATGATAAAACTATTAAAATAGTGTACTTTTTGTAATTATTTTATGATTATAAGTATTTATCATTTTTCAATAATGTCTAAATTTAATAAGAATGTTAAAAAAATCTGAAATATATTAGTTTGTAAGTGCGCAAATAAATACACAAATGGACCAATTTTCGTCAAGAAACACATGTAAGTACATATTTTTTAATGATTTTATTGAAACTAAAATTAAAATTCTAAAACATGCGTTTGCTAGATAATGTATTGATTTATTTTACTGCATGATTATATTATTTGAAATGGGTGTGGTATAATACAAAATCTTTTTTGAAAATTTAATAAATCTGCCAACGACCTATGGAATAACCTTATCATACTAAAAATTAAAAAAAAAATCTCATAATTTATTACGTGCGAATGCTAGATAAAAGAACAATCTTTCGAAATCCATTTATAATTTTTTGTGGAAAAGAGTCAATAGTCTAAAATCTGATTTGAAAATGACATATTTCTGGTTTTCTCTGGTAATGCCCTCTTAAATAAACAATATTGGCGACTCTCAAACGAAAAAAATAGATGTAAGGGCGCATCTAGGAATTGATCCCAGTACCCGAGCGGCTAAAAAAATAAACCTTTTCTTTTGAATCTTGGCGCCTATGGCGATTCGTGACTTTTGCTAGAGTGCTAATATTAAAAACATTACATTATTGATGTTGTTGTGACCGAAAACTGTTTTTTTTTAAATTCGGTTTTTTACAAGAATATTTTTCGGAAATCGGTACAGCGCACTGCCAAACTGCAATTTTCGAAAAAAACATCGGATAAGTACCAAACAACATTAATAATGTCGAAATTTTCAAACTTAGCACTCCATACTCAAATGTCATGAACCGCTACAATTTGGCGCCAGCCACAAACTTGAATTTATCATTGGATGTTTTTTGAGAGCATGAATAAAGTTTTTTGACAAAGGTTACATAATTGGTCAAAAAATGAATAATGTTGCAAATAGAAAAACCGAATACACCGTAACATTCAAAACCTAAAGAAGTGTGTTGTGGGAAATTTATTCTTATTTCACAATGAATTGACGAAATATTTTCAAATGTCACATTTTTTATATGAATACCTCACCGCTAGAATCCAAACCGCTCCCAACCGCCTGGATCCAGTGGTACTATGGTATCCTAAATCAGGGAATGTTGCGAGGCTGAAGGCAGTAGGAAGGGGAAGGAGACGGGTGGAGAAGTCCCTGGCTATGCCAATCTGGTCACCAAACACGGCTAAAGACATTTCAAGCAACGTTTCACTTCTGAATGGTTACACCAGTTTTTCTTCTTACACCAGGGCGACACTGAGAGTATCTGCAGCAAATATAAGTTATTCTATTTTAAATAATTAAATTGTGAAAT
The DNA here is from genome assembly GCA_917880885.1 of Limnephilus marmoratus. NCBI lineage: Eukaryota > Metazoa > Arthropoda > Insecta > Trichoptera > Limnephilidae > Limnephilus > Limnephilus marmoratus. The sequence goes on from OU862909.1 coordinate 18,733,334, forward strand.
AATACAAATCAACCAAATAAGAATTTACTTGCGCCCACCGACATTTGAACCTCCGGATTTCTCGTCGAGAGCCTTTCCCCCCGACCTCGGAGGTCATCAATTCTTTCTTTAATAAATAATACTAATTACTGTCAGGGGCCTAGGAGTTGAAAAGTAGGAAATAAATTGGCCATATTAACTTTCCGAACAGTTATTAATGCCTACAAACATACTGACCACATCCCTATTAATGTAAAAAATTGTACCCATCTTATTAGTTTTCATACTTCTAAGCAGATCACACATCTAAACATGCCCACAAACATGGTTTATGCCCACAAACATACTGACCACATCCCTATTGTAAGAAATTGTACCCCGCTTATTAGTTTCCATACATTTCCATACAGATCACACATCTAAACATCATTAATTTTCCTTTCAGTGGTTTATGCCCACAAACATACTGACCACATCCCTATTGTAAGAAATTGTACCCCGCTTATTAGTTTCCATACATTTCCATACAGATCACACATCTAAACATCATTAATTTTCCGTTCAGTGGTTTAAGCCCACAAACATACTGACTACATCCCTATTGTAATAAATTATCCCCTCTTATTAGTTTCCATACATTTCCATACAGATCATACATCTAAACATCATTAATTTTCCGTTCAGTGGTTTATGCCTACAAACATACTGACCACATCCCTATTGTAAGAAATTGTACCCCTCTTATTAGTTTCCGTACATTTCCAAACAGATCACACATCTAAACATCATTAATTTTACGTTCAGTGGTTTATGCCCATAAACATACTGACCACATCCCTATTGTAAAAAATTGTACCCCTCTTATTAGTTTCCATACAATTCCATTCAGATAACATATCTAAACATCATTAATTTTCCGTTCAGTGGTTTATGCCCACAACATATTGACCACATCCCTATTGTCGTAAAAAATTGTACTCCTTTTATTAGTTTTTAAGAATTAACTTTCATCAGTAGATAATGTTCTTGGAATCTCAAGGTTGAATGTAAATCATGACTTTATTCCTAAAATTGAAAACATTGACATGGCAACTTCAAATATTTGTATGTAAGCCTCGTCAATATCTACCAAAGGAATTTGTCATAAGTTGAATTTTTTCCAAATCGTCTGAATGTCACGCGTCCTCTTGGATACTAAATCTAGCAAGGGCCCCGCGGGGACCAAGCCTGCCATAAAGTTTTATATATATCTGGGGAACATTTTACTTTCCTCACTCTCTGTCTACTTAGAGTGAATAAATTCTAACCATTTTCTTTATTTCGTATGGAAGAAATGTACGGGTATTATTATAGCCACCGTCACGCCGAATCTCGGGTAGGCAGCCAGCCAGATAATATGATGTAATATGAATATTTTATAAGGCGTAAAACTCACCCCACTATATATTAAAGTTAACACTTGACCTGCTTTACAACCTTTTCCTGTGAAATGTAAGTTTTTTTCGGACAACCCAATTGAACTAAAAAGAACCACAACCTATATACTTACCAATGAATTTAAAATTAATACGATACACAAAGCTCGCTTGCCTTTTCTCAGGCGATTGTTCAATTCGTTTGCACATCGCAACGATATAGTATATTATACTTGCGAAGCGCCAAATATTATTTTAATAATATAATCTCGACCACCACAACACGGGCAGCATGGTTGTCGAAAATTACACAAAAAATGTAACCATAATATGCAATGAATAAAGAAAAAAATATTTATATATATATAATATTTATATTAGTACATTATTTTTCCCTAATAGTACCCATACCCGCCTCCCAAATTGAATATTTGTACATGAAAAAACTTGCACATCCGTGGTGTTACACGGGCTTCGCACAGCAGAGTTTTTCGAAATCAGACGTAGACCTGGTTTTGAATGTCAAGTGTGCAAAAATTCCACCATTCTCGGAAGAAAATTGTATAAAACTCAAAACCACGCCAACAGCCCGATCTTCGCCCTATGTCCGCCCGCCACAGACACCCTTCTTTATGTAGATAGATTACACAATTTTACACATTACATCCTCTTCCAAGAGTGGTTACACTTTCGTAAAAGTAAATATGATTTTTTATTATTTTTTTTACTTAATAAATGAGTAAAACCTCAAATTGTAATATTTTATTTAATGAAGACAATATTTGCGAAACTAAATCGAAAATCTGAAAAAGGAAGATCAAAAAAAGATACGGTAAAATCTAGGAATCGAACCCAGTTTTAGATTTTTGATTGATCTGCCCTGATGATGGACACTGCAACGCTGTCTGAAACGTTGGCTAAAGAAGGAAGTAGCGCAACACGGCAAAACACCCCAACAACAAAATAAATTACGAAAATACTTTTGGCCGTGAAAATCTAAAAACGTATCAAGGACACATTAGTTCAGTTGGGTTCGAGTCCTTGATGTGACCGTATCTTTTTCTGATTTTTCTGTTTCAGATTTTGGATTGATTTTCGCTAATATTATCTTCATTAATTAAATAGGCTTTATTAATAATTTGAAACACTTCATTATTATTTAAATGTATAGTCTTGCCTTGTATAAATTGATAAATAAAAATGGTAAAAAATGAAACAAAAAAGATAATATACCAGCATTGATTTCCTTGTTACAACTGTTAAACATGTACCTAAAGTTAATTAAGTTAAAGAAAATAATATTATTTACATCATTTTCAAAAATAGCATCATTAAAATACTCGTACCCAACAAAATCAGGATTTCTAAAAGGTTGGGTTCACTAGCAATATTAAGTCATAAAGGATAATGTATTCGCAGCAAGGGGTTTGTTTGATATTCAGAGATAGCCCGACAAATGGGTGTCAGCTTGCTTTTGAAGACACGCATACCTTTCTACCTTCCTACTTCCTACACAATAACACAGAGAGCCATTAAGCTTTTTATAAGCTTCCAGGCGTTACGGAATACAATTTCTGGAATAAAATCATTTTGAGGCTTTGCCGAACAATTTGAAAAATATATTATTTCTGAAAATGTGCTCTTTAATAGAGACATCCTTTGTCATAAAAAGAGATCAGAAACCACAATAGTCGACAGTGTTGGACTTATCACTGACTAAGTGTAACAAGATTCTGAACATTTTAGCTTTTATTGCCTCGGAACTAAACAAAAATCTGAAGGATTTTTATTAATTAATTTATAAAAATCTCCGTTGTTGACTGGTTCTGGATTATTATTAAATCCGTTATTGAATGGTTGTTGATTATTATTAATTAATCTAAAAAATTCTTCGAGTCTTTAACTTTGACTGCCTCGATTGGTGCTGCTTGGCTACGAGGTCGCGGGTACAAATCCCGGCATGCGCAAGTGTTTTTCCTTTAATTCATTTATGCTTTTTCACATTTTATCAATTGAAAGTAATGTATTGCGTATTTGTGGAACGTTTTAGTGTGGTATATATTTTCAGCATCGCTCTGGTGAAAGCACACCATTTATAAACGAGTTGGTACTTTAAATGGCTTTAGTCGTGATTGGCGACCTTATCTGAACAGCCAGATACCTACTTCCCCACGTGTTTTTTCCCCTCCGATTACCCCACCCCGCTATCTTCAACGTCATATAGCTCATATCTCATTTGGTCCAGACGGTTGGGACCAGTGAGGACATTTGTGAAGTATGTATGTACTCACATACAAAAATCCTATTTTTGCCTCCTTTTTCGTAATACGTTTGTAGGTAATTTCATCACACATACTCCACAAGGATCTTATTGTTGTATTTTCCTTTGTACGAATATCAGAGTGACTTTAAAATATTATTGAAGATAATATATATACATTTTTTCAAATCAAAAGTTTTAACGTCAATACTCCAGATAAGAAGATCTGGGAAGACGAAGATCACTGTATTAACGTTTTATTTAATAAAATAACAATAAGTCTCGGATATAGCCATAAAATTTTTATCGTATTTCATATACCATTCAGGAGATTTTTTTACGAGGCCTGGCGAAGTTAACGCGATTCGTTACTTACTAAGGCAAATTCGGTCGACTTTGGAACAATAACAATTGAAATAAATTATTTCTGTCAAACTATAAAAATTGAAACTCTCAAACAGGCGTAAAAACTCGTAGAAAAAAGCGTTAAGAGTTCTAAGGGTGTGTAAAAAGTTTATGGCGGCCCGGGGTCTCGGAGGAATCGTTTGAAATTTGCAATAGCTCCTCTGGGAGGTGACGTTCTGCCCCTTCAAGTGTCGATAGGATATGATCTGTGGGATATTCATGACATTTTTACAAATATCTCACGTCTGAAAAGTGTTCGATGACTACACACCTGGACACGCGCTGCATAACAAATGTGTTTTTCACTCAAAAGTAGATCTATACCGTCTCTATAAAAAAGAGGGTTATGGAATAGTCTAAATACACGTAACAAGTATGCGAATCTCGTATCCACATAATTTTAAGGGTATGCAGTCTATGGAGACTGTAAACATATAATGAACTTGGTTATATTATATATTTTTTTACTTAGGGCCTCAACGGACCTTACTGAGCTCAACGTTTATTTATTTATTATAAGCAATAATTATCAGCCTGAAACACTCATCTACATTGAAAAATTCAATATGAATTCCGAGAAAAGATGCATGCCGCGGGTTCATGTCCCGTTGGCGGCATGTATCTTTTCTCGGAAGATTTTTTCTATGTAGATGAGTGTTTCAGGCTGATAATTATTGCTTATAATAATTGTTTGCTATGCATAAAAAAAATCAAGTCTTAAACGTTAGTTTGTCAATTAAAAATAATTATTTATTTATTTATTAATTATTGACGTCCTAGTGGGCTATTACATAAACATTTTACAGTTAATTTCAGTTTTTATATATTGAAAAATGATGATTCGATGATTAAATTGAATAATAATATAATTCAATTTGGGAGGCGGGAATGGGTACCGCCGCCCCGGGAACCTTAATTGGATAACCAACACCTCTGCTATAGGTCACCCCAAGTGGTTCGCTACGTTTGGTGATTTAGCAGGGGTGCCCGGGTTCATGGGGTGAGGTTTGTCTAGGTCTTGGAGGCGGATGACCAAGACACACCGAACCCCAGATTCCTACCCACCCCTTAAACCCTTTTCCTTCCCAGATCTCTCCTCTCCTTCCTTTCCTTAAAAAAAAACCTCCACACAGCATCCCCAAAGATGACATAGGCCCCTAGGGAAATTATTTTCCTCAGGGCCTCCTGTGTGGAGCTCATGTAAAAAAAAAAAAAGTCTGAAATGGTGGGTAGAAGATAGTAGTGACCAGCCAACTCAGAATGAAACAAACTCAGAACCACTTCAGAAAGTTCATTAAGCGCGATGATAAAAAAATGGTTAAATAGATTACGTTAGGTTAGGGTTAATGGGTATTTAAAAAATATTTTATTCATAGCTTTTAATGACTTTTCAAAGAGGTGTTGAGTTGATTTGATTCTGAGTTGGCATGGAACCGAAGATAACATTTCAATAAAAATTTATGTGTGTGCGTATTCACTCACAATATTGAATATGGGCGTTAAAAACCAATAAATAAGAATATAATTTATTCGAAAAAATGTAGAAAAATATTGCAGAGATTTAAAAAAATTATAAAAGTTGTACCAATAAGAAACTAATACAATTTAGCAAATTAATAAAACTTTCATTAATATGTAATTTTAAAAAATAAAACCCGACATAAAACAAAGCATAATGTGTAAAACCTATTATGTACGTAAATGCATCATCATCATCATCTGTGGCTCTACAACCCAGGTAGGGTCTTGGCCTCCAGCAGAGCCTGCCTCCATGACTGTCGGTGTTGTGCTGCGTTGCGCCAGTTTCAGATGCCGATGGTGCTTGCATCCTTCACCACTCCATCCAGCCATCGAAGCTTTGGTCTTCCAACTCTTCTCCGACCCCCAGGTGCACCATCCATATTTCGCTTTGGAATATCTCCTTCGCTCATTCTCTGGATATGTCCAGCCCACCTGAGTCTTCCAGTTTTGATTTCCTTGGAGATATTAGGGCCCTCGTAAAGATCGTATAGCTCCTGGTTGTATCTGATACGCCATTCTCCATTATCACAGACTGGGCCGTAAATCCTTCGCAGCACCTTCCTTTCAAAACTTTCTAGGGCTCCTTCCCCTTACTGATTGTCCAGCATTCCGAACCATACATAAGAACAGGTCGTATAAGGGTCTTGTAAAGCAGGACTTTAGTTCTTCTGGTAAGGTGGCGAGATTTCATATGCTTCTGTAGCCCAAAGTAGTATCGATTTGCAGCTACTATTCTTCTTTTGATTTCGCTGGATACATTGTTGTCATTTGTCACCATAGTACCGAGATATACAAACTCGTCGACAGTTTCAAATGTATAATTATCTATCTGTATACTTGGTGGTTTCTGGCGTCCATGTACGGGCATATATTTTGTCTTCCCCTCGTTGATGACCAATCCCATGTTCCTTGCCGACGTAGCTAAGCTTTTAAACGCCGATTTTAGTTCATATTCTGAGCGTGCGATGATATATATGCATACAATTGCATATATTTATTTTTTAACATGAGCTCTTTTACACAGGAGGCCCTGAGGAAAATAATTTTTCTCAAGGCCTATGTCATCTTTGGGGATGCTGTGTGGAGGGTTTTTTTATGGAAAAAAATAGGAGAGTTCTGGGAAGGGAAAGGGTTTAAGGAGTGGGTAGGAATCTGGGGTTCAGTGTGTCCGGGTCATCCGCCTCCAAGACCTAGACAAACCTCACTTCATAAACCCGGGCACCCCTGCTAAATCACCGAACGTAGCGAACCACTTGGGGTCACCTGTGGCAGAGGTGTGTGTTATCCAATAAAGGTTCCCGGGGCGGCGATATCCATTCCCAAATTGCGTCTGCGTGTGTTACAACCAATAAAAAATATGATGTATTCGGAAGATATATAATTTTAAAATAGAAGATTATTTATTACAATGTGATTCAAAAGAAGAAACCGAGGAAAACGTCAAAACACATTTCGTGCGATCATCCTGTACATCAGACAATAACCGTCTTTTCAAACACATTTCATACGATCGTCCTGTACATCAGACAATATGACGGCCGGCGTAGTCCAGCGGTAACGCTCTTGACTATCATTCCGAAGATCGCGGGATCGAATCCCAGCGTGGCAAATAAATTTTATTTGATTAATTTGTGTTATTTCACAATTTATTCATTTAAAATATTATATAGTATATTTGCGGCACGTTCCAGAGTGGAAGATACTCACAGTATCGCCCTGGTGTAAGACCACCATCCAGGATTGAAACGTTACTCGAAATGGCATTATCCGTGTTTGGTGACCAGATCTGAATAGCCAGGTACTTCCCCACCTTCCTCTTACCTATCTCCTTCCCCTCCCTACTACCTTCAGCCTCACAACATACCCCAATTGGGGATACCATAGTCTCACTGGCTCCAGACGGGAGCCGCTGAGACTCTTGTGAGGTATCACTATAAAAATAAATAAAAAAAACCAACTAATCTCACCTTCATAAATTCCCTTGTTTGTTTTTTTTTTCTAGATATGAATCACCGTAGTTATTTTTAACAGGAAGAAGATTTTGATATGACAACATTGGTTTGTTGCTTTTTAATGAATATATTTTACTTCGTTCTTCCAAGTTGTACAAAAATCAGTACCTGCCTGCTTCCTATACTTGTAGCTCACAAAACTAAACGATTTACAATTTCTAATATACCAAAACAAAATTTGACAAATCTATTGTTATTTACGGAATAATTGATATTTATTTACCATTCACTAATCACTCTTACATAACTTCCGTAGCACATTCTTCAAAGTACTTAATCATCAACCGTCCCGCAAATACGTACCTATATCTTCTAACAAATTGGTTTTAACCCCTCCGAATTTTCGCGAATATTCGCTTATGATGTCTCAAACAAAATGACATTTTACGAAAACTTTGTGTTATTACCGCTTCACAATTAAAGCTCTATAAATGAAACATTTCCGAACGTAGCCGAATAGTAAAAACTGTTTTAGAAAGGTTACAAAATAAGCTTTCGAATTATTTTATTACAAATAAATATAAACATTTGTAAATATTAAAATTTAGAATGCAAACATTAAAAAAAAATGTAAAAATGACTCACGTGATGTTTTTATGTGAAAATGATACTAAAATCACAGATTATGTAAACAACAATACTTATTCCATTGTATAAATGTATTATAAATACTTTTGTCACCTGACTTTTTTATCATTTTATATAAAAATATTTAATAAAAATTAACAATGTCGAGCGGCCCGGCAATTTTTACCCGGCAATTTGGTGGGAAAAAATATGTGTCAACCGCGCCACTGACAGAATATTCTTGTTAAGTATTTCTATGGACAACTTGAATAGGGATGTACAGCTTGTTCTACTATCGACCTTTTTCTTTTTGTTTTAGGGATGTCACTAAAAGAATAACGGAGTTAGAACGGTTTCTATGGAGACACGCGTTGACGTATAAACACGCTTATTGTACTTGACTGCTGTCGTATTTCTAACGCATATATCTGCTTAAGTTGGTGACCGGTTGTTGTGTGATCATTTTCCAAAGCAAAGGGTTTGGTTAGTTCAGGCGATAAGAGTTTTTCAATACAAAGGATACGCTGCCAATAGTAATATTATGCCGCGTTCCATTTTAGTTAAGGAGAAAATCTTTAATACGTGTATTGATTTACCTCCCTGACCTTTCTGCTCCCCGCAGATTGTGTACCGTGTAGTCAGTATGGTGTATATGTATCGAGACCCCATTCATATCGACAACACTTGATGTTCCTTAGCAAAATGATAATACCCGCTGTCAGCACTTGTGCCGTAGCTGCAAACAGAGCCCGGTAAGACGCTGGCGGGGCGGTTGCACGGAACACGGAAAGGTACACCACGACACGCCCTCGGGCTTGCTTACACCCCCTCTAGATTCATATCTTCCTGGTGGAATCAGAACAAACATCGCTATTATAGGGGCGGATTTAATTACAATTTAGTGATTCACCACCGCAGCACTATCGCCGCTGCATATACTGTAAATTTCCACACCGTGAAATACTACTACATGAGAACGCTATAAATTCAAGTCAGTTAAAGATAACGCCGTAAATGCTCATTAAGGTTCTTAAATATAATCGTTTTTTTATAACTAAACACATCAAAATCATTTGACGTGTTAAGTCACAGAAAATAGTAAATATATGGATAATACTACATCCAAACACTTAGAGCATAGGGACCTTTTGGACGACTGATTAAAAAACTCACAATCTGACCTTTCGCAAATAACAGCTTTTTTTAATGTCTTGATTTTGTTAAATGATCCAATATTTTCGACTCTTAACGTCATTAACACAAATAACTATGAAGATTGGAAACATCACTTAACCTCTCAAGTATTCTAATGCCACATTTTTTCTGCTTTTTTCAGATCAAAGCTCGGGTGAAGCCGGGTTTTAATAATAGTGGTAATGTTATATCGCAATGAAAGTACATGAAAAATACTTTTATTATAAGTATTTGAGATACTAATGTTTGCTAAATTAAAATGATAATTTTTTCGATTAGCTAAAACCAAACATGGAAGAGTATATACAAATTCGTATTTTAATTGTAATGTACATTTATTGCATAGGTGGATTTATAAAAACCATCTCTGATAAAACCCTTTTTGTTTAAATAATATACGATCAAATTAAACAGACTCGTTTCTACAAAAACACCCTTACGTAAAAGATATAATCCACAAATAAGGATTTTAAAGCTCTTTGTACGAGAACTGCGCACACAGGACAATAAAGATGTTTTCGGACTTTTATTTCATTCAAACATTTGCATAACGTATCCGGTAGGAAATTACAACACCTTGTGATACGCCCCGTATGCGGGTTCAGGCAGATTCATCTGGGAACAAAAACAGGTAATATAAAGTGAATTTATTATGTCTGTGGCTTTAAAACCATTATCGCCTTAGAATACGGGGCAAAAGCTGGAAATACCGAAAGAATAAGCTTGTTAATTTAGCTTTGAATTAAAAAGAGCACGGTTCCGAAAGTTTTTTACAAACTTGTAAACATAAAAGCAATTGGTGTTTTTTATGACGATTTATTTATTTATAAATAACGAAATTTTTTTACCGAAATCTCTAAAAAAATTCAAATCTATTTCTCGTGACATTTTAAGAGTACTTTTTAGCAAAATTTTAAGGTTTGGTGCCTGGAAAGAATTTCCTAAATTTATTTTAGTAATAAACCGAAAAGCCATTATTTTGGTTTTAAGAATTTGTGCGTGTGCGTATGCTACGAACTTCGTATGGGCAAAATCTTGTAATATCTTTTACACGCATAAGTACCTTCTAACCTCACTTAGCTCAATTGTTGATAAAACCACAAACAACACGAGTTATGTAATTTTGTCTGGAAAACTGGTTGAATGTAGGTACCTAATGCTTATTTCCTCTCTCTTTAAGTAAGAGAAATTTACGATGTTTATCATTAAAACAGATTAATATTATTATATTAATTATCAAACCCAAGAAACACTTAAGTAATCCAATTAGTTAACTTGAATTCTTTCATTCTTTTGCAACCAATATTAAAAACTTTCATAAATAAAATGACCACTGTTCAATCATGTTATTCCCATTAAAAAAAACTCAAATTCGACACAAAATTCACACACAGAAATGAAAATTTTCAACTAACGGTAAACATTATTTTTAAAAGATCAGAAAGAGAAATAATATCATTTCGGTTGCTTACGCCAGGGAACGGAAATCCGGTGTCAGAAGTAGGCACTAAAAATGTATTAAAAGAAAATTCTTTTCTGAACTGCGCGGGAAAGGTGATGAACAAAAGGGTCGAGAAAAAACATTCGGAAGAATAATTATTGTTAGTGGTGGCCACTGGCCAGTCCAGGCCGTAATTCTTCCCGGGGACCTGTACTGATATAAGGTCCTGCGTCCAGCTTCAGCGTTACTCTTTGTTAGGGCGGAAACTAGAACGGAAAGCCTTTGAAAATGGACTTGTTCACTTGAGTTATTATTTCGTGTTATGATATTTCGATTCATTTGTGAGTTTAAATAGAAACATTTTATCTACTTTTTATTAACTTTAATTTATTTTTAAGTTAGATTTTTTTGTACTGTTATAACAATCTCCAATGTGATTATGCTTGGCACGTGGTAGACTAACAGATGACCTTTGGAAATGGATGGCGTTCTAAGAAACCTATGTATCATTATTATAACAAGGGAATTTACTTGAAAACATTCTTATCACATTCATAATCAGGTTTTTAAAAATTGAAAGGCTTTATTCTTGTGGAAGATGGGGATTCGTTAAAAAACTTAACCTTTGAATATTTTGTAATGCTGAAAAAGCAATGTTCACAATTTATCGTGGAGTGGTCGTGATTTGAAAATATGCGTAATTAGTACCTAAATAAAAATAAATTCATTCTTACATTGATCACAACACGCCTACGTTTGATTGAACAAAAATAATTCTAGGTACTAGTAAATAAAATAAAAAAATTATCTGATTACTGTACTGCCCAACATAAATCCTTAACCAGGGCCCAAATATTATATTAGTTTTTGTTAGTTTGAATTTTTGGACGGAGAAATATTAAACTACACTCTACAAAACTATCTTGCTTAACCAAATAAAAAAATAACAGAGTTTAATATAATTATTTTTTTATATAACCTCACAAAAGTATCCGCTGCTACCGTCTGTAGACTAGAGACTAGACTAGAGACTATGGCATCCCCAAATGGGGTATTTTGCTAGGTTGAAGGTAGTGGGAAGAGGAAGGAGATGAGGAGGAGAAAAATGGGGAAGTACCTGGCTGTGCATTTCTGGTCACAAAACACGGCTAAAGCCATTTCAAGTAACGTTTCAATTCTGAATGGTGGTCTTACACCAGTGCTATACTGTGAGATGCATTAATTGTGTGTGTGATCCGCGACCTTCGGTTTGCGAATCAAGAGCCATACCCCTCGACCATGTGAAAAAATTTAAAACTAAAGTAAACACATGGCTGAGAAAATGGGGTGATAATCAACTTACAAACATTACGAAGACAACGTAAAGACAGCAGGAAACTAAATTCAAAAATATAAAAAAAACTATAGGCCGCCTCAGAACAGAAAATCCTTGTGAGGAGGACTGTGAAAACTTTTATTATTCTTTATACTTACATCACGTACATACTTAATTAATAATAATAATAGACTCTGTTCAAAAACGGGCGGTCCGTTTGATAGATTCTCCCATCTTAACAGACGGATTGCAATCTTTAGAGCACAGGCGTCGGGTGGGAATGCTATCCTTGTTCTACCGGTATTACAATGGAAGATGCTCCGAGAAACCAGCGTCATTGATCCCTTCGGCACCGGTCTATAGTCGGGAAGCACGCCAAACGTGTGCCCAACATTTGTACACGGTTGACGTTTGTCACATGAGAACGGGTCGTTTCTTCGACTCGTTCTTGTGTTTAACAGCTCGGCTGTGGAATGATTTGCCGGCCTCTGTATTTCCTCTCTTCAAGACCAATATTCATTCCTTCCTATCCTCAAGAAGACCCTCCACACAGCATTCCAGAAGACACAAGCCCTGAGGGAAATTATTTTCCTCAGGGCCTCCTGTGTGGAGTTAACGTAAAAAAAAAAATAACGTAATAAAATAATTTAAGTAGGTTAATTTTTGTGTTTCAGCTACATACCTACATCAAAGCATAACATTTACGTCAATTTAAAAAAAAAAAAAAGAATTTGCTTCAAATACCAAATTTTTTACTTTAGCTCCATACAGGAGGCGCCAAGGAAAAGAAATCCCATTTTTGGGGATGCTGTTCGAATGGTTTTTTTGTGGAAAGAAAAGAGAGGAAGTTCTGAGAAGGAAAAAGGTAAGAGGGATGGGTAAGAATCTGGGGTCAACGTGTCCAGGAGTGACGAACGTATGAATCCATCCCTCCTACTGCGGTGCTAGTCTATGGGTAGAGAGAGTCTGACTGGTGAGGTCAACCGGTCTCCCTCAGCCAGTCTCTCCCGATCCAGCCCTCTATGCAGTAGGTGAGCAAATGCATGAGCCGCGAAGGCCTAGACAAACCTTACCCCATGAACCCGGGCATCCATGCTACGTCACCACACGTAGCGAACCATTTGGGCGACCTATGGCCGGGGGTTGGTTATCCAATAAATGGTGACGTAACGCTGAGAAGAACACACAAACACCAATTCATTACTGACCGGTTTAAAAAATCAATTCATACATACCTACCAACAGATAAATTAAAAAAATATTTCGATCAATCATTACCAAACTTTTGGCTAATAAAGCTTACCGCTTGTAATATAAATAACAGACAGATTTATAGCTTCAATACGCCTACTGTTTGAAAGGTTACTATGAGGTTGGATAAGATCTTTGCCTAAGTGAGCACGGCTTTACACCCACTCATTAATCAGTACCACCTCAGTACACCGCTTGCCGTATACCGCGTGATTGTCGAACTTCATATTTTACCCCTCAGTTTTAGAACAAAAGACCGAAATAAAATACTCAAACATTTCATCACGTAAATTTTTAATTTCACTGTGATCTCCAATAAAATGACATTTTTTTATGTCATTTTTGATCTTGACGATGTAATACCGAACAAAGTTTAAATATTTTATGTACCAGCTCTGATCCGGAGCCCCAAAATGCCTGAAAAAACCTTGACTCTGTGCAGAAACAGGCGGAGCGTTTGAAGGATTCTCCTGCATGCGTCGCGTGTCGGGTGGGATTACTGTATTTGTTCTACCGGTTTTTAAATGGAAGGTGCTCCGAGGAATTAGCGTCATCGATTTCTTCGGCATCGGTGCAAAGTTGGAAAACATGCCAAACTCTCCCCCGACATTTGTATACAGTTGATATTTGTCATGAGAACGGGTCGTTACGACGATTCCTTCTTAAGTTCAACAGCTCGGCTGTTGAACGATTTGCCGGCCTTTATGTTTCCTCCCTCCTACAACACTTCAAAACCGAGGTTTACTCCTTCCTTTCAACAAAAAGAACTTCCACACAGCAACTCCAAAGATGAGATAGGTCTTGAGGGAAATTATTTTTCTCAGGGTCTCCTGTGTGGAGTTAAAGGGGGAGTCTGAAGGTACAGCCGATTATAAAAATTCATTTTTTTTGTTGCCTAAAAATCTTCCCATATACGTTGAAAATTCATTCCGAAAGTTATAGCATCAAATTCGACCTTTAAATGGAGACCGAAGCGGCGCAGTTACAAGTGAAGACTTTAAACGCTTCTTTCAAGTAGGCTGGAATCGTAGCTCATCGAATTTTCATCCGATTCACTCCAGTTAAAGTTAAAATTAAAGAATATTAAATTGGTATGCCAATGAAATTCCACTTATGAAAAATTATTTTATAGGACAAAGTTATTGCAAAATTAAGACCTTTTTATTTTGCAATCTACAACTTTTTTTTTGCAAACTGTGATTTATGTGCATTCTACATTCACACTAAAAAGATATTTTTTAAAATTTCATATTCAAATGATTTTCAAGGACTCCAGGAACAAAAATAAATTTTATCTTTGAGACAGGTACCTACAGTAAAAATGTCTGTTAACCATAATTATAAAGTTGTACTTAATAAATTATATAATGAATAAAAAATCACTTTGTTTAAACCACTATTTTTAAAAACAAATCAACATGTTTCGACAACAATGTTGTCTTCATCAGGATATGTTACTATAATAAATGACAAACAAGTATAGACAAATTAGAATAAATTATAACAACATTGTTGTCGAAACATGTTGATTTGTTTTTAAAAATAGTGGTTTAAACAAAGTGATTTTTTATTCATTATATGAAAAATGATACCACAAAGTTATTTTGCAAAGTTCGAAGAAGTAATAAATTATAAACTGAAATATAGGAAAAATAGGAAACATCTCTCTAAATCGTTTTTTAAGGGGTAATTTCAAAGAGTAATTTTTGTCTTATGCCCAGATTCCTTTTGCAATCAACGTTCATCTTTGCATTCATTTAGTTAAAAAAAGTTAGATAATACTAATGGTGGTAGTAGGAGATTTTCAAACATTGTTGGGTTATTCGTAACCCGGGAATGTTTGTCTTTCTTTTATGAAAAAAAAAAAAAAATAAAATAAAAAATAAAAAAATATATTGAAACTAAATACTTAAAATGTCCCGATTCGAGCATTTTATGCAAGTCAAGCCTTCCCTGGACATTCCCGATTTTTTAATTTGATGATACCATTGCTATTCTTTTTGGATTTTTTCAATATATATTGTAATTCCGAATAGCACAAATCATGCGTAGTCGCCTTAGGGATCTTATAATATGTTCAATTCAATCTACTTACGTTTTTCGTCTACATGTTTCGTTCGTCACTTCCGGGTGTCGTGGCTTAGTTGTAGACAGTCATTCAGAATCTTTTCTTTTCTTAATACACATAACTTCAGCTGTACCTACTTAGTGGCCAGATCGATTCACAACCTTCCATTCTTCATAATTTTCTCTTCCTCACTCTTTTTAGCCACAAAACATACTCCGGTTGGGAATACCACAAATTCCTTTGGCTGCGAGCAGTTTGGTGCAGTAAATATTAACTCCTGTGCATTCTTCGACACCCTTTTTTAATGACAGCATTCAGCCTCCCGTATTAATATCGTTGATAACTTCGTCTAACTGCTTTTTAAAAAAAATTTGCTAAAAATTATTTATTAACCAAGATAAGCATAATGTACGTTTTTTTAGTTTGAAGTACAACACATAACTAACTAACTAACTAACCATCACGCCGTTTCTCCGCAGGGGTAGGCAGAGAGGACGGACCGCCAAACAACCCGGTCTTGGCACACATTCCTTGCCTCGTTTACATTCATACAACGTCTCATACATTCTCTTCTATTATTCTGACTCCTGACATGGCCCGACTCAAGTATCTGATTCACTTGGTCGTGCCATGTCTTTCTTGGGCGTCCTCGACTTCTTCTACCATTCACATCTGCGTCATATATTCTCCTTACACTCCTTTCCTCGTTCATTTAACAATTAAACAAGTACAACACATTTTTTATGTTTTTTGGTATACACCACCTCACTAGGCTGAGCCTGTTCCGAGGTGGCAGGAATTTAATAAAATTTTCATTACTTAATCTTGTAAGAAAAAAATTAGACAAAATTTTTAATTTATATTTGAAAAGATAAATGATAATATAAGAAAAGAATGAGAAAAATATAAAAAGAAACGAAAAAGAAAAGATATGAGAAATATAATAAATAATTATACAACTAATAATAAATATAAAATAATTATATAAGAATAATAAGAAATTTAGAAATAATAATAAATATTTAAGAGGAAAAGAGAAAAATACAGGCGTTTAGTGTGTTGTTATATTGTATAAGTTATTTTCCCGCAGAACACAATGCCTTTGTTGAATATCTACGTATGAATTTTGTGTTTTAGATTAGCACTTTTTGTCACATGAATATCTGTAATATCTTTTTCAATTAAATTAAAAAATTTGGATCCAAATTACGGTAATGTATGTGTCCATGCAGTATGATGGTTTACTTTGTCCATTTGGTAAGGGAACGTACCCATACTACGTGACCCACTTTTTGCAATTTTCACCCCCCCCCCCTTCCCCCTCGGTGACCACGTATAGTATATTCCAAGACCCCCCCTCCCCCTACAGTTTTCACGTAGTAAATCATAAATGTGGTTTGAACCATTTCTTGCTAACCAAAAGTTAAAAAAAAATTATTTGGCTTATATTTGTCTTTATTGCATGACGTCAAAAGTGCATGTATACCTATAATTAAAAGTGGAAAAAATATTAAAAAGTTAGTGGAAAAAATATAAAAAGATTTCTAGATTGACCACATGATAAAAACCTAAGCCCCACCCTCCCCATTGTGACCAAGCGTGGTATTTTGAAGATCCCTCCCCCCCTAAACGGGTCACGTAGTAATGATACGTTCCTTAATGTATAAATATAATTTGGATGTACAGTTGTTGTATGTTCAACACAGCAAAGTCCTTAAATAACTGTATTGTTATTATTCGACGACCTCCGTAGCCCAGTGGGTAAGACTCTTGACCCACAGTCCGGAGGTCGCGGGTTCGAACCCGGCATGCGCAAATAAATTTTATTTGATTAATTTGTGTTATTTCACAATTAATTCATTTAAAATAATATATAGTATATTTGCGGCATGTTCCAGAGTGGAAGATACTATCAGTATCGCCCTGGTATAAGACCACCATTCAGAATTGAAACGTTGCTTAAAAATGGCTTTAGCCGTGTTTGGTGACCAGATCTGAATAGCCAGGTACTTCCCAACCTTCCTCTTCCCCACCTCCTTCCCCTCCCCACTACCTTCAGCCTCACAACATACCCCAATTGGGGATGCCATAGTCTCACTGGCTCCAGACGGGAGCAGTTGAGATTCTTGTGCGGTATTCACTGTAAAAAAAAAAAAAAAAAAAATGTCGAGAATCTATAAGGTTTTTTTGTAATAACTTTAATCAAGGCTTTTTGTGCTTTGTCGAGAGGGTCCATACTAGTTTTAGCGGCACCACCAGAACCAATCATACCGTCAGTAATAATTGAGACATTCTTTTGGTTTAAGGCTTGATCCTTTACACTTTACACCATTAACATTGCCAAACGCTTTCATCCCACGGAATCCCCTCAAGCGCCATGTAAATGCTGAAAAAATGTTTAACCATTACATGGTGACAGCGACTGACGTGTCGGTTCTTTTAATGTGTGTCCGCGTACCCGTCCAACCTCGACTGGGCATTTACACACAAGATTATTCGGGCTGTTTCTACTGTGAATAGGGGCGCAGGATGGGGTGATACGTCACTCAAAATATCCATTAATATAACCTATCCCGGCAACCTAACTCTCAAATGTGTCTCCCTAAAGGACTTGTAAAATGATCGTGCCGGTTAGTCCATTAATAAAATTCACAGTAACCTCAAAAGATTTCTGATCCGTGAGGGTGATCGTCCTTAAAAATGGCAGCTCGGTCATTGCTACACACATAGATGATTTAAATTTGATTAATCTTTCCTTTAATCATTTTGTCGAAATTTTAGTTTTTTTTATATTAGCTCCACACAGGAGGGCCTGAGGAAAATGATTTCCCTGCAGAATCTATAGGGAGGGTCTTTTTAGGGTTTCCCCTGGAGGGTCTTTTTAAGGAAGGGAAGGCCAGGAAGTTCTGGAAAAGAAAAAGGTATGATGGGTGGGTAGGAATCTAAGGGTTAGTGTGTCCAGGAGTAACGGACAGATGAATCCATCCCTACCACTGCGGTGCAAAGTGATGAGTCGAGAATGTCTGGAAAGGTCAAAAGGCCTCCCTCAAAAAGTCTCTCTCAATCCCGCCCGCCAGGCAGCAGGTGGGCAGACGCATTCGCCTCGAAAAACCTCACCCCATGAACCCGGGCACCCCTGCTAAGTCAACAAACGTAACGAACCACTTGGGGATGCCTATGGTAGAGGTGTTGATTATCCAATAAATGGTTCCCGGGGCGGCGGTAACCATACCGCCTCGCAAATTGAACACCTCCCAGGTTATAGGTTTGCAATCAGTAATATTATTAATTTGCAGGTTTTGTAGTCTAAGCAGTGGCCAAAGCAAATATATATTGATATTAAGGCGCTGTATCCTCGCTAAAAAAGAATATGGAGAGATATGTAATAACGACTGTTGGAGAGAGTGCGCTAAAATTTAAAACGATAAAATTGAAGCGAAAATTGTGAAAATGTTTAATGAAACACGACACGTTTAAAATAGAGTAAAAATCTCGTAAGGAACATCTTAAATAGCACTTAAAGAAAATTACTTCTAAAATAAGTTAAATAAATTTATAATAATTTTCGGAGCATACTTTGCGATTTTTTTCTATCGAGGGAATTTCATATAATTTGCGTTTCGGCGTGGGACACGTCTAGATATTATCTTAAAAAATAACATATGTATACCTTTTTAAAGAGCTTAAAAACTTCAAATGTTTAAGGGAGATAAGTAAGAAATCGATAGAAATTTGGGTAGCGGCGAGTTAATGGAATAAAGAACAGCCATGAAATCCATATCTTATTATATGTGTTTCAACTGATTTAACTGTTTTATCTAAACGGATTTTAAATAGACTGGTACTAGATATTATTAATTGATTGTTTATTTTTAAAGCACATTCCGCATCAGCGATTCAAAGTTTTATAATTTCCTACGATAAAACATAATACTGATGAATAAAATAATATTGATAATTTATCTGCGTCTTGATGAGTTTCTTTTTTTACAGTTTAAATAGTAAACAACAATCCCGCATTGTTATCAGTAATTTATTTATGAATTCTTTTCTAATTGCCTTTAATAAGCATAAAACATTTTTTAAATTTATTTACCGTACCAACTTTGTGATAACGTTCTTCGATTTTTTTATAAGGACGAATAAAAATATTTTGTGTGTGAAAATGACTGTGAAATTTTTAATCAAAAACATATTTTTTATCACCTACTAAGGTGCCTACATTAAAAAATAAGGTATTAAATGTAAGAAGGGTAAAAATGGTCAGCGCCGTTAAGGGTTGCCCATTGCCCATTGATCACACATAATGTGTCCATGACAAAGGGTCAAGCAGTGGGGTCCAGTGCTCATCCTATTTGTCACCATGCTAACAAAACACATTATCATAAACTCCCCATTGTGATGCATTCCATGGGATAAAAAACATCAAAAAACTGAGTTTCATGAAAAATAACATGGAAATTATCTATTTTTGAAATATGTGTATTTTTTTAAGTTGATCCGGTTTCACGCGGTGTCCGGACAACCCAGAATAAAATCAACTTAGAATCTCCTTTGAAAAATCATTGAAAGTGATGAATAATAAAAAAAATGTACTTAAAAAATTGGTTTAACTGGTTAGGTTAGGTTAGGGTTTTGAGCTATTTTAAAATTATTTTTTCTAGCTTTTAATGACTTTTCAAAGGAGTGATGAGTTGACTTGATTCTGAGTTGGCAGGGAACCATAAATGGTGGGATGGTCTGATACACAGCGTGTGTGTAAATTGTGCGCCCTAAAGTTTAAGCTTAGACTTTCGGAAATCATGTATGATATTATGAAATGGGTTTCTAAGTTTCTGTAAGACTAAGCTTAAACTTTGAGGCGCACAGTTTACACCCGCGCTGTGCATCAGACCATTCCACCATTTATAGCTTTTGCCCTGTACTTTCTAAATCTTTTATCAAAAACATGTCATGGTATTAGGAATTAGCTCCAATTAGGGAATCCGCACATGTGATTGACAAACACGTTGTTCCAGTGTTTGGGCTAATATTTCAATTTAAAAAATACAAGGAAATTCATTTATTTTATTTTATTTAGGTACTTAAATAGCTGCCATATATTCTAAGAAATACATTGTTTCTCCCTGAATCATCTTTCCCGTGCGTCCCCGGTTCCCTCGCGCGTCCCCTTCCTAGCTAGCTTTAAAATTATAGCCTTTATGTTATTCTGATGTATGAGCTATATTATTGTAAAGTTTCATTAAAATCCATTCAGTAGTTTTTGCGTGAAAGAGTAACAAACACACGTACATCGATACAAACTTTCGCGTTTATAATATTAGTAAGATTAAAAATACAGTACACGTTCCAAGGATTTCAATTTCACTGAAAGCCTTAAAAGTTTTAATTTGAGATTTAAAAAAATATACATCTTCTTTCAATGGTCGTTGACTTATTTTGGCAATATATCATGCCTGTAGGCGGATATGCCATTTCATTAGTTGTTTAAAAGCTTTAAACGATAAATTTGCCAATGAAAATAAGTAAGTAAGTTTCCAAAGTATTTGAATTCTATGAAATAGAATAAAAGGCGGATGAAATCAATTGGAGTAGCTTTGGAACTTTTAGCTAGGTACGCTTTTCCGTGACAATCGTCCCTCAATGAACTTTGTGTAAAGCTTAAGGATTTCGTTTTGTTTATAAAGTGTTTCCGAACTGATTTAAAAGACTTATTTTCATTCGGCGTCTAGAATATATAGATATATATGCAAAATTCCGATCACGTTGAGAATTGCCAAAAAATATTCAATGAGTCTCTTCTCTAAGCGTGGTACTGTTTTTTTTTTTTTTTAATTTGGTTGTTTTCCTTACTTTTAACTTTTCATTAACCCTAGAAGGATAATCTTATTTTTACCAAATAAGTTAAAGATATTGATACGTCTTAAAGATGTACTGGAGTTTAAAAGTGTTTATTTGAAAGTGTAGATACATATTTACATAAAAAAGGTAGTTGAATAATTAGATTAGGGTTTTGTACTTTAATAAAACCAAAATAATTATAAATAACTACTCCAGCAAACATTTTCTGCCATATATATGCTAGTTTGATGAGGTGGATGTAGCGCCATCCGTCATTCAACAACATAACAACATTTCGTTGTGTTTGAAATACGAACGACACCGACGGTTAAATTTGTTCATACAAAAATACTAAAATCGAAATAAAAAAAATGGGAGGATGGGGGTAGGAGAGTGAAAATTTGGGGTTATGTGTATTTTTTTATAACA
Organism: Limnephilus marmoratus; assembly: GCA_917880885.1. Taxonomy (NCBI): domain Eukaryota; kingdom Metazoa; phylum Arthropoda; class Insecta; order Trichoptera; family Limnephilidae; genus Limnephilus; species Limnephilus marmoratus. The sequence goes on from OU862909.1 coordinate 18,755,032, forward strand.
AATTTTAAAAAAATGTCATAAAATGGATTTTTTTTCTTGTTATGAAAGTTCAAATGCTAATCAGTCGTAATACTTAAAAAAAAACTGTTCGCTAACCTCCTCAGACCCAGGAAACAAAGTGTTTTAAAATCAATTTTTATTTTTGAATTTGTATATCAAAAACCAAATAAAATAATTTTATTAAAAAAAGTTTTTTTTAATTCTCAATGTTTTCAGAATTGTATGTCTCTCGTAGGAGACGCTGGGTGTAGCAACTAGTTTAAATTAATAGTATTCCAGGAATCACATCACTTTTTTATGTCGCCCACAGGAGACACTGGGTCCGAGGAGGCTAAATCACATTTGTACTAACAAGTCCGAAAGTTACACAAAAGATAATCATACGTCTTTTGGAAGCACGGCGTTTGAATTTCTACGTAATTATTGTACTTAGCGTGGTGATAGAGCCGCCCACGCAAGCGCTGCTCGGCAACTGAGCTAACTGAGATAGACAGCGCGCTATGTCGCGAAATAAAAAAAAACAGCATTGTATCGCTTACGTAGCAAAGACATAGATTATCTTCCTAGGGTTAAGCACATTTATTGGAAATACACGTGCATTCAATATCTGCATTTTCACTGAACTTCGTAAAAGGAAAACTAAATTTGTTGACAGGAAGAAGTAAGTTCTTCACTTACAACACATACTTTCCATTTCTTAGCAAGTGATATAACAAAAAAATCTAGAGATGACGATAAGATACGTCGATAATAAATTCATCCTGCGTTACTAAACACAGTCTTTCCACGAAAACAATGATTGATGTTGTTGAAATTGTTTCAGGTTACTAGACACTCACTATTGCAGCAAATATAGGTTAAGCCTCAGTGTTTCAAGAATACGAACGTTACAGATTAGTCCAAATTTTCCTTTATTAGCCATTTCGTTGAAAAACCCGAACAAGTGTTTTTGAAAAATCATGTTTTCCTGGCTTTAAATTGCTTTGCCGTTTTTCCCAGTCATTCTATTTTATTTTGCAACACTTGGCTTGCATGTAAATCGGCCGTTATTTTTATTTAAACTTAGAGAAAATGATACGCTTCGTGCAATATTGGAGTAGTTCGGGGAGAGACTTGCAAATTTCTTTGAACTAGAAGTTAAGGTTCTACATTCATGATTTCCCCTCGTAAATGTCAAAGGATATTAATACATATTATAATTGAATACGTTATAGTCAAAGCCTAAGCTTTACAACCTCACAAACATTTTGATAATATTTTCGAAGAATTTTTGAATTTTAAATTTTTAAATAAAATTTTAACATAATATTTTTTCAAACGTGGCAAAATTTTCTAATGAGTTGTCTCCCTCTGATCTATTTGTATTTTATTTTGTACATTATAATTGTATTCTTTCCTAATTTCGGCTAATACTTGATTTTTAGTAAAGCAGTGTTCGTTATTAGTAAAGAGAAAAAATTGTACTTTTCAGTAATAAGAAAATATAAAATTATAATTAAAATGATTGAACAAAAAAATGATATGTACACAGAGACATGAACAACTATTTTAAAAATTTATAATTAAAGTCATTTAATAATGAAATGAGTGTGTTATAAATACTATTTAGGTGCACGCATGATGAAATAAAATATCTTACGTGCATAGTTTTACGTCATCGATGCTTAATATATAAATTAGTCATGGTTTATAATTTATAAAACTAGCTGTAACTAGTAAATCTTACATATCATCAAATTACAGTTAACATTTCACATAATATAATTTCAACATAAGGACATTTTAATTTTGGGAGGCGGGTATGGGTATCGCCGCTCTATTTATTGAATAACCAACACCACTGCCATAGGTTGTCCCAAGAGGTTCTCTACGTTTGGGGATATAGCAGGTGTGCCCGGGTTCATAGGATGAGGTTTGTCTAGGTCTTAACGGCGAATGCGTTAAACAAAACCCGGTTACCGATCGAACAAAAACTAAAGTTTTCTATATTTTAATTGATATCGTTAAATATTTACAGCCTTAATAAAAAAACGTCGTACATATTTTAAACACTTGGTAAACAACCGTGTTTGTGAAAACCTTACTAATTCGAAACTGACGAAAATAATTCATAGAAAGATATATTTTTGAAGATGTCGTAAAAACAAATACCTTTATAGAAATTAAATAAAATTATCATTTAGATTTTTGTATCGGAAATATACTTTAGTTCTCAGAGTTGAAAAAATCTTACCACAAAAAAAAAAGATATTTTATTTAAGGAATTTGCAGTAAATCTGTCGCATACTTTTTATCTCGTTCATACAATAAATCAGAATTATAAAAAAATATTATAATTTTTCTCCGAGAATAATCTAAAAAATTCATATATTTGGAATCATTGAAAAGTCATTTAAAAAGCAATGTGTCTAAAATAACCTTTTCTTTTTCCGACAACAAAACTAAATCCACTGTTGTGGATTTAGTTTTGTTGTCTGAGATTATTATGGATTAAAACCGACGAAAAATAACACAAATAATTGTAAATAAATTTAATAAACTAACTAACTAACCGTCACACCGTTTCCCCGCAGGGGTAGGCAGAGAGGACGGACCGCCAAACAACTCCATCTTGGCACACACTCTTTGCCTCGCTCACATTCATACATCGTCTCATACATGCTCTTCTATTATTCCGACTCTTCACATGGCCCGACTCAAGTATCTGATTCACTTGGTCGTGCCAAGTCTTCCTCGGGAGTCCCCGAGAAAATTTAATTATACGCATTTATTAGTGAATTGGTCATTGAAATAGAAATTATGAACAAAAACACGATATTAAATTAATCGCAAATCTATATCGCATATATCACGCATGACGGCCGACGGCCGGCGTACTGTAGCGGAAAGGCGCTTGACTAGCATTCCGAAGGTCACGGGATCGAATCCCGGCGTGGCAAATAAATTTTATTTGATTAATTTGTGTATTTCACAATTTATTCATTTAAAATAATATATTGTATATTTGCGGCACGTTCCAGAGTGGAAGATACTCTCAATATCGCCCTGGTGCAAGACCACCATTCAGAATTGAAACGTTGCTTGAAAATGGCTTCTGCCGTGTTTGGTGATCAGATCTGAATAGCCAGGTACTTCCCCACCTTCCTCTTCCCTATCTCCTTCCCCTCCCCACTGCCTTTAGCCTCACAACATACACCAATTGGGGATGCCATAGTTCCACTGGCTCCAGACGGGAGCAGTTGGGACTCTTGTGAGGTATTCATGTAAAAAAAAAAAAATGCGCCATGATATTTTTGGTAGATTGGTGCATCCGCGCATGAATGTTGCCAGATCTACTGCGACATTTTTTATTATTAATAAATCAAAAAAGAAAGTGTACAGTCCTTATTCAATGTGTAACACCGTTTTACGTATAAGGTATACATGGAGTTTTTAAAAAACTTTAAGAAAGCATAACTTAATAAGATCAAAAGAGAAACTTCCGTGCAATTTAATAACAAGTTCAAGAGGTCGTAAAACAAAATAATTATCTTATCACTATGACATGCAATGCCACGATCAAGGTCAGAGTCAAAGGCGGGATTATAAAAATCACTGTAGAGACACGCACTTGTTTGTAGATGGAAAATCTCCATTAATCTGCAGATTCATGTTTCTTTGTCTATCACCGTGACTGGTTGTTCTGATAAATGATAATTTATTTGATATTATCATTAGGAACATGTTATTGTTATTGCCAACGATTTTTCTTCTCATGAATGCTGGATTTATTTTACATTAAGTCCATGCAGACCGTAAGGAAAATATTTTCCCTCAGGGCCTATATCATCTTTGGAGATGCTGTGTGGAAGGTCTTTTGAAGGAGAGGATCGTAGAAGGAAGGAATTATATAAGTTTTATAAGACAATTGTCTATTTGTTTTATTTTTTATTGGTAATGACTAAACAAATCATGTGTTCGCTCTGTTAATAAAGAAATTATAGAACTATGGTTGCGTATTGTAAGATATCTAGAAAAACCAAACGATCGTCGTTTAACTGTCAATGATTCTGAATTCAAACATTTTGATATTATTTTAATATGCTTCTGGAAAGATCGCTACTTTTTGAAAACAATCTAAAGCATGAGGTAGCAGAGGCTGGCGGCTACAAAACTACATTTAAAGTTTATTTGTCGATCTTAAAAACACTTTAACACTTATAAACTTATTTTTATAATATTTCGATTACTCCAATGTCTGCTATTAGCTCGTCAAAAATAATAAATGTTTTTTTTATGTCACCATGACAACACATCATTTAGTTTATAATTTATAGAGTATAATTTTGAAAAAGTTTTTGAATAAGTTGAATTAACTGAAAACGAAAGACAGCAATCCGTAGGAATACAAATAGGCCTCGAATACCAACAATTTTGGAGTAACTAACTACATCAGCTATGGTTGCTGAAAGCGAAGAAGAACTGCAAAAGGCCTTAACAACCATGCAAAGCATTCTTCAAAACAATTACAACATGAAAATAAATAAAGACAAAACAAAGCTGCTGAAGGAGTTTGTCTACCTCGGGAGCAAAATAACATGGGACGGTCGGTCTAAGAGCGAGGTCAACAGCCGTATACACCAGGCTAGGCTTGCATTCAATAAAAGGTCGAAAATAATAGAATCGAATAATATAGACCTAAAACTGAGAATACTCCTCATCAAGACCTATGTATGGTGTATCTTGATGTACGGCTACGAAACATGGTGCCTATCCGAAAGAGATAAACGGAGACTAGAGGCTTTTGAGATGTGGTTCAATAGAAGACTATTAGGAATTTCCTTGAGAGACCACATTACAAATGAGGAGGTTCTCCAAAGAATCGAAGGAGGAAGGCACCTGCTCAGGACCTTGTCCGAAAGGCGAGCAAGATGGATCGGCCATGTAATAAGACAAGAAGGCCTCTTGCATGCCATAATGGAGGGTATGACCGAGGGGACAAACTCTAGGGGACGCCCACGCCGAGAGTACCTGGAGGACCTGCTGGTGGACGTGCGCTGCTCATCATATGCAGACTTCAAAAGAGCCGCACAAGACAGGGAAGAGTGGAAGAGACGAATATATGAAATTGCTGCAAACCAATCCCAGGATTGAAACCAGAGAGAGAGAGAACTACATCAGAAAGGATTAAGTACCAGGGCTCCGTAGAAGCCGGCGTAAATCTGGCTTCCAAGAAAGTGGGCCCCTTTTTTTCAATGTAGATTCTTCAATAGTGACTGGATACTAATCCTATATTCTCAAGTTTGCCCAACAATTAAATTTGGGATTCACTTATGGACTGGAGCCCCAAAATACTTGATAAACCTACTTGATTCTGTGCAAAGGAGGGCGGTCTGTCTGATTGATAATCCGTCGTTGACAGAACGATTGCCATATCTAATGCACAGACGCAATGTAGGTATGCTGAGTCTTTTTTATATATTTGAGTGGAGTCTGCTCCAAAGAGCTGACATCATTGATCCCGGAGCACCGTACACGAGTGGAACACCGGTTTACCATTATTTATTTATTTATTTACGGAAAATAGTCCATTAAAACGAAATAATAACACGAAAAAAAAAACAGAGATCACAGTTAACGGAGAGCACATATAAATTAATGGCAATGACAATATAAAATGTTAAAAGTACATATAGAAGACACTACAAGTCAAAGCATGAAGGACCATTTAAATATTGCATATCGACTGACGTAAGTCATTTAGATTTATACCAAAAAATCAATGCTTTGACTTGCGTTGACAAGTCTCGACATTCTCGATAAGGGAGAATGGTATCCATAATTAGTAGAATGTTGATTTAGGAACAGCAATTCATTATTTCGGAGTCTACGTGAAGGGATGTTGAACTGGATGAGTTGCAACAATGCAGGTGTATCAGTAATACTGTTTATAATTTTAAATATGCAAATTAAATCAGAGTGCTTTCTACGTTTTTCTAAAGAAAAAAATGTTTAAAATGTGTTCAATTTCATCATATAAGTACTCGCCTCTTTCAAGACCCAACCTCCAAGCAATTCCTCTTAGGAAACGATGGTGAACGGATTCGATGTGGCAAATGTGGACAGCATAGAAAGGAGACCAAATGACACTAGCATTTTCAAGGTGAGGGCGAACCAGCGAACAGTAAAGAGTTTTAAGTGTACGTATATGTGTGAAGTCAGAGGTAATTCTATAAATGAAGCCGAGTAGTTTAAGTGATTTATTTACGATATTAATAATGTGATCACGGAAAGAAAGTTTGCAGTCTAGAGTGACCCCAAGGTCCTTGATAGATGTGGCAATAGATAGACAAACACTATTTAGATAAGTTTTAAGATTTTCACGGCCAAAAGCATTTTCGTTATTTGTTTTTGGGGTGTTATACCGTGTTGCGCTACCTCCTTCTTTAGCCAACGTTTCGGACATCGTTGCAGTGTCCATCATCAGGGCAGATCCGGCAGATCCGGTAGATGTGTCAGACACATAACACCCCAAAAACAAATAACGAATACACTATTTAGTTTATCATCGAATTGAATAGGTTTTTTGGTTCTATAAAAGGACAAAATTTTGCATTTATCAACATTAAGTTCCACGCAGTTAATTTTGCACCAATCGTTAAATTAATCAATATCAAGTTAAAATAGTAAACATTAATGTTGGCTTCATGAGAAAGGATCGTTTTGTGTAAGTCGACTCATATGTGGGACGAGCTACCGGCATCAATTTTTCCTCCTTCATATAATCCGGATCTCTCCAAGACTTTCATTAATAAGTCTCTTCCTACAACCCTAACCGCCCTTACCGTACGATGGTATTAAAATTTAAACAAAAATTGGGCGAAGACTTGAAACACAACTAAATGCATTGTTTAAAATCAGTATTTCACGCTGGGTACCTGGATAGAACATTGACAATTTGGGACGGATTTGGGACTTCAAATGCCGATTTTAAAATGGAATTAAATTCATTTCAACATTTTAAATTTAGTTACTCTACATTGTGTAAAATGTAGTACGTATCGATAGTCCAGTTGATTAGTCAGACATCTCCAAATACTAAGTTTTTAAATAATAAGAAAAGCAATATCCGAATGCTCACCATAATTCAAATAATTCATAATTACACGCGTCTGTGTTTTTAAATTTATTTAATATGCTCAAATAACACCGGGAAGTAAAACATTTTGAAATTTCCCACTAATAACCCAGAAAACGTCAATTTCACGTTTATTTCATTGGGAGTTTTTTGCATCATAATTAATTTTGTGGTGTTAATGAGAAATCTGAGTATTGTACTGAAGTGGGTAAACTTTTACATATAACTGCTTACTCAATTAAAATAAAGATTTTTCGGAGATATCTGACTAATCAACTAGAAATAATAATTCTCACTCTTTAACCAAGAAACAAGATGAAAGTGTGTAGGTAATTCAAAAACTGTAAGTTGTAAAAAAAGTTTTTATGATGAACTCTAAAACACGTTTATATTTTAATCTCTCCATCCCCAAGGCCTAATATATACGTCATTAAAGTTTCACGGATGTTGTAAAATACAATCAACCCCTGCTTCAACCGGAAGCCCGCCGAACAGGCTACCAACATAATCAAGCCACGAGTTAGACTGCCGTGTCACAGGACGCCACGGTTTGATGTATGCGATTCAGTAATCTATTCGCGTAATAAAAGCATCCTAAATCGGACTTAGGGACCGAGATTAAGTCGGAGGAAGTGGGGGCCTGTTGTGAAAATAGGATTGAGATAAGCATACTCCCCCTCACCACGCAGGCCTTTTATCTGATAGCCTTCAACCTTTTGCTTTCTTGAGGTTAGTAGGAAAATAATTATATTTCATTTTGCTGGCCGTTTTATCAAGGCTACACGGTGATTAACATGGTAGGCCGTTGGCGACTTTTTGATGCTAGAAAAAAATATAAAAAATATGTTTCGATTTTTTTTAGATAATGAATATTTTAATTTAATAATATTACACAACTCTTCAGTATCTGAAGTAATTGGGAAAACGACACCCTCATTAGGCCACTTGCATTACATTTTTAAAAAATCCGGTTAAGGCAATATTTTAGGACATTCTGTATTTTTTTAATCGTATTTGGAAAACCCTGGTAATATTTTGAAAATTACAATCCTAAAAATCAGATCGTTTTTTATAAACCGAAAAAACGGGGCATAGTTTTATTGGTGCGAAAAAACGATAATTACATAGCCGAAAATCATTAAAAAAAAATAATGTTTTCCACACGAATTGCATAAGAGAATAACGAGGTATACCAAAAATATTACATCTCATAAATATTTTTTTCCTTGATCCATCTTATTGATCATAAATCATTATAATGATCAACGTCTATATTACTAAATCCAATGTAATATACTTGTACTTGTAAATTAAAATAATAATAAGAATATTATTTTAAAGGCACCAGATTTAAATATTTGAATGTTCCGGTTAAATTTTCCCCACAGGAAAAACTAAAACCTTTCACACACTTCCTCAAGTGATCATCTAGTCAATACACGCTGTGCAATTGCACTATGTAAGTATTATAAATACAAAACAATACAAGAACAACATGTCAACCAACCAGAGACCAAATGGAAAAATAATTCACCGACTCCAGATATTTTCATATCAAAGGGTTCGGCTCTGTGGAACTCCTAATTGGACCTATAAATCCTACTGATCCCTCAATATAAATATTTAAAAAATCTTTTGTAATCCTACATGTATTTAAAATGACTGATTTTTGCATTTTTATATGTAAATTCTTTGACAAATCTAATATGCCTAAATTTTGGATGAGAGAGCTAGGTATAATGTTATAAAATTTGATTTTGTTAAAATCAGCACCATTACCATTATACCTCTAAAACACGTACAGACAGCATAAAATGTATGGGGTTCTCTTCATAACATCTGTCAAAAAGTCAAACCAAATGATAAGTTCGCAGAGAACAAACAATAAATCTAGTGAACGTTAAATGTCAAATACAAAAATTCGCCCGAAATCAAGTGTTGCAATATAAAAAAAAATCAGTGTGGTATTTTACCAAATTAATAGGAACATTTTCGGAGACGGACGTTTTCATACAGTGACGTCACTAGCCTTAATAATGGATTTATTTATTTAAAAAAAAAACTATACATTTCTAAAAAATTTACCTACATTTTCGTGATCTTGGTAAAAAAATCTATCCACGCGATTTTTTCCAAGTCGTTATGAAATCGATGCAAGTGGCCTATTGGGGTTAAAGCAAATAGTGAAGACGAACGAGAAGGGTTGAGGAAAATTCCTAACGGTTCCGATCTAGCTACCAAATAGATAAGTTGCTAGATACTCTTACCCACCTCTGTAAGTATACATATTCGGATTTGGAGACTGAAATTAAATTTTTTTAATAAGAAAAACCCCACATCAGTTAATTTATTTATTAATTAGTTGCCAATTACACAAGCTTTTATCTTTTTTTAACTCAACTCCCTGTTGGTAGGTCAAAATATTTCCGCTTTGCAATGACATCCATACATGGGCGCCCGCAGGGGGGGGGGCAAGGGGGGGCACTTGCCCCCCCCCCTGGATTGATTGAAAATAGTCAAATAATGTTACTTTTATTTTAAATATTTATTACTTCAGTCAAATATTAGTAATTTTAAAGATTGGTGCGTTCAAAATAATTTATTCTCAAATGTAGAAAAGTGCAAAACCTTGACTTTCTTCAGAAATAAAAATCCTGTTTTATACGAATATTCCATCAATAACACCGCTTTAGAAAGTCACGGAAATGAGAGATCTTGGAATTATTTTGGATGAAAAACAAAGTTTCGCCAATCATATCCACCAAATAGGCATCACAATTTTTAAAAAAAATTCCGGTTTAGGCAAATATTCCAAGACATATTTTTTTATCGTATTTTTGAAACCCTGGTGATTTTTTGAAAATTTCAATCCGAAAAATCAGACCATTTTTTATAAACCGGAAAGACGGGACATAATTTTATGGATGCGAAAAAACGATAATTACATAGCCGAAAATCATTTTTTAAAAAATAACGTATTCCAGAACGTATTCCACACGAATGGTAAAGGAGAATAACGAGGCATACCAAAAATATTACATCTCATAAATATTTTTTTCCTTGTTCCATCTTATTGATCATAAATTCAATGTTCAATGTCTCTATTACTTAATCCAATGCAATATACTATACTTGTAAATTATAATAATAATAAGAATATTATAAAATTTGATTTTGTTAAAATCAGCACCATTACCATTATACCCCTAAAACACGTACAGACAGCATAAAATGTACGAGGCTCTCTTCATAACATCTGTCAAAAAGTCAAACCAAATAATAAGTTCGCAGAGAACAAACAATAAATCTAGTGAACGTCAAATTCCAAAATTCGCCTGAAATCAAAGTGTTGCCATATAAAAAAAATTAATCGCTATGGAATTTTACAAAATTAATAGTAACATTTTCGGAGACCGGAAATTTTCGTGTAGTTACGAGCCCAAATAATATAGTCTGTCAAAAAAGAGTAGAAAATATATGAGGGCGCCACTGTTGTTCAAATGGCAATACTAAACACATAACTCATGGTGTTCAAGTAAAGCTGTGTAACCTACACTTTTATAAAAAATTAAAAAGGCATAATAGTGGAAAAATATTTTTTCATTGCAGTATAGATACCTGCCGATCTCAGAATTGCGTATAGGTATATTATTATTATACCTTTGCAATTTTGTGTTAATATAATGAAGAATAACTATAACGTAATGAAATATAAAGCACAGTTTAGAAATTGCTCACATTTATTTAATACTAGATAAAGTACCTAGCGTTGCCTGGGCTTTAGATCATGTCTCTAATTTAGATCTGTATATATTAACTCATTCAGATCTATGGCACGACCAAGTGAATCAGATACTTGAGTCGGGCCATGTCAAGAGTCAGAATAATAGAAGAGAATGTATGAGACATTGTATGAATGTAAACGAGGCAAGGAATGTGTGCCAAGACCGGGATGTTTGGCGGTCCGTCCTCTCTGCCTACCCCTGCGGAGAAACGGCGTGATGGTTAGTTAGTTAGTTAGTTCAGATCTAAAAGTAGTGTTACTAAACTCACCATTAGTGATTCTTCCTTTCTATCTATCGTTAAATTCAAATTTATGTTAAATTAAATTAAAGCAAATCGCTTTTTAAATCACCTTTTAATCAATTTTATGTCATGAAGAAAAAATGTTTTTTAAAATGTGGTTTACTGTGTTTTGCACATTCAGTGTCATTGCACTTCAAAAAAATATTTGACAGTTAAATTGGTGTTGCCAGTCTACAAATTTAGTAGTTCAAGTTTTTATATTTTCTACTCTATTTTGACAGACTATAAATTTATTTATCTAATAAACATTAGGCTTTGTATTGAGAACAACTAAAAACTTTAATTCCATAGAAGCCATTAAACTATTATATGTATCTCTAGTTAGAAGCCAATTTTAATATAACTCGGTAGTTTGGTCTCCATCTTACAAAATTCACGTTAATAACATTGAGCTAATACAAAAAAAAATCTGCGTTTTATAAATTTTAAATTTAATATCCCGCTAGAAGACTTAAAATATAATCTATTACTAAATATTCTAAAAATACACACACTAGAAGACACGTAAAATAAACGACTTAACATTTTTATTCAAAATACTTAACTCTAAATTCGACTGTTGCGAACTCCTGCAACTCATAAACTTACGAATACCGTCAGTTACCACACGACCAAATACACTATTCTACTGCAGCATTCATAAGCGGAACTACATTGCCCACTCTCCGATACATCGATTTCACACTGGGAAATCAGCTTGGCGAATTTTGTGGATCTTGTAAAAAACTTATTCCAAAACTATTCCTAAACATATCTGTATTTTTGTAAACCTATCAAATCGCTGTATTTTTGTGATTTGTGTGCATTTTTTATCTAACTTTATTTTTATTGTTTCTTTATCTGTTTAAAAATCATCTGTCATGAAATAATTGTTAAATAAATAAGTAAAATAAAATAATATTTTTGTTATATACATATATTGTGTTAATAAAAAATCGTTGCTACAGTATGCCCTCCATTACTACAGTATCCTGTCCGTTCGTTCACCATACAAATACGCTACAGTAAATTAAAACTACATTAAAACATTACAAAAAATATTTTGCCCCCCCCTAGAAAATTTTCTGCGGGCGCCCATGCATCCATATAAATTATTGGAATATTTCTGAATGCATCCGAAAACTATAAACTGTGTTAGAAAGATGAAGAAAAGCGCCTTAAAATTTTATAATTCGAAATTAATTAACATGTTACAATTTTAGAAAAATTAAAATTTTGAGTGCAAACATAAGAACGTTTAAAAATGGCTCTAATTACGTTTTTTCTTACTAAAATTATTGATAAAGAAAAAAATAAAAACACACATATTTGATTAGATAAATGTGTTATAAACGTGATTGTCCAATAATTTCATCTCAATTTTTCATTCACAATTTTTCAATTCAAAATTTTCAATCGCAATTTTTGTCTTTGCGTGTGAAAATAATTAATAAAAAATTCCCAAAGTTTCATATTTTTTCGTCGGAAACTTCGGTGATGTATATTTTAATTATTTTGTCTTTAACTTTTGATTTGAATATAAAGCGTGGAGTTTTCTCTTTCTAACGCCGTTTAGAACATATTTCCAACCATGATAATAAGGGAGACACAATGATTTCTATGAGACCTATATGAGTTATTCCTAAAACCAAATAAATTAGTCTGAGGGGTTAAAAGTTGTGTTTATCTTGTCAAACGCAATGAATATTTTAATTTCGCTTTGCGAGGTTATGAAATACCGACTTATTCATCTAGATCTGATCTCTCTTACATCATCAACATCTTTAACAGAGTATACTCTGTTAAATTTTAACTGTCGAAGTTATCCTTTATCAACCAGTTTTTATTATTTTTATGTAAGTACAAGAAATAATATCAAACTTCAGGATATTCCTACTGAACGTCTGCTGTATTACGCTAGCCACCTATTGAAATTATACCGAACCTTTTTGCTACGATGCGTATAAAACGACGTTCCCAGCAATGTTCGCATTAAATTATGTAGTAGGTACGCACCGCAGTATTTCTGTTGGAAAACAATAAGCACCATCTTGAAACAAAATTCTAAGACTCAAGATTACTTATTAAGTTATTAAGTAACATAAATGCGCTCACTGTTTTCAAGAAGTCGTCGGTAAATTATATTTTTGCGAGTTATAACATACTAATAATAAGTACACATGTATGGGTGTAAATTTTATTTAAATACCCTATTAACTCTTCCGGAGCCTATATTCTTAGTGAATAATGCAATCTCTCATAAAAAAAAAACAATTATTTAACAACGCTTAGTTGAACATTGCGCCAATTATTAATTATTATAGGCATCTGATAAATATTATATAAATATAATCTTGCGCATAAAGAATAATATCGATTAATTTCATGGAATTTATAATAGAATAAAAATATAACACTAGAAATGACTTCTATGTAAATTTGAATGGAAACAAATGTGCCACTCACTTAGAACCTTTTAGTTCTAGAACTAAATGCTTTTTGCAGTCGGTCTGTCCAGCCTACACTTCCCTGATATTGAATTTCGCCATCTCGTTTTAATTTCGTAATCATGGTGAAACACAGTTTGATTTGGAATAGCTGGGTTACCCGGCTTCGCTCAGGACAACATGAGAGAGTGTTCTGGAATGTTCTACAACGATTTTCCCGATTCCCAATTTCCTAACATTCCATGACATACTTCGCCACCCCTTCCAGAACTTTCTAGAGCTCTATCGAACCTTCTAGAACTTTCTGGAAGACTGTTCTAGAAATTTCAAAAGGGCGAAACTTCCAGCCCTTGTATCTTCAAAAGCACGCCCTTTAGATAAAAACGGGAACCGTCATCATGGAGGGGCGATAGAGATCCACCACACCATTTAACTCCATTGATCGTACTGGGACTCGTTTCTGAGTTTTTACGAGCCGCACGTTTTTTTGAGGCCGAAATAAGCCGAAATCACGAAATTCACTCACAAAGCACTTCTTGTGATATTCTTTATTCTGTGAATTTTACTAAAGGACACTTACATACTACAGAATAAGAATTAAAATATTGGGCTTTTTTATTATTTTGATGACCTATTTAATATAAGTAGTAATCGATTGTAAGTGACCTTAGAAAAGCTAGAGAAAGAAGTTCAAAATCTGTTTCCACTCAGCTCAACAATATTTCAATAAAATATAAGTACTTTATTGATTTCAATTCAGATATTAGATTGGCAAATTAAATAAAACAAGTTTTACGAAAGGGGTTAAAAAATATAATTCTCTTCAGCAGGTATATTGTTTTTGAATAATGAACATAATATCATATTTTTTGAACTGAAGATATTGCGGTAAATTGACGGAGCTTGTGGAAAATTTTCATATATTTTTTTAAATATTCCTAATGACAGGTATAAAACAAAAATAACAATTCGGTAAAATTTTCATATTAAATTATTAAACACCCTTAAGGTGATACTCGTATTTATGAAATTGAGCATTTGAAGTGAAATAACACATAACTGCGCTATACAAATATAACCTTAATATTATATTTAAAATTGTTCGATAAAAATAGGCTACGCTAGAAATGTGAAAAGGCTGAACCTGCATTGGACAGAAGTCACTGAAAAAGTACAAGATAAGGACTGTCAAATACATTTTACCAAGCAATGAGTCCCCGACCGGACTAAGATAAGGGGTTGAAATTCATTTATATAGCCCCAAAAATTAACAAAATGCTGTTATAACAGTTAGTTTTTTTTGGTAACACAATGAAATAAATGTTCCCTTACTTTGAAAGTCTATTTTTGACTGGTCCGTGTTTGGAGTACTGTTTCCGTGCAGTCCATGGGTTAGTTAGTTGTTATGTGTCTATTGTTTGAGTTTACCAAGGAATAATCATGCAGTGAGAAACTCGGCCGATTTGTCTCTGTTGGCTTTGTTCTGTTCTTAACGGAAGGCGGTTGCTTATTCCCTACTGACTACTGCGGAGTAGGCACTTTTGGAATATATTAACTTATATATTTACATACATGTAAGGAAAATTAAAATTAAAGTACTTTTAATCAACCCTCCACAGCATTTCTTTTTTGACATGGTAGAAAACTTTAAAACGTTTTGATAAATTAAGAAAAATATGAAATAAATCTCAATCTATTTTTTCTGATTTCTAAGCTTTTCAGCTATTAAACGAAATGAAGATACGAGCTGAAAATAACTAGGTAGAACTACAAATTTGAGATAAAACAATCTGTTAAAATTTCGCTGTTTTCGCTTGTTAATATTTTTCATAATGTTCACCGCATCGTAAGGAGCCTCGTGTTATATTATCACTTCTTCGTGTTTTATGGTTTACTAGAGGTCGCACTAGAAAATATTTATGTATTACCTATGCTATTTAATAAATTTTAACAAAAGCATAATAAAGGTATGTGTTGTGTGAACATTTTAGCACTAATTCTTAACAAAGCTTGAAAACCGTGAACATCATAAAAAAATATGTACATAATCTTTGAATGAATTAAAAACAAGGGTGAATTAATTTATTTCATCCTACACGTGAACAACATATTTATCACAATCTTCTCCCCTAATATTTCGTGATCGTGTTCAGTGTAAATAAAATTAAAAATTCCAATTTTATATCCTTCAATATTCAAATAAATGCGGTTTTAAATATTTAAAGTTCCCTTCCTTAAGGATGCAGGGGACGCATTTTTCACCCATAACTCATTTTGGAAGCTAGCGCGCCGAATGCAGGTCTTTAGCAACCCTCCAGGAAATCTCCCCGGGGTGCAGAGGTAGTAGCTGGTAGCTGCTAGCTCGGTGAGTGCAAGGCTTGCATACAAAACCCCTGACAGTATGGGGTTAGGGTTTATCGACTGGAAACTCACCGTGACTGGGAAAACATGCGATGTTTTTGGATTACAACATACTTACTGGTAATTTGCATAATTTTATTGTCTTTTTATGGTACAAACTACGCGTGGAATTTATGTTTAAATGTCGTCTTACTTGTAGTTTATTTGATCGTATCCGCATGGAAATGTAAGACGATGCTTTTCGATGCGCAGATAAAAGGAAGAAACGTTTTTGAGTTTTTACATAATTTTGCATGCAAAGCATTATTTCAAATTATATATGAATATTGCTGTGGTTTTGAGTTTAAAAAAATCACCCTGAACTATGAGTAACACTTTGTCTTCAAAAGCTTTTTTTTATTTTATTTTATCAACAGAATCATTTTTTTATAACAGTTTTTTATTGGCCATTAAATACAGAATGAAGCTTTTTTTTTACACAAAAAAACGGATTACAACAGAAATGTACATAAACGAAGAAATATGATTTAAATTAACTAATAACTTATCTGAACTGCGAAATAAAAAATATTTACCTAGTTATTGCTATATTAAAAAATGCATCCAGTATGTTGGGTTATTTACTATCAAATCTAACAAAATGAATAAATATGCCAATGATTGGGTACAGAAGAAAAATATTAAACTATATATATAAAAGATAAACTATTACACACACATTATGTATTTGTAGTAGTGCCAAAAATGTTTTGGTTTTTTTCTATTAAATGGGTTTTTTCACAATACAAGTTACAAAAACTATTTATTTTGACTTGAGATTCCGACAAATTTAGGAATAATATCAGAGTTTGGCAATAGGCGAAATGATGAAATTGCTATTTGAAAGCATCCAAACAGTAGCTGTCATAATAAATGTTGAAGTTTTTTCTTATTTATTTATATTTTTTCTGTATAATTAGTAGTAATACTATTACTATTAATACTATCCAAATACTATTTATTTTGACTTTGGTTTTGAACAAAACTGGGAATAATCTTCGATATCAAATCTTTGCAGTTTTTGAATAGGTGAAATGATAAAATTACTACCTGAAGTCATCCAAACATTATCCAGTTCAGTCACAAACGGGCCTTATTTTCGTTAGCCGCAGCAATTACACAGAGCAATTACATACAGCAATTAGATGATCTCCACGAAAATTGAAAAATAAGTCAACAAAATTTTTTTTTGTTCTTACATTTTTTCATTTCAATGGTGCATATAAATCAGGCTTGTCTTGTAAAACAAAGAATTATTAGAACGTGTTACACGGGGTAGTTTCAGCTATGAATTAATTACCGCCTCTCGACACTGACCACAAAAGCTGCCCCCTCTGCCGCTGTAAAAAGGACGCTGCTCGGGCAATGCACAAACACCGTTTGTACGAGATTTACGGTTATTGCTATAAAAAATTCACCCCCAGGTAATAAATACGTGATATTTTGCTATTCTGCTACTGAAATAATAATTTTAATTTATTCGTCTGATAATTTTTACTAGAATTAAATTTTTAAAGAAAATATTAATTTTAGTTTAACCGAATAATTTTACAAGATGGCATTTTTCTAGATTCTAGAGATACGTATAATGGAGTGACAATTATTATAATCAATAATTGTCAGCCTGAAACACTCATTTACATTGAAAAATCTTCCGAGAAAAGATACTTGCCGCCAACAGTACTTGAACCCGTGTCCTTCTGATTGCCGGTCGGATGCTCTGACCACTGAGCTATGGCGGCTTATCTAATACCCGCCAAATAATTCAATATATACTGGTGTTTCATTCAACAATTACAACAAGTATCTTTTCTCGGAAGATTTTTCAATGTAAATGAGTGTTTCAGGGTGACAATTATTGATTATAAGAATTTTTACCCTTTGTGCTATGCATAAAAATCTTGTCTTAAACGTTAGTTTATAAATTAAAAATAATAATTAATATTTAACAAGTTAAAAGTATTTCACCAAAAAATGTAGACATAATTTGTCTCGACGCCACCTAGCGAGAGATTTAGTACTAACAATATCTCCCTCACAAAAATAAAGTTGGTTGTTTTCAGGTGGAAAAATTTAATAATCAGTAATTGTTGAATGAAACACCAGTATATATTGAATTATTTGGCGGGTATTAGATAAGCCGCCATAGCTCAGTGGTCAGAGCATCCGATCGGCAATCAGAAGGACACGGGTTGAAGTCCCGTTGGCGGCAAGTATCTTTTCTCGGAAGATTTTTCAATGTAAATGAGTGTTTAAGGCTGACAATTATTGCTTATAATAATTGTTACCCTTTGTGCTATGCATAAAAATCTTGTCTTAAACGTTAGTTTATAAATTAAAAATAATAATTTATAATGGAGTGCTCTACATCTTATATCTTTTTTTTCAAGCGACAGCTCGATTTAAAACTTTTTCTTCCAATTCCTTTTGAATATTTTCCGCCCACAAAAAAATCATACCTCCGAATTTTTATATGGAGACATACAAACTGATTATAGTTCTATACAGCCAATGAATTCACCTATCTTTCCTGGATTATCACATATTTGTAGGATTTACAAAAAAAAAATATAAAAAATGTTGGACCGCTGATAATTGCAGAAAAATAAAAGCGGTCAATATTTTGATCTCAGTCGCTCCAGTTGGTATTAGTCGGATTTAATAGGACAGGGGAAACAAAAATCCCAGCAAGATTTTTAATCCCAGCAAGAATTTATCCTACATCCGTATTTAAAAAATATTTCTTATGCAGTGATTTCGCCGGTAAATTTAATTAATATAATCGTGTTTATCCATAATTTTTTTGAATCACTTTAATTTTGAATAATCTAATGACTATTAGCTAAATAAATTCAATCTATTCACCAACTTTTTGTTCAAACTTGCATTCTTGTTCAAACATCGAACTTGCATTCTTGTACTTGTCGTAATCTTTTACCATTCATTCGCTTCAGGGATCTTGTACTGCAGTTAACTTTCATCTTATCCACAACCAGTTCCATACTTCAAAATTTAAAATTTCTAATGACAAATTAAATGCAGATGTATTATCAATAAAGGCATTTTTTCTCCTTTAAATTATAAAATATTAAGATTTATAACTATGATAAGACTGATTATTATCTTATTTATCAAATGAACTACAGTAACATAATATTATAAGTAAGAACCTTTGGTGCCCAAGGCAGAGAGAGACGGGAAAGAGCGCTCCACATAATATTATAATGTGTTATCTCAGAAACCTGCCCGGAATAATCACACCGTAAAGATGGTGCTAGAAGTTGATTATCATAAACGTTATTCAGTTACCTATTTTACAAAAAAATGCCTCTCATGTGGGGTGGAGAATTCACAAGTGAATATCTCGAATACTGAGAAATGATTTTTACGAAATGTTATGTTTGTGGTGAATATTTTAGATGGAGACTTTTAAAATTATTGTAAACTGTTTTGAAATGTGAAGAGTACATTAACTCGGACTCTTGATCAACTCATAGTTGGAAGGAGAAGCAGAGAAAGGTCACAAATTTGCTGGAGTGTTCAAGTATCATTGACGTTAATTAAGTCGGTGTCCGTAGCTCTCCATGCAGCGCAAACCGCGAGGACTGGAGGATCCTTATCCACCAAGGAAATTGGAATGGGGGTCATGATCCTCAACAATGAGGAACCGACTCCAGAAGAAGTCTCAAGTAGAAATTTGGGCTAATGATATTATAAGTAACCTCCGATGGAATCTATAACAGATTTTTTAAATGATATTCTCAAACAAAAGATCATGAATGAAAACATTTTTCAGTCCAAAGTTTTGTCTTCTACAATGAATCACCGGACGATTATATATAAGAACGATTAACAAAGGTTTCTTTTCGATTTATTTGGTTCCAATGTGATTAAGAGAGCTATTGTTCAAGTAGTGTATGGTTTAAGAAATGCTTATTATCGAGGAATGAAGGATTTTCAACATTGTGAAAATAATTGGATCAGCAATTTGAACGAGAGAGCAGAGACACCTTCAATGAAAAGAATCCAAGCAATGTTCTGTATAAGATATCGGTACCTTTCAGGAAACCCGATTTTTCTCTACTCTTTAGGTACACATACCATGTGTTGTGTCTGTACATTTTATTTTTATTGGCGGAATGCCCCATAAAAATGCAATGTTTCCGAGTCGATTTTATAATGGAAATTATACAGACGTGCGATTATCCAGCAAAAGATAATGACGCCTTGCATCTTTGAACCGGAAAAAGTTTGTTTCTTCTCTAACTAGCAGAACTAGCGTTGCCCGGGTTTTATACAAAATTTTTAGAAATCGTGTGTAGACGGTAATTTTCCTCAAATTTTGATCAAGCGTGCAAAATTTCTACAAGAAGTATCAAAACTCTGCATCAAGAAGAGGGCAAAGGAGGTGGGGAGATTTTACAAAATCTCATAGAGACATTGAACTTTATTTGAAGGTCAAGTGTGCCAAATTGGTTAATCACATACACTCGTCAATATATTAATAGATACATTAAATGCAAAACTTTACCTTTTTTGTATTGTCTATTTTTTGTGTTGGTTATTTCGTGGGGTATAATTTTAAAAATTTTTAATACTAAGCTTTTACACGGAGTATTAAAAAACCACTACCAAACTTTGTTTTTTTTTTCATGGGAATATATGGGATGTAATAGCATGTCTCCGAAAGATTTTAACCAACAATTTCTGAGACACGTGGTGTAAAAATGTAGATGTCTTTGGCTGTCTAATTTCAATTAAAAATCAATTTATTCTCTCACATGTCGCCACCGATCACACTGATACACATACGCGCTCTGCCTCGTCTGTTATTGTCATGTCCAATGAAGAGGTGTGATGGAATTTTTTTTGATTGTTTTTATTTGACAAAAATTATGATAGAGCAAAATGGCATCTACGTTTTTAACTCTAAATATGCCCGCTGGTTAAAATTCTTAGTACGTGCTGTTAGATCATTTTTATGACTACAAGTATGAAAACTAACTCTATACAGAATACTACATTATGCATTATTGTATTCAGTGTAAATTTAACAAAGCGAGTTTATGGACGATTTCTTGAACGAATACATTTAAAAGGATTTAAGGAGCCAATAATTATTAGCTGATGATATATTTTCGTAATGGTGAAATTAATTATAAATATTATATTTCTTAGTCCTCCTCACTAGGGGGTCCTGTGCCGAGGCGGACTAAAGTTATTTAAGTACAGTTTATTTGTCTTTTATTTTTAATGTCTTCATTAGGGTTTTTCACTGACCTCTTTCTACCATATTTTTATTCTTGATTTGTATACATTAGGATTTTTTATTCGTTTTATGTCTTGGGGATGGATGTTATGGAGTTTTGTTGCAAAGTACCTACACGATATTATTACAACTGACATATGATGTTTCTCATTGAAGAATATAGTTATAATTAGTTTACGGTCACAACTAGCTCTCGAATTCGTGCTCTTACCGGTACAAAAGCTTTACCAATTCGGATACTGATACCCCTTTTTAGTTTATTTTGCGACCGTTATCTTTTTATTTTTCCGCATCTGGTTCTCTTTCATATTTTCGTTTCGATTATTAGTGAATCTCTGAACAACCTTCAAAAAGTTATAAATAGAGAGTTGTTCTAATAAAAAATCGAATATTCATTTAGATCATTAGGATTTTTAAAAAACGTTAATAGATATTCCAAATACACACATAAATAAAATGGGATATATTTATCCGAGACAACTATCTAGGTTACAGACCAGTTCTTTAAACACCTGTTTCCAGTGAAGAAGGTAGCTGCCAAATATATGGCAAAAAAAAATTAGTCAAAGATCAAATTGTTAATTCTGAAATTTGAAATATGGGATTGACAAAAATGACGTTTAAAAAGGAGGTCTCAGTAGCCGAAACAAAAAGGCGTTATTCCAGGTAAGACGAGAATTTTTGTGGGTTCGAGTCCCAGTTGCGACCGTTATCGTTTTATTTTTGTGTGTCTTTTTCTCGTTCATATTTTCGTTTAGATTATTAGTGTTATCTTCTTCGTCAATGATTTATTACATTGATGCGAATAACCTTCAAAAAGTTATAAAAAGATAGTTGTCGTAATAAAAATTAATTTTTCTCATTAAAAATCGATTGCGTCAAAATCTTTCGAAATCAGTTGTACTGTGTTATGTTGAATTATGTAGAAGTGGCAAACAAATGAAAAATTTGTGAAGATTTGTGAAGGATAGCTAGAGATTCAGTTCGATGAAAAATGGAAAGCCAGAGTCAAAATATATATTTTTTTAATTTCCTGGGAAGAGGTTAAGTTAAAAGTGATAACTCATAAAGAATTTGTACGAAAAAAGTAAGAAGCTGTTTATTTTTGCATTAGCTTCATACAGGAGGCCCTAAGGAAAATAATTCAACTCAATGCCTATTTCATCTTTGGGGTTGCTGTGTGAAGGGTCTTTTTAGGGGAAGGAAGGAGAGGAAATTCTGGGAAGGAAAAAGGTATGAGGGGTGGGTAGGAAACTGCGGGTCATTGAGTCCAGGAGTGACAGATGTTTGAATCCACCCCACCAACTACGGTGCAAGGCGATGGGTCGAGAGAGTCCGCCTAGAAAGGTCAAATGGCCTCCCTCAACCAGTCTCTCTCGATCCGGCCCGTCATGCAGCAGGTGGGCAGACGCATCCGCCGCCAAGGCCTGGAAAAACTTCACCCCATGAACCCGAGCACCCCTGCTAAGTCACCAAAAGTAGCGAATCACTTGAGATAACCTTTGGCAGAGGTGTTGATTATCTAATAAATGGTTTCGGGGGCGGCGGTACTCATACTCGCCTTCCAAATTGAAATGTGTGTGTTTTGACAAAGGCGTTTTTTGAGAAGAAAAATTTTATATGATAAAATTTATATCTTATTTCATACGCATGAAAGCAGTACCGTGCCGCCACTGCTTTTCGCTAGTAATAATATTTCCATGGTTTCTAAAGAGAACTAATGACCCAGGTGAGGGTCAACAGCCATTATTGCAACTCGCACAACACCCAATCAGCGGCACCATTGTTCTCACTTAAATGACCCGCTCCTTTCATTAATAACTTATTCATATGAAAACCAAAGTTACCACCTGTACGGTAAACAATGCAGGCGATATTGGCAGGGTGGACTTACCTAATACTCGCAGCTGGTAATAATAGTTCCTTTGGGGATCTGTTTATGAAGGAGCACGCCATTCCTGACTGCACTCATTATCGCTTTTACGCGTTGAAACCTTTAAGTAAACAAGAGTAGCGTAGCATGATTATTTTCTCCGATAATTGAAAAAAATTCAGATTTTTATGCAAGTCAAAATTACTGACTTTTTTCCGTTTCAAGCTTTTTGTATGATTATGACTGTTGACTAATGTATGAAGTGTTCTTAGACTTGAATTACGAATATTGCATTACCTATTACTCCACTGTACAATTATGTAAATGCAAATTGTGAAGCTTAACTTTACTTGATACTTTATGAATGATAATGTACCTACCAACCTAATACGAATATGTCAATTTGACTATCCTGGAACGGGAGACCTTCCTAGTTGGACAGTCAAAGCTTTCTTATACTGAATGTATTTCATAACAATTAAAATAAATAAACAAATAAAATAAATAAACAAGTCAGAGAATTTTTGTTCTCGATTATGTTACATGTCATAAAATACAAGTTTTTCGTGTTGTCCTGTGTTGCCGGAAATTAATTAATTAATATTAATAAAAAATAACATTTTTACCACACATTTATAGCAGGCTAGTGAGTTCCCGCCATATGGGTTGCTTTGTAACTTACTAAAAAATTGAGTCTCCCTGCGTGTCCTTTCCCATTTCGCCTCCCTTTCCCCTACCATGTCACTTTCCCCTCACGCGTTCCCACTCGACCTTCTTCGCCTTCCCTCACCCTTCTCTCGCTACCCCGTCCCACGAACCCCCCTCCTGCGTTCCCCTTTCCTCTCCCACGTTCAATATAGTCAGTGCCGGTTCATTCAGTTCCAAACCCATTGCAATTTTTTACAAACTTTCATTTTTCATACATTACAAACATTCATCTTTTATATATTATAAGAATAATCAATCAAATTTGGTACTTATTTAAAATACCTATAACTGCCTAATCCTACAGTCAAACATCGTCAAATTACAAAATTGGTGTGTCGCAAACAACTTATTCCTCAATATCGATAAATGTAAGACACTAACATTTTGTCGAACAAAGACTCCACTATCTTTCAAATACACAATAGATAATAAAATCTTAGAAAAAGTCAAAGAAATTAGGGATCTTGGAGTTGTGTTTGATACGCAATTAAACTTTATAAATCACATACAACAAATAACTAATAAAGGCATGAAAACACTAGGATTTATAATCAGAACAATTAAAGACTTCGATTCGCTGGAAGTTATAAAAATCGTATATTTGTCACTCGTACGCAGCTTGTTGGAATATAATTCCATAGTTTGGTCCCCATATTATCAAATTCATATAAGAAATATCGAAAGAGTGCAGCACAAATTTTTAAGATTTATTAACTTCAAGTTACACATACCTATTCAACACATTAACTACACATCTTTACTAAACATACTTAAATTGCATTCCCTAGAAAACAGAAGAAAAATAAACGATCTAACTTTTTTGTTTAAAATTATTCACTCCAAATTAGATTGTTGCGATCTTCTGCATCTCATTGATTTTAAAGTACCTACTCGAGAAACAAGGCAAAACATATTATTCTGCAACAATAATTCTGTAACCAACTACCACACACATGCACCAATTTCACGATTGCACACACTAGGGAACAAATTTACCTCAAATATCGATGTATTCAATACAAGTTTACCTTTGTTCAAGAAATATCTGAACAATATTTTTATGTAGAATATTTTGATATCTAAGGAGCATCACATAGGATCTATTGCATATATTTGTGTATTTCTATAAATCTACAATATAAAAACCTATTACCGTTTTCTTTCTATGTATCTTGCATTTTGTCATGTATTTTTCATCACATTTAATTAGTCACCTGTAAATTTTGTAATTACTAACATACCTACAAGTTTATTTCTATGCCATTTATAACTTAGAAACTTTCTCTTTTATTGTAATGCACTATCTTTCCTTAAATTTATCTGTAAACCTACATTTCATATGATGTTTACTAGTTCTATTTTTATAGTTTATCTTTTTTTTATTTAAAAACTGTCTCTGTATTATAAACTTGTCATGTAAAAGCCCATCAGGGCGTTGAAAATTAATAAAAAAAAAAAAATAATAATTCTTGATTAGTTTTATAGACGAAGTATTCGATTTCGGTAAGTATCATATGTTAGTTTTTCAATTAAATTTATTAATTTAAAGTGTTTATTCAAAAATTGAATTTTGTTGGAACAATTGACTGTTTTTCAAAACGTCATTCTCAAATTGTGAGATCTTTGACAGTTTCGTAAGAGTTTTTTAAATGATTAAAAAACTTTTCAGATGTATTGTCATTTGTTTGTAATAATCCAGAAAACTTCGCGAAGGTGAAAAGAAGATATTTTGACAGTTTCAAACATTTCCTACGCTTAATACCTATAGCAATCCATAAATAAAAAACCAACAAGCAAGCAAGCAAATACAGGGTGTCCGGGGGTAAAGTGCATTAACTTCGGGAGGTGAACTTTTAGGGACAGTTTTGAGGTAAAAAGATCAAATTAGTCCGGCGTGTGCGGCCAGATTTATTATTTTCCGCTGTTACGATATGGGCCAATCACGATAGAGTTGGGCGTCCGGCAGGCTCTCACTATCTACTGCTCACACTAAGGATTTTTAGTAGGTACGTCTTTTTGTATGGAAAAAAAAGTTGGAATTTCGGAAAAAGTTGTTAATCTTTTTTACTCCTACCATCATGTAGAATCACCTCCCGAAGTTAATGCACTTTACCCCCAGACACCCTGCATACATTAATTTTTATATATATAGATTAATACTAATGCTTCTTTCGTGTGGTGGGGGGTCAGAAGGGACATCTAGGTCTGCAAGCCAGTCTAGGGCATTGCCCTGTGGACCTCATCAATCCCGCCGGAGAATGAACGGAGCGAGTATTCGTTGACCACATGTTCGTTGACCATGTGGTTTGCACCGCACCGCATTCACACACTCACCGACTCTTTATGGCCCCATCTATGCATCATGTGAGCACAACGGCTACGGGAGCACCTTACTCTGTTGATGGCAGTCCAGAGTTTGCGAGGCAATGAGAACCCAGGCTGTTTAATTAATACTAATGATGTGTATTATTTCTTCCAGCATCCCGCTAGTATAATCATGGCGAAATTTTTTGAAAATTAGTTAAAAATCCATTTTTGTTCATGTTTTTTTTCGAATACCGCGTGTTCGAAGCTAGTTGGACGACGAAACCCACACTACGGAAATATTTTACGAGGAAAAGGGTAAAAAGAAATGATTATCTGACCTAGTTACATAATTGGTAAATTGTTGTTTGCCGAAATCGATTGGTACTTAATGATATAGAAGCTTTATTTTAATTATAGAATGCATTTTTAATATCCTTAAATTTTGCAATAAAATATTATGTTAACATTTCTATAAAGAAATCCAAACGAATTATTTTTTTAATCACTACATGAATCACTTATTTAATATTCGCAAATTCACTTTGCGGCTTAATTTTATTTTAATGAAAATTAATACCTTTACATACATAAATGTATGCCACTTTTTAAAAAGTGGTGTCTACAAAGTTATTCATTTTCATTGGTTACGCGACAAAATATTCCAAGCAAAATATCCCCGACAAAATATCTTGTAGACAAAACATCCCCTAACAAAATATCTACTTAAACCTAACCTAACCTAACCTAATCTAACAAAAAATAAGACAAAAATAACACAGGCATCCTGTAAAGACAATAAATTATTGTTCAAAAAAAGTTAAAAATAAAATATGGTTAGGTTAGGTTAGGTTAAGTTAGGTTAGGTTATGTTTTAGTAGGCATTTTGTTGAAGGATGTTTGGTCGGGGTTTTGTCGCGGGATGAAAACGCGCTGTACCATTTCCATTCAACCTTTTGATGCTATTTTTCTTGAATATTACAATGATTCACTATCTACAAAAAGCGGATATTGGATAACGCATAATTGCACGAAGGCGTAAAATCTATTTCCGCTTGTTAAACAACATAATTCGTGTCAAAGAAAATATGGGTAAAATTCAGTTCCGCTTCTGGCAATCCGTCTCTCCCGCCATTAGCGCGGCCATCTTTCATTATGGTCGTTTGACAGCTGCCATTAAATCAAGTGTTTTGCCGGACGCACAATGGCGGACCGACGATTTATAAAGATCTAAGGCTTTGCCGGCTGAGGACTGATTGGTTCGGCCGGGTGAATCAAATGCCTTTATGGAATGACGTTTCAAGAATAAATGACAAATAATAATTGTGAAGGGAGCATAATAAATTAGGTTAGGCTATACTGTTAAATAATGATCAACGTTGTAAGTACCTAGTTGATAGTGCACTGATTTTTATGGTCCGTTCAATGACGTTGGTGAATATTTTTTTCAAATTATTACGATGAATATTTGCACAAAACTTGAACGGAACCCTGAATTTTGTTCTTAAAATAATAGGTTTCATGGACTGAAAACATTAATGGAAAGTTTTATTTTTATTTTAGAGATAATATGCCGCCGAAAAAACTCTCAGATGGTTAGTTTAGCGTCATAAAAAATGCATTGATTATTTTCTGGAGTGTAGGTGCAGGCAAAGCAACAGTTTTCGTATAAGCCCATTACAGTCACGTTATTTAATATAGCGGTTTAAGGGGGTATTTTAGTCTAGAAGCATGACTTGTAGGTATTTTTTCGTAAAGTTGCAGAGTGTTAAAGTGGGGGGTCTGAGTCATAAAAATAGCGCGCCCTGGTTGACATGATTGCAACCCTCCTAGTAATTTGAAAAAAAAAGAAAACAAATTAATTCTTAATCCAAACAAATGATGCTATGGCCCGAACTAAGGAAAAATAAATCGCAAAATGGCGGTTGTCTGAAATAAAAAGCCATTTTTTACCACTTTTTTCTGAATTTTTTAAAAATAGTAAAAATTGGAAATTTGTTATAGTTTTAGTTAGCGCGATAGAGCAATGTATAGAGAAGGCTCGCACCAAATTTCAAGTAAATTGGTTTAGTAGAACTTGAGACATCGTGGCAACCAACTAGAAAAAAGTAGCTTGGAAAAACACGCGTTTAAAGTTTGCTCTATTTATGGGATTCTAGTTAGATTCCATCTAAACCGGTCGAACTAAAATGGCTGTAACTTTTGAAATAATTCGAATTTTGAAAAATCCTTGGAGATATTCTCGAAAATCTAAACTATCGAAATAAGAAGAATTTTTTTTCTGTAGTAGAATACCCCCTTAAAATAAATGTAGATGTGTTTCGGATTTTTTTAAATATTACCACAAGCCACTAAGTGAATATTTTTTACGAATAATTATTTTCATTTGATTACAGCCATAAAACTGGCACACTACATTTTACTATTTTTTTGTGAGTACTATCACTTTACTTTTACTCGTTTTTTTTTATTAATGTATATATTATTTCTCGATCCTACATCTGGTGTTTTTCAGTTTCCATCATTATTATTATATCTTTTTTTTTCTACTTTCATTGTTTTTTATCTTATCTTATCTGTATCTTTTATGTATCACAGTATATATAGACTTTGTTTAGATCGTTTATCTAGTTCCTATCTCTGAAATATTTGGCAAAAAAAAAGTTAATAATTACTGACTTTTTATTTATTATTTGGGCACGATGTGAACATTTGTTATTGGATTGTAACGTAATTATTATAATTTATTATTTTATTTAATGCATGTGATGTTATCAACCTGTAAATGTTCCTAATAAAATCAAATAAAATAAAATAAAAATTATCAAACCATCAAAAAATTACGAGACATTGTTATAATTGAAAATAATTATTTGCAAATCCTGAAACAGGAAAAATATCTTGGGCTGTGCATCGATAAGCATTTAACTTTTAAACAACACATTCAAAATGTAAAAGATAAAATCACACCCTTAATTAGTGTTTTTAGCCGGTTATCATATCTATTACCAATTAGATTAAAAAAAAGTTTATACTATAGTCTCGTACACTCACACCTAAATTACCTGATTTAAATCTGGGGAAATGCGTATGAAACATACATCAATGAATTACAGGTAATTCAAAATAAGATAATCAAAAAACTATTTCACTACGAATCCAAAACATCCACAAAAAAATATATATTTAGAAACAAAACTGCTAACATTAAGAAAACTATACGAGTACAATATATGTGTCCTTATATACAAAATAAATAATAAACTCATACATACAAACACAGAATTCATTAAAACGTCCCAAGTACACAAACATTTTACACGACAACACGATAACATACGTTTAAACACCATTCATACTAACTACGGTAAGCAATCAATTAGTTACGAGGGGGGCAATTTATATAATTGCCTTCCAGATGATATCAAAAACGAAAAAAGTGTGTGCAAATTCAAAAAAAAAATTGTTCATGTTTATTCACAAAAAACAAAGTAGTGATAGTGAATAATATCGTATGGTAATATAATATCATGTAAATGTTAGTATTGCAATCTAATGTAATCTAAGGTTATGAAATGTAAAAACCATGTAATGTAAAAACTATGTAATACAATGTGAAAAGTACATAATTCAATATTCTAGTTAAGTAAGTGAAAATGTTATTTTCTTTTTTACTGGAATAAAAACTTATGAAAAAAAAAAAAAAAAATTAAGATATTTTTATTAATGAATTTCTTAATATTACATACGTTCACCTAATGTTCTATTGTTCCTCATTCCCACATGAGTATGTTTGCACACAAAAGCTATTTATAGGTTATGTAAGAGCAGGGGTTATTAGCTTGACAGGATCGAGATATTCAGATCAAGTCAATTGACAACTCCATCCTCAACTAATCACACATTCCCTCCTGAGTGGCACAACTCCCAAATTCAATATACTCCGTCCTTACTTCATTAGGATGAGCAAAGACATTGTTGATCCATAATTGCCTCGTTTTAACAATAATAGTAACGTTTTACTCCAGGAGGTCATTCATGTTATTAGAATTATACGTGAATAAAGTAATATTGAAGAAAAGAAACCAGTAGATAAGTAAAAAAATTAAAGTTAAATGAAATAAATAAACAATAATAAATAATCAATGTAGGGCGTGGTCTTAAGTGAGCTCTGGAGACTGCGTTCACAACCGTGTTGTCGGAGATCTCATCAGGCCGGCGAACCCACTCAGTCCTAGTCCAGTAATTTTTTTTTTTTTTTTACATTAACTCCACACAGGAGGCCCTGAGGAAAATAATTTCCCTCAGGGCCTATGTCATCTGGGATGCTGTGTGGAGGGTCTTTTTGAGGAGAGGAAGGAATGAACATTGGTCTTGAAGAGACCCATGTTGTAGGAAGGAGGAAACACAGAGGCCGGCAAATCATTCCACAGCCGAGCTGTTGAACACAAGAACGAGTCGAAGAAACGACCCGTTCTCATGTGACAAATGTCAACTGTGTACAAATGTTGGGCACGCGTTTGGCGTGTTTCCCGACTATGCACCGGTGCCGAAGGGATCAATGCGATCTATTGTCGATGCGCTGCTGTACCTTAAATATCCAAATATAATTCTAATCCAGTCAAAATAGACATTCCACCTCGCATTAATTCTTAAAAAGCTGAATTTTTGTATAAGTCTTGAATACGTCATTACGAACGCTATGTCAAAAGTCCCCATCGATCCCGCTCTGGCAAGGTTTTTTTTTTCGAGGTCAAAGGTCACCATTTTTTGATTTTTGCGTATATCTCTGAAACGGTAAGAGCTATTGAAAAAAATGTTGAGTAAAAGTTTGTAGATCGTAAAATTCTCTACAAAAAAATACGTAAGTTATTTTCTCTACGAAGCACCGTTCACGAATTATCGCGATTTCAGACCGTAGGTATGCACACATTTCCGCATCATCTTTGAGGTAGTGTACTTGGCGCTTTTTTTAATGTGGTTTCCCCAGTAGGAATACTCCACGATACAGGGTGTCCGGGGGTAAAGTGCACTAACTGAGGAGATTCTACACGATAGTACAAATAAAAAAGATAAATACCTTTTTCGAAATTACAATTTTTAGAGGCACTTTTCAGGTAAAAAGGTAAAATTGGTCCCGCTTGTGCGGCCAATTGTAGCAGCAAGAAATTTACATTATTCATCATCAGATTCTACAATATCACTCGTTTCTTCTTCCTCTTTTTGCTCAATTTGTGTTGACTGCTCTAAGAAGAGAGATATATCAGTTAGATCCTCATCGTTTTCGAAAGAATCTTCATCTGTTGCATTTGATTCAGCATTAGTGCAAGAGTGGCCTTGACAGTTGGTACAGACTGGTGAACAAAGCAATCCAACTTTTCTGCATCCACAATTGTTCGTACAGCCTTTTTTGCAATTACAAAAAATTGTATTCAGCAGTTTCTCTGGAGCAGGTGGAAGTAAAGTACGGATTGGCTCCAAAATATTATTCATCAATTTCCAGCCCCAGTCTTCAGGATTCAGTTGATTGCTCAGCCACACTTGCACTTGGTAGAAACACGTGTTGATAAGCAGAAGCAGATGTTGGAGGAAGACAAGATAACTGCACTCTTTTATTATTCCTTGTATTTTTCACGAAATTCAAAAATCTATACTTGTCTATCGATTCCATTTTTTTCGGAGCTCCGTATAAAGCAAGAAAGAGAAAGCGAATTCCGTAAGTGAGGTTGACGTCTGCTGAAGAGTTGATGCTTTTAAATATTTCTGCCTTATCTATCAAATCATTACGTTTTTCAAACAATTTAAATACTGCAGTTTTTCCCCCTTTTGAAAATTGCTGATGTCGTATCGCAGCCAGTTATCGCATGTAGGAATAAAATATGAGCTCGACATTTTGGATATGCAGTTAAACTTTGTGACTAATATATTTTTGTTTGAATTTGAGCTTTCCCAGGTTTTAAAAAGTAAATGATCTTATCACTTGGAGTTCGTGCAGTCAGTATTATTAATAAATCTACATCTCCTCCAACAACGATAGTTACATTGTTGCTACTGAATTGATCTATTGCGGTTTCAATAATGAGGACATCAGCATCATTATTAGCTTATTTCACAAGAATTTTGGCAGCTGCGAGTTCTTCACACAACATCGAAATCAAGCGAGTTTTATTGTGAACATTAGCGAGAAATTGTTGTTGGTTTGTTGGAACAGTCATTGATCGATCAAAAACTATATTAGACGATGAAGATGTTTTTGTAGCTCGACGACGTTGTTCTGCAACTTTGATATTTTTCATGCAATCAGTATAACCATCAAGTACTATGGTAACGTTGTGACCGAAGTGTCTACGAACATACTGAAGATATAAAATCCGAAAAATGCAAGTTTACGCCGGTTCCTATGGAAAATCCCAAAAATGCAAGTGTGCGCCGGCAGTAACAGGCAGACATTAATCAAGACCAAACGACTAATGAATTAGGGATGGACGTTGATTTACTCAGAATCGTGTATATTTTCCACGTATGAGTCACAAAAACCAATATTCCAATATTTTTTCTTCAAATGGATAACCCGATGATGTATACTGGCCACATACGTGCGTATTTGTATTTTCAAGGTTTGAAATCGCGATAAAACGAGAACGGTGTTTAGTAAAGAAAAAGTATTGAAATCATTTTTGTAGAGAATTTTACGATCTACAAACTTTAACTAAATATTTTTTTCGATAGCTCTTACCGTTTCAGAGATATACGCAAAAAAAAAACAAAAAAATGTGACCTTTGACCTCGAAAAAAAACCTTGCCAGAGCGGGATCGATGGGGACTTTTGACATAGCATTCGTAATGACGTATTTAAGACTTATACAAAAATTCAGCTTTTTATGAATTAATGTGAGGTCAGCACCTTTTTTCGTCTATTTTGACTGGAGTATTCTGCTGGGGTTATTATGTTGGATCCGGAGTCGTTCCGTCGAACTAATTCGGTAGTGAAATAGTAAAGCTACTACTTTCTTTAACTTCAGATTTTATGTCCGGGTTAAATCTTCCCCACAGGAAAAACCAAACTCTTTCACACACTTTTCCACAAATGATCATCTAGTCAATTCACGCTTTGCAATTGCACTATATAAGTGTAATAAATACAAAACAACACAAGAACAACACGTCAACCTACCAGAGACCAAATGGGAAAATAATTCACCGACTTCAGATATTTTCACATCAGAGGGTTCGGCTCGGTGGAACTCCTAATTGGACCTATAAATCTTACTGATCCCTCAATATAAATATTTAAAAAATCTTTTGTAATCCAACATGTAAATCAAATTAACAGATTTTTGCATTTTTATATATAAATTCTTTGACAAATAGAATAAGCTTAAATTTTGAAATTTAGTTTCACTTCTACCGCGTGTGAACTGCACACTTCTAATTTTTTCATGCTTTGCATTTATGAATTGACGTTCAACGCAACAACATTAGGCGATTTTTTACTTCATTGGAACACGAACAATTTTCATGTAGGTACGCGTAGGAAACTCGCTCATTTACAGAAAATTTCAAAAAGTGAAATAATCCCTATATTTTGGAATGCAAACTCAAAGTATTAACAAAACCAACATTAGATGAGACGCAAGAGTTCATATCAGTGGCGGACCAAGGTGGGGCGGTGGGGGGGGGGGGGCCGCCCCGGGCCTCATGTCCTGTGGGTCCACCAAACGCCTCCATGATCCCTTGTTCAATTCCAAAGCAAGGCTTTGGCACCAGGACACTGTAAAAGAAATTTTTGTAATATTTTTTATTTCACTTTCTGAAAGATACACTTGTTAAGAATGCTCTCACCAAATATTAGAAATTCGAAAAATTGACGGAGGTACAGCATTTTACAACATTAACACAACCGGAAATACGTCATTTTAAAATAAAATTTCAGACGTATTGACTTTTTTCCACAAAAAAGTATAAATCGACTTCGAAAGATTGTTATTTTATCTAGTAAAGGTACGTTTTAAATTTGAAGAAAAATGTTTATTTTTAGTATAATAAGATTATACCGCAGGTCGTTGGCAGATTTAGTTAAATTGCAGGAATATAATTTAACTTACTGATCTACCCCTTGTTATCATTAACTGTCTGGTTTGATCAACTAGCAATAGAGCAGAGATTAGAACCTGACTACAACAAATTCAAAAATAATATCTTTAATAATTTAGCCACTTAGAACCGCATTAACTTTTAATTAACAATACTTATTCAATAATTTGTTTTATTAATATAATTTATTATTATTTTACTTTTGAATGTACTCGTAGCTATAACTTTGTGGTTATCCATTGTAGATAAATGTAACAATTTAACTTTGTTTGAACCACTTTTATATTTGAGTAAATCCGACCGGTTTCAGAACTGACCTTCTTCAGGGCAAATGTATACTGATTTGACAGTTTTGAAATATGGATGGGAACAATGTATTATTTTGGTAGGGGTGGAGCCGTTGCTAATACATTGTTCCCATCCATATTTCAAAACCGTCAAATCAGTATACATTTGCCCTGAAGAAGGAACAGTCGTTTTGAAACCGGTCGGATTTACTCAAATATAAAAGTGGTTCAAACAAAGTTAAATTGTTTCATAATGAATAACATATCACTTTGTTTAAACCACTATATTATAAACAATATCTACATGTTTCGATAACAATGTTATCTTCATCAGGATATGTCAATATAAAGAAAAATAAATGACAAACAAGTATAGACAAATTAGAATAAACTATAACATAGACAAAATATTAAAAAGTAGAGGTATATATTGACATATCCTGATGAAGATAACATTGTTATCGAAATATGTAGATATTGTTTATAATATAGTGGTTTAAACAAAGTGATATGTTATTCATTATATAATTAATGATGCCACAAAGTAATTTTGCGAAGTTTGAAGAAGTAATTAAATTGTTTCATTTATTATTATTTTATTTTTTTATACATTTGATTTATGAAAGTACGTATAGGTATATATTTTCTCTTCCCTTTTCATATGAGTAGTTACACTCTCGTAAAGATTATATATAATATACATATAAATGTTTCATTTTATGTTGCATGTTAGAATTTAATGATTTGAGTTTAATCCGATTGTAACCTGAAAATGTAATTGCTCATGATTATATTACAAGTACCTATATATGTATATAAAAACTAATGAATAAAATAAAAAAATGACCCCACTCTCCCCTAGTAACGATACACAGTGCCATTACTAGAGATGCAAGGTTTTTAAAAATATCGATACATCGATATCGATATATATCGAACTAAGCCGATATCGATATAACGATATATCGGCCTACTAGACCGATATATCGATATATTTTTTTTTTTTAAGTTTGTAGAAATCCAATGTAGTTATAGATATATCAAACTTATATCGATTATGTTTATTTTTATTTATTTTTTTTATTTCTGGGTCCAATTTTATTTTTGTTATATATTAATTTGTGGACCATATGACCCGTTCGGTGTGTGGGCCATCGAAGCGGCCTTCTAAGAAACGCACCAGAGAAGTGAACATGAAGAAAGAACTGATGACCTCTGCAATCTCTTCATTCCTAGTTGCCTCCGCTGCCAACTAGCACATGGACTAGGAAGCCATCGGACTGAGCCCGCGCCCTTCGGTTTCTACCAGTGCCGTACGTATGGAGTGATAAATTACAAAATAAAATACCTAAGAGATAGTGTTTAAAACAACAAAAACAGTTCACAGTGACAATTATTACAGTGTATTATTACGATTATATACATACATTTTAGTTAGCGTTGATTACATGTTATTTTTATGGTTTCTTTGCAATTGTTGTTATGAACTGCAGATTTATTAAATATAGGTTTTGAGTATGTGTGCGTAAGATTAAGTTAGGTTAAGTTAGATTAAGTAGATTAAGTTAGACTAAGGATGTTAAGTAGATTACTAAATACATAAGGTAAATGTATTATTGGGGGGCAAGAATTCCAATAATCCATGCGCTTGATAGCTGCAAGACGAGTTGTTATCTAGCCTCCTACATAGATAAGTAAATTAAAATACGTAGGTACAAATAAAAAGATATTTTATTTAACTTATTGGGGGGCTAGAATTCCAACAATCCATGCGCTTGATAGCTGCAAGACGAGTGGTTATCTAGCCCCTTACATAGTTAAGTAGATTGAAATACGTACATATAAAAAGATATTTTATTCAATTTGTCGGGGGGCTAGAATTCCAATAATCCATGCGCTTGATAGCTGCAAGATGAGTTGTTATCTAGCCTCCTCAGAGTTAAGTAAATTCTTATGTAAAATCCATGCTAATTTGTACAGCGCTCTTGAGGCGATTTTTCGCAAAAACAGCGCTATATAAGTTGTCCAAATTTATTATTATTATTATTATTAATGACCTCTGTAAACTGCCGTTTTCTGGTTCTTCAATTGTATTTGCAGATGACACTGTTTCAGTGTTTGCTGGTGATACTTGGGATGATACGTATGCTAAGTGCGAGGCAGGATTAAGGGCAGTCAAAAATTGGCTTGATCAAAACTTGTTAACCTTAAACATGAGCAAAACTAAATATATTACTTTTAGTATTTCTTCTGTAAATCAACCATCTTTGGACCGCTCTTTAAAAATACATTGTTGTGTACAGAAGTGTAATTGTCAATCTTTGGAAAGAGTAGACAATATCAAATATCTTGGCTTAATTATTGATAAAAATTTAAAATGGAACAATCATATTACTATATTAACAAAAAAATAAGAAAGCTAGCCTATATCTTCAAGACTAAGAAATATATTGGACAAAATTACACTAAGAACTGTATACTATGCTCTTGTTCAATCAATGCTTTCATATAACGTTATTTGTTGGGGTTCTTGTCATAAGACTACTCTAGAGCCTTTAAATATTGCACAAAAATTAATTTTAAAAATAATGTTCAAGAAAAGTTTTATGTATTCACCACAGTTACTATATAGCGAAAGCAAAATTATGACAATAAGGCAGTTGTACATAATACAGGCTCTCTGTAAATTTTTCAACAACATTATCACTGCGAAAAGATCTCAACAAGTGCGCATCACTAGATTGGGCTCTTCTTTAATGTATCAGCCGGTACATACCAAAACATCCTTTGGACAAAGAAGTTTTTCATATAAAGCTCCGTTGCTTTATAATATGCTCAATGAAAAAATAAAAACTATTGGTACATTACATTTATTCAAGAAAATGGTCAAAATATGTATAATAACTGAGAGTGATGGTTTTGGATTACCCATGTTGTCGCTTGTATCATAAATCATTCTGGAATTCCGCTGGTTCATACAATCCAAATTTAATAACTTAACTTATATATTATTATGTACTTTTTAATTTGCTTATTGTTATAGTATCTAATTTGCTTATTGTTATGTTATCTTTAATTTGCTTATTGTTATATTTTTTTGTAGGTTTATAATTATATTTTTATTTAGTTCATATGTATGTTTTTTGTTTAAATTACAATGTAAAACTGCATATCTTGATACAGGAATGCCCTAGTGAGATATGCAGCTTATGTTTCTCATGTACTTCTTATTTTTTTCAATAAATAAATAAATAAATAAATAAATAAATAAATAAATAAATAAATAAATAAATAAATAAATAAATAAATAAATAAATAAATAAATAAATAAATAAATAAATAAATAAATAAATAAATAAATAAATAAATAAATAAATAAATAAATAAATAAATAAATAAATAAATAAATAAATAAATAAATAAATAAATAAATAAATAAATAAATAAATAAATAAATAAATAAATAAATAAATAAATAAATAAATAAATAAATAAATAAATAAATAAATAAATAAATAAATAAATAAATAAATAAATAAATAAATAAATAAATAAATAAATAAATAAATAAATAAATAAATAAATAAATAAATAAATAAATAAATAAATAAATAAATAAATAAATAAATAAATAAATAAATAAATAAATAAATAAATAAATAAATAAATAAATAAATAAATAAATAAATAAATAAATAAATAATTAAATAAATAAATAAATAAATAAATAAATAAATAAATAAATAAATAAATAAATAAATAAATAAATAAATAAATAAATAAATAAATAAATAAATAAATAACTAAATAAATAAATAAATAAATAAATAAATAAATAAATAAATAAATAAATAAATAAATAAATAAATAAATAAATAAATAAATAAATAAATAAATAAATAAATAAATAAATAAATAAATAAATATGTATGTATGTAATTTTTTATAGTTACCTATATGAATAATCACAAAATTTGGCTAGGTATATAAAATACGTTTTTTTTTTAATTTACATAAAAAAAATAATTTCAGTATTTTATACCAGCTATCGAACTTAAAATAGTATCTTTGTCTGCTTAACAGTCTGCTTCTTTTTCTGCTTTGAGTTATAGTGGCTGCTGCCTTTGAAAAAAGGGGTTCAGATGGAACACTAGTTGCCACAATTTGTAGATGACTCATTGCCACTTTAAAAAGATTGGGATATACACCTTACATCTCTTGCCATGTTTCAAGAATGTTTACTTTTAGAGTATTTACAGGAGCAGAAAGATATAACGTAAGCTCGTCGTCCCCGTCAGTTTTTTTTCTTTTTATTTGCGTGTGAGCCAAAGATTTATGGTGCTTCCAAAATTCAAATTCACCTTGTCTTCATCCGATATTTCGATATGATATATTGAGTTTTTCGATATCGATAAACGTCGATATTTTTAGGGGTCGATATATCGATATTTATCCGTTTTCCGATATATCGTTGTATCTCTTGCCATCACCCCAGTCCGCACCCCGCATCCCGTCTAGTTTTAAAAAAAAATGATATCTCACAATAATCAGAGGAAAGTACTGTCCCGAATCCCATTGACGGAAGTCGCTTTAGACTTCTAACGAGACACTTGCACTTAAACTGATACTCATAAAAATGTATATGTAGATGGTAGAAACCTACGTATAATAATAATAATAATAATTGGATAATTTGTATAGCGCCGTTTTTGTGAAAAATCACCTCAAGGGCGCTTTACAATTTATTATAAATCCTAGGCTCTATCTAATTTTATTATTTTCAAATAGATACAGAATCATACTTACCTGCAGGACACTTCCGACAAAACACACTTTATTAGAAAGTTTATGCTTATGCTATGGGGAAGATACGACTTTGCACGTGGAGGACATTATATTCAAAACACTGGACATTGCATGAGTTTTACATTTATATTTATATTTAACAGAAGATTAATGCCAAAGTTGAGTTAATATTTATTTTTAAAGTCTGGAGAATTTTAAGAATTTGCTTTTACACACTTAGTTATTTACAATGTTGCGAGCCGTGAAGGCGAAGGTGAAAGTTTTTTTTAACTTATTGATACGACTGTCTGAAAAGATGAGTTTTAAGTTTAGCTCTAAATTGCGCTGAATCTGTGATCATTCTTAACTCGTGTGGCAGTCCATTCCAGGCTTTAGGTCCCGACACTCCGAAAGCACGCTCACCGAATTTAGTATCTGGTGTGCGCTTTGGTTCCTTCAACCTTCCAATCGCTGATGTTGCTGCTGACCTGAGGGTTGATTGTCGAGAATTGGAATTTTCTGGAATACACATTTCCGATAAGTAAGTCGGAGCCATTCCGTTAAGAGACTTGATATCAATTGAAAAGTTTGGGGCATGATTTCGTCAAAAATTTCACTTTATTGTTTTGACAAATTGATAAAAATGCAGCAGTATAACTTATTGGTCTACCCCATTGTCCACCAGTGACGTTATTCATCGCACACAGACCCGTCACACATCACAGCCGCAGTTCGCAGTTCGCAGCCCACATCCCGCCCGTTGCCAAAACGCACATCAGCAGACGCGAAACAAAACAGGCCGAGCGGGGGCGATGTCAGTGGTTTTATTGGGTATTTATTATTTATGTAACTAGACTTGCCACTACACTGATTTTTGGCAAAGTTGACAAAGTTTGCAAAATAATTTGTACCTAAATTATATCACGTTTGCAGATGCGATTATTCTGCTCATGGATTTCAAAATAATGTATTTCACTCGTGTTTTAAGGTAAATGTAATTTGAAATCTGCTTTGCAGTATCATACTACTTTATGCTCTCGTATATAATTATACTAACCCAACCTAACCATTAATAATTAACTATCATTGAAAAGAGGGTTGTTAGTCGTCATTAATAAAAATAAAAATTCATAATATCTATCTCGATCGAGATAGATCTCGGGCGAGATCTCCTGTCAGATTTGTGTGATTTTCTAAGATTGTCAAATGAACAAATAATCATGCATACTTGCATGAATTCGTGTTTGAAAAGACCTAAACTTAAATACGTGACAGTTCACAGCTGACATCGGCCCATAGACAAAACAAATAACAGCAAAAGAAAATCACACAAATCTGACAGTAGATCTCGCCCGAGATCTATCATGATCTCACAAAACATAGAGAATCGCTCGGCTGATGTGGTTTCTCACAAGGAATGCGATGCCGTTGTTATTATTTCCAAAAGTCTTATAGTTTCTTTATAAATCACGTTTAAATTTGGGCCTACAATAATTAAAACATGTTTTTTTTATTGTCGTAAAAATTTAAATAGAAAATTAGTCGAGAGATTCTGGGTTTGAGTCCCAGTTGCGACCGTCATATTTTTATTTTTCTGTCTCTTGTTCTCTTTCGTATTTTCGTTCTGTTATCTTCTTCTTTAATGCTGAATAAAGAACTCCGGTGAAAATGTTATGGCTTTAAAAAATTTGTTCATATAGACCAATAAACGCTGATTCTGAATATATAAGTTTTATTAAATACTATTAAACGTAGAGTTTTAAAAAATTTTTAAAAAGTCAATTTTAATCGTGTCATTAAAACACACTGTCAAATTGGTATTATTGAATGTTTAGTGCTGACGTCACTGCTCACCATAATTTTTCAGTCATTGTATTGAAATGTATGACACAAACCATCGGTATTAACAATATTTCATGTTATTCGTTTTTTTACATACTGTTTATCGAGATTTAGTTGTTGTGTTTATTGAAACATTATTTAAGCTTTAACAATTCAGTATCAAAAATAGAGGTATCTCTATTATTTAAAATATTCAAAAAACTTTAAACTGTACAAAAAAATCGCAATGCTTCTTCTACGGCCAACCATTAATAAACCAACCCCCCTTCGAACTACGAAATCCAAAATGGCGGACGTCGAACAACTGATTCTGGCCTGTATGTGCAGGCGATGGTCGGTTTCCATAATGTTGATTTCGATTCGTGAAGCTGAAAAAACTATAATTTCAAACAATTTTCTTATCACTCTCCCGTAATAATATTGAGAAATATAATAATATAATATAAAAAAAAAAAAATAAAAAAAAAAAAACGAAAAAAAAACATACTTATTACTAATAACATACTAGATATCAGGAAGCTGTTCATTAAAAAGATCATACAAATAAACTGCGTAAATTCCTCACCATGCCACATAACTCACCTGAAAAACACAAGAGCTAAATCGTGTAACCTACTTCTAGTGCCTAAAACTAAATCAACTTTTGCCCAAAAGCACGAATCTTACCTCGCACCTCACATTTTCAACACCTTCCTAAAAGAAACCACCTACTGTACCACAAAAAACAACCTAAACTGGTTATACAAACATTTCAATACATGGTTACTACACAAAAAAAGGGCAAGCATCACCAAGTTATTAGTAATCTCATCTTAGTCTTTAATCCTCACTCTTTATTTACTTATATGTATGTGTTGGTTACTTATAGAAATTTTATCTTAATTATTAATACTGCTTTTGTATTACGAATGCTTTTATTATTAATACTGCTTTTGTTTTGCGAAAGCTTATATTATATTACCTCATATGTATATTATTTTGTTGAAATCTTATAGTTCTAGATTTAGACGCTAGCATTACTATGTGTATTCATTTTGTTGATATTTAATAGTTCTAGATTTAGATGCTAGCATTACTGTGTGTACTTGATGAATTTTTGGTTTTATGGAAATTTGTTAATTCCTTGATAACTGTATTTCAACTCCCAATAATTCTTATTTGATTATATGTATTTAGGTTTTAATATGTATCTATGAGTTCGATTATGTACACGTATGCGAATACCTGTGTGTAAGTATGTGCGCATATGCGTGTATGTGTGTATGAACATAATTGTGTATATGCATGTATATATATGTAAATGTATATGTGTCTAAGTTTATGTATATATATATATATATATATGTACCCGCCTCGGAACAGACTTAGTCTAGTGAGGCGGGCTACTAACTTGTGTGTATATGATTATTATTACAATAAACGACCGGGTTGCCGGCATTAAAAAAAAAAAATAAATAAATAAATAAATAATTCCACCTAAATAATGTTTTAACTTATTGAACAGTTTCATAGCTTCTTCCAAATAACTGTCATACAATATGACAACACCTGTTGAAAATAAAATAAAAATTTGGTGAGTGGTGACGTCACACGATTCACCATACATACGGTGATTTTCGGGGGATCTTGAAAACTTTAAACTTTGACAATTATTTTAACTACTAGCTGGTACCCGGCATGGGTTGCTATGCCATATAATAAAGAAATTGTTTCTCTCTGCATGTCCTTTCCCATTCATCCCGTTCCCCTTCTGCCACTCCTTCCACTCCCACGTCCCCTTCCCCTCTCGCGTTCCCACTCCGCCTCCTCCACCTTCCTTATCCCCACTCCAATCTCCCCCTTCCCCCGTCCCGCGAACCCCCCTCCCGCATTCTATACATTCATTCCCGGTACATTCAATTTTCAAGCAGCTCGCATGCCACCCATTGCATTTTTTGTATACAAATTTCATAATGCCAGAGCTCACCAGTAGTTTTATACAAACATTGTCCTGACAATAACAAACACAAAAAAAAAGAATTATCCAATTTGGTGCTGTCGTTCGAAAGTTATGCGCGCACATACATTTCCGCGATTCATTTTTATTTATATAGATAGATAGATAGATTAAAACTAATTCTAAAAATAAAAATAAATATGCAGTTATTTAAGTTGGACGGTCATTATTCCTTAAAAAAAATAAAAAATGGACCAGAGTTCCTTATTACATTGATGGAATACCCTTCAAAAGTTATAAAAAGAGAGTTCTTCTAATAAAAATTTAAAATTGATCCATCTAGTATCTAGTATAACCAATATCTTGAGTACAACTTTGGAGGGGAGTACAACAC
Organism: Limnephilus marmoratus; assembly: GCA_917880885.1. Classification (NCBI taxonomy): domain Eukaryota; kingdom Metazoa; phylum Arthropoda; class Insecta; order Trichoptera; family Limnephilidae; genus Limnephilus; species Limnephilus marmoratus. The sequence continues at coordinate 18,798,553 of OU862909.1, forward strand.
TAATCAAGCAAAAGTATCTTTAAAATGATTTACCTTTATGGGCCCGCAACCCGGATTTGTACCGATTTATCACATATTTCCCTTAAACACGGTAAGTTTTAAAGCTTTAAAAAAATATATGTTATTCTTGAAGATAATATCTAGACTTCGCCCGCGCCGAAACGCAAATTATATAAAATTCCCTCGAGAGAAAAAAATCGCAAAGTAGGCTCCAAAAATTATTACTGACACGTTTGTTTCAGTTATTTTACAAGTTACAGATTTTTGCTCTATTTTAAAGGAGTTGTGTTTTATTAAACTTTTTCGCAATTTTCGCATCGATTTTGTCGCTGCAAATGTTAGCGGTCTCCTCTAACATTCGTAATTTCGTATCTCTACATCTTTTTCTTTTCGGGCCGGTTGCAGAGCCTTAAGAATTTGTAGTAATTAGTCACATTATATTATAATTTACGTAGGTGGGAATCTGTATTGAAAAGTTATCATTAATTATTTGTGTTTACGCAGTGCTGAATAGTAAAATAAGTTTTCATTACTCCCCAGACAGTACTTTTTATCGTTTAATTGGGTTTTTGCTACATCTACCTTACTCGCAAAAAGAATTTATAATATCAAGTGCCTCAAAATTATGCGAACCTAGATTTTACAAAATGAGAAATTGTCGCTGGATTCTTAATCTCATTATAAAATTATAGTTTTCATCTGCACAGTCATTCAATTTTTATTAAAATATGAGATTCTGAAATAAAATAAGTTTTAAACATTTTCATGAAATTATTTCGGAAAATCATTTTTGTAAAATTATCCAATAAAGATAAATATTGTAGATAAATGAAACAATTTAACAATTATTATAACCAATAATTATCAGCCTGTTTACATCCAATCAATCAATAAGAAACCATTTAACTTTGAACCACTTTTATATTTGAGTAAATCCGGCCGGTTTCAGAACGACCGTTCCTTCTTCAGGGCAAATGTATTTTGTATTTGATTTACTCAAATATAAAAGTGGTTGAAACAAAGTTAAATTGTTTCATTTATCTATAATGGATAATCACAAAGTTATAGCTACATTCCAAAGTATACATATTATTATAAATTAAAGTCCTCCGCCACGTCTGTCTGTTCGCGATAAACTCAAAAACTACTGAACGGATTTTCATGCGGTTTTAGAGTGATTCATGAGGAAGGCTTAGGTATATAATTTGTCAAGGTTTTGTGTATTGGTTGAAATATATAATATATAAAGTAGAACGTCTGTATGTGGAGGACGAGCGGGCTGGCAAGCAGGCGGCGTGGATTTGATTTGTGTGCAAATCTACAGTTGTATGCCGAGGTTGATAAAATTTTGCACATGTGACCTTCAAAACAAGAGGAAGGTCACTGTCTACATTTGATTTCGAAAACTCTGAGTTAAGCCCGGGCATCGCTGGGGATTACTGCTAGTTACATAGGTACCTACAATATTTATAATTAGTTCGTCATTAATTTTTGTTTTTTTTTGTGCAAGGCAATTTTATTTTCACGATTAAATACAATCAATCCATATTTTTAATTGAATCACAGAAAGTTTTTCGTTTTTATAAGACAAAAATATATTTTTCAAATATCTGTGTATGATAGAGATAAAGCAAAAATTGAAGTCAGCCAGTTAATAAAATAACTTTTCTCTCGCAGGAATACCATTCTTCAGTAAGTTATTGTCACTAAGGATATACTTTATTTGATTTGGGGCCGCTTATAGACTGAGGGGACCCTTGATGTTAGCCTGCCGGAAACCGATATACGAGTACAATACATCTACAGTAGGTAGGCACTTGTACCTACAATCGACGGGGCTATTGCTGGAATTGATTGCTTAAAAGCCTCCAAGGAATTATAAGCTTCCATTTCCGGAACGTTTAAATAAATTTTCCCTGTTGGAAGTTTTTTGAAGTATTTTTAATCTTCGATAAAAATTATGAATTTTCTTAGAAAAATTAAATTCAGTTAGAATTTGTCAAATTTTACATAAATTTGTATGAGATAATCAACTGCTTGGAGCAAGAGGAAATATTATTAAATCCCCATTTTAATGAGATTTGTTGTCCAATGAAGTGTAAAGTAGAGGAGAGTGAAATGAACTAGGAAGGTTGAGGAATCCCTCGGCACATCAAGTCATGACCCACGGCCATTGAAATAATACTGATATGAAATTTTGGGAGAGTATGTTCGAATCCTACAGGCTGGGCCAGTTTGCCGTGAATGATTCTTAACGAATAATAACGCCTTCTTCGAAGCAAAATATTTCGTCATTATTTTGAAAAAAGAAACATTATAATTAGGAACGAGTGTATATGACGGCTTGGAGGTCAACTTGGAGAACTCCTTGATGCTCTCACAATCTCTGTATTCTAAAACTGGTAGGGCCAACCTATGTACTACAGACATCTCTTGGAAAATTTTATTAACTTGATGAGCTCATAGCACTAGAACCATCTGCGTTACTTAGCTTGAACAATCACAAAAATGATTTCAGGCAACATTGTATTTCTAAATATATGCAATCCCTCTTGAAGATCCATATTGTTAAGCTATGTAAGCGCCTTCGAGCGATTGTAGGCAAACTGTATAAACTTAAATATTATGTACCCATCAAAACCATGAAACTAATCTATTTGTCCCTGGCTGAATCTAATGTGAGATATGGTATAACTTCTTGGGGGCACTCTTGTAAAACAAACATCCAACATGTACAGTCAATTCAAAACGCTATGGTCAAATTACTCGTCAGCAAAGCAGTTTATGACCAGCGGCAAAATATCACAATTATGTATAAATCCATAAATGTGTTACCTATTAGAGCTCTTTTTTGGCATAAAATCTGTATGCAACATATCTTAGATAGCCCATACAAAACAATGGTGGATCACATGTACAATACTAGGCTTACACAAAATGAAGGGATGATAGTACCTAGATTTTCTAATAAACATGGACAGCGAACTCTTGAATACATTGTACCACTTATTTTTAATAAGCTGCCATATGATTTGAAAAAATGTTGCTCGACACCTAAATTTGCACTATTGTTTAGAACATGGCTATTGGAATCAGATTGTATTGACTTGACTCCTCGTACATTTTTAATTTTTAAATATTAATATTTAATTTTGTTTTTTTTTTTTTTTTTAGACATATGTTTATTATTTTATTTTTTTTATACTTATTTATGTTTTTATTATGTTTTTTATTAAATTGCAATATTTTTTTCTTCTATTGTAAAACATTGTATATTGTATCATGTTGTTGTCCACACTATTTTCCTGCCGACGAGCTACTTGCAGTAGCTTTGCAGGTGCAATGTAAACAAGAAAAAAAACTATTTTCTGTTAATAAAAAAAAAAAAAATAGGAAATGGGGAGCCAATGTACCTACTATAATATAAAATAATTTAAAAATATCCTGCAACTGAAAAAAAAACATTAATTTATATTTTTTGTGTTCATTTTCAAGTACTTTATAGTACAATTAATTTAAAATTTAATTTAACGAAAAATTCAATTTAATTGAAATTTAATTAAATTAAATTTAAATACTATTTTAATTTAATTAAATTTAAAATTTATTATTTTAAATACATTTTATTTATATTCCTCCAGTTTGCATATGCTTCATCGTGACAAATATTTCGGCGTTCGAATTCATTTTCACATTACTTCTGTTAAATGATGGATTTTTACGTCAAATTGAATGTATAATATTTTATGGCAAAGTCCTTATTTGAAATATTGAGGATGGCACATATAGCATTTTTACATATTTATGTACTTTAAATTTTAAAAAAATTGGCACTTAGTGATTTATTTATAGCAGGTAATCGTATGAAGATATGCTTAACTAACAAAAAGGCCGGGATCTTTGACAGAATTTTATATCATTTTCAATACACGATATTCCAATACTCACGAGAACATGTTCACTGTCTTGTAGGTGGAGGTGCCTACTTGAAACTTTATTTCAATTTTAAAGAGTGCATGACGCAGATAGCGTTTATTACATCTTCAAGGAGATTTGAAATGCCCTTTACATTTCTTCCGGAAAATTTACGACAAAATTGCAATAAAGTTGGAGATACCAGTGGATGACTAGTTTGTAGCTAGGTTATAAAGGTTTTCACGTATTGCTTACCTTTGATCTATCTTTGATCACTCCATGTGAAGAGAACAGTTTTAAAAAGTTGTGTTAAACGTCAAATGTATTTGTTCCTTAACTTGGATAAAATATATTTTTTTAAATTGTTTGGCTTTCTGTATGTTTAGATACATAGTAGGTACCTAGGTAGGTATAGTTTGTTATTTTTCTTAAAATTTTTAGACGGTTGATAAAAGTATTTTCATCATTTGTGTTTGAAAATAATTATGTTCACCAAAGAAAGTTTACTTGGAACTACTTTTGGGTGAACAAATGAACTTGTCAGTATTAAGAGCATTTAACCAGCCAGCAGACGAAAATCCACATTTCGTCGAAAGTTGTTTTTACGATCGTGCAGGGCGGTTACTATGAGAAGGATTAATTATTCTCCGTACCAGCATTTTAAAATTATAACTCAATATCGAATTTACTTCAATCCAAATTAGCTTTAATTTATACCTTCATCCAAAAATGCTGAAAGGAATGATGATAAAACTATTAAAATAATGTACATTTTATAATTATTTTTTGATTATAAGTATTTATCATTTTTCAATAATGTCTAAATTTTATTAGAATGTTAAAAAAATCTGAAATATATTAGTTTGTAAGTGCGCAAATAAATACACAAATGGACTATTTTCGTCAACAAATACATGTACGTACATATTTTTTAATGATTTTATTGAAACTAAAATTAAAATTCTAAAACATGTGTTTGCTAGATAATGTATTCTTTTATTTTACTGCATGATTATATTATTTGAAATGGGTGTGGTATAATACAAAAACATTTTTGAAAATTTAATAAATCTGCCAACGAACTATGGAATAACCTTATTATACTAAAAATTAAAAAAAATTCTCAAAATTTATTACATGCGAATGCTAGATAAAAGAACAATCTTTCGAAACCCATTTATAATTTTTTGTGGAAATGAGTCAATAGGTCTAAAATCTGAATTGAAAATGACATATTTCTGGTTTTCTCTGGTAATGCCCTCTTAAGTTCCTGTGCACAACTTGAGCTTAGAAATATATCTAAAAAAAATTCAGAAAAATTCTTTATAAATTCCACAGCTTTTCTGAACTTTACACTGACATTTCAGCTTCACGGTTATGTATTATTCTGATTAATAATTTATTTAAGAATCAAGATATTATTTAAATGACTTAAAATACTTATTTCATATACTCTGTCTTTCATCTAAGAACTTGTCTTTACATTACTATGAAATAGTTTATTCGAAGGCGTGAATGCCGCCAACATATATGTTTACAGAGGAATTATATGCAACATAAGTAATATTCGAAACCAATGCATTATTCGAACATCACTAGAAATAAACAAAAAGCATTTTGACATCTACAGTATAGGTATATTGATTTCGACAGCATGTTGTCCAGTGAATAGTCAGACATTTCCGAAAAATCGAAACTTGAGGGGATTGTGAAGATACATGTAAAAATGTACCCTTTTTTGGTAGAATATGTAGATTGTTCATGAACACCACGAAATCGGTTTTAATGCAGAAAAACTTATAGTGAATAAACAAATTGTTTTTGGCTCACCAGATATTTCACAATGTCATACTAATTTACCGGACCGGTATGTTATTTGAAAGCATATTTAATAATGTAAAACACAGACACAAACACGAGTAAATAATATTTTATTTATGGTGTGCTTTCGAATATTTATATCCTCGTTAACTCAAAACTTAATATTTAGAGATGTCTAACTAAACAACTTGATGTTAGATATAAACAGATTTCACGAAGGTTTTTGATAAAATATTACATGCATTATTTCTTTATTACTAAAGGCCTTAGAAATAAAGGGAAATTGCTAATTTAGTTGGCCTGCTATCTGAGTGAAAGAAAACTATTTGTAAAAGTGAAAACGACAAAATCTGATTTTTTCCACGCTCTTAGCGGTCTACCGCAAGGTAGCCATTTAGGTCCTGTACTCTTTATTAACGACATGACATCATGATTCAACAATGCTAAATTTGTATTCGATGACATGAAAAATTACAAAGAAATTACCCTATTTAGAGCTTCTATTTAAATGAATTGTAACAATAATTGTTCCACGCTCTTAGCGGTCTACCGCAAGGTAGCCATTTAGGTCCTGTACTCTTTATTAACGACATGACATCATGATTCCACAATGCTAAATTTGTATTCGATGACATGACAAATTACAAAGAAATTACCCTATTTAGAGCTTCTATTTAAATGAATTGTAACAATTATTATAAGCAATAATTATTAACCTGAAACACTCATCTACATTGATAAAATCTCCTGAGAAAAGATACATGCCGCCGACGGGACTCGAACCCGCGTCCTTCTGATATCCGGTCAACTGCTCTTTTAACAACTGAGGTACGTCGGCTTATCTCATACCCGCCAAATAATTCGAAATATACTAGTGTTTCATTCAACAATTACTGCTTATTACATTTTTCCACCTGCAAACAACTAACTTTATTATTTGGCGGGTAGAAGATAATCCGACGTATCTCAGTGGTTAAAAGAGCGTCAGAAGATGCGGGTTCGAGTCCCGTCGGGGGTAAGCATCTTTTCTCGGGAGATTTTTTCAATGTAGATGAATGTTTCAGGCTAATAATTATTACTTATAATAATTGTCACCTTTTGTGTTATGCATAAAAATCTTGTCTTAAACATTAGTTTATCAATTAAAAAATAATAATTAAATGAATTGTGTAATTGGTTTGCTATAAATAATCTGTTTCCAAATAAGAACAAAAGTAAATCAATAACTTTCTGTCGAAACCAATCGGGTTTACCATTCAATTTTGCGAAAAACAATATAAAACTGTAGATTTTGATGAAAAACTAGATTTTAAATACCACATAAATCATAATATGAAATTTTTAGGATTTGTTTTCTCAGAACCATTGAACACTTTAATTCACTTCCTGTCATGAAAAGTCATTATTTCAATTAGAGTATAATTCATATTAAAAATGTCAAATGAATTCAGCGAAAGTTTTCAGGATTGATTAGTTTTAACTTAAATATCCCCTTAGAACAAATTAAAGACATATTTTTATTAAATACCTAAAAAATACATGTTCTTTTTTAAAATTATAAATTCGGAGCTCGACTGTGGTGAAATCCTGAGTGGAAATCCTGAGTCAATTAAGAGTTCCTACTCGACTCTCTAGGCATAAGGACCAATTTCAATGTCACTATTTCACAAGAAAATTTATGTAACACACCCGAAGGAATATATCAATGATAACAAATTGGATGTTTAAAACAAACTAAAACGATTTTTTATATCAACTTATTATTTCCGATGATTTCAGTCATCATTATTATTTTTTTTAATTTGATACATTTCTGACAACTGTGAAATTATTTTTTGGATCCTATTGTTTATTACTAAACCTTATGTAAAAAAAATCAAAACTATTGTAAATTTAATTTACTTATTTTTTTATTCTTGATACATTATTTTACAAAATTGCATAGTACAATCCAGTAATGTTGGCCTGACTGGGTTTTTCACCCCTGCTGAGGCCCCCATTTTATAATATAATATTTTATACATAATACAGTTTGAAAAAAAAAAAATAATATACAATGTTGGTGATGAAACAAAAAAAAACATTTAAAATGAAGATAATTATAAACTAAAAAAAAAAATAAAGATTAAAAATTAAATTATATTAATTAACAAACTAAAAAAAAAAAAAAAAAATAATGAAAATCGGCATTTATTATGATTTATGTGTTTGTGAGTGTTACGTGTTTTATATTGGTTTTGTGTGTTGCGTGCATATTTTTTATTCTTTTATGTTATAAAATTTTGGCAATATTGTCTTTTTTGTTCTTTAATCCATTTTTTTTTTTATTTATTTTGGGTCTGAAATTATATTTTTTCCTCAATTTTTGTTTCAAGTGAAAGACTGTTGAATGCTTTTATAGTATGGTATTTATGGTGTCTTTGTCCAAAAGTAATGTTTTCTTTGTACGCTTGTCTAACCGGTCTATTAGTGATATTTTGTGTTTGTTGGAGTGTGTTTTTTGTTAAAAAATGTAGTTTAGTAGCGTTTTAACATATAATTGGCGTGTATCTAGTACGTCACAACTTTTATATAATTTGGTTTAACACTACTATTCATAAAAATCACAAACCGATCAAATATTGATGAAACTTTATGTTTTAAGCCGTATATTTACAAAATATAATTTCATTGTCTACTATCGCAGGCCGGTTATGATTTAAACCATTCGGTCGAGGTTGATCGGTTCATCTTGTTTTTATTTAGTGTCTACTCGCCCGGAATAATCTGTTATTTAACCCTTAAAGCGCACAACACAGTAGATACGCTTTTGATTTTATCTGGATTAATTCTGTGAATCGCACAAAGCAAACCGCAGGGGATGTAAAGGGTAGCGGGGCGGGGAGGGCTTAGGGGATTATCAGATGTTACCGCTGTATTCTGTTGTCACACACTTGTATCATAGTTTTGTTCGGCGAGGACTTTATAACCAAATTACGTTTTAAAGTTTTTTATTAACATTTTAGATAATGTCACAGTTTGACGAAGGTAACTTATTTTCAGAGTTGGAACTTTATTAGGTATCTACCACCTAACAGCGGTCGTCCAATTATAAATTCTGGAAATTCTACCTATGAAATTCTCTGGTTTAGAAGATAAACAAGATATCGTGGAGCATTTTTATAGATACACATAAGTGTGGTTGACGACCTACGTAGCAGAACTGTGGGGTCCTTGTCTATGTTCAGAGGTCGGGAGTTCAAAATCCGATATATTAAAAAATGTTTACGTGTTTATAAAAAAAAGTTTTTGTTTCAATTTCTTTAATTTTATTTGCAGAGCTTTTAAGTATGTACTTACATAATGTTACAATGATTTGCAAAATATATATGCTGCTCTTCAAGCGGAGTGTATATCACAAAGAGAGTTTATCATTATGGTACCTAGTTTCAGGGTAAACGATTATCGTTTTGAGGAATAAAAATACCACCCTTGATCAAAACTTTGTTTATAGTCGATTGCACAATTATTTTTAATCACGTTTTTGTCATTTTTTGTTATTTATTTTTGGGGTCTTATGCCGTGTTGCGCAACCTCCTTTAGCCAACGTTTCGGACAGCGTTACAGTGTCCATCATCAGGGCAGATGTGTGATGTGCCCTGATGACGCCCAAACGTTTTTATCAGTTTATTTTACACTCACTCCCTTCTCTTATATTCTTTAACCTAATAAGATTTTCCAAAAAACGAAATTTCAGATTATTGAGTCTCTTTAAAAAAGAATACGCACATTTAAAAATATGGAATCAAAAACAATAAAGAAATTATTCAGTCAAAACGTAAATGACGTGATCATGTAAAAAAAGACCAAAATGCTCTTTTAAAAGAATACATATTATAAAAAAATGGAAACAAAAACAATAAGAATAAACATGAAATTATTCAGTCAGCTTTTAAGTATGTACTTATATAATATAACAATGATTTACAAAAATATTTTTTTTTACAATTAATGCTGCTCTTCAAGCGGAGTGTATATCACAAAGAGAATTTATCATTATGGTACCTAGTTTCAGGGTAATAGATTATAATTGTTTTTGATCAAAACTTTGCTTATAATCGATTGCGCAATTATTTTTAATCACGTTTTCATCATTATTTTTGTTATTTATTATTGGGGTGTTATGCCATGTTGCGCTACCTCCTCCTTTAGCCGACGTTTTGGACAGCGTTACAGTATCCGTCATCAGGGCAGATATGTGATCTGTTTTTGGTAGTTGGTTCATCTGGCAGATGTTTGATCGCCCAAACGTTTTTATCAGTTTATTTTACTCTCACTCCCTTCTCTTACGTTCTTCAAACTAAAAAGATTTTACAAAAAACGAAATTCCAGATTATATTTTCTCTTTAAAAAAGAATACCCACATTTAAAAATATGCAATAACAATAAAAATAAACATGAAATTATTCAATCAAAATGCAATTGATGTGATCATTCAAAAAAGAGCCCAAAAGTCTCTTTAAAAAGAATACATTATTATTAAAAAATGGAAACAAAAACAATAAGAATAAACATGAAATTATTCAGTCTACCTGTAATTGACGTGATCATGCAAAAAAATGCCAGAATACGAAAAATCTAACAGATTCATCGATGTGAGTTTATTGCTGTTCGTACCACATAGTCTGCAACTCTATGCAAATATTCCGCAGAATAGATAACCATTGCGGGTGGTGGTGACGCGTTTATTAAATAAACGAATGCCATAACTCCTGAATGATTATCCATTAAACAATCCCATTGAATAATCATAACTTTATTGTTTTTCCGCAGGCAATTCAAAACGTCAATACACCTAGAAAACTATGAAAAATGGCGCCGCTAATGGGAATATAGGAGCAACTACCCCTTTTGAAATATTCCCTAATAAATCAGCCGAGATCGAGAATCATCTGATTTGGACGCACGAATCTGAATATTCATGGGCTCTGGCTGCATTGCAGATTGCAATTATTTTAAACACACTACCACATTGTCCAGGCTTCGATTTGTATGGGCTTAAAGCGCACAGTGTAATGGATAAAAATTGTTTGATGTTGCCGGCACAGAACAAATCGCATTTCGGACGAAATTCGACTCAAATGCTGAAATGGCTTTCATATTAATTCATAGTGAGTAAATATTATGCTTATTACTGCACTTCATCAATGATTTCTGCGTATTTAATATTATTACGAAATCGGTTCATTAATAGACACATTATGAATATGCAGTGGTAATATCACTGTTGTGGGGAAAAGCATTTAGAGATATTTAGATGCTTGATGCATAATTGATCTTAAATCGTACTTATTATGTGTTACATTGATATTAATATCTACTATCTTATTTATTTCAATATAATGGTCGAAATTGTTTAGACTGGTCAAATATTAAAACATGTTTATTATTATGTACATTGAGGACATCAAAGCCATAGCAGGTGGTTCATGGATAAGAGTAGCTTATTATATAGAGAAATGGCGGCAGTTGGAGGAGGCCTTTGTCAACTAGTGACATACAGACAGGGAGTCGACGCATGATAAGTGTTATAAATAATGCAATGTAATTTACTGTCTGAATAAAGGCTATTATTTTTACGCACCAGATTTAAATGTCCGGGTTAAATTTTCCCCACAGGAAAAACTAATTATCTTAAACAACATTTACAGAAACACTGTGAATTTTTTCATACATATAACTTGTAAAATAACTGAAACAAAGGTGTTAATAATAATTTTTGGAGCATGCTTTGCGATTTTTTTCTATCGAGGCAATTTTATATAATTTGCGTTTCGGCGCGGGCAAAGTCTAGATATTATCTTCAAGAATAACATATATTTTTTAAGAGCTTTAAAACTTACCGTGTTTAAGGAAAATATGTAATAAATCGGTTCAAATCCGGATTGCGGGCCCTTAATTTAATTTTAATACATCGAATCAAGCTATAAAAAGAAAGAACCTTATATATTTCTTTACTACTTTACTTGACTCAACGTTTAGCATGCAACCGAATATTATGTTTGCAAGCTTGCAATAATCCCTCTGAACTGAAATCTGAGTGTACATTTCTCTTTATGGCACCTCCGAATTTTCATCTCGATCCCGTTGTTTGTGATGTAATGAACACCGTTTTAGCCCTTTTCTGATAAAACGAATAAAGGTGGAAAATCCTGCGACAGACGAGCGAGCTAGAGAGAAAATTATTACGGTCTGCGGCCAACAATGGAAAAGTGAGAATATATTCGTTAATTAAAAAATGTTCAGCAACATTGTAATTTTTTGGGCAATTTATTTGTTCACTCGTTATTTTGATGTGTATGTAATTAAAATCATTTTGGCTAAATATTTCCAAAGGCCTTTGTGAAGAGTTCCTACGGCAAAAATCTAATTTGTACAGTGGTGGTGTAAGTAGTCAAATGGAAAGTACAAAGGTATTATTTTTCATTAATTAAACGTTTTATTTGATTTCATTCCCGGCAACCCGGGCATTTATTACTTTAAATTTGATACAAATACAAGTACCTTACCCACCTTACTGTTCACTGTCTGTTATGAATTATTATTTTATATTATAAAAAATAAAACAAACACTTTGTATTTAACCACGAATTTATTATTTTATCCATCGACCGGTTTCGCTTCGACCAAGCTTCCTCAGGATATAATAATAACCAAATATTAAGACAGAGTTATCAGTTATATATAAGCCGAGCGACAGAGAGAGAAAGAATATTACAACAGAATATAGTTATTTATTTGTTTGTTTTATTTTTTATAAATAATATAATGTCTAACCATAAAGTAATTGCTTCTTGTGAAAAAATTATTATTTTATTTATTTTAGCTTTATTAAGTAAAACTTGTTTACGTACTTGACTTGGGGAGTAAGCTGGTGAATGCGTGACGAAAGCGTTACGAAAAGTGTGATCGGGCGAGGCGAACGGAAGTTGAGAGAGAGATATAAGTTAGTGAAGTTTTACTTCAGTCGTATGGTCTTAAGCAAACTCGTTTTTTTATTATTATTTACGCCTGGTTGATTCATGGCACGATCAAGTAAATCAAATGCTAGAGTCGGGCAGTGCCGGCCGGCGCTGTACAGCGGGAAGGCGCTTGACTAGCATTCCGAAGGTTGCGGGATCGAAACCCGGCGTGGCAAATAAATTTTATTTGATTAATTTGTATATTTCACAATTTATTCATTTAAAATAATATATAGTAAATTTGCGGCACGTTCCAGAGTGGAAGATACTCTCAGTATCGCCCTGGTGTAAGACCACCATTCAGAATTGAAACGTTGCTTGAAATGGCTTCTGCCATGTTTGGTGTACCCCAATTGGGGATGCCATAGTCCCACTGGCTCCAGACGGGAGCAGTTGCGACTCTTGTGCGGTATTCATGTAAAAAAAGTGCCAAAAGTCAGAATAACGGAAGAGTAGATATTTTTGAGACGATGTTTTTTTTTTTTTTTTTTTTTTTTTTTACATGAGCTTCACACAGGAGGCCCTGAGGAAAATAATTTCCCTCAGGGCCTATGTCATCTTTGGGGATGCTGTGTGGAGGGTTTTTTAAAAGGAAGGTAAGGAGGGGAGAGTGCTGGGAAGGAAGAAGGTTTGAGGGGTGGGTAGGAATCTGGGGTTCAGTGTGTCCTGGTCATCCGCTTCCAAGACCTAGACAAACCTCACCCCATGAACCCGGGCACCCCTGCTAAATCACCAAACGTAGCGAACCACTATGAATGTGAAAGACAGAGCTGAATGGTGGTCTATTCTCTCTGCCTACCGGTTTGTGGAAACGGCGTGACGGTTAGTCAGTTATTACTGCTCCCAGAAATTTCTCCTATTTATACCGTATTTGTAAAGAAATATTTACTTAGAAGCTCCATCACTCAACAGAAGACTTAATAATTATTTCTGTGTGCGATGTTTTTGTCATGACGATGGAAAGATTCTTCTGAAATCAGTCACAAGTTTAAATTATTTAAGTTAGAATTGTTTGTTTAAATACTAGTTAACTTGCTATTGATGAAAACAACCTGGGTAAATTTCAATTAAATAAATACATTTTAACGGAAAATAAACGCCTTTTATTGTTTCAACCATCAACCTTGGAGAGATAGGCAATCTAATTTACTGCCCCGAAAGGGCGTAGTCAACATTAAAACTATTTATATCGATTTGATGAAGTGGCACTCTCTGACCTACAATGCCAAATAAATCTTCTGGATACAATATCTTCAACAAACAAACGAATAATTATTAGGGACCTTGCATAAAGTAACCGTGTTTTATCAAATTCAATTTCACGTTTACGAACTATTCCATTCATGAATATGCTGCTACCTGCATAAACATGAAATTTACGACTGGTTCATTTGAATATTTGATTTTTATTTTTATGAAAATATCTCCTATTGGAGTTTGGCTATCATCAGTGAATCTTCAACTTGCACTTTGGAACTTGGTATAGAAGCCATTAACTGCGGCGTCTTACTCTACCGCGTCGACAATGAATTTCTTGAATTTTTCACTTGGATTATCTTGTACCTATAGTCGCTCTTGATGATGGGTCCAGGAATTCGATTATGTAATTCTATTTAATATCCATTACGAGTTTGCTACTTTTGGTTATTCGTGATTGTCTTCTGAATTGGTTACTAATTTGCTCTGGATATTCCGATAGTTCGAGCTACAATTCAGTGATGGCTTCAGTGCGATTAGATCATAGCGGTTATCGAGTTATCCGACAGATGTCAATAGTTTATAGGGTCTCCCTACCATGGTGGGTACCAAGGCACGGGAAGCCGTGAAATTTTGAGAAACAGATATTTTGCAGCATATTAGAGAGGAGTTGGCTTTCAGGCCGTTCTACTATAACCGTTTGTAGTGTAAATAAGACACAGTGTTTTGTTCTAAAGAACGAGTTGTTATTTCATGAATCCATATGCAGCAGATACTGTGAGGATGTCTCAATGTCCACATTTGAAAGGGTTTTCCGTTCGTGCACTGTTTAGCTCTGAAACAGTTGAAAAACTAAACTCTGTTTCCAAGTCGTTCATTCATTCATTATCCCTTTGTCTTCCTCCTTTCCTTGAAAGTCCCTACATACATAGTTACTACAAAGAAGAGGAAGGTGTTTACTACTTAGTGGAACACATCTACAATATTGCACAAAATCTAAATTTACCTACATCAATGAGTTAAAAAATCTCGCTATTAATCGTAAAAAATACTAATAATATTCCAAAAAGTGTCGGTAATCGTGACCTATAGTTATGCCGTTATCGTGGAGTGCAGCCAGCATCAAGATCGACCCGAAACAACAGATGAACTCATCAAAGGTAGGGACTTTTTCCTTCCATTTGCCAAATCCTATGATTGAAGTTAAAAAATGCGTGTTTCACAAAAATTATATTTACAGTCCACCATCTCTCTCGTGTTACAATATTGTTCGTGACAGCCACATGAATGAATCGATATTTGATTTTATTTAGTTCATAATATATACTCAAATGCCACAAAGCAGAGAATAATAAAAAAAAAACATTGCAAAGTGTATGATCAAAATTGATGAAAATATCCAACAATTTTAAATCTTACCTTTAAAATATATCTTGGAGGATAAGACAAGACGTTTATTAAAACAGATTCAATAATTTCTTTCCATCGGATAACAATCCACTTTTTTCATGGTAAACCTAAAATGAAAAAGATTTCCAAACACTTTGAGAATCATTAAATGATTAAACTATGGCGTAAAATTGATTAAAAACGGAAAAAGGCGGGAAATATCTCGATTTTATAAAAGTGGCGTAAATTTCAAAACATCAAGGTTTCATATTCAATCAGAGCCATTGATTTTGTATTTCAAAGCGCTGAGCAGATTCGAAAAGCTCATTCTGATCTGAGATGAAATTTGACTTCAAACTTTTATGAATCGATCAGACGGCTTTTCGGCAAGACTTTGCATGTCTTAGATCCATTCGCACACCGCAACATATTAACCGGAATAATCAAATAATCGCGCTGAAAAGAGTCAAAAAGTACGAGCCAAGATTGCCTACAATGAATTAGGAAATTTTTCAGATGAATACCTTTTCGTGAGGTATTTTGTTACTGTTTCTTGGCCTAGTTTGGCAGTGACCTAACCTTTAAAAATGAAAAAAAGAAATAGAACCTTCGGAAGCCGACCCTTATACAAATCCAATCAGTTTCAGGATGACGCTCCAGTGGCGGGGAGCAGTCGTAAAATAGGGCAAATCTGCATAAATATATATACACGACGGGTTAATTTGAATAAAAAGGGAGAATAAACTAATAGACTTCACATTATTTATGCTAACCTGGATTGGCGGAATAAATTAATATATCCGACATTTTGTTTTTGTGAAACAATTTTGTTAATGTTCCAACTTCCTACATCCAGTGAGATTACGTGTTTTTTTGGAAAAGTTTTGAGACCGCAGGAACTGAATTAATTTAACAAAGAAGAAGAAATATAGGAAGTGTCTTGTCAATTCAGATTTAGCTACTAAACGTAGTGTTAAAATTGTAAGGGTCCTTTTAAATAAATAACTTCTTTTGCAAAAAACTCCACTTTTTATTATTCACTGTGACATGTTATAAATGTATATTTTAACGATGATAATACACCGGGCCAAACACTGGCAGTTATTTTACTGTTTAAACTTGCGTAGGAATGAACAATAATAATCCGATACTAGCATTTTTATAGCATAAAAATTGCACACATTTATAATCTAAAAAACCAATACTAAAGTCTGACATTGAATATTTACAAACATGGTGTCTACCTAACTCGTGGTTAAAGCAGGTTCCTAACCCGAGCAGAGACTCACACCATTTTATGGATCGATACACAGTCGGAGTTTACTCCAACCAACCAACAGATGCCGGTAGCATGTCAATTTTCAACACCGGCAGCATGTCAATTTTCAACACATAGGTTAAGCCATTTCAAGCCACAGTTCGGTTCTAATTGGTGGCCTCTCAGCAGGGTGATGTTGCTATTACCCTGGGTGAGGTGCAAATGAATAAATACAATGTATTAAATTAATATATTTTTGGGGCATTATGCCGTATTGCGTTACCCCCTCCTTTAGCCAACGTTTCGGATAACATTACAGTGTCCATCATCAGGGCAGATGTGTAATTATAATGTTGTATCAATGCTGTTATATTGTCCGAAACGTTGGCTAAAGAAGGAGATAGAGCTACACGGCATAATACCTCAAAAACAAATCATTATTATACTTTTGGCCGTGAAAATATCAAATCATATCGAAATCCAATCAATTATTTTATGTTTACAATTATTTAAGATCACCGCGGTCTAAATTTATTCCTCTGTATTTGCCGCAACGGTTTTGAACCCATGACCACTGAGTTTAGAGCCAAATTGCCAAAATTTCTCTGAGGTTTTTGAAAATCTAAGAAGACGAATAAAACAAATATTACAGAATTTACACGTACACTAGTATCAGGCATTATTGCAGTTATTTTCAAAGTATTGGTCGCGAGACATCAATTAGAATTTTTTTAAATTATTTTTAATTGATAAACTAATGTTTTTAAGACAAAATTTTTATGCGTAGCACAAAGGGTAACAATTATTATAAGCAATAATTATTAGCCTGAAACACTCATTTACATTGAAAAAATCTCTCGAGAAAAGATACATGCTGCCGACGGGGCTCGAACCCGCGTCCTTCTGATATCCGGTCAGCTGCTCTTTAACCACTGAGCTACGTCGGCTGCATGTATCTTTTCTCGGGAGATTTTTTCAATGCAGATGAGTGTTTCAGGCTAAGAATTATTGCTTATAAAAATTTTTAGAAAAAAAAATTACTTTGTTAAGTGTCCGGCTGACGCGGCGGCGGCAAAACGAAAAAATTACAGAGCCGCTCATTATTAAAGACAAAACAATTAAATTATCATTATTTAACAAATTTGTTTTATGGGGCCGACAGACTTAGCTATAACGAAGGGGGTCGCGCCTTTAAAAAGTTTGAAAACCGCATTATTGTAATTTTTTTACATTAGCTCAACACAGGAGGCCTTGAGGAAAATGATTCCACTCAGGGCCTACGTCATCTTTGGGGATGCTGAGTGGAGGGTCTTTCGGTGAAAGGAAAGAGAGGAGAGGGAAAGAAAAAGGTATAAGGTATTGGTAGGAATACGAGGGTCAGTGTGTCCAGGAGTGACGGACATATAAATCTATCCCTCCCACTACGGTGCAAGGTGTTATTCCGAGAGAGTCCCGCTGGAGAGATCGAAAGATCTCCCTCAACCGGTCTCTCCCCATCCGGTCTACCATGCAATTGGTGGGTAGATGCATCCACCGCCAACATCCGGACAAACTTCACCTAAGTCGCCAAATGTAGCGAACCGCTTGGGGTGACTTATGGCGGACGTGTTGGTGATCCAATAAATGTTTTTCAGGAACCCACCCACATCCCAAATTGAGAAAAATATTTTTTATCTGCGAAAAACATTTTTTTGTGTTTACTTTATGTCCTTTTTCTCCATGTTTAACTCCACCGTACATTATATTTACCGTCCAAATAAAATGTAATAAAACTCTGTAAATTTTTATTTCTTACGACTAAATCTAATTAGCCCCGTATTTTCTGAATTTAGAAAATTATTCATCAAGGAATACGGTGATACTTTAATAGCTGTGCTTAATTTCCCCGGGACGGTATGTTTTATAAGTGGTCTTATTAATGTGCGCTTCAAGTACTAGCACTACTAAGAACTCTTGTAATTAAAGTGTCCACTTGGAATACTTTATTATTCTTAGTATAACATACGTACACCTACAATATTGTTTGAATTCATCTTTCTGTCTACGAAAATACGTTACTAATTAGTTAACTGTGTAAGCTTCCAAATTAATTAAATTTGTGTATTTGTTTATGCTCTTTGTAAACCGTAAACGATTATTATTATTCATTTTCAAGAACTTTTTGTGAATATTTATGACAGTAGCTTTGTAACAAACTTTATGTAAGAAGATGGTTTTGCATAAAGCACGGCGTCAGAGATGTATTCGAAGTCGGGTTCTTAAATTTTGTTATCTTTGCGTTATTCACGGGCAAACACTAATTGTGTTTTGTTGGGGTTCTTCTTGTTAATAATAGGTCCTTGTCACAATCAGATTTATTATTGAGTTTACGTGTTTACAATAATTATACCTACTTCTGGTCGCACGACCGTTCTTAATTGGCTACGAATTGTATCTAGCTGGTAGGCTGGCGTTTAACCGCTACCGGCAGCCGTTGCTGGCTGGGCACCCCGGGCGGCATCTGTTGGTACGTGAGAGAATCTCTAAACCTAACAACATGTATTGATGTCAACAAAAACTAAGTGATTTTTCAAAACGCTACAAATTTAAACTGTACAGACAGATATTAATACTTACTAGCTGTTAAAAACCCGCTACGCAGGTTTTTACTACTAGGCCCTGCGGGTGGCTTTTGATTCGCCTTCGCCCAGTTAGCGTTGGTGACCATTTTATAAATCAAATACGAACTGATTCCTGATTCCTGATTCCTGATTCCTGATTCCTTGAATCCACTGTAGCTAGTTACCGGGACAAAGTAACCGATACAGAGCAATTACGTCATATGTAATTTATAGCCACTTCATATAACATGTATTACCATAATTTTTTTCATATCCAGAGAAATACCACATATTCACAAATTCGTAGCAGTTATACCTAGGGGGAGACGTCCCCAACGTACCCGTCCGCCCTGCTGTCGGAAGTAGCGACATCTTGTGTCGAATTCTTAAATTCAAAACCGAATTATAACAGTAGCTTTGTGTGAAATTCCACGTATACAGATGTTACGAGTATTTGTGGCGCGGCGCGTATGGCGTGACGTCCGACATGCACTCGTAGCTGGGTTCAAAACTCGAATACACATAGTATATTTCAAAATTGATGTTATATTTGAAATTTTATGTAAACATTTACTACAAATCATTAAAAATTGCCGTATAATTTGTTGTTGAAGTATTCACGAAATTACGTGGTATGATTTATTAGGGAACGTACCTATACTACGTAACACGTTTAGGGGGGGGGTCTTCAAAATGTCACGCTCGGTACAAATGAGCGGCGGGTTGCTTGGGTTTTTGGTCACCGGGAAGGGGGGGGGGGGGGGTTAAAAATTGCAAAAAGTTGATCACGTAGTATGGGTTCATTCCCTAAGATTCAATTCAATTTATTCTTTCAAAAACATTACAAAATTATACATTTTAATTCGTTTTTAAAATACATTTGTAAGAGTATTACATTAAACATACCTAATCGGTATACAAACTGTACTAGCATTAGCTGAGCTTGCCTTTTAAAAGCAGCTTCACTAATGCTAAATAAATATGTCGATATCGGAATTAATTCTGTTCAACACATCATCGGTTCAACAAGAAAATCCACGGTTTCAAATTTGTTAACATTTTCGCGATTGGTGGCCGTCGGACTGGACTCGAGACACCAAACAGATGTAGTGTATACGGATTTTGCCAAAGCTTTTGATCGAGTTGATCATGATATTTTATTACTCAAAATGTACAAACTTGGTTTCGATCAACAAACACTTATATTCTTCGCGTCCTATTTAAAAGCCAGAAGTCAATATGTAATAATAAATGGACATGAATCTAAACAATTCCCGGCGTTATCAGGTATTCCCCAAGGTTCAAACCTTGGTCCTTTGCTGTTCCTTATACTTATAGATGACATCCAGGTTTGTGCAAAATATTGCAAATGTCTTCTATTTGCAGATGACCTCAAACTTTTGATGGAAATAATCTGTTACTATGACTGCTTAAAAATGCAATCTGACCTTAATGCTATTGCAGAATGGTCAGTAAAAAACAAATTAGAATTCAATATAAAAAATGTGTAACTATGACATGTACCCGCTCCCAGAAGCCCATAGTTTTTGAATACAACATTAAAGGGAAAACATTATGCCGAGTCAATAGCTTTAAAGATCTCGGTATAGTCTTTGATCCCAATTTGACATTCTCGGATCATATATCACGGCTCACTCCAGCGTGCTACAAACTCCTGGGTTTCATCATCAGAATATGTAAGCAATTTGATGACCCAGATGCAATGATAGCCATGTTCGATGGAGTCATAAGAAGTAAGCTGGAGTATGCTAGTGGTGTGTGGACTCCGCACCAAGCTAAATATATTAATATGCTAGAACAAATTCAGAAAAAGTTCCTTAGGTATGTCTATATGCGGATGAATGGAACGTACCCGAGATTCATGCACCATATGGAATTACTTGAGGCAACAGATAGATTTAGCTTGGAAACTAGACGTTATGCAAATCTTGCAATTCTTAGTTTTAACATAATCCATAATCGTATTGACAGCCCATTCCTCTTGGAATGTTATGGCTTATACGTGCCTGAAAATTTCAGCCGTAGTCGTCGACACGACTTGTTCAAAATACCATTCGGCAGAACAGATGTTCTAGCACAGCATAGCATGACAAGAGGAATGGTGCTGTTGAACGAAATATCGGAAACACTAGATATATATAACTCTTCTTTAGATAGCCTTAAGATTTTTTTGTATAATAATCATCTTCCTAGGTGTTAAGACTGTCCAAATGAGAAAATTGTACAGTAATTGGATAAAAAATCTGTTGTACAATTAAAAAAAAAAAAAAAAAAAAAAAAAAAAAAAACAGCAAGATTGCTCTCCCGACCGGCATGACCATTGGCAAGTTAGTCCTAGTAGACGTAGGCCGAGAGATAGAACAATCTACGCTGGCGGTGGCGAAATAACCATCGGGAACATAGAAATGAATGCTCTCCATGATAGTCGAATTTTAGAATCATCTGCGAATCAATCTGAAGAAATGTGTAACAATGTATTGTGTACCTACATCCAGAAGAAAGTCGACATCAAGTCATGGTCACATTTGAAAGATCTTTGCATTTTTTTACTGACTCTAAGATGTTTTCATATTTGCAGTAATGGCGTCGCAATATAGTACTGTTTTTTTAAAGATCACTCCATAAAATATATGGTGTGATCTTAAAAGAAATCAAATCGACATACACGATAAAGTTTATATTCGATTTTCCAGATAGGGATTGCAATATTTGCCCTTTGAACACAGAGCCGGCTGAAGCCATAAGCGGAACGTCAATTCACTTTATGACGCTTTAAAGGACAAGTAATGGGCTATAACTATCAAAGCCTGGCATAACATTAAGTATTATAACACCGGCAGTCACTTTTATATCCCGCCTAGGCCGTATCTCGCGGTCGCTGTATATTTCTTGATTTTTTATCGTCCCCCGACCGCTTTATGCAAAAAATAAAGCTGTAAAGATAAAAGCCAAAATTACGAATATACGACTTTGAGTTCTGGAAGGACAAACCACTTCGTTCTTTATTGTTTTTAAGGTCCGTAATGAAACCCATAATTACGCCAAGGAGCCACTACCGTTAATTAATTATTTAACTGATGATGGAATGTTTCTAGTCATTGCTTTGACTGGGTATCTTAACTGGCTTGGTTTGAATTTTGGTTCGCTTCTTTCATCTTTCTTAACCCCTCTCCTCAACTTCCTTCATTCCTTCCACTTTCACAAAAATACAACAATTTCTATTTCGGCACCCGTGGTTGAATGGTTACGATCTTCGGTAACGCAGTTCGGTTCATATTCGACGTCCACAAGTAAATTTTATTTGATTTATCTGTGTTATTTCTAAATTTCTTCATTTAAAATTTTAAAAATATGTATAGCTTGTTCATTTGCGGCACTTTCGGTATCGCACTGGTGGAAGATCACCATTAGAATCGAAAAGTTGCTTGAAATGGCTGTAGCCGTGTTTGATGACCAGATCTGAAAAGCCAGGCATTTCCCCATCTCCTTCCTCTTCCCACTATCTTCAGCTGCACAACGTACCCTAAAATGTTTTTTGTTTTATATTTTAAAATTTATTAAATACGCTCCGCAGGTTGCAGCTAGGCCCTCCGGGCGGTATTTAGTTCCCCTCCCCCTCCCCACCACACCCTTCCGAGTTCCCCATTCCCTCCTCCCCTTAACCCTCCCCATTCCCCTCCCCCTCCTCCTCATCCAACCCCCTCCCCTCCCACTCCTCCCTACAAATCCCCAAATTTTAATCGCAAGCGGATGCACAGTTTAGCAATGCATGATTTCATTCTGCTAGAGCTCAATATTGTACTCAGAAACCACTGCGGGCATGCGAACATCAAATCCCCAAAGTTTCATCGCAATTGGATGAATGGTTAAGCAACGCATAGCGGACATACATACAAACCCAGAAACAATCTTATTTTGACTTTTATGTATATAGATTTTATTTTATTTTATATGCTTATTTATTTAAAGAATCTTCATTATCATCCACCGTCGATTTTTTTTAGGTGAGCCTCTGCGTGAAACTTCCATGCAAAATGATTTTATATTTTTCCATCTTAGTCGCATACTTAGTTGATTATGATATTTTATATTTTACCGCCCCACTCGCTTATTTGGTTGATTTACCTACCTGATTTTACATTTCATTTCGTTTATTATTTATCAATCCTTAGCCGCCTTTTTACCACCTTAATCATTTATTTGGTTGATAGGTGTATTTTTTAGGAAACACTAACTAACAAGATGCTAATCAATTTGGGTGACGAGTATGGGTACCGCCGCCCCGGAAACCATTTATAGGATAACCAACACCTATGCCGTAGGTCACCCTAAGTGGTTCCTTATTTTTCTTGACACAGCTGGGGTACCCGGGTTCTCGAAGTGTGGTTTGTTCGGGTCTTGGCAGCGGATGCGTCTGCTCACCTGTTGCGTGGCAGATTGGATCAAGATTGGTTGAGTGAGGCCTTTTGACCTCTCCGGACGGACTCTCTTGACCTATCGTCTTGCACCGCAGTTGGAGGGATAGATACAAACATCCTTCATTCTTTGACCTCCAGCTTCCTAACTCCCCTTCATACCTTTTTCCTTCCTATTCCTTTCTTTCCTTTCCCTAAAGACCCTCCACACAGCATCCCCAAAGATGACATTAGCCGTGATGAAAATTATTTTCCTCAGAGCCTCCCCTGTGTAGTTAATGTATGTAAAAAAATCACAAAATGTTTTAATGTAAAATTGTACGGAATGTATTTATTTGTACTCTACAGTGGAAGTAATCCACCTCTTACCCGCCCTGGTATAAGTAACTGATGGTTACTCCTTCAAGGCTCTCGCAAGATTCTAATTTTTTTTGATTAAACGAAGCTACATTTATTTATTTTGAACGAATCTAGACCTCCAGTGTCCATGCATACGTTGTTAGTAAGCAGTATGCAAGTGCTTAACAGGATAAACAAAATGCAAAAAATAGGTTAGTAAGACAAAGATAAATTAAACAGGGCAAAAGAAAAACTCATTCATGAGACTCCATGACACGGAATTGCATCTGTAAAAAACCTGCAAGCACCTGTATAAAATAGAGAACATAAGAAATACAATAAATCTCAAATCAATTGGCAAGTACCAACAAAAAATGTGAATGGCTTTCGGTCTGACCATAAACTACATTTAGCTTTCGTGTCCCTTAGCCAACCACTCAGTGAAGCCTCAAAGAATGTTAACTGAATATTTGGGGTAAAATACCCGAAGACTAAAAGAAAATTCAGCGTTGGGTAGTCAGAGGCAGGACAAAGGACAGTCAAGGTCGTGTGATCAAACCTCAAGCCTGCACATATCATTGGGGGAGGCGCAGATAGATTTGAGAAGGATCTGCAAAATTAATAATGTAACTAAAGATGAAGCAGGGACGAGGTCCAGCTCACCCCCATACGGGGATAGGGAAAAAAAAATAAAAATTTGGAGTTCAGTTCATCTAAAAAAACATTGAAATAGTTAAAGACAAACAAAAAAAAACTAGGAACATGGCATAAATTAACAGGTAGTATAGTAAATATAAACACAGCAAATCGCAAAGCAATTATATACATTTTTGAAAATATAATGAACAAAATAACATAACGTAAATGTAAAATATAACATATAACTTATAATATATAATAAAATAAAAGAAATAACATATTACAGAAACACAAAACACATAAATCATAAAAAATAAATCCAAACGGTAAATGTAAAGGAATAATGAAGAGTGTCCGTGAAATCAGAAGCAAAATACACCTGGTACCTAAGTTATTTTACAGCTACTCAGCTTAAATTTGTATTTAACCTTTTATTTAACTCTACAGTATTTCTTTTAGAAAATCGAATCTCTTGAGAACCTAGTGATTATAAGTGATCTAAAAAAAGGAATTATTTCCATACCGTTGTTAGCCATAAAATATATTTTAGTGTGATGGCAAAACATTACATAAAATATGAAATTGTGGACGTGAGAAAAGCATTGTGCGCAAGAAAAGTGCTTAATTTTGGTTACATTATGCAACTCTTTAGAAATTCTAAGGATCATTAAATTTTCCTGGTCCTTTGAAACCTGGTGTTAACCGCTTCAGGAAATGCAGGGAAAACATAATGTGTCTGAAGATTTAATGAACAATGCCGTAGAGGAGTGTTTTATTTCTGAACCTATTCTTGAAGAAACACCTTTTTAATTACAGAAAAAGAGAAATAAAATTATTGAACAACGTATATATAATTTTTTACTTTTGTATTCGCATATAGTACAAAAGTACCTACATAAATATTTCTATTTTAGATCCATTGATTTCTTCTGCTTTATGTATTATTGTTCACTTTCTAATAGAATATGTAGGTACTAACAATCTCATTGGATTTTACCACTACCAAAATTTCGGGAGAATGCTTCGGTGACATTATTTCATCATCCGATTGAAAAGTCTTTAAAAGCGACGAAGTTCATCACTTTTAATGTCTTTGTTGAGTTGTTCGGTCACCTAAAATTTTACACCAAGAATGTAAAATTTTATTTAAATATTATTTTCCACACGGCTCGAGTTTGGTATCAGTTTTATAAATATTCGACTTAACTATAAATTATTTTGAATTATGTTTTATGATACTGTCGTAATGATAATTAGGGACTTATCTTTTTTAAATATTGAATGTTTTGATAATTATTCGAAAATTGAAATGTTTACAGATTTTATACTTTTTTTTTGTTCTTTAAAAGAGAGACAAACATTCCCGGGTTACGAATAACCCGACAATGTTTGAAAATCTCCTACTACCACCACAGTAAGCCGAAAATGTTGCTTGAGTCGTGATGGAAGATTTAGACAGCCGAGGAATCGAACACGGAACGCCTGGGTGGATGCCCACTCAAACGCGATGCCCGCTCAACCACTGACCGGTCATTACGGACATTAATTAATAAATATTATTTAAATTGAATGAAAACAAATCACTTTGCATACACCACTTATTTAATCAAAATTAATAACATGCTTCGAAATCAATGTACTTCATCAGAATAAAATTAAAATTAATAAAAATAACATAAGACAAACAAGTATAGACAAATAAGCTCCTAAAAATAAACAATTACAAAGAGTAGTTATTAATTAGTTAAAGATATGAAAAATAAAACATAAAAAATATTTGGAATAGGTAATAATTGCATTTATATATTAAAAATTATTTATAATTACTTATGTATCTATTAGTTTTTAAGAATACAACAGTTGTATTTTACCATTTTTACATTAGGTACCAAAAATACAACCATTTATAGGTTTTCTACTTGTGTTCAAAATTGAACAGAATTAAATTAAAGAAAAACAACAAGTGAAAAAAATTAAACCTTCAGAAAACAAAAGCAGATAACAGTGGGAGGCTATGAAGCACCGCTCAAAGAGGAGACCAATTATTCTCTCCCGTTCTGTCGCCGGCTAAATCCTATAGATGTATATGTTTCTATATTTTTTGTGTCGCTTTTTCGTTTCATCGAGTTTAAAATCACAACGGTGCCAACGAATTGTTCACTTAAAAAAATTACATTGTAGTATGATAAAAAGATAGGATGTACATAAAGCATATTAAATTTAAAACAACATTACGTAAATATCAACAGAAAAGTTACTCATGACATGTAGGTTTTAATTTCTTATCTTGTGTTTCTACACGGTAAGGTATCAAGTGTACCGATTTCAGAAAATGGATTTTGGCGCAGATGTTATAACAATGAGCTATATACTCTGTTTAAGGATCTAAACGTCACAAAATTTATAAAACTGAAAAGACTTCGGTGGCTGGGTCATGTAGAGAGAATACCCGAGTATCAAGCAGTCCCTGCTGAACTCAAGACCGACAGAGCGAAGGAGCCTGGGAAGACCAAGTTTAAGATGGAACGACAACGTCCTCAAAGATATATCCATCTTGGAGATTGTAAACTGGAGAGAGCTGGCACAAAACCGTGATGAGTGAAGGAAGACTCTTGAGGAGGCCGAGACCCACCAGGAGTTGTAGAGCCAAGAGTGATGATGATGATCAAGCATAGGCTTTTCTTAAATGAGCATATCGGTATCAAAAGCCCATTATTTTTCAAAATTACATCGCATCTATAAATCAAGTAACTAAGTCCACCACAACATTTATAAAACGCGAATCGCAGAATCACAAACCAAAGTTAATTTCCTGAGAAAGCATCGATGGAGAACGATTCTGGCATTCTGAGCTTTGTTTCAAACAGATGTCAGAGTTCAAAGGGACTTTCAGTGGTGGTGTCGACAAACTGCACACAGAAATATGCTTTGACGTTTCATTCCGGAGAAATCCAAAGTAAGCAGTGATGAAAAAAAACGCAGCTTGTTGTTTTTTCCAAGAGAAAAGGGTATTTTCACAAATTATTATTATCATTAAAAATGAGTGGAAGATTTTAAGTAAATTTTTCCTTTTTCGAACATTGCGATTTTAATATTTACATTCGTAATAGAGAACTCCAGTCCAATTTTTTTTAATTTTTTTTAAATGAATAATGACCTTCTAACTTAAATAACTGCATTTTTATTTTTAGAGTTAGTTTTAATAGTTAAAATAATTGTCAAAGTTTTAATTTTTCAAAATCCCCCTAAGACCACCGTATGTACGGTGAATCGTGTGACGTCATCACTGCTGAAAAATTACTATAGGATTGAGCAATCAGCTGATCAAGTGCCGCCATTTTGAATACCGTTATTAAAAGCATTCTCCCTAGAAGTAGCATTACTATTTTTTTGTGCAGTAGTTTTTCAATATTTTAAATAATAGAGATAAACTAATAAAGATACCTTTATTTTTGATACTGAATTATTTAGGCTTAAATATTGTTTCAATAAACACTACAACTAAATCTCTACAAACAGTATGAAATAACGAATAACATGAAATGTTGTTAATACTGATGGCTTATGTAATACATACAAAACCAAAGATTTCAATACAATGACTGGCGACGCGTGACGTCAGCACTAACCATTCAGTAATACCAACTTTACAGTGTGTTTTGACGAGAGGTTTAAAAATGCACTTTTTAATATTTTTTTAAGAACTCTACGTTTAATATTATGAAATAAAACTTATATATTCAGAATCAACGTTTATTGGTCTATATGAACATATTTTTTTAAAGCCATAATATTTTTCACTGGAGTTCCTTATTATTGATGTCAAAAATCGCTAATTCTGAAACGGTTACAACTCGCTACAACGTATTATGACATAGAAAACGTCATTGACTGATGATACGGCTGTCACCAATGTTGTCCAGCGTGACGTCAGTGCCACCCAATTCACGAATAAAAACTAGCATGTCGTTTTGGAGGCAAATCAAAAATGGCACAAGTTAAATCGATATAGTCAATTTTTTCGTTAACATGAAAATATTCTCAATAGGTATCGTAAATTTTTTCGACAAAAAAAATGGTGAAAATACCCCATTGTTACTGGACTGACACAATCTTTGCGATGCTTGTGTGTACTTTAATCTACGAGAATTAAAAAGAAGAGGATTGGTGCCATTTGGATAGGTACCAACCAAATTTCAATCCACATTATATAAACTACAAGCTAACTAGTTTTACCACCTTTTTCACCCTATATATATATATTGATTATTAACACGAAATACGTGTTCTTTCCTTACAATGTATAGTAAAGTTAAATTTTCACAGCTCCATAATATCTAAAGACTGACAGACGTTTCAACCAGAAATGTTGTGCCAGCTGTCACTTGTTATTTGGACAAATCCGAGACTGCTCCGCATTTCTTAAATACTAAAAATTTCTTTGATTGTCTTACGTGAATAATAATTATAGAATAAAATATGAGTGTGTATTACGAATTCTGACTCAACTAACTGCCATTGGTCACCTCAAGTGGTTTTTCACGTTTAGTGACTGAGCAGGGGTGCCCAGTGTTCCATGAACATGTAGTGAGGTTTGTCCGAGTCTTGGCGTCCACCAGCTGCATGGCAGGCCGGATCGGGAGAGAGTTGTTGAGGGATTCCCTTTGACTTCTTCAGCCGTAATCTGGAATACACCCTTAATACCCTTTTCCTTCCCAGAACTTCCTTTCCTAAAAGACCCTCCACACAGCATCCCCAAAGTTGACGAAGGCCCTGAGGGGAATTATTTTCCTCAGGGCCTCCCGTGTGGAGCCAACATAAGAGAAAAAAACTGAATTAATTTAAATAAGATAAGGGATGTGTTCCGAGAGTTGTGGTGCGGTGCGGCGGTCCTACTTTTCTGCCAATAGTCAAAATCGGTCACTGCGAAATTCAAGAAAAAATATTTTTTCGTTGATATTAATCCATCATTGAAGAAATCATTTGTGATGTAAATAAAGGCATATGTCAAAAAGTATATAAAGTCAATTTAATTTAAAACATGTGAAAAAAAATCCACATCATCGTTTCAATCATCCTTATCAGGTCTACAATCCCAAGTGCAATGCGAAATACAAGCCCCATACAGCTTTGTCTCAGTTGAATAATGTCATGAAGCCATTTCCCGAGCGTGGCGCACTTTTTACAATACCTATTCAGAAGGGCTTTGCTATTTGTTCACTTTGCACAATGTGACCGAAGTTAATTAATTTGTTATGAGCATTCCACTACCACCGCAATTTTAGACTTTTTGTATTATTTAGTAATTAATTTTCAATCACTGTTTAAAAGATACTTTTTAAGATTTTCACGGCCAAAAGTATTTTCGTTGTTTGTTTTGATCGTTATGTGATCACACATCTACCGGATCTGCCAGATCTGCCCTGATGATAGACACTGCAATGCTGTCCGAAACGTTGGCTAAAGAAGGAGGTAGCCCAACACGGCATAACACCCCAAAAACAAATAACGAAAAAGCTGTTTAATTTTTTTTTAAATATTTTTATGGTTTATGCTGCATGGTTTAATTTTGTTCAGGTGTAAAATGTTGACTTAGTAGGCAAAGCTAATGACCATAACGATGATTTCGGCACTCAAAGATTATTTTTGCAACTTTGAACATTTAATGCTTTATCTTAATGTCTTTTCGGTAAACCGTCAGGAACAGTTTTTAACATTTTCTGGGTTGCCAGTGTGATATAAAGAACGAATCGTTACATTACTTATTTTTTTGTGATCACTACACAAGAGTCCTAACTTCCAGAGCAATTGCACGGCATCCCATATTTTTGGATTGTTGTTGTTGAAAGGAAATGAGGAAAGATTGGCTGTTTCCTGGCTCTTGAGATCTCAACATTGCGGAAGACTTTTCAAGTAAATTTTCGATTTTTAATAATGTCTATCATCCTTCTCGTGAATACTCTTAGTAGTTTCATCCGCGTAAAACACCACTGCCGAAACGACACGTTGTTTACAACGATTTGAGCCGTGTTAGGTGACCAGGCCTACCAACCTCCCTCTTCCGCATCTCCTTCCTTTCCATGCTGCCTTATAACAGACCCCAACTGAGGATGCTATAGTCGCACTGGCTCCAAAACTCCAAACAGTTGGGAGCAGTTGCTACTCTTGTACGATGTTAAAATTACACATATACCTTGATGATAGACACTGTAAAGCTGTCAGAAACGTTTTAAAAAAAGTTTATGTATATTTATAATGTTAAGGGGCGTACTTGTCGACAGTATGGCACTTAATCCCAAAAATGGGAACACCTCAGCACAGGTTCGCCTAGTGAGGTGTTCACAAAATATTACTACTAACCTATCTACATACAGTCACGGATCATTAACATTTTTTTTCTTATTACTAAACTTATTATCTATGTAAACCAATGTAATAATCTGTAAAGTGTATGTTAAAGAATAGAAAAAAATATATTTTATACATGACATTAATTTTGACGCATCTGGGTAGAATAGTAATTGTTTATGGTCACATTATCACGCTTGAATTTATAAAATCAAAAATAAATTGGGAAAAGAATGACCAACTAGGATTTTTTAATCAGTCTAGGAACTAATGTATTCTTTTAAAAAATCTCGTCCTTTTTAGATATCCAATGTTGAACAGGGATAGTGAGAAGGAATATAGAATAGGTCAATCGCGCCTGATAATATTTAAAATTTTCTATTAAAAACATTGACTCTTGTTATACAATTCAATCCCAGCTGATAATATCAGTTTTGGTGAATTATACACAAAAACGATTTGCTTGTTTTTATGTAAAAATAGTACCAAATCAGGAGTTATTTATTTACTCTGATAACATCGCTGCAAAGGACCACTCATCTCAGGCTTGATGAAGGAGCGATGAACCAGAATTATTATTCGCTTGATTGAGGAGCGATGAACCAGAATTGTCGTTGAGCGAATATAGTTCTAGTTTAAGGGACCACGAATCTCAGGTTTGATGAAGATCAAGTTTGCAAAATTCTATCAATCGTGGAATAAAACCACAAAATATTTATTATTAAAAAAACCCCACCCGCCACAGATACTACTTTTAATATTATATATAACCTCTTTACAAAAGATATATTTTCGTTACTCTTTCGTTCCCTTTGAATGAACGAATTAATGAATAAAAAAAACTGTTTCTGAAGCATGAGGATATTTTTTTATAATAGTGGTTTAAATTTTTTTGTTTTGTTTTCATTTCATTAAAATGATGCCTTGGCATGAATTATTTGCAATTCATTGAAGAATTGAAAATATGAGGGAATTTATTATTTGTAAATAATTGATAACTGTGCATGGCCAGATTTATAGACTCTTAATAAAATAAAAATATGATAAATAAAATGTTATTTGTGGAAAAATGAGGGAATCTTGTGAAAAGAAATCCCCTTTCTTTCCACACTCCGTCAAAACATTTGGCGGGCGCGGGCGCTCTTTAACCCTTGGAATTGGCGGGAATGTGAGGGCGGATATAATTATGCTTAATGGTTTCCCGTCGGCCGCCGGATGCCCCTACCCAGACACAGCCTACCATCTGATGGGGGTTGGCCGCGGATTACACAACTGTAGAGTCAAGGCTTTCCATTCTTTAAAAGAAAAAAAATGATGTGAAAATTTTGGTAGGCACTCTATCTTTGATTTACGTAGTGAACCATATTATGCTCTTAATTTGTGGAATGTTGTGAGGCTATATGAATTTGAAAACAGGTAAGTAAAGGAGGAGATTAGCAGTTCGACTATTCTTGCATGTTAAATATATTATAGTTGTTTACTAAACTACTTGCCATACTAAAGACTACCTCTACGAAATATTTACCATTCTGTTTGTCAGTCTCTCACAGGTCACAGAAACGACTTTGAATATCATCCACTCTGATGAAATACCGACCAATATAAAAGAAGAGAAAATAGTGTTTTAAAGAAGTGACGAAATACTAGTTTAATTTGTAAATTGAAATAAATATTGCGTATGAATTTTTTTTTTAATATAAGCATATATGTAGGTATGTATTTATTTAATTAAATAAATAATAATAAAATATACATTGGATGTAATCCATCCGCCCTGGCATAAATAATAGATGGTTACTCCTTCAGTCTTAAAGGAGTAACCATCTTTTAGAGCCTTCTATGACTTCTAGGACTATATTTTTTTTAATTTGCATTGAAATTGCAACATTTACTGAATAACATAAATGATTTTTTTCGTGTGCATTGGCATTTTTAAACGTGTGGGTGTGTGTTTTTTTTTATTATTTGTCGTCGCCGATGACGAAGACGCGACCTATCGTTTCGAAGCCATAGAACTTATCGCTCTGCTAAGGAGGTTGACTCATGACATAATTAGGGCACTATAAAAATTGACTAAATTAAAAAAAAAATCGTGAAAATGAATCTAATAAATACTTACGCTGGAGCAAATAGGAATGATATTCGAATACATATAAAAAACAAGAATTTTTCTTGTAACTCAGAACTTTTGGAAAGAATGGTGGTATTTCGTAATTAAATGAAAGCTCTTTTTTCTATTTGGAATTTAAAAGACATCATAATTTTTTTCACGCGAAGTGGACGCGGTCAACAAAGGGTGATTATTATTTTCTATTGAGTATTATATATATATATTATATAGGTATATTATTTTTTTTGTATTTTTCGTACCCCAGGATTACTTAGACCATGTGATTCGGGATGTAAACTAGTCAATTTTTAAACCAGTCGGTCAAAACAGACTAGTTTTCAACTTTTGCCGTGCGGTGACAGATCACATGCCGTGGGTGACAAAAAGCAACCGTGAAAAGGTCAATCACAGACGACCATTTTCCACATAAACACGTTGTTACAAGAATAATGTTACAAATCATTGAATTCAACTGGAATTACATTTGCCACGAAATATTTCGCCACTAGCACGTAGCACGTTGTCTGTTCTACTGAATTTTTTTAACAAAATGAAACTAGTTGCATGGGTATTAATCGACTGTGAGAATGGAATGAGCAGTTGTGCGGTGACTCGCTGCGACACGACAGGGCCGCACGGCAAAAGTCGATAGTGTAAGTGTAAGGTAAAAGACGCAGTGTAACCACCGACCGCCCTCACTTCGTCCTCCACCATTGCACTAAATTCCTATTTCCCGATATTAATAATTTCCACCACCAATTTCCGCTCATAATGATCGTAATAAAAGTAAAATTACACCTGCAGGTGGCTTGTGCTTTGGCTTCGCCCAGTTGGAGAGACCATTTTGTAAATCCTATGGGAACTGGTTCCAAAAATAGCCAGTTCCTTGGATCCAGCGACAGCTAGTCACTGGGTCAAAGTAACCGCAACAGGCAATAACGTCATATATAATATATAGACACGTGGTATTATTATTCACAACTGCCAGTTACAAGTTACAATTATAATCATATTATCATTAATCTCTCCATATCTGGAGAGATTCACGAAATTACAAATCCAATAGTACTTACGCCTGCCAGCCGACGCTCCTCACGCTATCTGTTAACGTAAGTGGCGCAATCTTTCGGCATTACTTTGAAAAGTGGATTTGTATACAAACACCACGTGCGAAAACGGTTTTGCATAAGACGAGGCGTCAGAGTTGTGTTCCTAGGGATCTTAAATTTCAACCGTACAGTCGTTAAGTTATTAATACTGTCAGATTGTCTGGGAGACTTTCTCAAAGCAAACGTTTGCACCCTGTCTTCCGTATTTTTTTTATCATTCGGTTAGATTCCTGCTTTACCGACCCCTCGCTTTTCCCAGCGACGCCCGCCGTTTGTGCTTATTTGAAATAAATAAAAAATGGAACGAAGTTAATTGCAAAGGGTGCAAATGCGATTATGACTGCGAATGCATAACTTAAAGAATGAGGAAAAGATTTTTGCATTCAGTTTAAAATAAGCTTAGCTAAATACTGTTGCGTTTCTTTTCTATTTTTCGTAAGCCGGTAAATTCACAGAAAAAATGAAAATATTTTCAACAGAATGGACAATTTTAACAAAACCGCTACCGCGTTAAGATCTTCAAATATACAATTATATCTTTCCTATTTCACTAAGCAGAGTTTCTTTCCAATAATTATTTTGAATAAAGCAATGAGGAGTTCACTTTGGGAGGCGGGAATGGGTACCGCCGCCCCGGGAACCTTTATTGGATAACCAACACCTCTGCCATAGGTCACCCCAAGTGGTTCGCTACGTTTGGTGATTTAGCAGGGGTGCCCGGGTTCATGGGGTGAGGTTTGTCTAAGTCTTGGAGGCGGATGACCAGGACATACTGAACCCCCATCCTACCCACCCCTTAAATCCTTCCTTTCCTTAAAAAAATCCTCCACACAGCATCCTCAAAGATGACATAGGCCCTGAGGGAAAATATTTTCCTCATGGCCTCCTGTGTGGAGCTCATGTAAAAAAAAAATGATGATAGAGTCAACCATTAATGAGAAAAACAAAAATTTTATCCATACCTATATTATCTGCTTTACCAAGGTTTGTATATATTGTTACGATGCACAAATAAGCCCCTACTAATTATTCACCCACGCCACTGCACAGACTACAGTTTCGCTCTTTCGCCGCAAGCGCGCCGCGCGCGCTAGTGGAGCCAAATGCGAGCAACGGTCGGCGAAGCCACCGACTCTACACACTTCCTAGGCAGAGCGCTCCGCGAACAGTCGATTGTTTTGTTAAGGAGAAATTCTCTCCGCAGGGCACCTTTGTGGCCCGAGTCATCCGCGACGCAATATGGCGTCGGGAATTTAATACGCAAATGCGTGTTTTAGATGCCACGGCAGACAAGGCCGAGGCGTAATTTAAAGTACAGTGACAATGTTTACGTGTGTGGGACGTTTCACCTGGAGACTCCTGTTGGAACGAGATCCCCTCTGCTGCGGACGAGGATTGGACCTGCCGTCTCCATCGCAGTAAGCCCCCCTTAAATTAATGTGTTCTATTTGCCGTCGCGATTTTACCTGAGCAATGACGACCCCAGAAAGGACAGGTTGAGAGACTTACCGTGTAGGGACATTCTAGCCAGGAACTGCCTTTTAACCTCGTATTTCTGTGTTTTCTCACAATACATTTTGTTTGTTTTACCTAAATACCGTTCTTTTATTGAGGAGATTGTTCGAGGGTGATCACGGCCAGTATTCCCCCCCCCCCCCATGTAAAACATTCCAAACAGCCTACCGGCGACCACACCACCCTGATGACGAGGGTCTCCCCTGCTTGCCGTTGGTTCGAGCTAGCCGCCTGCAAGGTAGGTCGGAGCCCGCCCTGTGGTGCCGCCCTCCTGGTGGCACCCGGGCCCAGCGAGGTTCTGGTTCCTATACGGGGCGTAGTCCCCGAGCGCAACTCTGATGCCATGTAGCCGCTGCCAGGTTGTTAGCAATATGTAAGATAATAATTTCACTTTCGATCAGTGTTTACATTCGTGAAAATTTTACTTGATAATCATAATTAACTATAATATCTGTGAAAGAAGTTTTTTGTGTAAATAATGTCATTTTATAAGTTCTTAAATAATAAAAAAAAAATCGATTGTTTTTATGAACCCGCTGATAAACATCAAGTATCAATTTAGCAATTTAAAGGAACTTCGTTGTTGTTATGTAACATTTAACAAAAACAAATATACTCGTATTTAAAAAAGATTTTTTTGAAATTTAACAAACATTTGAAAAAATATTGAGCGGCTGAACGAAGAAAGGGTGATAGGAGAAAATATGACCCGTATGTTAATCTCTACATTAAAGTCCTTCGCCGCTTTTGTCTGTCTGTTCGCGATAAACTGAAAAACTACTGAACGGATTTTCATGCAGTTTACACCAATAGATAGAGTGATTCATGAGGAAGGTTTAAGTGTATAGTTTGTCAAGGTTTTGTGTAAATTGGTTGAAATATATAATTAAAGGAGAATGTCTGTGTGTGGTGGACGAGAGGTTGGCAAGCGGGCGGTGTGAGTTAAAAGGTTGGATAACCATCCAGTAGACGGCTTTGTGTTTCGTTAGCCAGAGCAACCTGTTGCCGGGTCAGCTAGTGTAATCTACTTCTACTATGTATATATATAATAATAATAATACTATAAAGAGCAAGGATTTGATTGTTTGTTTGTTTGCATTGAATAGGCTCCGAAACTACTGAAAAATTAACTTAAAAAAATTCTATCCCACCAAAAGAGTGCGGACAGGTATAACTTACGCAGAAAACATGTCACCTTTAACGTAGGCGATGTCGTCTGGAGAAGGAATAATACCCTCTCCCAAGGAGCTCTGTACTTCTCTGCTAAATTGGCCCCCCGTTTTGTCAAGGCTAAGGTCGTAAAGAAAATATCGGACTTAGTCTACTCTTTGTCCGACACCTCTGGCAAACATGTCAGTAATTACCATATTAAAGACATCGTAAAGTCCGGAAGTGAGGAGATAACCGACATCACTCCCACTATCGACGGAACCACAAATTAATTCAATAAGTATCACTACCTCCCTCGCAGCGTGCATACCTTACAAGAGTTACACCCCGAGTCATGGAGTTGTGGCACAAGTCCTCAAGCGTGAGGCAGGTCTCGAGTCAGCTTCCGAGCGATCTCTTGACATTGTTTGTAAATAAATAAATATGCATATATTAGACGTGTAAAGTGTTAATTACATGTCCACTCTTTCGTTGACAAAACGATATATATATATTCTTTAAAAAAACCTTTTTAAATGCATTTTCATATGTTGTTTTTGCTCTAACTTTCTTTCTTTCACGACATTGTGCTGTGTTTTTGTTTTTTCCTTTTTTCACCTGTTCCGAGACTGATCACCTCTGAACAGAGGCACCTCCGAGTCATAATGCTTGGGAAGTCATGAGCCCAACCGTTGTTTCTCATCCCCTACACTACGCAATGTGCAGGCCTGTTTTGCTCCGTCTTTTCATGCCATGTAATTTTTTGTTTTTTTGTTTTGTTATCAACATGTCGTGATAGAAACAATGTCACGCTTCTCGTTATAATTGCAAGGCAATCAACATCGGTCAACGGCGTAGGTTTCTGTTTGTTCGGGTTTTGTAAATCCAGAGTGTAAAAACCCCAACTCAAGCCTGTTATTGCCCCTGTTCTTTACCGTTTCCAATTTTTTCTCGTAAAGGTTAAAATAATTAACAATTGCCCTTCGGCGTTCGTTCCTAGGAATCGGATTTTGTAAATTCCAAAGTGTTAAATCCCGACTCGGAACCAGTTAATTATTCCTGCAACCTACCATTCTACCTACCCTGGTAAAATATTGCTGTTTTCTTGTTTTTGGTTTATCTTGAGTATGTAAAACCCAACATTGGTCTCAAGTATAAAAGTGTGGTCACTTACACAGTCACCCCTAATGTACATATAGTTTTTCAATCTTTTTTCTTTAAAAAATTGATGGCGTCCTACCCGTGCTCATTTTTACCCGAAATTGGATTTTGACACATCCATTTTGGAAATTGCATATATTTAAAAAAAAAAACAAGAAAGGGTCTGTAGATTTGCATAAACAAATCTATTCTTACTCGTTTCGACCAAAGTATGTAAAACCGAACAATCCGGTCTTTTGTGTCTTAGCGAAATCCTTACTGTCACGTCACGTATGTCTTGTATTACACGTTTCAGTCCTATGGGACAGGTTAATAAAACCTCATGGTCATCCTGGTTCCCGAACGCAAATAGTTGTAACATTACGTAAATCAGCAACGTGTGGTCTGATCATCGTTCTACAACTTCAGGCATCCAATGTTCTGCCACTTAAACAAAGTGTTTGCGACCCAAAAATCGCAAATCACACGGTTCACTTGTAGCTATACAGAAGGCATGTAAAACCTCAATTGGTCCCTTTTGTTCTTCTCAATGAAGATTGCTACCTCCGACAGTATGTAAAACCACTATAGGTCTGTCTTGTTTTGCTTGGTGTAAGCAGAATTTTACTCTGCCATCGCCCTGCACCTTGTTGACATGTGAAGTAACGTTATATCGTATATTTTCTCTGTTATTCTATCGTACGCCTTTTGGGCTACGGAGTTAGTCTATGTAACAAATCTTTAAGAGCAGTGTTTAAACAAATACTGTTATCATTTATTGTGTTATATTTAAATGCACCCACCACCACAGGAGAGATCCTCACAATATCCACCATCATAGGAGAGATCCTTAAAATATCCACCATGATACGAGAAGTTCGTTATAATCACTTATGCTCTTGTTATTGAGTTGGTCGTGTGTCTTTAATTGGACATGAGTACCGCCCCTTTTGGTCGTGTGTCATTAAATTTGGCATGAGAACCGCCTTGTTTGTTTATAATTGTGTACTTATATAATTTGTGCACCAAACGTGAAGACGTTACAATACTCACCATGATTCGTGCGAACGAAATAATATCAACCCTTTTTGTGCGCACTACACAAAGTAGTCCACAACCTTTTTGCAAATTGTTCAACGACAATGCCCGTGGACTTCCTGTTTTGCCATTTCTTTCTCTAAAGGAAAGAAGCCCAGGAATATCTACTATCTCAAAAGGACTAGCTTGTCAGCTTCACTGTCAGCTATGGGGCATAGTGCCGTGGGAGTTAATCGAATAGGCACAAAACCACCAAACTCGTCGGCTGGGAAGCGAATAAAAGAAATCCCAGGATTGTGAAATTGGAGCGAGGGTCTATCTTTTCTCACAATCAAGGAGAAGTTTTAAGTGACCCCTAATCTTTCGTCATACACGCGAAAGACTAGCCTTTTGGTATTTCGTCTATTCTCATGTTCATGCTCATCTCACTGTTTTTTAATATATCCATTTTGGTTAATGTAAAGAGTTAGGAAATCTGCTGGTTGATCATGTTTCATTCTCACATGGAGTTTGAATTGGAAATTAGTCCAGTCTCTAGCAGGTTTCGTCACTCAACTCCTGTCCTTTTCCTTTCCCCATCCCCATGTTCTCAGGTATATGTTATGAAGTGGAAAATCTGTTGTTGACCATATTTCGACCTCACTTGGAGTTCGAATCGGTAACAGGCCGGTTATCAACAGGCTTTCTCCCTCACTCTCTACGTATGTCTCATCATCCTCATCATTGTCGTATAGAAGCACATTCATGAATATTGGATAAGTACGGTATGCACTTGGCGTATCGTCTGTCTCTTTGACAACCTCTATTCATGAATCAGTTTCTCTGCTTTGCCGTGACTTGTTCACGACTTCTTGCCTTGTTCTTTGAAATTCTACAAAAAATGTTACCATCTTATGTTAACATAGGCCAAGAAAGGCCGGTTGTTTTTCATCCAAGTTGTTGTCTCTCGGCAAACGCCAGGTTATCCTAGCAAAGGATAACATTCGGAACATGTCATTGTAAACTAGTTAGGAATCTCTCACTCTCTACCGTTCTCTCTGGGTCTGCAATCGTCAAAAACCTCGTTTCTTTTTTCTGAACACATTTTGTTTCTCTCCAAACCCTTTTTGTCCATTGGTCTCTAGGCAGGTAAATGTCAAGAATCTTGCTCTTTTAATAATAATTTCTCCCGGATTTAAAAAAGAAGCCCAGAAGGATGTCCCCATCGGCAGCCGAGCTGAGCTTCACTTCCTGGCAGCCTTCGCTGTGGTTACGGAGGTCCCCCGCCGCCATTTTCTACATATTTGTTCCTGAAAGAACAGTCCATACCGCCTTATGTATGTTGTCTGGTTGCACCATTGCGAGCCGAGTTGTCCCACTATACAATGACACTCTGGACTACCTTTGGGCACGCTAGCCCCTGGGTTTTGTTCCTGCTCTCGCTACCAAGCCAGTTTTGCCGTCTCTTGCTCTGTCACGCAGTGACGCACACAATGTCATGTGTAAACCATTAATACCTTGACTACAGTATTCGCTGAATGCGCACCCTCACAAGTTATCCCGAGCTACATTATGCTTCGATAACCATTATACACGATCCGTGCTTACCATATTGGCACATTAGGATTCGTACTGGCATGTCTGTAGACCCTGGATTCTTCTCCCCAATGACCTCTGTAACCATAGTCCTCCGCACTGCAACCACAGTCTCCACTCCGCAACCTTCGACGTCTTCAACGAAACAAGTGTTTTCACAAGACCCTAGTGTACTCTTGAGTATTATCTCAAATGGGTCAGGTTACAGTGATAAGGTAATCTTTAGAGTCTGTGAACCCTCGTTTTCTTCGCAATTCTTCGAAACTTTCCGCAAACCATCGAAACAAAAAAACAAATCTACGCACCGCAAATTTAGCTTCCAGACCAATGAAACCCTAGAGTCACATTTTCATAATTTTTGTCCTTGTTTTCGCATTTTCACATTTTTGTCTTTGTTTCACATTTTCATAACCTTGTTTTTGTTCTTTCAATTGCATAAATATGTATGTTGTTTCACCCCTCCTTGTGATAACTGCCTGTTCCTCATATTTTATGTACCCCCCTCCCTACCTTGACCAACATTGTACCTAGCCCATGGCATAAGCTAGTTTTTAGTTGTTAGTCAGCTCTCTCTCTGGTCTACAATCTCTCTTTCAACTCCCGTGGGTAACGTAGAGGTTTTTTGCCCTATTGCTCCATTGCCACGTCGCTTTTTTTCCGAGCGCGGGGGGAGGTGTTACGATGCACAAATAAGCCCCTACTAATTATTCACCCACGCCACTGCACAGACTACAGTTTCGCTCTTTCGCCGCAAGCGCGCCGCGCGCGCTAGTGGAGCCAAATGCGAGCAACGGTCGGCGAAGCCACCGACTCTACACACTTCCTAGGCAGAGCGCTCCGCGAACAGTCGATTGTTTTGTTAAGGAGAAATTCTCTCCGCAGGGCACCTTTGTGGCCCGAGTCATCCGCGACGCAATATGGCGTCGGGAATTTAATACGCAAATGCGTGTTTTAGATGCCACGGCAGACAAGGCCGAGGCGTAATTTAAAGTACAGTGACAATGTTTACGTGTGTGAGACGTTTCACCTGGAGACTCCTGTTGGAACGAGATCCCCTCTGCTGCGGACGAGGATTGGACCTGCCGCCTCCATCGCAGTAAGCCCCCCTTAAATTAATGTGTTCTATTTGCCCTCGCGATTTTACCTGAGCAATGACGACCCCAGAAAGGACAGGTTGAGAGACTTACCGTGTAGGGACATTCTAGCCAGGAACTGCCTTTTAACCTCGTATTTCTGTGTTTTCTCACAATACATTTTGTTTGTTTTACCTAAATACCGTTCTTTTATTGAGGAGATTGTTCGAGGGTGATCACGGCCAGTATTCCCCCCCCCCCCCCCATGTAAAACATTCCAAACAGCCTACCGGCGACCACACCACCCTGATGACGAGGGTCTCCCCTGCTTGCCGTTGGTTCGAGCTAGCCGCCTGCAAGGTAGGTCGGAGCCCGCCCTGTGGTGCCGCCCTCCTGGTGGCACCCGGGCCCAGCGAGGTTCTGGTTCCTATACGGGGCGTAGTCCCCGAGCGCAACTCTGATGCCATGTAGCCGCTGCCAGGTTGTTAGCAATATGTAAGATAATAATTTCACTTTCGATCAGTGTTTACATTCGTGAAAATTTTACTTGATAATCATAATTAACTATAATATCTGTGAAAGAAGTTTTTTGTGTAAATAATGTCATTTTATAAGTTCTTAAATAATAAAAAAAAAATCGATTGTTTTTATGAACCCGCTGATAAACATCAAGTATCAATTTAGCAATTTAAAGGAACTTCGTTGTTGTTATGTAACATTTAACAAAAACAAATATACTCGTATTTAAAAAAGATTTTTTTGAAATTTAACAAACATTTGAAAAAATATTGAGCGGCTGAACGAAGAAAGGGTGATAGGAGAAAATATGACCCGTATGTTAATCTCTACATTAAAGTCCTTCGCCGCTTTTGTCTGTCTGTTCGCGATAAACTGAAAAACTACTGAACGGATTTTCATGCAGTTTACACCAATAGATAGAGTGATTCATGAGGAAGGTTTAAGTGTATAGTTTGTCAAGGTTTTGTGTAAATTGGTTGAAATATATAATTAAAGGAGAATGTCTGTGTGTGGTGGACGAGAGGTTGGCAAGCGGGCGGTGTGAGTTAAAAGGTTGGATAAC
The DNA here is from genome assembly GCA_917880885.1 of Limnephilus marmoratus. Lineage (NCBI taxonomy): Eukaryota > Metazoa > Arthropoda > Insecta > Trichoptera > Limnephilidae > Limnephilus > Limnephilus marmoratus. The sequence continues at coordinate 18,841,286 of OU862909.1, forward strand.
CATCCAGTAGACGGCTTTGTGTTTCGTTAGCCAGAGCAACCTGTTGCCGGGTCAGCTAGTGTAATCTACTTCTACTATATATATATAATAATAATAATACTATAAAGAGCAAGGATTTGATTGTTTGTTTGTTTGCATTGAATAGGCTCCGAAACTACTGAAAAATTAACTAAAAAAAATTCTAGAAAGCTACATTATCAGCGAGTACCATGGGCTGTATATCATGTTAAGATCTGGCGTTATGAAATTTGTATAAATGAAAAATGTGTGTATTTCATATATTTTAGCGGCAGGGAGGAAAGGCAGCGGGAAGGTGGGGTTTGCGGTGAGGGAAGACACGGGGAAGGGGAAGGTGGAAGGGAACGGGGATTCACGGGAAAGGACAAGCAGGGAGAATCAATTTATTTCTTTGAATGGTATAGCAACGCATGCCGGGTACCAGCTAGTATAAAAATAAAGAAGAAAAGATTCCCGGTAAGTCATGACAAGAATAACATAATTTGTGTTTTCAAAGCTTACAAATTCAAAATAGCAATAGAGAAGTGTATGGGTGTGGATGAATTATTGTGAAATGTTTTTCAGGAGTTATATTAAGTAATAAATAAAAAATATATGTCGTCTTTGCTGCTTGTTTCTGCAGGTAAAATAGCGCGATGGTACCAATTCCCATGATCATAATAGTTCTTGGTTAATCAAATTTCTTTGACACTGTAGAGTACAGGCGTTAGGTGGGAACGCTACCCACGTTCTATCGGTATTTCAGTGGGAGATGTTCCGATGAACTATCGACATTGATCCCTTTGGCCACGGTACGTAGTCTAGAAACACGCAAATGCGCGTCCAACATTGTTTGTACACTACCGTGTGTCGCTCTCCATAGAGAGAAAACAAATGGCCTTATATTTAAACGCCCGGGGTCTCAAAAGTTTCGTATGATCTGTAGCTATTCGAAAACGTAAAAATAAATGAAATTACTGTTCACTATTAGCCCGCTAAAATGGACGGAAATTTCGAAAAAAAATGTATTTCGTGATTTGGAAAAAAATAAAACAAAGGGTTCATATTTAATATTTTATACCAAACCTATTTTTCATTACATAACTGCAGTACAAAGAACCAAAATTGGTTAAAAAAATAAAAGGGGAAAATAACACTTTTTCTGGATAAAATCAGAATTCTTGTTGACTTACTTGTATTCACAAAGTTGAACTTTTTTTTCATTTTTGTCAGTTATACGCATTTTTTAATAATAAACAAACGTTAAAAGTTTAGATTACTGAAAAAAAAATTATTAAAATAAAAAAAAAATATGGTTTTAGGTTTGTTTTCTGATATTCAATGCATTTTAGCGGGCTAATAACCATTTTTTAAAAAATAAATTTAAACGCAGTTCTCATCTTCTTTGCAAGACGCAACTTTTGAGACCCCGGGCGTTTCTGAATTCAAAAGTTGAAATAATTGACACACCCTATTGCACACGGTTGATATTTCGACCCCTTCGAATAACAAGGATACATCTGTCGCGGTAACGTCATGCGAAAATGAACTCTAAAGTGCTTACTATAGATCACATTATCGCAAAGATGGAACCTTGTTATTCCAAAGGATTGATTTGTCACATCAGAACAAAATCTTCGACTCGTTCATAAGTTCGACTGCTCGGTTAGTCGAGAAAGCAAATAGGCCAGCTGCGGCTATGGAAAGATTTACCGGCCCCTGTGTTTCCCCCCTCCTACAACAGATTTTTTTAAGACCCACGTTCACGCCATCCTCTTCCCAAATAATCTAAATCTCCCCAATAAAATCAACCTTCACACTGCATCCCCAAGAATGACAAAGATTAAAATTATTTTTCTCACGGCCTCCTGTGAGGGGTAAACTAAAAAAATCGAGTGCAGTTTACACGCGGTAGAAGCGAAACTTTACCAAAACAATCAATTTACCAAGACACGAGCGCAGACAAGCGTAATTTCCGTTTTATATCTCAACCAACAGGAGCCTTTAAAAGTGGGTTCTTAATTAAAGCGGTCAATAAGCGCAGTTGACACGTTGCAGGTGTAGTAAATCGTCATTTCCGTTTCATTCAATTTGGGAGGCGGGAATGGTTACCGCCGCCCCGGGAACCTTTAATAGATAACCAACGCCTCTGCCATTGGTCACCCCAAGTGGTTCGCTACGTTTGATTTAGCAGGGGTGCTCGGATTCATGGGGTAAGGTTTGTTTAGGTCTTGGAGGCGGATGACCAGGACATACTGAATCCCAGATTCCTACCCATCCCTTAAACCCTTTTCCTTCCCAGAACTCTCATCTCCTTCCTTTCCTAAAAAAAACCTCCACACAGCATCCCCAAAGATGACATAGGCCCTGAGGGAAATTATTTTCCTCCTCAGGGCCTTCTGTGTGGAGCTCATGTAAAAAAAAAATCCGAAATCCAAATCATAGCGGGGCTATAAAAGTTTCTATCAAAAAAGTTTTTCAAAGGAAAACATCAAAAATATTATTTATTTGAAAACGTGTCAGGAAAAATATAAAATGTCACCCTCCCCAGACGTCTTCTAGCCACAGTCGAGAAAAGGTATGATAAGTGTACTCATATTTCCCGTACTAGAATCTCAGCCATTACAGTCGCGTGCTGCGTAATTTGACGATTCCTCTTACTGCCGCCAAGAACTGCATTTCCCCCCAGAGAGCAACTCTGAACCATTAATGTTTTAAATCTAAGGAAATCACACGAAAAGAGGAAATTTTACTTCCCTACCTTCTGCTATATGGGCGACTGTTAAAAGCCACCGGTAAAAGCTGATGGTTAAAATACCGTTTTTTTTATTATGCATTTAAAATCAACTTATAATTTTAATCAACCTTATAAAACTATTGTTAAAAAATCTTTTTAAGAGGGCATTACCAGAGAAAACCGGAAATACGTCATTTTCAAAAAAGTTTTTAGACGTATTGACTCTTTTCCACAAAAAATTATAAATAGATTTCGAAAGATTGTTCTTTTATCTAGCATTCGTACGTAATAAATTTTGAGAAAATTTTTTAATTTTTAGTATAATAAGGTTATTCCATAGGTCGTTGGCAGATTTGTTCAATTTTCAAAAAAGTTTTTGTATTATACCACACCCATTTCAAATAATAAAATCATGCAGTAAAATAAATCAATCCATTATCTAGCAAACGTATGTTTTAGAATTTTAATTTTAGTTTCAATAAAATCATTAAAAAATATGTACGTACATGTGTTTCTTGACGAAAATTGGTCCTTTGTGTATTTATTTGCGCACTTACAAACTAATATATTTCAGATTTTTTTAAGATTCTTATTAAATTTAGACATTATTGAAAAATGATAAATACTTATAATCAAAAAATAATTACAAAAAGTACATTATTTTAATAGTTTTATCATCACGCCTTTCAGCGTTTTTGGATGAAGGTACAAATTAAAGCTAATTTGAATTGAAATAAATTCGATATTGAGTTATAATTTTAAAAAGCTGGTACGGATAATAATTAATCTTTCTCATTGTAACCGCCCTGCACGATCGTAAGAACAACTTTCGACGAAATGTGGATTTTCGTCCGCTGGCTGGTTAAACGCTCTTAAGTGATATTTGATTTTTTCCAACCCATTTAACCCATTTACCTACCTATCGGGATTTCAATAAATCATTTTTTTAAAGTCATTCATTGTACATATCATACTTTAGCACTCACGCAGTGCGGCTTAACATAGCCTAAAAATGGAGACCTGACAACTCAGAATGAAACCAACTCAGAAGCACCTCAGAAAGGTTATTAAGAGTGATGATAAAAAAATATAAAAAATTGGTTAAATAGGTAAGGTTAGGGTTACCGGCTTTTTAAAAAATATTTTTTCTTAGCTTTTAATGACCTTTCTGAAGTGTTTCTTAGTTGGTTTCATTCTGAGTTTGCATGGAACCCCTAAAAAGAAGTAGGTATTATGTAAGTTATGATAATTTTGAAAGTAAATTTCAAATTAGAGGCTACTTTCGCGATTGTTTGTGAATTAATCATGACTATTGAGAAAGCAGTTTTACTTTATTTACTCTACAAGTAAAATGAAAAAAAATATATATTAAAAAGATAGCAAATTTGATGGGCGAAAATTTAATTTACAAAAGACCAATTTACGTTGGATCCTGAAATAATACACACAATTTCTACCCTAAAAAGCGCTTTTCTTATAAATAATTATTTATTTTATTGTTCATTGTATAGTAACACAGTAGATAGGGCTTATATTACACAGAACACAGGCTAGACATTTTTATTAATAATTCTACTTAACTCATAAAAAAATGCCACATTTTTTCCCAAAATCGTGCACAACAGAGTTCTTTAATCGCCTATATTTCATAATCAATATATATTATAAAAGAAAGTCCAAAAAAACGTGCGAAACGCAAAAACTCAGAAACGAGTGCCGGTACGATCAAGAGAGTTATATGGTATGGTAGATCTCGTTTTTATTCGGGTATTCGTTTTTACCTAAAGGGCTTGCTTTTGAAGATATAAGGGCTGGAAGTTCTAAGAAGACTCTAGTTTCAAGAAGAGTCTGGAAGATTCCGGAAACTTCTAGAAAAATCGATAAAACGGAGGAGTGTGTCAGTGTGTCTAGAAGGTTCCAGAAAATTCTAGAAGGTTCCATAAAGCTGTGGAAGTTCTAAAAGGTTTTATAGGGCTGCACAAAGTTCAGGAAGTAGTGGCGGAGTATGTCGGTGAGTCTAGATGGTTCCGGAAAGTTCTAGAAGTTTTGATAAAGCTGTAAAAAGTTCTGAAAGGAATTGTGGATCATGTCGGTAGGTTTAGAAGTTTCCGGAAGTCCTAGAAGGTTCGATAAAACTGTAGAAAATTCTAGAAGGTTCCATAAGGCTGTAGTAAGTTCTGGTAGTAGTAAAGGAGTCTATCGGTGTGCCTAGAAGGTCCCGACAAATTCTAGAAGGTTCCATAAAGCTGTAGAAAGTTCTGACAGGTCGATAGGAATGTACAAAGTTCTGGAAGGAGTGGCGGAGTATGTCGGTGAGTCCAGAAGGTTCGATAAAGCTGTAGAAAGTTCTGGAAGGTATGGCGGAGTATGTCAATGAGTCTAGAAGCTTCCGGAAAGTTCTAGAAGGTTTGTTAAAGTTGTAGAAAGTTCTAGAAGGCTCCATAAGGCTTTTAGAAAGTTCTGAAAGGAGTAGAGGAGTATGTCAGTGTGTGTAGAAGGGTACGGAAAATTCTAAAAGATTCCACAAAGCTGTAGGAAGTTCTACAAGTTTCGATAAAGCTGTACAAAGTTCTGGAAAGAGTGGTGGATTATGTCGGTGGGTTTAGAAGTTTCCGGAAGTTCTAGAAGGTTCAATAAAACCGTAGAATGTTCTAGAAAGTTCCGTAAAGCTGTAGAAAGTTCTGATAGGAGTGAAGGAGTCTGTCGGTGAGTCTAGAAGTTTTGGAAAATTCCAGAGGATTCGATAAACTTTCATAAGGTTCGATAAAGCTACAAAAAGTTCTGAAAGGAGTGGTAGAATATGTCGGTAGATCTAGAAGGTTCCGGAAAGTTATAAAAGGTTCGATAAAACTGCAAAAAGCTCTGGAAGGAGTTACGAAACACTTCAGTGTATTAAGAAGGTTCCGGAAAGTTCTACAAGGTTCTGTAAAGCTGCAAAAAAGTTCTGAAAGGAGTGGTGTGAGTCTAGGAAGTTTCCGAAAAAGTTCTACAAGGTTCGATAAAGCTGTAGAAAATTCTATAAGGAGTGGCGAAGTACGTTGGTGAGTCTAGAAGGTTCCGAAAATTTCTAGAAATTTCGATAAAACTGTAGAAAATTCGGGAAGGAGTGGCGGAGTACGTTGGTAAGTGTACAAAGTTCTTGAGTTCTAGACGGATCGATAAAGCTGTAGAAAGTTCTGGAAGGCATAACGGAATATGTCAGTAGGTTTAGAAGGTTCTAGAAAGTTCTTAAAGGTTCGATAAAGCTTTAGAAACTTCTGGAAGGAGTTACTGAATACGTCAGTGAGTTTAGAAGGTTTCGGAATGTTGTACAAGGTTCAGTAAAGCTGTACAAAGTTCTGGGAGGAGTGGCGGAGTATTTAGGTGAGTCTAGAAGTTTATAAAAAGTTCTACAAGGTTAAATAAATCTGTAGAAAAATCTATAAGGAGTGGCGAAGTATGTCGGTGAGTCTAGAAGATTCCGAAAAGTTCTAGAAATTTCGGTAAAGCTGTAGAAAGTTTGGGAAGGAGTGGTGGAGTACGTCGGTGAGTCTACAAAGTTCCTGTGTTCTTGATCAAGAAGGTTCGATAAAACTGTAGAAAGTTCTGGAAGGAGTGGTGGAATACGTCGGTGAGTCTAGAAGGTTTCGAAAAGTTCTAGAAGGTTCTAGATAGTTCTGGAAGGTTCCCTAATGCTCTAGGATGTTATGGAAGGAGAAAGTTCAAGAAGTTTTCAGAAATTAGTGGCGGAGAGTGTCAGCGAGTCTAGAAGGTTCTGGAAAGTTCTAGAAGTTTGGATTATATTATTAAAAAAAACTATTTGCATGCCGCTAAAACTCAAAGATGAGTCCCGGTACGATAACGGGAGTTATATTGTGTGGTAGCCCTCTATCCTCCATCCATGAAGAAAGTTCCCATTCTTACCCGAAGGGCGTGCTTTTAAGATGTAAGGGCTCCAAGTTTCGCCCGTTGAAATTTCTAGAACAGTTCAAAAAATTCCAGAGTATTCTTGAGCATTCCACCACATTCCAGAACATCTCGGAACATTCCGGAATGTTCGGGAATAGGATGAAACGTTCAGGAACACACCGGAACAGCTCAGATCTGGAATATTATTCTGGAACATTTGAAGTTTTTTTGTATGGGGCTACCCATATGGGGTATACAAAGCAATATCCTTCGTGTATTCGAACGTCAATTCAATCTCACGTCAACTCAATGAGCGATGCCGGATACCCCAGTCAGAGTATTTGAAAGCATTCCACAACGTTCCAGAACATCCCGGAACCTTCTGGAAAATTGTGGAATGTTCGAGAATAGGAAATCGGGAACATCAATGTGAAACATTCCAG